>OY292314.1:29896849-31118074 GCA_958496155.1 Sisyra nigra | reverse complement strand
TACTCAAATAACACAAAAAAGCTATAAGGTTTTAAAAGTTCTTCATACATTGAAAAATTGGTTGCCTGTAAAGTCGGTTTACGGACGATAGTTTTACGTGATAACGTCATAAAGAACACCTAATTGATGAAAAATTTCGCACTTTTATGAATTGAATTATTATAACTGAATTATCATTATTTTGTATAATAATATAAAACTAACAATTTTTTCAAAATGAAATCAGACTGAAAATTATTAAGGAAAAAATCAATTAAATCTTATTAAGTATAATTCTTAATAATAAAATCTTATAATTGTAAAAGAAAAACACAAAACACGTTGTCTAAGATTCAACAATAATATCGTGCCTCTCTATCACTTGTATCGCGTTCTCGCTTGTACGCACAGGCTCAAATGGAACGTGACAAAATGGACGTTCTTTTTCAGACTGGCTGCCGTAGTTCATCAACTTATAAGACGTCAAAAAACGATACTATTTCTATTTATTAGGCAATTCCAATTCAGCGGTAATTAAAGTTAAGGTAATTATAATAATTACATACCAATTAAACTATAAAATACAAATTTGTTCAACAGGTAAGATTCACAAATACGTCTCTTAAAATTATATAAGTAAGGCACAGTCTTTTTCGCAGAAGGTAATATATTTTGAAATAAAACTATATAGATCTGAGATAATGAGGTTTGATATCTGACGTAAAAGTTTTGAAAAATGGAAAGTGAAATAAAAAAGAAGTCTTGTCTTCTAAATTTTAATATAATTGAACAAACACAGATTTGCAGCAATTATTTTTGAGTTTTTTTTTTTTAAATTTCAACGTTTAGTGAAAACAAACATAGCTCGACTCATTGTTACGAACATATAATGATCTATAGTTTACAATATGAAAAGAATTCAAGGTCGACGTTAAAATCGAAAGGGAAATCATCATAATCAAAGTAATCGTCATCAACTTTCCATTATTTCAGTTTGTTATATAAAATAACCGCCATTTACGGACCAGATAAAAAATCAAGCACGCCTCGCCCTTCATCTCTTCTTTTTCCAACAATAACATTAATTTAGGTCTAGTGCAATATGTTAGTGGGTCATGACACAGATTCACTTTCAAATTCAAAAATGACGCGTCCTACGTCACGCATCATCACGGTCGTTGCTGTTATCATCGACGTCTCATGTCTCAACTGAAAATAATCCTTACCACTAATTCTTATTCAAATCCTTGTGTGATTATTAGTATTAAACTTTTCTATCTTCTTCGTCTATAAGCAAATGATTATTTTTTTAAATTTTTACGAAACTCATAGCATGAATGATTCAATGATTCCTAAATAAGACAAGATTGTTATTTGATCGTAATATTTGGTTTATTGCTAATTTGAAAGGTGTAGAGGATGGCCGTGACAGTTTTGCGACCATAATAGGCCCTGTACTGGTTTCTTATTAATTGATAAATAAAAATATTTTTTCTTACATCATTATTAGGTCTAGTGCAATGGGTAAGCAGGTCAAAATGTCGGCTATCGCATTTATTTTCATGGTCGTTCAGATCTCGTTAACAGAACATGAAAAAATATATTTATAAATAATTTTTTTTAATCTTAAGCCCAGTGTTGGATTTACACTAGAGACACTCAGAGCAGGACAGGGTTTAGCAGCAAAACTGGAAACATGAATTGAAAAATTCTCTTAATGTCACAGGACAATATGTGAAAAAGTAATCATTTCGAAAATGATCTCGGGTATTACCGATAATAATTACCTAGGTATATGAAATATTTATTTTTATTACTATGAATGTGTCAAAATTTAAATACCGCGATTTTATTAGCTTTGTTCGCGGGTCTCATTCTGACCCAATTACGAATTAGTTCAAGACAGATTTAGGATTATCGCTAGACGCATGCACGGTTATGAACTGATTCAGGATCTTTTTTCGCGAACGACTTTTGACGAAAATTGTTCATAGCACGGATGTTGATGTAGCAAGAACCGAAGCATTCAGCGGATAATCCTAATTAATTTTATATACGTAACCATTATCTGAAACCGGTATAATATTATTTTTATATCCATATCTGCATACAAATCCGAAATTTCATATCCATAACATCTCTGGTTCACATAATTACAACTTCTTACATTACAACATTTTCTTGTAACCTAACCCAACAGGTTCCCGACAATTGGGAATATAGAAAAACTTTTAAAGAAAAAGTCCTGTAAAAGGACAATATTTTTATCACCAGTTTCTAAGTTTTTTTTTTACAAATAAATATGCTCTTTATGTAATGTACTCTTTGTTGCCGACAGTGCCAGCCAATGGAGTGAAGTTGCCACGGAATTCAAATAGTCCATATACCTATACTGACACCATACATGCAATTATCATTGTTAAATTCAATTTCCATAACAATTAATAATAATTGTAAGATTGTTTATTAACCACAATTCATAATATCAATAACATCAGTCACATCAATAACAGCAGTCAATTCTGTTGACTGCCGGGTTTTACTAGTAGGTATATTATATGGTTCATTTGTTTTATTATCCCCTGCGATGTAAATCGAAAGATTTTTTAAGTATAATGTGTGTTTTCCTGTGGCATCATTGCTTCTGAACGGAATTAATTTTAAAACTGTTTTTTTTTTGTTTGTTGGTAATTTGATGGAGTGTTCTTGGCTGTACGATTTATTTCAAGAAAATCTATTTCGCCGTTTGGTGATCATAAACTTTTTTCTAGTTGATGCCTATTCCAATGGGCCCAAATACCATTTATTTATGCCGCATTTTTTTATATTGTATAGAAATTTTGGAAGTTCTTTAATTAACAATTTTGCAAGCTTTTTATATAAGTTTAAAAATGTTAGAAGAAAACAAGGCGGTATTTTTCACAGTGGATAAATTCGGCCCTGCTTAAATCCAAATATTATTTGCAATTTGTAAAAGAGTAAATATGTATTTTTACTTTTAAGCATTAGAGGTGATATTCCTTTGCTGTGAGTGAGTATAATGACTATATCGTAAGACGTAATGTACCTACACATAGTAGCAGCTATGTGTAAAACTACTTTATTGAGAGAAATTTTGATGGTATACTCTTATACTTCTTAGTTTAAAGTAATTTTAAAATAGATAAACCCATTTCTAAAAACCTACAGTCAAAAGCTACCTGACGACAGTAATAAAATAAATTATTGTTATTGCGTCCTCATTTTTAAGCTCCGTCTTCGTTCAGCTTTTGTTCCGTTATTCCTAGGAAAGAAACTAGTTTCCTGGAAAATGTAACATAATTTTTTTTCTTCTTTATTATAGCTATTTGCGTTTAGTAGTGTTTTCATCATTGTCCTTTTAAACTTCATATCCCATTGACAAAAAAGTAGGTCAAACTATATGATTAATAAATGCAGAGAAAGTAAAAATATAAAAAAGCTCAAAATTCTTGCAAAAAAGTTACGCAATATTTTCCATTTTTAAACACGCGGCATATAGTGACGAAATGACTTCGAAATGGAGAAAGTTTCGTTCCATAAAAAATCTCCTCTTTATATTCTCGTTGAGGTTGATCCATAGCGAGAGATGGAGTAAATTGGGAGTTTGACCAAATATTTGCAAAAAAAAATGTACGTATATAAGTTGTGTATAATAAATTATATTGTGGCTACGTAACGTTTGCAAAAGCGAAAAATGAAACACACCAATATCGATATCGTTTATTTGTTCATGTCGGTTTCCATTTCAGTTTCAATCCCAAAAGATAAAGCGAACCGAACGGGCATGATGATGATTATGACAATTTCACTTTTTTTGTTTCTCTTTGCGTAATCACAAACTCGTAATGTTTTTATAACATTATACTTTAAAATGAGATTTTATAGAGATTTTGAAGGAGTATTTAACGAAATTGAGAAAATTATTTAAAAATAAATAAAAAAATCATCGTCATTTCAAAATACATGTGAAAAGATTTTTTATTTTTTTATTTTGTTTCTAGATTAAATACAAACAAAGATACACTAAATGGCATTAGTCAATTATTTTGAAACAAAAATAAAAAAGGTAAATGAAATGTACAAAATTCTAAAACATTTCCTTTATATATGTAAATCAGATAACCACATCTTAATTTAAAAATGTCAATTTGTCAATATTAATAACTTATTAGTACATTATATCACCTTAATCTATAAACTACCAACTACCCACTTTACGGGAATCAACCACGAAGCAACTGTTTCTAAAATGTTATCTTCGATTACTTTAATAAAGAAGTTTTTCACGAATTTTGTTTTCTGTTTTCTTGTTATAAAGATAAGGAAAATGAGGAATAAAGTCAGTTTCTTATCAGTTCATCTTCTTTATCAAATTCTTAGGAATTAGCAACTTGATGTTGTGGTATCAAAAAATCAGCCCTCCCGGACAAATTTTCATTTAAGGAGTTTTTTTTTTTTTTTTAAAGTGTTTTTTTTCCCGGATCAGCTCGTAGCTATACACAGGATTTTTAAGGAGTAATTTGACTGGACTAATAAATTCGTATTGAACATAGTTCTATTTTAAGAAATCAAATGTTCTTTAAATCGACCTCTGTAGACTACTGTTGATACTAGACTAAAATACATTTTTTAGCAATAACAAGTTTCATAATGTAACTAATTACTGAATATCGTTTGCTTATTTTCACTTTAACCTTTCATTTTCATTATTGAATGACAAAATCGACTTCAATTATGCCATCGGAAATTATTAATTTCATATTAACGCTGATAATATTAGTGAAAGCAAAAGCAGAAACTTGCGTTTATAATAATATAATATACCTATAAGTACGAAAAAAGTATGTTGACGCATCTTTGTCCAGGGTTTGTGTTTCAAGACCATGTTCTTATAACAAACAGCCGTTTAATTCCAAAATCATAGTTAACACGAAACAAATTCAATTAACGCTACTGCGACAAAGTGGAACACAATAGACATTTTATTTGAAATTATTGAATGGATTAAAAAAATTATAATAATTATGTGTATGTTCCAGATGAAAATAAAGCCATAATGCAGTTACGATACAAAATCTGCGCAGTATACAATTATGACAACTTTCAGTATAGGTATTGTGCATCAATTGTAGGTACTGTAAATGCGCGGTTTTCTTCTCTTTCGTTTTATGCTAACTTTATAGTATTTTAAGAATATTTTATTTATTAAGGAGCGTTCATTAATTACGTGAGGCGTTCAGGGGAGGTCGAGCCGAATATAATCTAATCTTACTTTGAGGAGAAGAGAGGGGGGGGTCTCGGCGAATATCACTTAATTTTTTCTAGAAATAGAGTAAAATTGCGAAAAAATTGGTTTCAATTAAGTAAAACATGTTTCTTCACTAAAATATGGCTAAATAATATACAATAATATTTATCGTGGTTTTGCTCATGCTGCAACGCATTTACACTAGAAACACACATTTTGAAAAATCTTACATGAGATTGGGGAATGATGGGGGAGTTGGGCCAAATCTCACAACATCTCACGAGGGGGGAGGGGTCCAAAATCGCCAAAAAAAAAAAACGCCTCGCGTAATAAATGGATGCCACCTTAACCATACACCACGATATGCTCGAACAAAAAATATTTAATATTGTTGTCATTTTCCTAATCAGATTCGTCGATTTCTGTTAATAGTTTTTATTTTTGATTCATTTTTTTCTGTTGAATATTTCCATTTTTTCATAAGTTAAAATTTAACTTTTTGGGTGTGATTTCATAAGTTATTCCTTGGTTTAGAATTAATCTCAACCCTCACAAATTGAGGGTCAAGTTTTTAATGATAATAATTTTCCTGTTCATTTTCATTAAAACCAGTAAATAAGTTTTACATTAGTAACATAACAACCTTAAATACAAAGGGTTATATCTTTTTAACTCATTCATTGATTAAGGTATGGCATTTTACATTTTCTTACAAAATAACCTCACACGACTTTACCTCTTACGTCGATGTTTAAGATTATAATGACGTTTTTTTTAATTGAAAAGATGGGGGTAGGTGCTTCTTAAGCTCACCTCTTAGAGCTAGTAATAGAAATATTTTCTTACGTCATAGTCATACACGCTACAGTATAGTTTCTAGTTTTGATCAATGTTACTTTAATATACTACAATATATTGATATCAAAAACAAACAATTATTTTTAATGTGCAATAAGGTAACCTCATACCTACTTATCATGTTATTTTTTTATAACTTATTGGGTATGTTCTTTTTTGCACTATGAACTAATAGAGAGTATGTGTAATCCTAGTAATAAATATTCAAAATAACGTAAAAATGGGACTTGTCATTGATGAAATAAAAAAAATTTTTATTTCGGTATTCTATGCAATTTTTTTTTCAATCAAATTTTAACTTATATACTTACCTTATACTATATAGTTTAGGAAATTATTCCAAAATTAACATTTTACTATCAAACTAAGTAAATATATTTTAATAATATAATTTGTAATGAAAAATTACAGATTTTATCAGGTCTTCCGATATATTAAAAATGATTTACTTTTTGCTTGAAAAAAACATTAATGTAATTTAGGTCAATCGACTTAATAGCTACAAAGACTAACCTTAAAATATAATTTACAAATTTAATTAACATAATTTACATAATAATTAGTTACTTAGCACTCGCGCAACGACAACGTTTGAAATAGACTTTTACAACTATTTCAAATAATAACTATATAATAATAATAACTATTTCAATATTTCAAATCATATTTGTAAAAGAGTTACGAATCTGCGCAAAATAAATAAATCAATCAAAAATTAAATTTAGCGAGTGTCGAAAGTCTTTTGCAGAAAATGTTTAAAAATTTATTAGTGCTACTTATTAGAGAAATGTATATTACTATGTACGGCGTGAACTAAGGGGATGAAATAAGTCGTTCTTAAATTAATAGGGCAATATCGTACGAATGTAACCTTGTCTTACATAATAAGAAATTGATTGCATATTTCAGGGCCGTATTAGAAACGAAGGTTTCGGCACAGAAAAAAATTGTTTTACAATGTGGGTAATTGTGCCACTGTCAATGGGTAAGTGGGTCATTAGGTCACTTTCCGTTTCTGGCGCATTATTTGTTCTCAACACCAACACCCACCGTTAACCAATCACAAAACGAGACAAGACCAACAAGATGGAAAGGAAAAAAAATTAATTGCTACTTTTCCTTTCATTATCACCGTAATCGCATTAGCATAATATATTTAAAACGAAACTGAAATTTTAATGGATTTATATTTACTATTTATATGAAATTGGGACAAATTAAAAAATTTGCACACACATTACTAAAAATGTACAAGGTTAAAATTTAGTAGTTAATAATTTTTGAAAAACAATATTTTTTTAAATACCCCAAGATTTTATGAAGATAATATTGTAAAAGATTCGGTAGTTTTCGGAAAAACGAAGATAAAACAAATGAATGACCTACTAACCTATTTAAGCCGCGTTGACAACGGGGGTAACTAAAATTGACGTGAGGCAGGCGAACGGAAAATTATGGAGGAAAATAAAAATAATTCTTTCTATCTTACTTCCTAACAGCAAAAATGTCGCCTTTCTGGAGCCAAATCATACAACGAATCAAACTCACATCTTCTCTATTCTCCGATAGGTTTATTTTTTTAAATAAAACGTAAAACACACGAAAAAAACAATTCATAATAATCCAGAAATGCCATCTACAAAAAATACCTGTAGTTAAAATTTGTAAACATAAATCATAAGTTCAACATTAATGTTATTTATATTTCACTAACTTATTTTTTTTTCTTTATACTTCCGTGATGTAATTTTAGACATTTGCACGTGCGATAAATGCGACTCTACATAAAAAAGAAAATAAACAGCAAAAAATATTTCTGTCCACCAATGCATTAATTTTTTTCCGTTCAGATAAATTTTACAAATTTCGCTTGCGACGCAAAAGGGAAAAGAAACAACTAAAGGTTATTGAATTCTGTTATTATTGTTTAGAGTTAATAATTTAAGACACATTTTTTTACATATTTCAATGTGTATAGGTATATATTTCATCTTTGTATTCCCAAAAATAACTTTGGGATTGAGATAAGTATCCTGTTCTCGTCCTAACAAGGAGTCTTTAGCCCAATAAAAATGAGAGTATGTACGGGTCGGTTGACTTGACTAAAAACTGATCGATTTTTATCTGATTTCCCGATATCTAATCAATTAACTATTAGAACAGGTGTTAACAAAACATGATATGGAAGTCACTGAGTGACTTCCTTGAGTTTTAAAAATTAATATCCGCAACATCTTCGTACTTTTTGCTATTACTTCACACAGAAATTGATCGGATAAGACACTGCTCTAAAGCGCTTTTAAAACTTTATTTTCTCTGTCGTTGGTCTTTTGGAGATGTAGATTATACTGTAAGTGTAAGAAAAAAAAATGTTTAAACATGCAAATTTACTGTTGGTTCCGTGGTTTGGTTTTTGTTTTTTGAGATTTGGCCCAAATAAGCGGCTGCCCCAATTAAGGGGTGGGCTAATTAAGCGGAATCGTCTGTAGTCCATATACACTGATACCATGCATGCAATTATCATTGTTAAATTCAATTTCCATAACAATTAATAATAATTATAAGATTGTTTATTAACCACAATTAATAATATCTAGAACATCAGTCAATTCTGTAGACTGTCGGGTTTACTAGTTATTCGTAAAAAAAAACACTGAAACCGAGAGAATTTCTCAGTTCTGAGATGTAAGGCTAGGTCTATAACAAAAGTTCTGAATGTCCCTCTCCCTTTGACGTCTCTTTAAAAAAAAAGTTTATAATTCTTTATAACATTTTCTAGTACTTTTCAAAACTACGATCTATCTAACGACGTAACGATCATCTATTTATATTCTAGTTATATTGGCGTACTCTAATACAAATAGTTAATACGTAAACTATTTTTTTACCCATATTTAAAAGGTTTTACAATATTCTATTCACCTAATTCAAGCACAATTTTTTACCTTTCCCAACATCTTATGAACACAATAGATAGACGTTAATCAATGACATAAAGAACATTTTTACTTTGTATACTTATATTGAAAGAACGAAGCACCCACTTTAAAAAAATAATTTGTCGACTCACACCAATATTTAAAATTAATATATTAATTTTTAAAGAATAATGGAATTTTGTAAAAATATGTATCCGAGATACTGGTGTAGTTTCCGTAATTATAGTGTTAAAACTTAATGCTGATGAAATTTAGATGATAGCAACTTTTATACTGGGGTGGTCTAACAATTGATAGACATAGACATAGATATATGTACATATGTATTTTTGCACGTTTCATATGTAAGTACTTAATATAAGTATCTAAAAATATTTTTTTTTGTCTCGTGCAAAGGACAATAAAAATGAAAAATATTTTAAAATCGCTAGTACTCAATAAATCGAGCAATGGCTCGTTCAAAGTCTTGGAATTTTCTATTCTTAAAACCCGGAATTTGGCAACAACTTAAATTTTCTAACACACAGTAAATATGCTTATACATACAGCAAAGCAAGTTTCCATAAGCACGAGTTTTACTATAAAAAATAGTTAAAACGATTTTTATCATAAATTTGCTTTAAAAAAAAAAATTAAAGAAAATAAATACATAATATGTTAAAGGACCTTGAGCCCAATTCTTAGTTAAATATATAGGCACTTATTGTCCTAGTTTTTTTTACAATTTGTCTCTTTATTTCTACTCTTTCGTGAAATATTGATTATTTCTTTCATTGAAGTAACACAGTTTTAATTAGATAGTAATTAGTTTTTCAGGCACCTTTATAAAATTCGTTAAAACATTTAAAAATTGACCCAGTCATTGCATGAATTCCAAATGAAATATTATAAATTTTCAAAAGTAATTGCAAGAAACAAATAGATTGTCCGGGAACTTCCGGAATGCGCAAGCATATGAACATGTATGACACGTGCATGAATTGCACGTGCAAACGTTGAATTGAATAGAAAGATAATTGCGTAGAATTTTCTATTTTTTTTTTCTATTTTTCTCATTTTCACAATTAATTATATGAGCCAAAGTTTATTTTACTCGCGACGTACACGCGTTCTTATATAAGACTCAGTATGGAAAATTTGAGGTCTGTATGTATGTATATACAAATGATGCAGTTTCTCATAATGATATTTAATAAATATATAATAAGTACCTACTATGTTGTGCAAATATATAAACAAATTGAACATTAACACATTATATGAATTAAATTAACGAAAAAAGTTATGAATGCTTCCAAATAATTTTTAATTTAATGGGAAAAGCCATATTCTGGCCTTTTTGGGCCCCGTCTATCTGAGCCACCAGTGGTGTTACTTATATATGTGATTTGGAATATTCATTAAAATACGAATGAAAATAATTGAGATAATTTTTATCGGGGTCTATCCCCTATTGCCCCTGCCTAGTTACGGCCCTGTAGTAAGTACTATTTTTAAGACTACATATAGTACGTACAAAAAGGGAAAAAACAACTGGTCATCATTTAAAATAAAAAAATAACTCGTAACCTTCTTATTCCTTTCAACTCCGTCAAAAAAATTCTAAAAAATCACTTATCTTAGCCGTCACAGTAGCCCTTAAAACATTCTAAAAAGTAATAGGAGTAGTTTTTAAATCTAGAATTTTGTTTTTAGACCAAAAATTTAAAGTGTTATTACCTATTAAATTTTGTTAAAAACTGTTATGGTTGTTTTTAGTCATTTAAATTTATAAGTCAATTCGATGCTAATTTTTAAACGTCTGTGTAAATGTTTAAAATCTATATATCATTGGAGGATAACAAAGAGTATTGTACAAGTTGGGATTTGAGATATATTAATTTTTTCATAAAAAAGCATTTATATACTTAGTATACGTATGTATTTAAAACTCGTACTATAAATTTCAAAATTATAAATTCAGGTCACCTAATGACATTGGCCCACATTTACGATTTAATCAACACGAATTGAGGGAAAAGGATCTTCAAGGTTTCTATCATTATCAAAAGTTGATTACATTTATAAGTGTAAAAATTATTTTCATACGATATTTGTGTGTGTGTGTGTATGTTATGAAAGCTAAATGTGGAACATTTTCAAACATATAATTAGAAAAAGGAATACGCGAACACGCATTTTTCTGGACACCAGCCAATCACATTTGGACAAGTCCAAATTGCTTACGCATGGCGGGAATTTGAAAAGTTGAAACTGGGACAATATGGTAAAGGGGCCTTGTTGGCGTCGGCGTAATACTCGACGACGCTATTCGATGGGACGGGAGTGTGGCATCGAGCGAGTGTGGCGTCGCACTTGAACTTGGCCCGTAAACATGAGCCCGTCCGTGGCCAACCTCGCCCGACTTGAGCCCGAGAGCTCATCCAATCACTTGTTCCTTGTTTTTTTTTCCAGCTCCGATCATTTCCCATTTCGAATATATGCGCGGCCTCTAGCGTTCTCAGCCTTACTCAACGCATTCACGAAGCAACCCTCTCATGCTCCTTATAGCTCCCTACATTTTCCATTCGAATTCCCCACCAAAGAAAAGCGACTTACGACAACATCTCTCTTATCACTTTATCACTCCAATAAAATAAAGTAAACAATATAAAAAAATATTTACTTCAAACAAGCAGCTCTTTCTGATAAGAAAAACGCAACATCACAAAAATGAGGTAACCTAAATTTAAAAATATCACTTTTAAATTTCCTATTTTCATACGACACTAAATTAATGAAAAAACGCGTAACAAATTTCTACCCGAGTCTGCCATCTATATTCAAATCAGAGAACTATGCTTTTTTTAAAACTTAATCCTTGACAACTAAAATCTTAACAATATAATAACGATATTTGATAACTAAAACAATATACCTTGTTTTCATTTAAATTACGTCATTGCTAAGCAAATAATGGATCTAAAACTGTCCAATCAAAAACGTTATTTCCGCAATTATATTACTTGCAAACATTAAGTACGTTATAATTTACTTAAATTTGTTCGCTCTGTACTAAAGCAGTTTTTCATTGCTGTTTAAATGGTGACTATCTAAATTTTTTTGTGCTTGGCGAAGAATAATAAAAGTTTGAACCGATTTATCTTTACAAATACAATTGCAAGCTCTCCCTATGCGTGTCCGGAAAATTCAGCATCTCTATCGGTGTTAAAATCAATCAGGTATCGAAGCACCGATGGCTAACGGGGAAGGATTTAAGGATACCATTCTAGCGTTAAAACAACCTAATTAATCAATTTCAAAAATTCCAAGATTGCAAGAAATTTTGAAGATATATATCACTCCTTATAATTTTTGTCTAACCAAACCACATTATTCTCGAACAATGTCAAGTTATTCCGTTAGTTTTAAGGTTTTTTCTTTCATCTTGACATATACACTCATCCATCTAACTTTCGACGTTGCTTATGTTGAATGTTATACTATATCAGAGTCTGCGCCTTCTCTCTTCTGCTCATTTACTCATCTCTTTTATCTCGTTGTATGTGAATGTGAACTTTATACTATTTGAAGAATATTAATTAATATTTTTATTTATGAAACATATGCTATATGCTCGGATAAAAAAAAATATTACATTTTTTTTAATCATTTTGTCATTTTCCTACACAGTTTCGTCGATTTCTGCAAATTTGTTTCTCTGAGTGATTTTTTTTTTCTGTCGGATATTTTTATTTTTCAATGAGAGTCATGTTAAATTTTATCGATTTCTTTTAGTTATATCTCAGTTCATAATTATCTTCAATACCCAAAAATACATTAGGTAATTATTTTTTTACTTTCAGATGCGATTTAAAGTACTTACTACAAGAGCAATGAATATCAAAGCAATTTAAATAATGTAGGAGTAAGTACGCATTTCAAACAGTTGCACTATAACGCGGAACTTGAAACAATTACTTAGCTTCCTTATTTTTTGCCTTTTAAAAATGTAGAGAATCGAAATAAATTATTTTAGTTGTTTATTAGTAATGAAAAAATGTTGATCCCCATCTGGTAGATTATACCAATTCTATAAAGCAAACAATAAAGTATACCTAAGCTTATAGTAAAACCTAAAATCGGACACAGACAAATGCATGTTGAACAAACAAATAACCTAACACTATGGGAAAATAAAGGCTGTTCCAAAGATACTGGGTATGGAAAAAAAGAATATTTAATATAACTGCAAATGTGGTTAAAGGAAAAACATTTTAAGGCAATACATAGATTCATTGCAAGTATAGAAATATGTTTACTAGCCAACGAAGTAAAGCAATATAAACATACCATTTACTAAATAATTTTTTTTACTTTAAAAATTTTTACAATAACTACAGTCTATACTAAAGATATAGTGTTGAAGTCTTTGACTTGACTCTTTATTATGAAATCTCTAGAGTATATTTTTCATAACAGGAAACAGCGAAATAAAAATATTTCCACAATGGCCAACTATATAATATATATTATTTTTTGGTATCTACACAAAAATGAGCTAATGGGTGGTTTGATTTCCTTGTATTCACTTAAGTATAATTAAGTACATGAAACTGCATTTTCTCACAAAATAAGACTGTTAATGTTGAAGTTAGGTATAGTGAAAATTTCATCAGGATTCAGAATGGGTCCATAAATCCATAAACCACATAACAAATTTTTCGTTTTTTTTTTTTAGCCACTCCCCCTACAATGTAATTCTATATAGACTGCTTAATATTATATCTTTTAACCGTACATAACATTAGAGCATATCCCTCCCCCTTGGTAGAGTATCGTTAGCTTAAAATAAACAACGTTTTGATCATAAAAATTAACAAAAATAACAATATACGGCGGCCGAATATCCGTTATCTGGCTAAACTGCTATCCGTTTCATCTCTAGTTGTTCAGTATTATTATTACTATTTTTTTTGTTTGTTTGTTTATTTAAGGTCTCACCAACTGCTATGGTCAGTAGCGAGTTAAAAAAACATGAAAACATTTTGGGCTTTCATTGGGTTTCGAACCCAGGACCACTGGCGTATTGGGTAACTATCTAGTCAACCACGCCACTAAATGACCTCTGTTTATTATTATCTCGATTATTACTATTATTTAGATACTTTCTTTTACTACCCAAGAAATTTTTAAACGGTTAACTGAAATATCATTGTGTAGTTTTCCTTTAAACCAGTGATCGCAATTACGTGGCACGCGTGCCAGGATTGACACGCTTTGAATTTTGCTGGCACGCGTGAAAAAAATATGAAAATGCTTTTGAAATGAAACTAAAATTAATTTAAAATGACTTACAAAAATTAGAAACAAATTATGAAGAACTGAAATATTTTCCAAATTAATTTTTTTTTTTAAATACTAACACAACTATGAGCAGAAAACCTACAAGATATTTTTGATGAATTTCGTTAAATTATATTAAGCACACAAGAATCACTTGAAAATCGATTCCAACATATTAAAAAAATCGAACGTTTAATTAAATTTATCCGAAATCCTGACAAATTTATTCCGGACAATAATTTCGGTGAATTTAGATGGCTATAGACTTGGACGATTTCGATAGTGATTTGCTAGAATTCCAAGCCAGTTTGATTTGGCTCGAAAAATTTGTCGATTTGAGAATAATGGTCGAAAATCAGTTGTGGCAGTCTTCTAAATCAGTTTCCATCATCAAAAAAGCTAGCAATAGCTGTATTAACAGTATTTCCTTCCACTTACTATTGCGAATTTTTATTTTCTCAAATAAGTGTAACTTTTACCAAAACCAGAAACAGAATGGCTAGTGACAATTCCGAGGCTTGTGTTGCTTTAAAAGTAACCAATTACATACCAAATATAAACCGCTTAGCGTCGCAATTCATACAAAAAAGATCTCATCCTGGACAACAGTAGAAAAACTTTTGTGTTCCTTACTAATTTAGGTAAACTTTTATTTGTTATTTTATTTTTAAATATTTTTTATTTCTCGTTATTTAATTGTTATTATGTTTTGTTTAATTTAATTTTTGATATTAAAGATATATCTGATATTTTTTTTTTCTTTTGATTAAATATATTTAAGTTTTTGACGTGATAACGTCTTATAAGTTGATGAACACTGGGTAGCCTGCTTGAAAAAGTGTCACGTTCCGTTTGAGCCTGTGCGTGCATGCGAGAACGCGATACAAGTGATAGAGAGGCACGATCTTATTGTTGAATCCTAGAACACGTGTTTTATGTTTTTCTCTTACAATTTACTTAATACAATTTAATTGATTTAATTAGATTTTATTTTGAAAAAATTGTTAATTTTCAATTAACTCCTTCTTTGTATTATACAAAATAATGATAATTCAGTGACAATAATTCAATTCATTAAAATACGCAATTTTTCATCAATTAAGTATTCTTTATGACGTTATCACGTACAACTATCGTCCGTAAACCGACTTTACAGACAACCAATTTTTTAATATATCTATATATATTTTTATATAAATAAAAACAAATTATTTAAATGAAATAAATAAAAATTAATATAAAAACGAATAAGTACATATTAATTTCTCACATTTCCATACTATTTTATTTTATGGAATAGATTCGGCACGCCGAAATAATGGTTTGAGGAAAATCATCTTTTTTGGCACGATTTTACGAAATGTAATTGCGACCACTGCTTTAAACGTTACTCTTTTAACTGTAACAGTAGATCTAAAGTAAGTGACGACGAATGTGCTACCCCTACACTAGTTTTTCATTAAAAAATTGATTTGAAAACGCGATGGTAGATTAACTTAATAATACACGATTTAAGTTTATAAGTTAGTCTACCTCAAACAAACGATATTTATTGAATACATTTACCTACATGTTATTTATTTAGTAACTAAGCCCTAAAGTAACTAATAACCATCTTCATTGGAACAAAAAACTATCAATATACACGAATTCAGATTTTATTAAGAGCTCGATAATAATTTACAGTAGAATCTAGGATGCCTAGGATGACGTCACTACAGTGCAAATTTTGGTTTTCATATTAAGGTTCGGATATGATAACATCGCCCATAGTGACATTTCGTTTATGACTTATTTGTAGGAAACGATGGTTACGTTCGGTGCTTGGCTAGTTTTTGTTTTAATCCTCAAGTAGGAGTTGTAAATTTAACACTAAGCATTAATAGTGACTTATACACAAAACGACATAGCGCCTTCTATTTAGAAAATAATATAAAGGTATAGAATATATTTTTATAAATTTAAAAAAAAAAACTTTTTGAGAAGAAATAATAATTTTTAATATATATAGACTAGAAATGGGTTCAATTAAAATGTTTTTAAACTGAAGAGACTTTAAAAATCATGACAGGAAAATGTTGATCAAGCATTAATTAGATGGTCTAAAATCATGGGAAATAAATTTAAAAAACCATTCAGCGGCCCTTTGTTATGGAAAAAGCCAAAGGCAAATATTTTTGCCTCACGTTTTGCTATTCTTAAATTCAATCATTTTGCGATTCTAGAAGTGTTTTATGCCAGTTCATGTTTATTATTCTCTCTTATTTTAATGGATACATAGAATTTGTAGTTTTCTCGAAAGTAAAGTTAACACCGAACCACACTGGGAAGTTTTTTTCCTAAAAATCTGTCTTGTATGTTTGAATGACGTGTTCCCTTCGACGTCTTTATAAGCGGTTTCTACTGTAGTTTTTATAAATCAAGTAAAAGGACCAAAAAAATAGAACGTTAACGAAATGAATAAGAAAAATTTCCCTTTAAGAATGGTTACTTATTTTTCATAGATAATTTTACAGATGATCTCTGATACAAAATGCTCTTTTTATAGGCAGTAAATACAAAAGAGAATTGAAAGACTAATCTTATTTTTGAATGTAAAAAAATTACAAATTATTTCAATTATCATTGAACATATTTTCTTATGAAAATTATTTTAAGGATCATAAATTGTTTATGTTTCCCTTCTGCCATCTACAGTAAAAGTATAGAACCATAAAATTCAAATTCCTAGTAAATCATCTCGCGATAGCTTTTGTGGTTACTCAATTTATCCATAGCGATTTTTGCACCTTCGAACATTTATTTCAATTGCCCAATCATAGATTCCTTTGATTTGACAAATTTATCGTCGGTATGAAATTGCAAATTTATAAATCAAATAAATGTACAATAAACCATTGTAGAAGTGTACGTGAATATAAACTACAAATTATATGCGTAGTTTTCACGAACTAAGCGCATGGTTTCATTTTTATCCTTAAAATTGATTAGCTTTTAGAATTAATAACACTTATATGCATTCATTCTATAAATAAAATATCAAAAAATGATTATCAGACACAACCTACCCCAATACATAATAAAAACTGCATTCGCAACAAAAATGCATCTATCACCTGTTACATCAAATTGTCTTTTTTTACATTTTGTTTCATAATCAAAAAAATTTCCAAATAATGACATCATAATGTATTCAAGTTAATTACGTCACAGCGACCAAAACATATCCATGGCTTCTCCCCACTACGAGTTTCGATTTTTGACTTGGTTTTCATCTCGGATTCGGGGGCCGCTAGACGGCCCTCTTTATATATATATTTTAACTCTCTGACTGTCTCTGGCCTACTGACACAAACCGAATTCAAATATTAAATATTCTAAATCCCAGAAACAATCATACAAAAACGTACGACCAAGACAAAATATCATATTGACACAACGTAGAACAAGATAAGAACTAAGTTGCGTCTTTTTTTATTTCAAGAATCTTATCCACTTGCATAATAGATTTTTTTTTTAATTTCATTTAAAAAATAGAAATGACGTCATCAAATTCGCATCAATTAAAATTATAAAGAAAAAGTTGAATTATGTTTGATGTGCATAATGTTAATTGATAGATGTTTGTCCTAATGTTTATTATAAAACTTTTTTTTAATTAATAAAGAAACGATTTATTTAATTTAATTGTGTTGCGTGATTCGTATTTCTTATAGGAGTAAATATTTAATGTGGTCTAATAAAAAGTAAAGTTGTAGACGTGCTCATGTCCTTATGACATAGTTATTATGGTAGATTTAACCTAGTAAAAGGGATATGTCTAAGTCAGAGGTCAGGATCAAATGAAGGAAACTTTTTAGGTTAGAGTATTGGATTGAACGTACCTCCCGAATTCGACGAATATGAGACAAGTAGTTCGATGTGGTCGGAGGTGGTGGAGTTGTCCGTGGCAATGGGATCCGCATCCACGATCGTCGTCGAATTGTTGTTGGTCGTGGTTGGGCCGGAGGCAATTTCAGTCGTTTGACTAGTCGACGCGGGCACCGAGTTCGGCACACCGTTCATACTTGTCGTCGCCTCCTCATGCATTGTTTACCGTCAAGAACGCCGTGGCCGAAGTAAGGAAGAAGGCAAATTCAAAAAAAAACCCACCAGCACACATACATAGACACGCCGCCACACACTCATACAAAATTTTAATTGCGGCTTGAAATATTTTGAGTATGTAATACCCAATTAAATATTTCAAAATACTATATCCTTAAAATCAGCCGGCTCCCAAACAAAATTTCAGTCAACTTGTGTGAGTTTCTTCTTCGCGTAAATTGGATGAAACATCGGATCAAATTAGCTGTGTCGAGTGTGTGTTGTTTTCACATGGAGATTTTCACTAACCATAGAAAAATATGTTTCAACTTACTGTCACTTTTATGTTGTTCGACGAATAGATTTTTCACGTGAAGTTTATCGTTTGTAACGCGTTAAGAAAAATCGAACGTTTTTCATAATAAAATGTAGGTCTCTAGGCCACTTCACTTACACTTTGCATTCAGACGAGCTGAGACATGGACACACGAAGTCAACACAACAACTACACCCATGACGTACATACACATACATACAATAATTAAATTCTCAATACGAATTCAAATATCTGTCAATTCCATTTCACTTCAGTCATAAATAAATTTCACTTTTACTCGTCTTTATTACTTTCAACTAAATTTTATCAATTCTTATATTTTTTCGAATAAAAATAATCACAAAATTTATCTAGCTTATTAAAAGTGAAGAAAAAAACAAAACACCACACAAATACATTTGCCTTCATATACTTACAACATAAAATTATTGTTGTGTTACTAAGTTTAAGTAGGTCAGACTGGTGCTTTGGCACGTTTCACTTTCATTAAACCACACATTTTATATTATTAACGTATAATTTGATTTTATATTAAACACATACATAAAATATTTATATTATTAGTAGGTATAACTAATTAATTAAAAAAATATATGTATAGAAATTTTATTTAATATATAATATGGGTATGTGTGGGTATTTTTCCAAATGAGAATTTGACTCACGTTGTACAGACGCAAGCGCAGGACAATCATATAGGCGCCACTCCATTTTTATTTAAAACATGAAAGATACAAAAGTTATTTTTTATACAACACATGAAACCCTTATAAATATAGTTTTTAGCCTTAAATTGATTACATATAATATTTAATTATTTCATAACACAAAAAAAGAATTCATAATATTTTGTTCATTTTAATTGATTCAATATTTAAGTTATGCATTATAATGTTTTGGCTCGTTCAATTACTTCACGGGAAATGATTAAACGTTGAATTTGGGATGTTCCTTCGTATATTTGGTAGATTTTAGCGTCTCGCATTAATTTTTCAACGGGATATTCAGTGTTGAAACCGTTGCCACCGAAAATTTGCACGGCATCAGTAGCGCATTTGTTTGCGACATCAGCCGCGTAACATTTTGCGATCGATGCATTGTAAGTGTTACGTCGGCCCTGATCGGTTTCCCAAGCAGATTTCATCCACGCTAAACGTGCAGTCTCGACGGCGATTGCCATATCTGCCAGCATAAAGGAAACAGCTTGGTGGGCTGCGATTGGAACACCGAAAGTTTTACGTTCAATTGCATATTTAGAAGCTTCGTCTAAACATCTTCTGGCTAAACCAGAAGCACCGGCAGCGACAGGTGGTCGAGTTTTATCAAATGTAACCATAGCAACTTTAAAACCGGCCCCTTCTCCAATCAAAACGTTTTCTTTAGGAACACGGACATCTTCGAAAGTCACTCCTCGAGTATCAGAAGCTCGTTGTCCCATATTTATTTCCTAAATAAAATAAAATATTAAAGCTTTCTCTTTTTAAAACGAATATTAATATAGTCTGTAGATAAGAACTTATATCTCTTATGGGTCCGTGATTCCTTAGTAAAATAAGCCCATTTTGACGTTTTTCGAGATTTGAAATTCTCTAGACACATTTGGAAAGGGATTTAAGTTGTGTTTTCATAGTCTTACTTATGATAAATAAGGTTGAAACAGAAATTCTCTGCATGACAGTTGATAAAGGGATGGAAAATCAAAATCTACCATGTTCCCTTTTTCGAAAAAAAAAATCATGGGAGGGACACTCTTACGAGACGTGAGGTGCCCCTGAATTTTAGTAAGGCGGGTCAAACACAGATGGCGAAACAATATTCAGTCGGTTAGGTAGATAAAATTTCTTCAAAGGAATTGTTCCGAACTTCCCGATTGATACCGAGGATTGGCGATGATCAAAAAAATTCGTTTTTATTTTACACTTCTGTCAAGTTCTTCCATAAAGTGCACGCGTTGGTATGTCATTTTAAGAAAAAAATGTTGATTGTGTGAATTAAAGTCATCGGAAACAAATTATGTATTTGTTTAAATTTATTTCAAGGAGCATAATCACGAAAAAAAGAATGATTGACTCATCATAAGTTAAGTAAAAAATATTTTATCTTACTAAATTATTTTTCTAAGTTGGTTAAGTAATTTCATATTCCCAGATTTCGTGATAACCAAGATTATTAATGGAATACAGAAGTCATTTTCATCACCAAACTCAATACTTGATAACAACGAATAACAACTGCTGCAAAACTGGAGAAAAGTAGTAATCATTTTTTTATAATATTTACATTCATGCATTCATTGTAAAATCCCGATCCATTGCCCCTCTAACTAAATTTATCAGTTTATAATATTAATTTTGTTGTAGCAATTTAATTGTTATTATTTCTTATGTATTAGGTGTATTTATTTTTTTTAAATAAAATATTTAACATGTAATAAAAGAATTAATTATTTTAAATTTAAATATAGGTAATAAAAATGAATAAATAAAAAAAAATTCAAATTACGTGCGCGTGGTTAAAAATTGCCGACACTAGCGCCCCTATGAATGAACCGCCTTACTAATAGCAAAAAAAAGCACCGCAGTTTAACACGGAGTGTCCCTCCCGTGAAAAAAATGGACTTAAAAAAACTGGTTAAATGATGGGATCAGGAAAATAGTTCGCAGGTAGCCGCCGTAGCGCTGCTGTTAGCCGATACAGGCACTAACCAATAACCATAGCTGGTCATTTGACTTGCATTAATTTAAGTACTATTTCTTTAATACCGAGATATATCTCCTTCCTACATTTTTAATGAATATTTATTTACTTTACGACCAGGGGTTACACCAGGCCAGTCACGTTCTACAATAAATCCTGTAAATGCTTTTCCAGCAGGAGTTTTTGGATCAGAAGTTCGAGCTAACACAAAATACCTATAAAATAAATAAATTAAAATAAATAGCTAAAAATCTTGTATGTTTAATTCAGTTCACGGGAAATAAACAACACAAAGTTAATTTCTGAGTTTTCTTTAAGAAAGCAAACTAAATATTTTGTAAAGGATATTCTTTTATTTATAAGGACATGGGAGTTATTTTACTAAAAATAAAGTATGCCATGTTTTATTAAGATAACTTTTGCAGATTTATAAATAAATAAAAATCGCAAAAAAAAATTATTTCTTCTAGTGGAATAAGATTATAAATGAACTTAGTGTTGTGTATCCCTGGAGTATTGCTATACTTTACCAATTAGCGACACCACCATTTGTAATCCACATTTTTTGACCATTTAAAATATATTCATCTCCTTTTTTAACAGCACTCGTTTTCACGCCGTTTACATCAGAACCAGCACCCGGTTCAGTGACACAATAAGCCTAGAAACATAAATAGTAACATTTTCATTGAAATTTTCAGCAAATTATATAAATTAAATCTATAAATATTTAACGAAAAAATGTAAATAGCCACAATAACAATTAAATAACAATTTTATTTCTCATTGTGAAAACTGTTTTCTTTTGTTACGTTATGAACAAATTATGAGAGTGAATTTTTACGACATGTGCAAACAGCGACACTAAAATTAACACACATAAAGTTCGTTAATAAATCTCTCTTAAATTTAAAGTAAAAGACTATCAACAAAATAAATACATGCACGTAAAGAAGCTAGTTTTAAAATATAATTACTAAGATGTTGTATTTGTCTAGTAAGCATATTCATATACAAAATTCAAAAAAATAAGGGATGATAACGCAAGGAGTGATATTTCTTTCGGTTACACATAATTTTGTATTCTTTATAAATCATAGAGTAGTTGACAGATATCCTTAAGTTTACGTTAGACATTTTGAAACGATCGTTTCTAATGTCTGTTAGCTTTAAGAAAAAGAAATATTTTTAAACGATTTTCTTTGAAGTATTTACTAACAGAATTATTGCTATGGTAATAAAAACTGATTTTTTTTGCTTAATGATAACTATACCCAACTATACCATTTATAAACAATAAATTCAGTTTTACTCATTATACATACATAATATTGTATAAATATGACATCAATGTTCCAATTGCTAATAGTTTTCAATTCTAAAATTGTAACGAACAAAGACAGAGACAACGAACAGTCATGGAAAAGAATAGAAAATTCTAGATTGTTCTATAGAAATTCTGCCAATAAACATTTGAATCTCAATAATTGATACCTAACGGCGCTAACGATTTTGGAAGTTTTTAAAAGGTTCAACAATCGAACTCTCTCGAATGTTTTACAACACATGTTTTGCCTAAATCAAGCAACTACATATTATGGACGCACAATGATTCCATGGATTCATTTTAAAGAATTCAGTTAGTGAATACAAGTGATTCAAGAAATAGTGATACGAGCTATTAAAAAAGTGGTAAAGTGATTTTTGTGAATAATTTCTTTATCTACATATTAAAATAAATAAAATAGTTTGGTTTATTAAACGTATTGTAAAATTTCCATCGAATAAAAATACGCTTAGCGAGAGCTCAATACAGGTTTGTGAAATTTCATGACAATATCTTTATTTAATTTAATATATGTATATGTTGTTGTTATGACAATGTAGTGAGGTGTAAGGAGTATAACATAACGGAATATAACCCTTTTAGTTAAAAAAGCGTCGCTTCAAAAAATTTACTTATTTATTAACGACAAAGACGTCATCCATAAACTACGTAACGACTTCTTGTAAAAAGAAAAAGCATGCTAGTACGTTAAGAGACGTTACAAAAAGTGAGAAGAGATGCAATTTCGAGTCATGTAACGTATATTTGCTTTTCTATAAATATTGTAGTGACTCTAGAGTCTAGTGTACTGCATAATGTTTATCGCTCGACACTTATTTTGGTAATTAGATATATTTTTAATAATGAAAACAAACTTCCTTTACTGGGACAGACTGGGATTAGAGTAAACTGACAGAAACCATCAGGTAACGAAAAAGTTTTTCTTTAATTCACTACTTGTCAAAAGTAGTTGGTGAAATGAAGTATGCAGCATGAGAGAGGGAAAATATAAAAAAGAATAGATCGAGAGAACTTTGTTACTGACTAGAGTCCCTTGACCGCACTAGTTTTTATCTACTATTAATTTCCTTATTAAATAAAAGCTTAAGCATATTCACTAAATCAAAATCTGCTCTTATTTAATTGTTAACTATTTTAAATACTTCATTGGTTCTAAAGATCCGTACTTAATAGAATAATTATCCACAGAGGAGTGGGATAATTTAAAACATACAACAACACGTTACGTGGTTAACAGATAGCTAAATGATGTTGACATCGAAGGTATCTGTTTAAAATAATACAGAATTTAAGAAATTACTACAATACAATTTTTTAAATATACATTTACATTATAAAATAGTCACAGATAAAAACTCGAGTTGTTAAATTTTTATATTCTTATCATAAAAAAAGTTTTATTATTTCGAAACAAATCCTAGAGCGAACAAGTAATTACAATAATCTTTAATTATACTATCAGGACAGTTAAATGACCCCTTATATTTAATTAGAACACTGGATAATTGTTATGTTGAAAATTTCTTAATATGCTTTAAGTAAAACCATTGTGCAATAAATATAATAGAATGAAGCTTCTAATTATTTGATAAATGCTAACTTTATTTATGTAACGAATTAATTTTTATCCAGATTTGCGATAAAAATGTTATTTATACCTGTATCTACTTGAAATAAAGTACTACAGAACTTAATAGTTTATCTCGTTTCAATTATTTATATAAATTAATTAGACCGATAGCGACATGAGAATGTTAAAGCACTGAAATATGCTAATTTTGTTATTTAAGTGTTATCTTTTACATACCATTTACTTAAATAGTTATCTTCTACCAACTTAATTTATTAATTCACACTGATACTTACAGCAAGTAAAGGTTCTTCAATAAGTCGACCCAAGTATTTTTTTTGTTGTTCCTTATTTCCCGTTACAATCACTGGAGTTTGCTACAATGAAATATATTATGTTGAATATTGAACTTAATAATTAGAAAAGCATTACTTACTCCCAATCCACTACCTTCTAAGGCTGTCATCATTCCTGTGCATCCATAAGCTAGTTCTTCGGCTATCAAACATCCATCAAAAACACTACTATTTAAGCCTCCTGTAAAAACATAAAAAATATTTTTTTTCCAATTTTTTTTTAATATTCCTTACCGCAATGACTGGGAACATGCCCGTTCATCAGGCCAAGAGCCCATGCTTTCTTTACGATTTCCCATGGAAATTTTCCAGTCTTATCATGCTCAGCTGCCACTGGTATAATTTCTTCTCGTGCAAACTTGCGAGCAAGTTCTTGAAACTCTTTCTGAGTATCATTTAGTTCTGCAATATTAGATTTTAGTTGATGCAATTTTTACTAGATTAAAAAAAATTACCAAAATTATATCCATTTTGATAAACATGTTTCTCTTGGGCGTCTGCCTGATTAAAAACACTTGTTGAAGTTGATATTTGCCTTAAGGATCGTATCGGCTTAAATGACGTATTTAAAATCTGCATAAAAATATAAATAAACAAATTAATTATTTTAGAAAAAAAATTGTTTGTTTAAATTACTTTTCGCACTGATTTCATGTTCACTTAGTGAAGTATTTTCTGAATTAAAATAAAAGAAACTTGACTTGACTAAACAACGACTTTCTCCTAATAACTATAAATTCCAATACATATGAACCATTTAAGTAATGTCGAAAAATAAAATATTTAATCGCCAACACACTAAATGCACCTTGGACTCGTGAGATTCTTCACTGGATAATCCTGTTCACTCTGTCTGTACCGTTGGATGAAAAGAGATCAAACTTGAAAGTTTGTCGTTTACCAGAATGAACTTTGTGTTCATCAACTTACTCTGTCTCATCAATGCATATTTTCATCAACCAAATTTTTTAAAATTTATGTATCACTAAGACATTTTTTATTAATTTACAACAACAAAAAACAATTAACAAGGAATTCAAGGTTTTATTTTGATGGGAATTTAATGATTTTATACAAATAATCGTTTTTTTTTTAAATCAACCTTTATTCATACGTTCGATAAGATTTCTTGAAATAATCAAGCGTTGTATTTGCGAAGTTCCCTCGTATATTTGATAAATTTTTGCGTCTCGATACAATTTTTCTACAGGATATTCAGAGTTAAAACCACAGCCACCAAATATTTGAACAGCATCTGTGGCACATTTATTAGCGATATCGGCGGCGTAACATTTTGCAATTGAAGCTGAATAAGAGTTGCGGTATCCTCGATCGGTTTGCCAAGCAGAGTTCATCCATGCAAGTCTAGCTGTTTCCACAGATATGGCCATATCAGCTAACATAAATGAGACAGCCTGATGAGCTGCAATTGGAACTCCAAAAGTTTTACGTTCAATCGCATATTTAGAAGCTTCATCTAAACATCGTTGAGCCACTCCAACTGCTGCGGCTGCCACTGATGGACGAGACTTATCAAAAGTCGCCATCGCTACCTTAAATCCAGAACCTTCTCCCAATAAAACATTTTCTTTTGGAATTCGGACATCTTCAAAAACAACACCCCGAGTATCTGATGCTCTCTGACCCATATTATGTTCCTAAAAATCGCATATAAGAATACAATTTTTAACGTTAGAATTTTTTTACTTTTTTGCCAGGAATCACACCCGGCCAATCTCTTTCAACAATAAAACCTGTGAAAGCTTTACTCGCAGGACATTTGGGGTCGGGATTTGTGCGAGCCAAAACAAAATACCAGTTGGCAACTCCTCCGTTCGTTATCCACATCTTTTGGCCATTTAAAATGTATTCGTCACCCTTTTTCACGGCTTTTGTTTGGACTCCATTCACATCTGAACCAGCCCCAGGTTCGGTTACACAATATGCCTAGATTTGATTCCATTGAAATTTGACTTGTTGATGTTAAAATAAATACCACAGGGGAAATACTTTTTGCCAGTAGTCAGAATAATTCTTCAAGGTTTTTGACTAAAAATTGTAATCTGGAGTGTATTTCAAAGTCAAAATATGCTAAAGTATTACTCTTCTAAAAGTTTTTCAGTTTTAATTTTTCCAGAAAATTTGGAAAACCTTTTTTAAAGGGTATAAATATTTCAACATTTTCCGATACAATGTTAAATAATAAAAAATCCTTTTGTTTATCCTTTTTCTGTATTTTTGGACCTATTAAAATCCTTAGATCACTTGGTGGCGTGGTGATAAGATTGTCACGCCAATGGTCCAAGAATAATATTGTACATAATAATAATAAAATTGAACAAGTCGCACAAGCCATACAAAATAGTCATGCGCAGTATAAAAATAGATAATTTTTATTGCGCATAATTTGTACCGTACATGGCATGGGTTTATTTTCATCTGGACAAACTTTATGTAACAAAACATTTTTTCGTTACGTAACTTTTACATCCATGTTATTTAGTGTAACACTAGGTTTGTTCTACTTGTCCATTTGATGATGTTCAAACACGTCCACCGAATGACAAAGAGTTAGACACATTAACCAAGAGACAAGAGTGAGTGAAAATCATAAAGCAAGAACTTCCCCTCAATTTTAAACCAGTTTTGCGGTGTTTAAACACCCCCAAATCAGTGTCGAAACAAGCTATTGTCACGAAAACGTACGTTCATAGCTCGACTCTCGGCCTAATGCGACCAAGTGGCTGAGGGCTGAAACATTTCTTCACTCACTCTTGTCTCTTGGTCAGTGTGCCTTGCTCTTTGTTTTACGTGGACGTGTTTGGCTTCAACATCTGGAACAAACCTATTGTGTGCTTGGGAAAATCTGCATCCTACACTTGGGTATCGCTTTGATTATAGTGGATTATAGCATCATTAACAGCATCACTAATGGCAGAAAATTATTTCCACTAAGATACTATAAAATATAAATACTTACTGCGATTAAGCATTGGTCAATTAAACGCCCCAAATATTTGTTCTGTTGCTCTTTATTTCCTACCAAAATCACGGGTAATTGCTATAACAAGTTAAATTATTTAATAATGTAATATTTATTTTAGATTACGACGATTCCGACCGAAACCGTAATCGAAATGGAATTTTAACAGCTAAGTTAAAATTAAGTTAAATTTTCAATGTGGTTATGAAGTTTACGGCTTGGTCTTGAAATAACAAATTAATCTCTAAGAACTAATAAAATATTAAATTTATTAAAAAAACACAATTGGTGGAACGGGTGGAATGCTGATCGGCGAAAGAGTTAACCGCAGTAATTGATATAAAAGAATGAATTCATTCATTTTGAAGACCTCTGACAAAATTCAACTCGACACAAATGAGTGTCGGTCAAACTGAACTTTCGGCTAACTATTAGACGAAACTCAGTTTTTTTTTTGCTGACAAAAGTCGTAACTGAAACCGAATCTTTGGTTGGTTTTTAAATTATTCATTTGTATGTACCCCAATTGTAGAAACCAAAAGAGCACAAGCGACTCCAGCGCATCCATAAGTTAATTCTTCAGCTATTAAACAATCGTTGAACGTTCCCAAATCCATTCCACCTAAAATTTAATAATTGAACTTCTACATTTTAATGTACCACGATTATACAAAAAGATTGCATTTATTACAAAACCGTTTAAAATATAATTTATTTTAATTATTACCACAATGATGTGGAACATGGGTATTCATTAATCCTAGGCTCCAGGCTTTTTCAACTAAATCAGCAGGATATACTTCGGACCTATCATATTCAGCAGCTTTCGGTATTACATCTTCGCGTGAAAATTTTCTAGCTAGCGCCTGAAGCTCTTTTTGAAAATCATTAAGTTCTACATAACATAATACAACAATTTTAATTAATACAATTAAAAATACAATTGACTCAATAATTATAGCTTACCAAAATTATAACCATTTTGGTATTTTTCTGATTTTAATTGGCACAGATATCTTGAAGTGTGAAGAGGTTTGACAAATTTCGGTACTACCTGTACAATGATATTTCTAAGTATATTTTATTTCAAATCAACAATTATTAATAGCTGAATACCTGACAAAATTTAAACATGTTGATTTACGTAAAAACTCGAATTATTTGGATTATCATCGTAAAGATTCAAAGGTCTTTGCGGTCTTTGGATCAAAAGGCTTAGTTCACTTAAAGAGTAAAAACGTTAATCATATTATGGAATCTTAATGTTATAAAAAATTTTATTTTTTAAAAACCTTGTATAATTTACATTTTCTATAAATATATGTATTTATAATTATCAATTAAAACTAATCTATAAATTATTCATAATCCTTGATTATTGAAGAGTTGTTTTAAGATTTTATAATTTATTTATTCATTAGATTATTTATACAGAATGATTTTCAAGTAAAAAGAAATATCGATTACTTATGTTAAAATTAGGGCGAATAGGACAATTAAAAAGAAATTATTCTTTTCAGTACGAATCATAACAAACATTTCGCTTCACAAAAGCAAGTGATTCAAAAAGTAAAACTTTGTAAATGAAATATCATCGAGACTTTTAGAATTAAAATGGTAAAATCTGGCAATTATAAATTGCACATCTAAATCAAAGAATTACAGTGTGTTTGGGACATTAAGAGATAAGTTTTTACCAATTTTTTTTTGTAAAAGATAAAAATAAAAAACCAAAAACTTGGTTATTGGAATTTTTCACATAAATTTTAAGGTTATGTGAAAAAAGTGTTAACACAAAAGTTGTAGATCTTCTTATTATCTACAACTATGCTTTTTAACTTTTTCCCATACAACTTGTAGTTTTGTCGGAAATCGAGATAAACCGTTTCTACCCTTAGACCCCTCCCCCTTTTCTACTTTTCCTTTCATTTTTGTTATATTCTCTTCCTTTTCTAATGGGTTTCATCCTACTATATTTTTTTTTTTTCACTTTTTACGATTCTCAAAGGCTTTAACTCTAGTCTAAAAACCTGTGAACGAAACACAAATCTTATTTTTGCTCATGGCATACAAAAGGTTGTCCATCCCTGTGCTATACAATGTTTGTTCCAATCGTCCTTCTGATGATGTTCAAACATTGATCAACAGACAAAGAGCAAGACAACATTGACCAAGAGGCGAGAGTGAGTTAAGAACTGTTTCAGCTTAGACCGAGGATCGACAAGGCAGTGCAAAAGCATCGCCGAAACAGTGTCAATATAAGCGCTCATCACGAAAATGGCTGTGCTGATTGCTGGATGATCGCACGGAACGAACCTGCTGAAATAGTTCTTTACTCACTCCTGTCTTTTGGTCAATGTTGCCTTGCTCTTTGTTTGTTGGTCGTGTCTGTACATCACCATAGCTGGATGATTGGAACAAACCTACAATGTAGCAGAAACATGATAACATTTATGGTTTAATCAACATTTTAGAGTTTATAGAATGTGCCCTTGATTTTTATATAGTTCTGAAATTAAAAAACTGACTGTTTCGGGAACTAAGGGTTGCTTTTTAATTCAAGATGCCTTGATATAAATTATAATACAATTTAAATTAAGTAGTTTCAATTACATAATTGCAGTGATTTAATTCATTAACCTATTTGTTTCTTCGTTGACACGTTTTTTAAAATTCCAAAAACTATTTATTGTTCAAGTTAGTGACTGTAAAAAATTACCTCCATTCTTAAGGAAATTAAACTTCTCCAGAGCAGGTTATCAATGATCCACGGACAAATTTCAAAGTTTTTAGATTACACCTGCCGGCATTTAATATATAGAAACAGTCATAAATGGAAGACCAGAAGAAAAAAGAAAACTAAATCGATTTTCAACTTGATATACCAAGATTTTTAATCAAGGTATTACGTCAGGTGAAGTTGTAAAAGAATCGCCCAAAAGATTACTTAAAGATAGTTCTTTATCACGATTATATTAACTTTAGTCACCGCATGTTGACTACAACGTTGGGCTATAAAGAGCAAAGCCACATTTCAATGTCTACAAATTATTGGTTAATATTCTAGGTATTTGATCAAATCATCACATTTGTTATATATTCTCTTGATATCTGTTAAAAATCCGTTCTTGAGCAGCAAAGTTCTTCAAAAATACTTAAAGAATCTTAGTAACGGCGAAACTGCTTTTTGAATTTTTCGTAATGATAATCATCTGTCGCCTTTTCTGTTTTAGATTTTTTCAAAGGATCTGAACTTTCTTGGCTAACATCTTTCTTCTTTTCATTATCTCTCTTTCGTTTTGGTGCCCCATTATCTTCAATATTAACTAAAATATAATGTAAAAATTAAAAAATTTATTTTCTTACAATAATAAATGACAACTTACATCTATTATGTTGAACAAAATTAACAGCCATGTTTGTGGGAACGAACTGTGAAGGACCATCTTTTTTATGATGTCTTTCCCATAATAAGCGTAATTTAGCTTCTTCAGTTGCTTCAATATTTCTTATTTTCGCATCAATTCCCAGATCTACTTCAGGGATTCCACTAAGCATTTGATTCGATAACATTTCCTCTGATCGTTGAGTCGTGGATTCGCGTAAATGTTTCGGCACTGCTCTTAACGCAGCTTCTTCGGGTGTTAAATATTTACTTGATTCTATTTCCGAATTTGTTTTTACTTCTGCTGGGGGCGCAACTTCATTAATAACTACATCTTGACCTTTCCGAACTCGTAACTGTTCTTCTATATATTTTAAAATTTCCTCGTCTTCATCACGTTTGTTTGTTTCAGCAGAAAATTGTGTTCCAATTCCTGTGTCGTATGCATCATCGGCAGCTTTTATCTTGCCGCTTTTCAAAGCGTTCATATTAACTAGACCTCCTGAATTGATTTTGAATGGATCTTTCTACAAACAAGATTATATAATGAATTAATATATATTATAATATGCTATTTAGTTTTGTTTTACTAAGGCAGTTTCCTCTTCGGTTGTTATTTTTTTCCCTAAGGCCAGACCAACTATGCTCACGCCGTTAGGCCGTTGACGAAGTCGTTGAATCTCTTTCATTTCCTCAACCTTTTTTCTAAAATAAGATTTTACTAAAAATTCTACGTAAACAATAAAATAGGTTATTAATTACAAAACGGATTCTTCATCGGATTCATTCTCGTCGTCACTTGGCATTGGTTTTCTTTGTCGTAAAGATTTTTTTGGCTTTGATTTAAAAGTAATTTTTTCTTTTGGTGGATTCTCGTCCATTTTCAAAGTGTAATATAATATATACTCCGTGGTGTAAGCTTATAAACTATTTAAGTTATATCGATTTGTAGGTTGCAAAAATAAAAGGTTTAATTCAGTTTAATTTTTAAGTGCATTCGTCAATGTTCATATTTGACCATATTTGACGTTCAAAAACTTTAAAACGATAATTAGGTTAGGTAGGTTTCACGGGATTTTTGCAGTTTCGCCATCTATTAAAAAAACGATGGAACTATGATTTAAAAATATTTGATGATTTGATGGATTTGATCGATTTGATCACTCCGTGGATTTGATAATGGAATTGGATTTAAAAGAAAATACAACTTGGTAAACTTGGCTTTTAGCGGCTTAAGTTTTAAACAAACAGACCCCTCTATTTTTCTTCTTACACTCGGCACACTTCATTTCACCAATCACCGTTTTATATAAGTGAGCATAAGGAGATATAAAGAAACAAAGAGAAATTAGACTTAAACAGAAACAGAGGGAAAGTCTTCTGGTCGCTTTGGTGTTACGTTGTGGTCTCCACAGTTTTACTCTAAACCCAACAAACACGAACTTCGTTCCGAAAAATCAGTGAATAAGTATCATGTTTTATTTTTCGGTGGTTAATAAACAAAGAATGTCTAACAATGCCCTGTACCTACGTTACTAATTTCTTTCATAAACTCAGTTGCTTGTATTTAAGCAGTTTAGCTAGATTTATAGTGTATAATTTGCCTAATATCTATATGGTTTTAAATTTATTAGTATAAAGGTTAAATATCTTGTACTAGACCCCCAACAATGATCTGTGTATTTTTTAAAAAAAACCCATTACTATGCTTTTTTGGGTGTTCGGGATTTCGACCCACTCTGAGGACCGTTTTGTAGGTTCTGCGCAAATTTTATTCTTGTACATAAAATAATAATCCCACTTATAATGACTTTATGGACGTTAAAGCACAAGGAAATTAAAATAAAATAAAATACTAGGATATCTTATAAATCAGTTTTATTCAATGATAAAAATCAGTTAATATTCATATATCATACAACTAATAAAATCACTATAACATTGCAACTAATAACACAATGAATCCACAGTAGCAACATCAATTTTAAAATTGATAAATTTAACGTGATTATTGTTATTACTAATCAGTTATCACAATATAGTACTTTAATATTATTAGATTAGATTGAAAAAAATCGTAATCATTCACAATGAAGAAGTAATTCTTAAATTTGATGAATAGATCAAGCTAAAATGATAGACAAGAGACTTTGCTTTATAACAGATACACAATATAATGTCATTGTTATGTAAAAACGTTCATACAACTAAATAATATTTATCTAATTGTAAGTAGTTTTAGTTACGAAAAATCTAATAGTTTGTTTTCTTTTTCTTGTATCGAGCCAATTTAACGACATTTGTTGTAAAACCACTGTAACTTCTTCATATTATTTTTTTTATTCAATCACTTAAGAATATTATATAATTAACGAATTTACTTTGTAATTTTATTTAATAACTATATAAAACTTTCAGGACGTACTTGTTTTCTTTTGAAACAAACTTTCTGTTACTGCAAATAACGTTGTACACATTGTTTCAAAATTCTTGTGCTAGAACATTAAACTATTTAATTTAACACAAATAGTATTTTTCTTTATTTTCATAATATTATTAATTATTTCTAGTTTTTAGTTAAAATGAAAGAAAATGTGAACAGTCTCAGTCTAAAGTAGTTTTACTTTTTCTTTTAATTTTAAAAAAATAAGCTTGTATTTGTCATCTTATTTATTACTTTTTTCACAGTTCACGTTACCTGATATTAAAGATTGAATTCTTTTAAAATATTAATCTACATTTCAGCATATGTCAGATCTACTTTATTATAATATATATTTTTTAAATTTTAAAATATTTATTTTTTTAAATTTTTTCCCTTTTTGTTGAATAAATGATATTATGCAAAAAATGAAAACATTCGCTTAATTTTTTTGGTTATATTAATTATCAAGTTTTTTTTAAAGTGATAATTAGAACAATTCATTAACTGGCCATGTATTTATATGTAAAAAAATAGATGCAGTGTTTTTAAAATACCTATTGAATTTTTTACAAATTTAATTCTATATTGACATGCAGTTTGCTCGAGTTCAAGTGTCTCATAGCTCATTGTTTTTCATTATATAAATTTAATTAAGTAATAATTGAAATAGAATTCATTTGCTCTATATAGATTTACAACATACTCTACAACACATCAAATATGAGATCATGAAAAAAATTACATCATATTCTTATATATTTCGTTGAAAATAATAATTGTTCACGCTGGCAAAATTTGAGCTGCTATCTGTGGATAAATACTTTGAATATATCACTGATCTTATTTAATACGAGTACATCCTCAACAATAATGGTTAGTCGACAGAAATAAATGGTTACATTTCCGGAGGTGTATTTTTGAAGCGTTTAAAATGAAAAAGAAATGTGCTCAGAATATTCGTTTTTTTTTTTTTTTGTTAATTTATTTTATGTTTTAATTTACTCATAACTTTATTGATAGATATGAAATGTTGAAAAATATCATTTTGTATCAAATAACCGTTTGGTATTACATATTTTTCAAACAACAAATAATAATGTATAAAGGAAATAAAATACACGTTCAAATAATTAATTTTTTTTTCTCTTAAATATAGTCATCAAACAGATACTTGTTTATATTTTTTTTTGTACCAAAGTTAAAAACTTACTTCAAATATGTATTAAAAATAATTCAAGACATTTTCAAAATCAAACGAAAACAAGATTTTTGCAGATCTAAATAGAAACAGTCACTGGATGAAATGAGTTTTCAAGCGATGAAAAAAATGAGATCAAATACATTCAAATCACATAAACAATTTATTTAAACCAAATGGAAACATTTGAATATTTTTCAATTAAAAAATAAGAGCATACTATTTAGATCTGAAACATCAGCACCACAATCTTCTTCAGTTATTAAATGTCTTGAATTTATTACAATATCAGTTAAAGTATATTTTAATTCCTAGACATATAGACAATATTTGTGATTTTTTAAAGAATTATGAAATATTTCTTACACAGAACTATATTTTACAAATGTATTATAATATATAATATAGACTTTTTTTGTGTTTTTTTTTCTTTATTAATATCATTCTTGTATATATATATTATATAATTTATATACACTTATCTTCCTGTTTACTGGATCTATACGCATACGCAAAAATTTCAAATTCATATAAACCATTAAATTTGTTAAAGTTCTCAGGTTTAATTGGGTTTTTATACAAAAAGTGGAAACCATAAGTAAATATTAAATGGTGACTACAACAAACCGAGTTTCTAAACATAACTTAACCATACTGAAATCAGTTTTATTTGCTTAAGAAAAACATATACAGTGTGTAAACGCTAATTGAAGACATCCAAAATCTTTGTACTAATGTATGGAACATTATTTCTGTTTTTAGGAGACTCTTATCAGAAAGTTAATAGCCCATATTTTCATGTACTCGCAATTTTTATTTGAACTTGCTTATGTAAAGTAAAACTTTTTTAAAATGGTAAACCCCAATTTTAATTACTATTTACCAGGTCCGGACTAGGGCCTAAAACATATTCGGACATTTTCGAGACACACTAGTTAATTTTTTTCCTCATGTATCAGTCAACGTTGCGGGTTAAACGGGCCTTTGATCAGACAGGTTCTGCCCAGTCCGGGCCTGCTATTTAATAAGTTAAAAAAATTTAAAGCTAACATAAGGGTTTTTTTCTCATACCATTTGGATTGGTTCTAAAATACTATTCAAATTCAAAAAAAATTACCTCATCACCTATAGAACTTCGACTATATAGTCCTTAAGAAATATTAGTTCATTGCTTAAACAAAAAATTTCAGAAGTTTTAGTATCGTTTAGAACCATTCAAATAGTTTCTGAACTTGAGCTAGAACTAAATGAAACAAAAGATCGAATTTTCACGAGCTTCACCAAAACACATATTGAATATTAATATAATTAAAGAAATTTAATGAAGAACAATGTTATAAAATAATGTGAAGTCAAATAAATTTTCAAAATATGAACACTTTTTATTTTAGCATAGAACTATTCTATATGGGATTTTTATATTAACTTTAATTTGTAGTATTTAGTTACTAAGATTCATACAAATTTACTATTTGTTAAAGTAGGGAAAGCTAGTTATAAAAAAAAAAGTTTCCATACGCAAGTGTAGTAGAAAAAAATCATAGATCATAGCAAAAGTGCACAATTAATTGATAGGAAGCTACTAAAAACAGAATAAAATTCATTGGTTCAGTGGATAGATATTAACTGTTTCCATTTAGCGTTTACACGCTTTATTTATATGTAAAATTTTCGTTTTTAGAAAATAATTGTTGAGGCCATTTTAATATGTAACAAGCCCGCTTTTTGCATCATCCAAAAATAACAAGTATATAGTGTCAATAGGTACGGTGTATTAAATGGTAACAGTAGGTACTTGACTTTAACAAGTAGTTTTAAAAATTCAACATGATAGTATTAACAGGTTTTTGATTATTTTTGGATGAAGCCATTTAAAATTTACCACAGTAGACACAATTATATAGTTGCTACCGTGAAAATGAACTAAGCGTACTAGGTCTCATTACTTAAATTTAAATATTATGGCAGCAATGATTTTAAAATTGGCTTCGTTAAAACATGGAGGATTTCAAATACAAAAAAAATAATTAGAGCCTTTTTTGTATAAATATTTAAATGAAAAAAAGTGTTATTGACGTTTTAGACAATCCTTTTTTAAATGAAAAAAATCAAAATTTCCTTGTCACTGATAAATATTTGTCCTCTTCTTAAATAAATCCTCGTTGATTTTTTTTTCCAAAATAAGATAATTTACGTTCTGTAATTAACAAACATAGTTCAATCATATTAATAAATAAATCTATTTATTCAATTTGAACTTAACTAAGAAAAAAGCATATTTTGCTCGAAACGCATAAAATTGTGAAACTAGATCGATGACTTAATTTGAAACATACCAATATGAAAGTTTCAATTTATCAATGGCGATTGTCATTAAAAAAAAAATCAGCACATTATTATATGTCTGTCGGAATATTGACACATATTCCTCGCATTTATTATTTGTTTATTTTAATATTGTTATATTATATTAATTACTAATCTTATTACAAACATTTATTGTTAGTACTGTAAAATGTATAATTTTATAACTTATCACCATTCAAAATATGTATTCCTCTCTAAGTCGTTTTTATATAAAGTTTATATAGATCAGTTTTTTTTTTTACATTTTAAACATATTTTAAATTTTCAGTTTTAAAGCACACTTTTTAAATATTATAGTTTTAATATATTATTCAAATACCAAATTTACAATCATATATTTTTTTAAATTTAAATTTTAAATATTTAATTAAAGTGTTTTATTTTAATCGGAAATTTAAAAACGAATTTTTTAAATATATAATGGAAGTATTTTCATGTATTAAATACACATTTTATTGTATTTAAAAATAAAATAAAAATATATGTAAATATTGTTATATTGTATTTAATTTGATTTGCAAACAGAATAAGTATGCAGTTGTGTTGTTGAAGTTCTTGAAGCATGTTAGCAGTGATTAAGAGAAGTCCTTCTTGAAAATATTTCACGTATTATAATTTCGATGCCTTGATAGAAATGTGATGTATCACGTTATAATTAATTAGTAATTTCACAACTTAGTAATCGACTTTTTCATAATGGGATAGCCACAGATATCACGTGTGTAATATATTATAATTATTATGCTTGGCATCAATCCCGAAGTTGTACTTGTAAGGTGTTTAAACATGAATTACATATAAAGCTCCAATATTAATAATATGGCGTCTTTCACCAACAAAATACCGACAACTCGCTGCCATGATCGGCGTTGTGCCTCCAAGCTGTTACAGGACGTGCCTTTAACTGAAAATAAAAATACATCATTATTATACTTTTATAATTGATGAAAAATAATTAGTGTCATGTTACCCTATGGGCAACTATCGAAAATGTTCGGAATTCCAAACACACGAGATATAAATTCTATTTTATTCCCATAAAAATTGTCAAGTTCAAAGTTAGAAAAATTCATAAAACTGAGTTAAAAAGAGGATTTTTCTTGTTATAAAATTTAAAATATTTTAACGTCATTCAAGGTCTTATAGATTATACGCCTAAGCATATTTAACGCAATGTCCCTTAAAACTTTTTGATCTCCGAATCCTTTTGAGTTTAAACATTTCAAACGTTTCGTTAGGATCCCTTACAAATTGGTATGAGTAAAAAAATATTGAGAATTCAGAGGAAAAACAGTATAACTTTATTTTAATCGATAATCTGATTTTGGTGCCAACTTGAAGTCATTAAAAAGCCGAATCGAAACATTTCAGGTTAAAGTATCCCGAACACGTATTTCTAAAAAAAAAAAAAAACAAGGAGCTCAGGGAAAAACATCATAAATGGCGAAAATATAGGAAGAACCGTGCTGTCTATTACATTTAAACTTATTGAATACAAATACATTGTTTTGGACATATTATATACGAAGAGAACTTTTTTATTCTTTTAGAAACTTGATAAATTAAGTTATACTATTTTCCTCGTTAATCCTTCAATGGAAATGAGGGGATGATTTTAATGTAGAAGAATTATTCTGCGACCCGTTACATTTTTCACGATCCCTTTTGCTGGTTGGTATATTTTTATGGATATCCTGGAGAACCCATCGGTGGATAGAATCACGAATGAGGAGGTACTATGTAGAATGGACACAGAAGTAGAACTTTTATATACCATCAAGAAGAGAAAATTAGAGTATAAAGACCACGTTGTGAGTAATAACAAATATGAACTGCTCGAACTTACAATTCAGGAAAAAATCAATGGAAGAAGAGGACCTAACCGTAGGAGAGACTTCTGGTTGAAAAAACTTATTTCGTACGATAGTTTTAAAAGTACAGTTTGCCCAACTGATTAATTATCAATTGTCGAAAAAGACACAAAAAGCAAAACCATATTTTTGGCATAACTAACATTGCATATTATCTTTTTAATTTATTACTAATAATAATAAATTCTATTAAAATAGTAAATAGTGTCCATTTGTATCTTAGTTTCTGTCATACTTTTTTATTTATAACTCTTTTACAGCTAGGTACTATACATTTTCCGGTATAAAAACATAGCCTATGCATCCTTAAATCTATACAAACTAAAGTAAATAATATTAATCCATTCATGGAAAGAAATATAGAATTGTAATAAAAATAAAAAAATTAAGAAGATATAAATATATGTATATAATTGATTGACATTTTATTTGGAATCATTAAATTTTTACGAATCAGTAATCGCCGTTCTTATATAAAACAAATGCATTATTTATGTGATGAGTTTTTTAAATGAGAAAATATTTTATTATCTAACTCCTCGTACAGGGAAAAGCAGTTTGGTGCTTTCTGTATTCTAAGTGGATATATGGTTCTGTCCTTTGCTCTCGCTAACATGCAACATAATATGCAATAAATTACTGTTAAAGTATCTATATTAAAACATGATTCATGTTACATGCACAAATTTTCAACTTAACTTTTTGTTGATTCAAAAATTTTAAACGAATATTATACTATTAACTTTGAGTAGTTCCAAAAATGCTATGTCGCATGATATTCAATTTATAAACTAAATATTACAGACATGAAATTTTCTTCAACGATAAATATTTGCATGCTTTCAAAATATAACCACCCGTTTTAAAATTAATTCAAACAAATTGATTTTTATACCTAGAGCATAGGAAGTTTGTTTAGATAAATATGTAAATACTAAATATCCACGTATGGCAGACGGCAGTTCTCAAAGTCGTAGTAAAAGAAAATTTTGTCAGATATTGAAATAAGTACAAGTAGGTATTATGTTTAACATGAACAACATGATATGATTTATAAAATTTATGAATTTTAAGGACTAAGACAAAATTTACTTTATAACTTCGTTAAATTCGTTAGAAAATTTTTCCCGAATATTTAAGAAAAAATTTCTTTTATTTTCTATTATTTCTTTACAACATATTATATGTGTGGAAAATACAAATGAAATGACTTATAATAAATAAATTCTTTTATTAGAACTTAAAATGGCAAAAGAAAAATGCACTTAACAAACATTTACATAATACATTGAGCTGACTCCAAAAATTGATTTAAAATTTGAAAAAAAAATATGAATACATATGTAAATAATAAATGTGTATATTTATATATGATACGTGATACTTAAACCTACGTTTCTAACAGGAGAATGGAATTCATAAAAATGTTTCCTATTGAGAAATTGATTTTTCGCTAAGCGAAGCGACAATAATTAAGAGGGTCATGGGTTGTGATACAGATATAAATGTTGATGGTGAATTTATGTATGTATATGTATATTGTATGAATATATAATATACACAAAGTAATTTTGTGAAGTCTGTACATAGGGAGTCTCAGAGTACTCGAAATATTTAAAAACCGAGACGACTAGAACAAAAGATTATAGTGGCGAAGTTGTAAGCATCGCCCTACATACAAGCACGTTGTAGAACGAATCTTCCAAAAAATGCATTCAGCATTTTATTCAACAAGGTAAAAGAGAGGTTACTGAGATGGAGTATATGACTATATCTACCTATGTGTGTACACTATCATGCAAAAGTGTTGTCTTATTATTACGATTACTTATTTGTATACATAAGTATACATAAACTAAATGATTACTTTTTATCGGAGTAATACAATCTTAAAAACTAACGAAGGTTTAATAAAAATTATCTTTGTAATATTTGAAATTTCATCACTTTCTAAGCGTAGCGTAATAATAGAATAGCTATGCATACAGTTGATGTTACCATGAAGCAATATTCTTATAGGTACTTCATAGTACATACTACACAGCTTTATATTATTAAGGATGTCCTATTGAAGATAGAAGCTCTTAATAATTATAAGAATTAATATAATAATTAGAATTGCCAAATTTGTCAAAATATCTGAAACAGTCTAAGGATTTGTTCCTTACGATATATCATAAACTGAGGTTACAAAAAATAATAAAAATATTAATTTCACAACTGAAATTTTGAACAAAATATTCTTCAAAGGTTAAGTTATTCAATTGAATTCCTAAATTTAAAAATGTGGGAGTTCATATTAACTTGTGAAGAGTGACTATTTTTTTAATATGAGGAGTGGCTGACAACAAACTTGTTCAGCTATAGTTTTTATTTGTATAAAAACTTATTGATTGACGAACAAATAAGAAAGTAAAGTGTTTACATTGGCAGAGTTCCTTAAGGTCTACTGTAAATTAATACTACTATCCTGAGGACCTCATCCAGTTCCTTCAAAATTAAAAAAAGACCTAACTTGCAGAAAAAAATCATTGGCTGTTATTAAGAACAATATTGACCTATATTACTCTCATAAATTGAAATAGTGACTTTCGACTACAAATAGTGACTATTTACTATTTTGTAGCGAAAAGTATACCACCAAATTCAAATAGAGATATACTTTTCACTACAAAATAGTGAATATTAATTAATATTAATACTATTTGTAGTCGAAAGTCACTATTTCGATTTAAAAGAGTAGATATCAAAAATTACTGGCTAATTAATTATAATATTCCAGTGTTTAAAGGTGGATATATTTTACTTAATCAAACAATATGTGGCTTCTACTTGTTTCCCAAGGACAAAAATTCATTAATAGGAATACATTTTCTGATCTAATTGAAAAAGAAAAAGAGATTCAGATCATGAGGAAGCTTAATAAAGAGAGTACCTCAAGTACTGTTTCTTGCAATTTGAAAGTAACAGAATCCAGTGTAGCATGGATTGATGCTACTCGGGATGAACAATATGTTTGCCGCCCTTCATTTTCACAACTAAACAAAATGTGTAAATAAATAAGTAATATAACTTATATTTTTTACATAATTTTGTAAAAAAACTAACAGTTTTACATTCGTCTCAATTTTATCACTTGTTCTATCACTATAATAGTTATAGAGCTATTGAAACCTTTTTCAAATTGCAATAGTTACCTAATTGATCTAATAAAAGTAAAAAAATGTTGGAATTATTTTCGTGTGATTAGACGGTATCTGCACTTTCATTGCTAAATGTACCATCCCCTAATTTGTCTGAAGCGTAAAGTTTTGAGCTTATTTTAAACCATCGTCTACGGATTTTTAATTTTATCTCATCTCTCGTTTTTAAGTAACTGCTTGATTTTTCAGGCAGAATTATTAAAAAAATTAAAAGATTTGCAATATCAGTCTCGTTATTTTTTGCCCACATTTCTTACACCTGTTCTTTGTGATAAGTTTTTACTCTTTTTCCAACTTTTCGTTATAACGGCTTTTTAATTTTCCAATGACTTAAAATGTTTTGTTATATGGAAGCGACGGTGAAAATTTTTACAACGTTGGTCAAAACTAATTACATTGAATTTTTTTAATTTGACGATGAGATACTCAAAAACGGATTACTACATTGCAACTACTTATTTTCATACTTTTAAAACATTAACAAAGTCAAAACAGACTCAGTTTATTGGATCGTAAGTCAGTTTAAGCGGTCACATAAATCAGTGTTTAGCTCGCAGGGCATAAGTTCACCATCAATGTTATATAGCCAACAAATCTCATACAAAAATTTAAGATTATATCAACGGATTCTTAATAAATATTTTCAACTAAAACTATGCTTAATATTGTTTTTTTATGTAACGAGTCCTTTTAAATTTTGAAGGGTTTGATATAGGTGCTTTTTATAACCAATTTTCCAATACTGCCTACAAATAATACCAGACACGTTAAATAGAACAAAGATTAATTGTTTAATAGAATCACAATCAGATTACCGAAATTTGTATTCTAATTGTCTAAAAATTGATAAAAATATTTGTATTTGATAAAATCATTTACAAAAGTAATAAATACTTTTGAACGTAAGTGTAACGTAATTCAGAATGTCTATCTTCCTTGCTTTCCTGCTTGCTTGTGCATTGGGCTTACAATTCTCGTACATTGTAGCTTGACACATTATTATAACTGGTTGGCATATGAAGTGCATATACCTACTCACTTTTTCAACATAGAGAAATCGCGTTATAAATTCAAATCGCTTTACCAAAATAGTGTTATTTACTAGATGCATTAGGTAAATACACGTTAAAAATCGATAGTTAAGTGTGATAAGCTATGTATTATAGCTTCATATCTAGACAGTTCAACAAGTTTTTGCATTACTATTTTAAATTTTTTACTGTGTTTACATTCATAAACTGTGGTCGACTAATATGAAATGAGTTTTTAATACCTTTTATTAATACAGTTGAAGTATTGTAAAAACACATTTAAAGATATGCACCTAATTATAAATGACAAACTTATGTATATATTACAAAGTTAACATATACAATTTTTCTACAAATATATTATGTAAATTAATTATTTAATCCGAAATAAATAAAAAAATCGCTTATAGTTCACTTATTGTATTACGTATGTAGATACATTTAAACTTTCAAAGCAAATACAAATAGGTGTATGGACGTAATAATTCATTTGGTTTTACTTAATTATTGTAATCAATTATATAGCTCATACATTGTATGTTTCCTCGAGGAAACACCAATCCGGCAATATCTATGTACAATATAATGTTAAAGACACTTAATTATAAGAAACTAAAACGGATTGTCTAATACAACTAATTGGTCTATGTTTTATTATAACGACAAACTTTGCTGGTGCATGTTGAAAAACATTAATAGAGAAATATTTCTTTGTACAGGATGAAGAAAGTATTTTATGTATTTTAATACACTAAGCAAAAATTAAAGGAAATGTGAAGAAGTATATTAAATTTGCGTAGATAAGTCTACTTAAAAATGAGTTTTTTTTTTTTTAATTATACACATTGCACAGTGAAACTGATGTATAAGCAATTTGTATTTTATATATTTGGTCTGTAATTTGAAAAGAAAATGTAGTTATATTCAAACTGTAGTATGGAAAGCTAAATATATTTTAGTTTAAAATTGGTAAGAAAAATTATATGTACCTATAGATGGAGTTGAAAGATTGCAAGAAATTATAATTTTCAAGGAATTGAGTTCATTTTGACGATAAAAAAATTTATCCAATTTAATACCGTACAGTTTATCCAGTAAAAAAGTTGGGTAATTTCTTACACATTTCCGACAAGCGAAATAAGCTATCAAAACAGTTCCGTGTTGACACGAAAGTTAGGGACGGCTTAAGAACAATAAATTCGTATAAAAAAATTGATTTATTTGATATTTATGATTGATAATGGAAATACATAGAGTGCAGCAATAGGTGGTGAACATAATAATTTAAATTAGAATGAGTGTTATAATAAAATAATCATCTCATGTGATTTAAATGTTAATCGTTCATGTGTCGGTTTGTGCAGTAAAAATTATTTATTGATGTAATTAAAATGTAGATTTAGACATTGTTACTGGGTTGATTATATATACAAAAACTCTAACTACACTGAAGCACACCATAATATTATATTACTAAAAACGCTCAAAAACGTATATTTAAAACTACCTTTTTGCGTGGAATAAAAAAAAATTAGTCAATTTTTTCAAGATTCTTATTTCTACTTTCTTTTACAACTACAGAGTAAAGGAAGTACTGTAATCGGGTCGAAATTTCGATTTCGAGTTTTTACCGGAGTTTTATTTGAGGTCTTCTGACTCAAAAAAAAAAAAAAAATGATTTTTGAAAAAGTATGTGTGTGTGTGCCATCGTATCGAAAGCTTTATCCGAACTTCCCAAACTTGGAATTTTGTTTTCGTATTTCTTCTAGTTGTGCCGCGAAGCTTTTACTTGAAATCGGGTAGCAGGAAGGTCCCTTTATTATATGGGTTTTATCAATTTTTATTCAACAACTGATTTTATGATTTTCTTTAAACTTCTTATGGGTTTTAGACTCATCAAAGTAACTTTTATTTGAAACATTTCTTTCTGGGAAAATTCAAATAAAAGATGTTCTGAGAAATAGGATGGGAGTTAGTATATAGAAGTTACATACGTATTAGAGTACTGTTTAAGATATTGTAATGGGATTTCTGAAACCTTTATTGAGCTACTCGTGAAGGGTTTTTTTAATTCGGTGGAAACTTCACAAAATGTATATCAAACTAAATTATTTTATTAATTTTAACTCTTGGATAAACAATTTAACACAAAAAAAATTTTTTACTTCACTACTATCACTTGTATTAATCCTAACACGTGTATTCACTGATTGACTGATTCAGAATGAATCCATTAACTGACTGTCCATCTAAATTATATAATTATATGGCTGCTTAGGTAAACATTATACTATTATTATATTTTTTAGAAAAGGGCCTAAGAAGTAAAACCAAAAAATTTGTTTTAAATCTACCAAGTAGTTTCTGAGTTATTACCGCAGAACGACAGACCTCTATCATTTTAATTAGATATGTAGATATTATTAATTATTATCCTATTTAAAATTGCTTATATTATATAATATGCTTTATTTTAGTTTTTTTTTTAATCAAAAGCGAGTTTCATTTCTGTGAAAGGTGAAGAACTAAAAACAAAAAAAAGTTAGTAATAAAAACTGTTTTTTTATACATAAAAAAATTATAATACTTAATATTTTTATAAAATACAATGTTTTTAGGTATATATATTTTAAATATATTTTATATAGGTTTTATGTATTGCACATTTTTATGTACAGTTCACTAGAAACTTTTGCTGTACAACATTTTCAACATAACTTTCAACCATCAAATATATTTTTTTAAAGTTCGTAATTAAACACTTTTTTTAGGGTAATCGCAAATAAATCACATAATGCGGATCATCCGGATAAACAAGGTTTTAGTGTACTTTTTATTTATATTAAACTCATATTCAATATTTTTTGTAATGAGTGCATTGTACATACTACATACTAAAATTTCATCAAAATTCTAATCAGTTTTTGAGGACTTTATAAATACCGAATATAGAAATGTTATAGAAATTTTTTCTTGCAGTAAATTTGGAGTGGAAGTTTATCAAAACATTTTCCTTAATTTAAAAAAAAATCACAATAAATAAAAATAGTTAAGTTATTTAAGTTCAAAATTTATAACAATATTGGTAATTTGTTCTTTATAAAATGTATGCATAAAAATTATACAATAACCATTGATTCCATAACATTACCTGCACAAATTTATTGTAAATAGCTTACTTAATAAAAACTACTCGACGTTTTATTTAGTATCTTGTCGCTATTTTGGTAATTTACTGATTAGATTTCCATTTAAACAATTCTATACAGGATTTAAGTAAGTTAATTACAATGAATTGATCTAAGTGATTGTGATACTAGTGGAAAGGTTGAATGAAAATAATTAATCTAGTTTTTTGATAAATCGACCTGATACTAATATAATGTTTAATTTATCTTGTTGAATCGATAACAAGACTTGGAAATGTAATTTCATGGACAAAAATTCATGCAGGGTTTTTATAAAATTATACAAGTTTTATTTGAGGTAGTTTCGTTTAACATAATACTACGCGATAATGTGATAATTCTTTTCGAAACAAGTAAAGCTTTAGCCGTAAATAAAAAGATAATGTATTTATCGTGAAAAATTTGCCGTGAGTTGTGAAAAATTAAATTAAGTTTAATTGTATTTAAAAAAGTTACGTAGAAACACTTGGTCTGAAAATGAATAAAAAAGACTATTGTCTCGAATTTTAATATATTTCCTTTTATAATTTTCATGATTAAATTATATTCTGCTGCGCAATATCAAAAGAGATTTATTAAAAATGTTTCGTATAAATAACAAAAGTAAAAAAGCAATAAAAATTTCGATACTTTAATCACGTAAGACCTGTACGTGACAAACCTTTCTTTAAAAAATATTTATTTTTCATCAAACAAAAGGTTTTACTGTATGAATACTCTGGCATATTTATTATGGTAACAATAATATAAATAAGTAAAAATTAAATTTTTTAAACTTTGACTGAACTGACATTTTTATTTATCACAGGTTTTGTATTTCTTAAATTAGTTTTTCATTCCAACAATTTGTCAACTGATGAAAGTAATGCATTGTACGTTCATTTTATACGAGGTTGAGTTCTAAAATAATATATAGGAAATTGAATAACTCTACTATTTTTTTTGACTCGTAGTATCCCAGAGAAAGGATATAAATAATTTCGTTTGCAAAGAGCTTAATTGAAAAAACATTAAACTTGTATTAACGTATTCGTATTAAAGTTACTTATAAATTAGATACTACTACTACGAATAACGTCAACTGTTCTTGCTAATGCACTAATGCAAAAGTTGGCCTATTACACACTCAAAAAAAAAAAATATAAAAATAACTGCATCAGATAGTTTGAATACGCTTTCCAACAAACTTTAATTAATCTAATTTTCCGACATGTAAATTCCATTTAGGTTAGACATTATTTTTTTATTTTGCATTTTTGACAAACAACCTTTAATTCCTTAAAATGTTGCTTATTTGTTAAGCAAGTTTAAGTATGAAAATTAATATGAATATTTTCGTATTGTATACGTATGCAGGGAGAACTGAATAATTTAAATTATTTTAATGTACGTACTTCCAAATATAAGATATGTGGTTTATCATTTAAAAAGGTTGAAACTTATTAATTGCAAATAACTCCGAACTAATTTAGAAACGCATAACCACAAAGCCAATCGAAGAAAGGAAGGAAAGACAATGTCTTTTGTATTTATAATAACTAATAGTAGGTACATATCTGCTGAATTCAGTATTATTGATACCTTTAAGAGGACGTTATTTGGTTTATTGTATACAGCATTGATGATTTCTGTACAATAAACAATATACTAACTGTTCAACCGAAACCGATACCGAATTTCGGCTTCAATCTCAGTTTCGACCGAAAACAAAACTTCCATATAAGGGCATGTTTTCGTGGGAAAAATAAAGAAATATTCAACATTATCATAGTCATTTTATCATGATTTCAAGATTTCTTAGACGGGTCAACATCAATTTTAAATTTGAGGTTCCTATCATATCTATGTTTGATTTTGATGTCTTGTCGCCCCATTACCAATTTAAAAACAAATAGTTTTATTTCGAAAAATGTGCTTTTGTAGTTACTAGAACAAAATATTAAGAAACTTTCGCCATTTGTCACTCATATTTGAGAATATTAGTAAAATAGATTTTAAATTTAAATCACTTTTATTAAAAAGAAAAGAGTTGAAAATAAAGCACATATTGTAACGAACAAAGAAAGACAGCATGGAAAAGACTAGAACATTCGAGAGAGTTAGATTGTCAATGATGATACATTTGAATTTGTTTTGTTGTCTATTAACGATCTTAAAATGTTCCTAAAACGTTCGGCAGTCGAACTTTCTAGGTTATTCTAGAACAAATTTGTTTGCTTATACAATCAACTATATAAAGACGCACAGTCAGTCTTTGAATGAATTTTAAGTTATTTCATTCTGAGAATACAAGCGATTCAAGTAATAGAAATACGAGCGATTTAAGTGATTTTTTTAATAAATTGTTTATTTATGAATTAAAATAAATAAAGCAGTTCGGTTTATTAAACGTTTTTGTAAAATTTCCATCGAATAAAATAACCCTTAATGAGAAGCTCAATACAGGTTTGAGAGTATTCCGTTGCAAGTATAAAATTTCTCGCATTAACCCCTAAATAAAACGTTCAAAAAATCCGTTGCTCTAATTCCGTCACATATTGGTAAAAACGTTTCTGTTGCTTTTCTAAACCAAAACTAATATTAATTTTGCTTTAATCTAAAAGAAAAAGAATCATATTATGCTCCTTAAAAATGTTATGCAGCCTATTTAAATGTTGCCATTAGAAATATGTAGATAATGAAGTCTACTAATTTTTTCGGGGAGTGAAAGTTGTAATAGTCCTAACAAAACCTTAAATTCGTTATTAAAGTAGATTTTTTGTTTCCAATTTTAAAACATTTGCCAAAATTTTACTAATATGAAACAATTCTCTTTTTACAACTTCTTATCGATATTTTTCAACTTAAGGGGACAAAAAATGTTAAATTGTGTTAAATATACCTAAAAACTGATACACTTAGTGACTAATGTAAGTTAGAATACTATCAGTAGGATGATTATAAACCTAGGTATATAGTCTTTAAAAAACAATGTTATGTTAGTTAACACCATTCTGTACGAGTTAAAATAAAGATTAAAGGAAATTTTTTCAAATAAGAGGTCCGTCACTACTATTTTTGAGGACCATGGTTTGATTTTGTTACTATATATATTCTTGCTTTCTACTATTAAAATCTTTCACAGGAATATTTACGTCAATCAAAAGAAATACTATGGCATCCCACAAATTTATAGCACCTATTTTACTAAACCAAGCTAACTACCTTATAATACAAGTTTGCAACAAATTGAGAAAATTATAAAATATAATTATAAAACTAAGTTTTTTTTTGTGTGGATAGTTTTCGATTTAATGGTTACTTATTACACTGAGAAAATGATTGCTTTATTTACAAATCATAAGCTGACGTAAATAACTAGCTGGTAGCAAAACTAACGTAGATTATTTTAACATCAGATCAATGAACTAGTAGGTACATACTTTCTACATTGTAATATTCATTTACTTTTCTTGTTTGAACTACCATAAAATTCAAAAATAGCGATTTGACTGTGTCAACAAATTTTATTTAAAATTGCTCAAAGGAACGTGCTATGGATAAATATATATCTAAAATATAATAAAACAGATGCGAACTATTTGGAATACGATAAAAAAAAATAATGTGATAAAATTAAATTATTCATATTTCATAAAAATTAAATCAAGATAAACTCACGCATTCAAAAGTTGGAACATACATAATAATATAAGGCAAGTTAAAAATCTCATTTTATTTAGTTCTGGTTTGCTTTGAAAATTGTTGTTATGGGTGTGTCAATTATGAATGTTATAAATTTGTTAATAAAATCAAATAGAACGTACCTGTTGCATTTTTTCAAAATCCAAACATGGCCGTTGAACATGTGCATTTCGAGTGTAGCGAGATCTTTTCCTGGGACTTAATTCACAGTGTAATAGCTTTGGAGGAGGACTTAGTGAACGGCCTTTGATAGAAGCAGTGGTCATTATTGGGCCTGAAGACGAGTGGAGAAGTTGTGGAGCTCGTCCCCCAGCAGGCCTTAAAGCTTCTAAAGGCGGGGATGTCCGGAATTGAACCGGAGTCGACATTTTTGCATAGAGTAAATGATGTACTTCATCATCTGATGATCCGGAATGCTCAATAGGGACTATCGTATCATCGACCGTAGTATTCTGAAAGTAAAGTATTCATTTTACTATTTCTATTGTATTTCTTTCCAAAAAGTAGATATGTTCGATATTTGATTCGAGCTATTTCAAGGACAAACCGATATTGCACGAGCAAAAAAGATAAGGTTCCAACCAAAAAATGTGTACCAACAAAATGTTTTTTCTTATGGATTTATATCCTGTGTCCCTGTTCTAATATCAACACTGCCTTTTTATTAGAAAATGTTTGAAGGTTTATGAAATTTTTATAACAAAACAGTAAATATATTTTGCCATACTTATATCGTTTGTGTGTATCTAACATTTAAGTACTATGACTGTATTAAAACTACAATTCTTTATCATTCCATAAATAAATGACAAAAACCATACAAAATTTATTTATTTTTTATGTGTACGTTCATGCTTTTCATGTTTACATAATTTGACTTCTGCGTGTCAAGGATCGGATAGAATTGAGTTGTTATCCCAACTGACGAACACAAGTGACAATAAAAGCGACTCCTGCCTAATATAAATTCTTGTTCTATATTTATTCAATATGACTTCTACATAAAAATATAATATTATTGGTGTTTAACGCAATTTTGCAAAGAAATAAAACACAGCATTCTTATAAGAAACCGTACAACCTATACATGGTAATATTACCATAACAAATCGAAGTAACTATAAAGGAATAATTCAACGAGGTCATATCTGAATGTCAATGGTAAAAGAAAATGCTGGCTACTACAGGATCGTCTATGGGGGCAGTGAATTCTCAAACAAAATTTAAATACGTATAGTAATTTTTATTTATAATCAATTTAAGCGTTTAATTTTACTAAACAATTATTGAAATTAAGTCTCGTAAGTCTCGTATATGAGCCGTTCAGTGCACACATCGATTAACTCCGTAATGCAAATAGTTGAGTAAGTTGATAAAATAGACTTCTGAAATACATTGTCTCTTACTCTCTTAAATCGAAATAATGACTTTCGACTATCAAATAGTGACTATTTAGTAGTGAAAAGTATACGACTATTTACATTTAGTGGTATACTCTGCACTGCAAAAATATAAATAGTCACTATTTCGATTTAAGAGAGTATGGAAAAGCTAAACAGCAAACTGTCATTTAGAGCTGTTATTACTTATTATTAGAAATTTTTTTCGGATATATAAAGGAGTCAACCAAGTGTTTTGACATAAAAATGTGTAAAAGTTGAAAAAGTGGAGTTAATCGATGTGTGCACTGAGCGGCTCATTTAACCATAACAATGCGATACATAAAATTTGCCTCTACAAATTTTTCAACCTCAACTTATTTAATACATGAAAGAAATTATGGTTAACTAAATATAAGTATAACTACATATTATATGGTTAAGTAATAAGCAGAGCCGTAACGTTATTATAGCGCCCAGTGCTAAAGGATCAAGTGCCTTTCTTTCGTCTTATAACGTCTTTAGAAATATATTGAAAAATTATAAAACCAGACAAAATTAAATGCACGACTAAAATTTTTTTCAAGATTAAAACATCATTTGTTGTCTAGTGTCGGAGCACTGTTTGCACCACCCATGCTACGGCCATGATAACAAGTAACTATACCCGAGACCTAATATATCAGATGATAAAACTATGTATTGGAACTAACGTTTTTGATTTTAGATCATTTTTATTACCAACCTATATACCTATTCTAGAGAGCTGATGTTTGGTAAATACATATTTTCAAGTACCGTATATCTTGGCGTATAGTACGCACCTGTAAGACCAAAAAGGCACCTTTGATTTTCAGGTGTGTATTACACGCCAGATATAAAATTCTACCTTGACGAATTCAATTTTTTTTAAAACAAATATTTATTTTACCTTTTTATTTTATTTTGAAAATAGATTGTAGAAGGGAATTAATTAAAAGCAGTACTAACGTAACAAATTAAAGTTTAAATATTAGATCTTAGTAAATATTGGAGGTATATGAATAGTGAAAAAATAACTCTATAACCAATACGATATAATTAAGATCTGACTATCTGAAAGTGAAAGGTTGGTGGATATAGGTAAGTACATAATAATAATACCAATAGTAACAATAAATACATATAAAAATATGTTTCTTGTTTAACATATTTAATGTGTAGTTATTTTCTAAATTGATGATTTATATCGGTTTTAAGATATCAAAAAATATATGTCAAACATAATTATAAATTACCAATATATTGTATCACATATTTCACATGAAGTTCGTATAAGTTAACTATAAAATTGCATATTTAAAAGGAAAGGCCATCTTGTTCCAGTAGGTAAATGTTATTTAAATATCATTGAGATGTGGTCAACTACTTCAGTTAAACGGAAGATGGATACTTTTTACTCGTATAATATATTCTATACATAATATATCGCGTAATGGTTGAAAAGATTACAATCGCGATCTCGCCAAAGTCAAGGCGAAGGTCACAAACACATCAAAAATATCTGTATTAAATTGTATAATAAAAACAATTCTCAATAGTAAAACAGGACAACCTTGCAATCAGGTTTATGGTTAAGTTTTTTTTATATTTTTTTTATTATTAGGTATGTAGTTTGATAAAACTGAAACCTGCATTTTTTATTTTTTTTACATGTATAGTGAATAGATATTTAATATGAAATAACTTGATAGACATGCAAAGTTGGTTGTTGATTTTAAATGAATTATTTTACTTATGTAGATAACAATTTTAAATATGAATGTTGTAATATGTAATAATATATGTATTATGTATTACTTAATAGGATAGAAATTTTTTATAAATAGTATTTTTAAATAAATAGCAATTTAAAACTACGTTGATTTATATTATATAAGTTCACTTAAGAAATATAATTTTATTATAGTTTCCGTGATTACAAAATGTTTACAACTTAAAAGAAATCTTTAAACTTTTTATACAAATCATTTAAGTAAAATATTGTAGATAATTTTATCGAAAATAAGTTGCTAATATTATTCAATTTTATAAATAACTATTCTTATAATATTCCTACGTAAATAATAGCTGTTTACCCTTGTTTTTCATATCTAAAGAAAATTGTATAATTTTCTTCAACAGAGATGTTATTTTAGAACCAATCTCGTAAGAATTAAGTTTGTTTTTCCAACATTACATTTTTATAAGAATCTTATACAAGATAAAAGTGTACCTAACAACATTTTTGACTTGATTTCTTGCGTAAATTATAATAAAACGAATAAGTTTTTTTCTAAAGGTAAAAATACTGATCTAATGTAGAGGCATATTAGGGATGCATCATTTATAATCCAGCTAAAAATCATAAAACTGCCAATTTATTAATTCATTTTTACGTAGCTGATTGGCGTTAATAAATAAATAATAAGGTATTACCAAAATATGAACTAGATATTAACTTACTAAGAGACGGTATCAAATCCGTTTCAAAGAATTATTTTAATTGGCAGGGAAATGACAGTCTGAAATTGCTGTTTTATTACGTAGATGCACTTTATGTGAACATAAAAGTTTGAAATATGAGATTTGAACGAAAATCAACTAATCAAAACTTCTTACAGTAAGAAGATGTCTACTTAAATAAGGTTTAACTTAAACTAGAATTACTTACACCTGGATTACAATCATGTAAATGTAATTACAATACTTGTAAATACACGTTTTCTAATCTTTAGAATTTAAAAAGTATTTTCTTAGTAGAAAGGAAAAAATTCGCATAATTAACAGCCTATATATTCGCTTCGTGCATTTATCTGGCGTCACCTAAGTTATAGTTCGCAGATCTTTTAGCACAGAAAGGAATACATGAGAAAGTATAGGAAAATGTCACTCCAAATGATCATTTTTTAAAACATTTTCTTTCTCTAGTTATTTGTGTTTAAATATACGATATTAATTACTTCTTTGCCAAACGTTACATACTGATTGCGAAGTGAAGCAAATATGTTCGTATTTATTCCAAATTCCTAAATGTTCCAAATATATTTTATCTGCAAAACCTTTCTATTCGATTTTTAACAATAGGTTATTCGCATAATAATAATAGGTAAATAAGAATATAATTGAATACACGAGCTTTCTCTATCTTTAATAAAAAAATCTGTCAATGATTACGCGTGTCGCAATTTGTAACGGCACATGCATAAAGCGAATCCCATGAAGTCGGTTTTCACGTGAGTTAAGCCAGTGGCACCCATATTCCCGAAAGCCCTAAATCCTAACAACCTATAATCCCGACAGTCCAAAATCGCGACAACGTGATACTTCAGTTATTTAGATCTTTCGTGTGGTTTTACAAAACCACATGATAGAATAGAAAGAAAAGGATGTGGCACGAATTCGCTGCCTGCCTTGAGGCGCGCCGTTGCAATTAATTTTGAATTATCATTATTGATGTTAATACTCGAATGTTATTTTCATTATTGAATTTGTTGATTATTGTTAAATCGATCATTTGCCTGTTGTTATCTATTGTAACGTTACTTCAAGAATATCATGTTCAATCATTATTAAATAAAGTTTGTTATGGCGAAGAAATAGTTTCTGGGCGAAAGGGCTACACACTAACACAAACATCACACTAAACAACCCATCGCTCCGATATATATAAACATATGCATCAGCAGAATGTTCTAATAATTCTAATAAATTCATTATAAAAATTAAATAAACTCACCAAGAGCCTTTTTCCTGTCTCTATAAGCACGAACTTTGTCGGCAGTCTTTCTCTTACGGCGTAAATTTAATTCACCGTCGGATATTTTCGTATTATTCTCACTAGCTGTATCTTTGTCTATCATGATCAAGTGAACAACAACATTTATATCAATACACTGATCAAAACACACAAATACCAATGCAAATATGATTGACAACTAATGACAACTTATAATATACTAAAACGTTGTGATGGAGAGGAAAATAGCCATTCAGTAATAACTCGCGCAACAACCCTGGTAAAACGACGTGGTATATAGCTAACAATGTGTCTACGAGCTCTGCCGAACACTTTCCGATTCCCTGCCGAGAATGTAACGCACGACATGCTAAAGACAAGCCAAAAAATTTGAGACAATGCATAAAAAGATTCACTTTAAAAATGCCAGAAAAACTGGATTATGGGTGTCGAGATTTTGGGGTAGACCCAAGGTAAACTTATTAAGGTTACAAAAATATTAATACTAAAATACGGACGATTTAAAGGGTCTTTTTAGTCTTTCTACTTATTTCAATGCAAAAATTATCCTTTTTTAAATTATGGTTATACATAATAAATTATGAGACAAAAGTAAAAATTATAAATTATATTAGTAATATAAACTTTCATTGTTTATAGATAATATACACTATCTCGCACAAATGAAAAGAATGAATATTTCTAACAATAGTAATTCCCAAAAATTATGTTAGGGAGAATTTAAAAAAGAAAAAGAAATAAATTCAAACTGTGCTTATTGGTGATGTTGATGGTAACGACAGTTTTGTACATAAAATCTGAATCTTTTCATTGAATACAATTGGAACTGTCAATTTCATTTCAACTTTATTAAGAAAGTGGTGTAACTTATGATGCATATATTTGTCGATATAATTGAAAATAACAATGAAAATTTTCAACGAGTTCTTTTTCAATTGGACGTATCGAATTGTTGGTGGGACGTTGTCGAGCACATTCTTTGGCATTACAATTCCACTAACGTTCAAAAGTCATCAATCGATATACAACCAAATAAAAGCAAAATATGGCATGGAATGGAATTCTTGTGATGTTGCCAATTTCTTGGCATTCCTCTAACAATTCAATGCACATGATCTTTATGGGGCGAAGAAACGTGCGCAATTTTTTTCCAACATACAAATTTGTGTACTTCAACAGAAAAAGTAAAGGAAACAATTATCTAACGAATTAAATACGACAGTCTATGTATTTCTTAAAAAATCAAACATCATTTACTTAAATGAAACTTTTTTTATGACGAAGGAATTGTATTTTTTAAATATAAATAAAAAAAAAAAATTAATTTTCAAAGAACTAGAATAACTATTTCCAAATTACTTATAAGTATTCGTTAAAACCAATTAACTATAAAAACGCAGTAAAATTCTTTATTCTAATCGTTTGAACATTTTATAAACTACTTTTATTAATCCGATAGAGAGTTAAGTATTATTTAGTAACAGAAATCTGGAGTATTATAACAAATTTGCGTAACAAAACGTCTAAATTAAACGAGCATTACAAGCACCTATCTATTTAACTCGTAGTTCTATCTGTGTTGAATTTTAATGTTTACTTTGAATGCAGTTTAGAACCGACTGAATTACAATTAAAATAAATTTAATTTCACTGAAATAACATTACAGTATTTAGAGTAAGTGATTCGACGATAGACGTTTTAACAATGGATATTATAATATTATCGATTAAAATATAAACGTTGGTATGTAAATTGTACCCATGTTCAAATAGTATAAGTTGAATTAAATGTCTTAAACGAACAAATCGCAAGTGTTTTGCCATAAAACACAGTAAATTAGTTTTAACTACAACTTACCTCATAATTAAAACAGAATAAGAAGCTGAATAAGTAATAAGTAAAGGCGACTAGACATTTATTATTAATTATTGGTTTCTTTTTCACGTTATCCATATGCAATGAATTCTTTTGTTAATAATATTATGAGTGTAGGTATCATCGTATCGATTGTAATGGCATTTAATTATGGAATAAATTATTGACTTACGTCTATTGTTAGTTTTCCATATGGTGAAATTGGCGATGAAATTCTTCTGGGACTCAAGTTACCATAATGGGACATGTTTTCAGCGTTTTCAGGGCTGTAACCGGATGTAATCCCATAAGTATGAAGAAACGACGTTGAATTGTCCGCATTGATCTGGGACCATTTTCGTTTTTCGGGGAAACATACAGAAGCTGCTCGACTCGGCCGCGGTGGCCGTGTTTGTTTAGGGCTATTTATCACTTCCAACTCTTCTTCGGAGCTGTGGGGATCATGAAACGTATCCATGCTAGGTGGTGGACTTTCTCCTGAACATCCAGTGTCGGCAGGAGACACACTGGCTCGTTCTGACATTACTGAAACGAAAAGAAAATAAAAAAATCAATTCTATCAATTGCAAAATAAACTCACAAGTTATAACTTATATCATTCTGAACAGCTTTATATACAATTTTTCATACATCAAGTAAAGAATGAAAGAAAACCTTTCGAATCCTTTTGAGACCAATATCATATGAAACATACTGTTTGACAATTTAAATGTATTTTTTTATTCTATTTACGATTATGAACAAAATATATAAAGCTCGTATAAGATAAACAAGAAAGAAAAGAAATACCAGTCCATAAAAATTCTTTATTGTTCCAATTACGGAATAATCTTATTCTTTTTTTACGTTATATAATATTCTAAATGTTGGCTTTTAACATTTTGATCAGATAATATTATATTCTAATATATTTTCTGAAGGCAGAAATATTCCAAGGAATTATCAAGATAAAATAAAACTATTTTATTCTTGTTCTTGAATAAAGAATGATCTATTGAAGACCACATTTTTTAAAACAATTCAATTGTTATTTGTATAGAAAATAATGATGCCGTACTTTAACTTTATTTTGTTACTTTACCTAAGTGGTAAAGTACTTATAATCACATTTAGGGAGATTAGGTTCGTTCAAGCATCTTGAATTTGAATTGTTCATAAGTACACAATTTTTTTTGCATTTAAAAGTAGGTATTGAAAGATCTAAATTTGTTGTGAAATTCGTTTTCAAGAAGGCTAATAGTTTGATTGTTATAATTCTATAATTTTTATCGGAATACTATCGCAAAATTAATCGAAATTCTGTAAAAAAAAGAATTCTACTACTTGATAGCTAGAATTTCAAACAGACGTCTGTATAATTTAAGGATGGACAGTAGGTAAGACTTGATTTGATAAAATTAAATGCTTTTAAAATAGTTTTTCCGGCTCTCAGACTCAAATAACAAATATACTCATTAACACCAAATTATTAGTACCTATATAATTTTTTTTGTAACAAAGACAGTTGGAGGAGATCGAACCACGAATATGTCACGTGTCGGGAATTCTTCTAGGCGGCATTGCTGATCTCAACGAGAGAATATTATAATACACCCAAAAAATTTTTTTCTTCATAAAATATCATTTTCCTCAATCAACATACAATCAAAGGAAAATTTACACACAACTATTGTGTACCATAGTTAAGAAGTATTTAATAGAATATTAAAATTGCAATAAAAATAAAACCAGTTATAAAACAATGCAATCTAATCACAATTAATATAAATGATAGCTGCCTTATCTTTACTTTTATTTTTTTTTAAATTAAAAATTGTGCTTTATGAGAGTAGCTATAGATTCATATTAATAGTAAATTAGTGGATTGTCTTATTTACATGTTTTAAAATTTAAAAAATGCAAACAAAAAATTCCTTTTTTTAAATGTTTCAAGATACTTTAACATCTAAGATATTTTACGATTGTTTAAGCACAGAAAATTTCTTAAATCACAAATTTAGAAACATTTATGATTCGTCGAGAATCACACCGAGTACTACTGGTGCATGAAGCGGAGGTCAACAGATCTACTACATTTGTAGTAATAGTATGTATAACTTTTTCTGGTTATGATTTTCTTTTGCTGCAAATATGTTAGAAACTAAGAATCAACAATTGTGGTTTCACATGAAAAAAATCTACAAATGGTTACTAGTCAAAAGTTATATCACATTGAAAGTACCTATATTTTTGATTTAAGGGTTTTTGTGTTTAGTTATATATGCTTATAGAATATAAACAAAAATTGTACTTGCTTATATATCTACATATATGCTTCACGTATATTACCACACGTGACTAAAAAATCAATTACCTACTTTGCAATCGCAACACTAAGAGGACTTTTTTGCCTACACAATACTAATACAATTTATTTATTAATTTATAGTAGTAACAACCATCTATCTAGTCATTAATGCCTTAATACAATTAGATCAGTTTTAGAATTCCTCAATCCAACTTTGTATGACCTAACAATTAATATAAATATTTATATATAAACTTCCTAAGTCTATTACTGACTATTACTGAACTATTACTGAAAATCACATAGCTGATTTTTTAAAGGAATGGTAGTAGTTCTTAGACTATTTTAGTCGAAATCTATCCTTTAATTACTTCGAAAAAGTAGTGATCTGATAATAATTAATTGAAATATCTAAGCTTTGTCTCTAAAGCCAGCTTAGATTTGTTTAGAATTGAATATGTAAGCACCTACTAGTTTAAGTTGTCTTATAGTTGTATGTATATGCATGTTCAATCTGGAACTAATGCAGGACTGCTGGACACGACTTTTATTTCTTTCAAGTTATAAATCTATTATAGAATATCCAATTTAGTACTAAGCAAAAGTAAGTAATGGTGACTAAACTAACAATATTGGGCTAAAAAATGTAGACTGTGCAACTATTATAGTTAAAAAAGTTTTCCTGTAACTTCCAAATATATTTTCGAAGTTTTTATTTTTAAGTAATTCTTCAATAATAGATATTTTATAGAGTAGGTTCTAAATTTAAACAAATTCTAAAATTAGAAATAATCAATGCTATAAAAATACGGATAGAAACTATTAACTTAGTGATTTTGTTAAAACTTTTGAAAATAAAAAAAAAACGTAATTTATTTTAAAGCTGTTAACCAATTTATAATAGCATAAGTGAATGCTTTCCACTGAAATGTTTATACAACATTTCAATTACATATCTTAACTTACGATTAAGTAAAAATCTTTTTTCGTTTTTAATTTACTTCTGTTAATATAAAATTAAACACTCATTTGTGTGTAGATGAAAAATACAGATAAAAGAAAATATATAATAATGAAATGTAACGTTAAAAGATTTTCAGTTAATAAGATTCCAGTGATTTAAATCCGTAAAAAAATTGCAAACTAAAATTAAGATACACAATATAATTTACTTTTTATCCTTATTCACTTCATTTTGATTATACTAAATGATAAATGTATACATTAAGTACCCGAAGAATAGAATAGGTAGTTGGTATTTTCTGCGCGACATCAACTTTGAAATTGCTTCGTCATAATATTAAATAGCCTTTCTGCTGTATATAATAATATTATTTTTTAAAAACGTTATATCCTGAGAGTTTTCTCTCTAAGTAGATAGTAATTAACCACAGCAATAGCACAATATAGTTTGTGGATCTTATTTTATTATATCAGCTACTGTTTAATTTAATGTGCGTTAATTAATTAGTTTGAATGAAAATCTTGAGAAAACTTCTTTCCTGAACAATGCTAAAAAAGTTATTTAAATTAATTACTTTGATAAAGAAATGCCTAAATATTGCTAAGTGTAACATTATTTCTTACTTACTATCATTTAGATTTTAGGCTGTCAGCGTATGTCGATTAATACTTGTACAAGTGGAAAAATTGGAAGTTCTTTTATGAAAAAATGTTTTTTCTCTTTTACTTGATTTTACAATTGGATATGATAAAAACTAATCAAACTTTAACACGATCCAAGCTAATATTTTTAGCAATAATTTCTTAAATTGATCATATACGAGTAGTTATACACTAGGTATATACTATATACAGTGTAGTAAGTGATAATAGAGTAAAAGCAAATGCTTGAGGCTCGTGAACTGTTCACCTTATGTTATCTATGTACTTGTACAAAGAGGTATTTGTAACGCACGGTATTTTCTATTTCTACATTTCGTAATCTCTGTTTAAACAATAATAACATTTTATCGTCTATATTTTAGGTTCAAGCCATAAATACCAATATTACCTAAAACAACACAGCAAATTCATTATTTTCCTCACTTCAAAATCAGACGGAAAATTACAGTAAAAAAAATAGATTGAAGAAAACTTTTATTATGATTTTTTATAGGTAGGTATATACAATGTATTATAGATTTAATAAAATCACGTTATGATTGACAAAATAACCTTGTTTTTAATAAAATTTAACGAAGAAAAAGAGCATTATTTTAAAATTTAAATACATACTTCTATTTTTATTTTCTTCATCTATGATTACCATGTAAAAAAAGATAACGTTAAATGAAACAAGCCTAGTTTTTATAACGGGTTTTGGTTCAATAGATGAACTCAATTCTTCGTATCCAGTTTTCAACTCCAATTTGAATAAAATCAATGCTCATAAATTGCCATGTGTATATAAACGTCCGATCATTAATGTAGAAGCTTAACTTAACTTTTTTTTATAATTCCAGCAGAAAATTACTATGTGAACATTAACGTTTAAAACACAATTGAATTAGTCGCTGAAAATCATGCCACACTAACATAAACGATTTTCTACGAGTCTCATTTTGAGAACGTGATTAAATCTTTCGAATGACAGTTTTTATTATCTGTTTTGTAATGCGTGAGCATTGTGTTGAAGTGTTTTTAAGTATTTGTGTACTCTTCAACTTACTCAGCTCTTTTTTGAAGTTTCAAAGTTTATTTCTGTATAAATATAGAAGTACCTAAACAAAGTCAAGTTATTGATTAAAATAAAATGAAAGAAAAAATTTACTGAGCTTTTCAATTTGGAGAAACAAACAAAAAAAGTTTAAAGCGATTATATTACATTTTTACAGAATTTAAATCAATTTATTTCTCTAAGAAAGTCTTGAGTAAATATTGACTATCTGAGTTTTCATATAACATTCGCATAAACGTTTTTGAGAAAATTGTAAACATTCCCAATGTTTATTACAATATAAATAATTTAATACTATGAAACTATACGTATATAATATTTTGAATATAATACAATGAAAAATACGTTTCCAAATATAAGTAAAATGTTAACAATCAGTATGTATTCATCTTTCAAATGAGTCAAATTAACAATCATGTCTTTAAAGAATAGTTTAAAATTCATTAACTTCAATAAGACCAATAATTTGTGAAAGTCTATTGAGTCTTGAAATAAACACATTTCAAGTATTTTTTTAAAGAATTTCGAAGTCATTTAAACTATGTTACTGAAGCGTAAATTTCTTCGGTGACACATCTATTGTAAGTGTTTTAACTCAACAAAGACTGCTCTTTAAAAAGTAAGTTCAGTTTTCCATTTTAAAAGTTTTAATTGATACGTTTAAAGACAAGCAATCAAACACATTTGGAGACTATACTTTGTTAAGGTTTTCCCTCATCAGCTCATAAACTTTATAGTATTTGAAGAACATTTTATTAACTAAACTTACATCGTAATATGCTCGGATAGAAAAATATATTATTAAATATTTAAATGATTTTGTCATTTTCGCACACAGATTTGTCGATTTCTGTATATCTGTTTTTACACAGTGAGTTTTTTTCTGTTGAATATTTCCATTTTTCCACAAGAATTCAAGTTACAATTTTAATTTCTGGCGTATGATTTCTTTAGGTTATTCAGAATTATCCTCAACCCTCAAAAATTCAGAATTACGTTTTTAACATAATTTATAATTCTCCAATCATTAATCTGTTAATTTATATTGCAACAGGTTAGTTATATTGAGAACAACCTTAAAAAACATAGCGTAAAAAAAGTTTAAAATGTATTTCAAAATATGGGATTCTAGAATACTAACGATGTATGTATATTATTGATACTAAACCAGATTAGTTTTTTAGGTTAATGGAATTTATGAAATAAAGAACAGGCCAAGTTTATCAATACCTAAATTGATAAAAACACCAAACTTTATAGAAAATGTATCTACAATTAGTATAAAATAAACGTACCCACTAATAACATTAACGATTAACCAAAAAATATTTTCTTTAGGAGCATTATGAGTCAAGTTCACACATTTTTTTTTTAGTAAAAAGTTAAAATTTGTTCAATAGATAAAATCGTTTATTAACAATCAATTAAAGTCGCGCTAAAATAGTCTAACAGTTAGTAAAAAAAAGAGTTATATTTATATAAACATTTAATTAAAATAGGTAGTAATTCATTTCATGTTTTTACCAAATAACTGATATAAATAATGTCGAATAGGTAGTTAAAAATCTTAATTTTTCATCCAGATGTTGAATATTAATTTTCAAAGAATATTTGAATGTTATTCATAAGTCGTACAAAAACATCTCAAAATGAAATGATTTGTTCTAAATTAAAGCAGAGTCACACACTTTATGCGAAAGATATTTGTTTAAAAATAAATTGTTTGTTTTTAATTGATTTGTAACAAATTGGTTTACGTTGTTATTAATATAAACATAAAGGCCATCGATCATTGGAACCGTTAAGAGGAAAAGCGAGGTAAATCAAGACTAGTTTTGTGTCAACCAATGTTTAGCTAATCCGTGCCTGGCTTGTACATGTTATGTTGTTTTAAGATTATTTATGTCTCATAAAACTCGTCGTGTTACTGCTGTGTTGGTTGTGGTGGCGAAAACGAAGTGTTTGACAACAACCAAGAGCAGCAGTAAAGGCAACAGCAGGTCTCGCACAACTTCTTCACCTCAACATCATCGGCAACGGTGACGTCGACCAAACTAGGAACCCACTATCCATACGTCTCCAGCATTGGCCAACCAACATCATAATAATTTATTGTTTTCTCAAAATATAACCTTATTTCGTGGCTACTATATTTATAAACATCAAATCAAATTTAATTGGCTCCACTGAGAAATACAAGCAATTCTCTTGAGAGTATAATAAACGTAATAGGGTGGTTATTTTAAGACCACTGCCAAACATTACTTCTTTGTTGGCTCATGTTTTTAATTTATTTATGTGAATACTGTACGAGTTACCCAATTAAGTATTAAATAAAAGTGGTTATTTACTAAAATAGTCAATATGAGGTGGCATAAAAATACTCAATAATTATAGATCCTATATTTTAAAATGGCGAAAGGTACAAAATATTAAATTTTAGAGAGCTTCTATTCTATTATGTAGAAACCTAGAAACGATTCCTAATTACCGAAATTTTGCATCGAGACGTTCTCATAAAAAATCCCAACTTTTAAAAATATGAATGGTGTATGCACAAAAAAAAGCAAGCGCTCTTTCACTCCATTAATAACTTGGATAAAAAAGTAACAGTAAATGGAGAGTAGAGATAAAGAGCACAATCTCTATATCCTGAAAGTGTCCCTAAACAGCTTTAACTAGAGATGCCGCTGTAGTACCAGAGAACCATTTTTAAGGAAAGCACGAAAAGCCACTTTAAAAAAATAGTCAAATTAAAAGAGAAAAATCATTTTACTACTTCCACTCAGCCAACTTCATTTAACCGAAAACCGTTAAATTCAGTCCATACCCTCTCTCTTAAATTGAAATAGTGACTTTTGACTATCAAATAGTGACTATTCACTATTTAGTAGTGAAAAGTATACCACTATTTGAATTTAGCGGTATACTCTGCACTGCAAAAATAGTGAATAGTCACTATTTCGATTTAAGAGAGCTCTCTTACATCAGCGCCATTCTGGCCTTTTCATTAATTGCTATTTTGCGGACACATTTTGAGACAAACAGCCTTATGAAATTGTGTTCCTAGCCTCTACCTTCCATAGGACAGCATCTAAGCGAAAGTGCATTTTGTGCCTCGGCTGCTAGTTACGCTCCTCAGTCGAAGCGAAATGAGCGAAAACTGGGTAAGTGAAAACCCCGTATTTATAAGACTAATTGTGAGATCCCATTATTTTATCTCTCAAAAACCGATGAAAAATAACATTTTCTTCACCTTTTGCTAACAACTGAACATGCTATAGAATATAGATCTTTACTAATTTGAACGTATAAAATAATTTCGAGCAACTTAGGACAACTTTAATTAAAAATTGTGCATGGAAACCCTGATATTTCAAGATATACCTAATACAAACTATCTTTTTTAAATCAATTTTTGTGGAAAGTCTTTTTTGAAGTTTTTATCTTAAAGCTTTTCAATATTTTCTGAGATGATCACTTCTTAAGTCGTAAACAGATTCCTTTTTATAATTCCGTTTTTAATTGTGGAATGGAAAATATTGAACGTAAAAATTAGTTTTGTAATATCGCTATAGTATTTGAAGATCTATCCAAAGATTTCTTACGTCTGTCTATTTAGATTATTTTCTATATAAAATAGTGGAACTGTCTATATCTATACAACAATGTCTATATTTCACAATACAATTGTATCTATCCTAGTACTCTCTTAAATCGAAATAGGTACCAAAATAAAACTAAAGGTAAATTAACGCCTGATTAGTTTTACTTAGTTAAGGTTACAATTAAACATTTAATATTCACTACAAAATAGTGAATAGTCACTATTTGTAGTCGAATATCACTATTTTGATTTAAGAGAGTAGGTACTAGTTAATTTTGTAAAAGTTACTTATACTGTGCTGGTAATCAATTCTTTTAACTGTTTTTTGACGAACTTTCACTATTCGCGAATGATTATTTAACAATCTAACTCACGTAAATCTCATATGTAAAAGAATACTTATTAATTATATACATAGTATTAAAGAATGACACTTGCTTTTTGAACGGAAGCCACTATTTTCGTAATAAAATAAGTAGATTTAACAGTAGGTATAATACCGGTTTTAGCGTAAATAAATTTCTATTTTAACGCGAATGAATATAAAATTTAATTGCCTCCACGTTAAGAAACTTTTCAACGATCCACAATCATTTAAAACTTTTTATTTAAGCTTTTCCGTACATAAAAAGAAAAATATACATGAATAACTACGCATAACAGTTAACTGAAAGCTCAATTTTAGATCTTTGTTTGTTTGGTGCTTATAACTCTAATACATATATTACTTTCTTTTACTACTATATAGATAGTAAAGGAAGTATTGTAATCGGGTCGAATTTTCGAATTCGAGCTTTCACCGGAAATACATGTTTTGAGGTCCCCTGAATCCAAAAAAGTGGTTTTTAGAAACATGTCTGTGTGTGTGTCTGTGTGTGTGTGTGTCTGTGTGTGTGTGTGTCTGTGTGTGACAGCCATATCGTATCGAAAGCTTTATCCGAATTTCACCAAACTTGGAATCTAGCCTTCATATTATACCTAGTTGTGCCGCGAAGCTTTTGGTTGAAATCGGTTAACCGAAAGCTCTACTTTACTCTTGGCCTTTTTGAGCTTTTTCAATTTTTTTCGAAAACGGCTCCAACGATTTTCTCTAAACTTTCTATAGTTCTTAGACTCATTAGTGGCTACAACTTTTATTTGAAACTATTTTCTGGGAAAATTCGAATAAGGGCGGTTCTGGGGTGAAGGTTCGGAATTCGTATACCTATACCTATGTACATATAAGCTGTATAGTGTATACATATTACTTTTTTTTACTACTTAATAGTAAAGGCAGTATTGTAATTGGATCGAATTTTCGAATTCGAGCTTTCAACGGAAATACATGTTTTGAGGTCTCCTGAGTCCAAAAAAGTGGTTTTTAGAAACATTTCTGTGTGTGACAGCCATATCTTATCGAAAAATTTATCCGAATTTCACCAAACTTGGAATCTGGCCTCCATATTATATTTAGTTGTGCCGCAAAGCTTTTGGTTGAAATCGGTTAACCGAAAGCTCTACTTTACTCTTGGCGTTTTTGAGCTTTTTCAATTTTTTTCAAAAACGGCTCCAACGATTTTCTTTAAACTTTCTATAGTTTTTAGACTCATTAATGGCTACAACTTTTATTTGAAACTTTTTCCTGAGAAAATTTGAATAAGGGCGGTTCTGGGATGAAGGTTGGGAATTCGTCTATATACATATAGCCCTATAGGTTGTATGCATATAGTACTGTTTATATGTAATGTTACAAAGTGCTTATATTTCTTTAACTAACAGCGAGTATTTTCATAAATGAAAGTAAAAGAAAGTAGTGTGACGCCTCGCACCAGATATTTTTTATTTACGAAACATACAATGAATGTTAAAGTGAAAGCTTTTCTTAGTTTTTTTTGTTTTGAAAAACATAAATCTAATTAGTAGTTATAAATTTCAGTCGTTAATAAAACTATGTATTTTATTATAATAATGATATATCTAAATACGTACAACTGTTATCTTTTTATTTTAACGTAATCAAGCTTTTTATGGACAAAGGAATTTTGCCAATAACGAACAGAATTTTTGAAAAGAATGATTATACACATAGGTAATGAAATACAGTTTTGAAATAATTGCAAGAAAATTCAAAACACAAAGTTATTTTTTAGCTATATGGCTTGTTTAAAATATTTTCTTATTTGTAATTACATAATTGAAAACTAAGAAAAACTTATCAACAATAACAGTAGCATAACTAAAGTTTAAATTAGTTATTGTAAACTCTTATTGTAAACTGCTCATTTTACTATGTAGTAAGTTAATATGAGAAAAATGTTGACATAATGGTACTTTGACCATAAATATGAATTATATGCATTACTCACATATTATTATGTATGTGGTCGTTGTTAATAAAGGGAAATAATTTATTTGTACGTTTGTTTTACACATAAACGCCTACAACAAAAATGTTCTCGTTCTTCTCTGAAAACTGTCCTTGACATTGTATGTGTAATGAACGAAAACAATGTTGTAGATATATTGAAAATGTTACGTAAGCCACAGCTGGTATTTTTGAAGAACTCACACACGAACACAACTACACAAATTTCTACTTAACCAAAAGTCGGTTTTGGAGTGGCGAATGACAAATATTTAGCGCGAATACATCTAGTAAAAATAATAAGGATCTTCTGTTATTAAATGTGGTTAACATTAAAATTTTGAATATAAAAAAAGTATAAAATACTCATGTTTTACTAGTAAGTAGGTACTTGCTTTTACTTACTATTTGTTTATATTTTTTTATATGTATCTACTATTTACATTAAGTATTTCATTCAGCAAAGAAAATATGAATTTTTTTATATATAAATTTAAATTTTTTGAAAGTTCTTATGTATTATAGCTGTAAACTTTATGACTATTGTAAAGATAATTTTATTTTTCAAAATATTTTTTTTTTGATATCCGTAATGATGACATTCAAAAATGAAAAATTGTATCTAATAATAAACATTTTAATTTTTTCGACCTTTCATTAGTGTACGCTTCATGATTACACAAATAATTTTATTACTAAATAAGATATATATAAATTAAAAATAAATTTTTAACACTATTGCAATGATAATTACTAGTTACAATATCTTAACTAAGTACTTAAAATAAGAATCTAAATATCTGAATTCTAAGCATAAAACAAAACAAAAAAAAACCTCCAACTACTTCTCGAGTTATGATATGTAACTATTAATAATAAAAATCTCTTTGCTATTTAAAATGTTTTGTTTTATAATACACAAAAAAAAAAATTACACAATAAATTTCAATAAAATAAAAATTGTTAAGTGTTTGATGTAAAAGTATGAATGTGTTTTTAATACAATAATTATTTTTTTGTTCATATATAAACGTACACTACTTATTACTTTTTCTTATAATTAAGTAAATTAAAAATTTTTCTTAAAATTGTTTGAAAAATTATATTTAACTAAAAAAAAAGGAATAACTCTTAGTTACTGAAAAACACCAACATGAATACGCTTATAAAATGTAAAGACTTATTGATGACAAAAAGAATAGAAAGATGGATATTGACGAAGGAGTAGGTATAAGAGAAGATAGATATAAGAGATAAGTTAAAAAAATTCAAACGGATAAAATTATGCTTTAGAAAGTGTAAAATAAGAAAATGTACTGTAAACGCCATATTTCAATTAAACACATTTATACAAGTTGTAATATTTAAAGAATAGCTATGTATCCAATGCTATTTTGGACTAAGTATTTAAGGATTCGTCAAGTCAAATATCTAAATCCTAAACAAATTGTATAATGAATTTAGGTTTTTATTTCAATTTTCAAACGCAATAACTAGCCACTTTAATGCTTGATTTGACATTTAATTCTTGATATGTAAATTTGATTTTAAACCAAATTTTAGTAAAGCAACTTGTAAATTGAACCTATATAAAGATTAGGCTTAAACATGAGAAAAGAATAAAAAAATCATTTTCTTCAAAAAGCGAGTTAACTTCTTCCAAGGCCTTCAAATATATATCTACAGGTAATTTCAATTTGTCTCTATTTTTATTTTTCAAAACACGATTTTCGCTATAGTTGAGTTTCAGGTTTTATTTTTATTAAGAGTATTAATTAAGATTATTTTGGAGTCCAATTGTTTTAATATATTTATTTATTTGTTATGACGTCACATAGCTTACATCCAGCGGACTATCAACACATTTCTAACGACACCTCATTTGTCAAAATATGATAAGTAGTTTAGAAAATATTTGAGAACAGATAAACATACCTACATAAGTATTTCATTTATGAATGTGTAAAACATATTATCTCCTTTTGTTTCACCGTAGTTGGATAAAAAGTGTTAAATTTAAAATTTATTTTTTTGATACATAGCCATATTTCTTTTTAATATTATCAACATATTTTAGCACCATAGTGGTTCAGTAAAAATGATAAAATCTTACGCGTTATTAATGATCTACCGTATTGTATAAGAGCTAGTCGCAACATTTTCACTGCGTTATATGGGAAACATGTTTTGGAAACATATCAAATAGGTTTTGAATATAGATTTTGAACTGATATCTTAAGAAAGTGTTACGCAAACCGTGGGTCGCGAGAAAATTTTTCAGGGTCGCCAAATTTAAAGAACTTTATATGAAAATAAAAAGCATAGCCAGCTAAAATAAAAATTCAATTGAAAATAGTTACCGAGAACAGCTCATGGGTCTCGACAAATTTTTTCAAAAAATTGAGGGTCGCAAATGAAAATAGTTTGCGCACCCCTGTCTTAAGATATCAACGTTTTTATCGAACGTTATACAAAAAGCTAAGCATGACTCATGAATTTATTATTCAACAATTTATAATTTTAAATTAGGCATAAGTTAATAAAACAACCAAATAACTTTTTATTAAACTAATTGATGCTTGCAAATCAGCAATAAGAAAGATGCATAAATTTATTCTTAAATGGTTAAAGAAAAACTATATGTAGGACGTGATCACGTTTATCATAATAACATTATGGTTGCTTTCCATTTACACCAAAAGCGACCGCTGTGTAACGCAGTGTTCGTATATGCGCTTTCCATTTAAGACAAAGTCGAACACGGCTGTACGCTGCGCGACACTAGAAAAAGCCGTGTTTCACCATGTTTTGCCCAGGATTACCAACACAAAAGAGAAGAATTCTCTTCTCTGCCTATGATTCCCTATGCTTATTAATTATTTAGGTTCTTCAGGTTGGTATTAAAAAACCCAAAAATGCAGTCTAGTATTTGCTCTAGTCGCTCTAGTATTATTTTGAGATAACTCTGTTTCAATTTGCAGTGTTTCGCAGAGTAACGCAGCGTCGCTCTGTGTTAATAAATGGAAAGCAACCAATGTATTTATTGTTTGTATAAATGGTTGCTTTCCATTTATTAACACAGAGCGACTCTGCGTTACTCTGCGAAACACTGCGAAATGAAACAGAGTTATCTCAAAATAATACTAGAGCGACTAGAGCAAATACTAGATTGCATTTTTGGGTTTTTTAATACCAACCTGAAGAACCTGAATAACTAATAAGCATAGGGAATCATAGGCAGAGAAGAGAATTCTTCTCTTTGTGTTGGTAATCCTGGGCAAAACACGGTGAAACACGGCCAAACACGGCTTTTTCGAGTGTCGCGCAGTGTTCAGCCGTGTTCGACATTCTAATAAATGGAACGCTGTGTATCGAACACTGCGTTACACAGAGGTCGTTTTTGTGTAAATGGAAAGCAACCTATAATATAATATTGGCATTCATAACTTTAATATGCATAGCATAATTTATAAAACTACAAAATGTTAGTAAAATAATATTTTAGGCGATTATTTGTTTTTGATTGTATTTTGATCATCTAAATTATTAAGGTCTTAACTAAATATATATAATATATCACCTATATTATGCACGTTTATTATATTTAATTTTCAACCAAGAAATACTGTAAGTATATATACTTATAAAACAAGAATGTAATGTAGTTATTTAACATTCTTTTTATATTTGAATTCAGATTTTTCTTCTTAGTTCAGAAGTGAACTTTTAAATTCTAGAAATTTCTGTATTGGTTTTTGTAAAATCAGGATTACTTCCTCTTTAATTTCATGAGTAATAAAGTGATTGATATGATGGCGGTATTAGATACTGTTGTGCCATTAGGTGAACTTAAATTCGTTTTTGTTTCCCAAAATATTTCTGTGTCCACTGTGTCATATTTAGAAACAAGAAAAAAAAATTGAAAGTAAAATTATTAATCCTATAGTTTTCTTTTGAACATAGTGCTGGGACTAAAAAAAAAATAACGCAAAGAACTACGTTCCTGTGGGAGGTTCCCCGACCATACTAGTTGTCTTTTATTCAAAAAAGTATAACATAAAAATTGCAGAGGAAAGAATTTTAATGTATGACAAACAATTAAAAACTAATAAAAATAATATTTTCAACAACCAATAACGTTTAGAAAAAAATTAATTAAAAAAAATAATAAATAACTTTTCTTTTTCATAATAAAATTGAATTACTATTTTAATAAACTACTTTCCCATAATTCTTCATTGATATTTGGAAAAATGGAAACCTTTTATTCGTAGGTATATATACATGATTAATATGTTAAATTTAAAAATATGTTTCACTTTAGCATCTGGCAAAAATATACCTCAAAAGAAGAATGAAGAACATAGAAAATGATAAGATACTTTCTAAAATAATCAAAAAGTATTTTTGAAAAAAATATTATTACTTTCTTCATAAAAATGAGTTTAATAAACATATCCAATCTGCCTAATAATATATTTTTATAAAGGAAGAAAAATAATCTAATATATTCTTTCAACAGCATGGTAGCAAAAAATGGGTTTATGTAAATATAAGCTTTAATTGTTCCAAGTACCTAATACAAGAAAAATTATTAGTTTTTTAAAACGATGCGTACTTATGACTTTTGTCTTAATAAAATGAATACAAGAAACACATATAATACATATTATACAACTTATACGATATACACAAAAATTTAAAAAGAAGTCGTTAGATGTTCATTGGCAGAGATCTTGAATAAATTTTCCATACTTGCCAGTTATTGATTGTGATAAAAGGATGAAATAATACCTCACAAATCATTAGTTATTGACGTTGTTAAAATTTTACGAAATTAACAATTTACTCGTATATAAACAATTTCTATTCACAACGTTCAATAGAATCTAATGATAATTTTCGTTGAGTAATGAAAAACTTGATAGCATTATTTAATAATTAAATAGGTGTAAGTTTTAAATTACAACTAAGTCACTTTCAATTTGTTATTAAGAGACCATAAATTGTTACAGCTTATAAAAATCATATCCACCGGCTATTCGTGTTCGACTACATTTTCACTAATTTTTTTTTTTTCTAATTTTTACTTAATGTCTTTATTTATTACGAACAGATTATTTGGGTCATAACGAACAAAATCGTTAAAGTTGATTCTTACTAATAGGTCTATGAATGATAACTAAACCTGGAACATTATACAAAAATAGCCCACAGTAATATTTTAATGGTTTCGAATACAAATCAGAAACATCATATTTATAAAATTTATCTTTCACTAAAAGTTATAAAATTAATTTTATACGTTTAAGTCATCACTGTAAAAATACGACTTTAAATAAAAAGTCACCAATTTATAATTTGATTATAAGTAGTAAGTACTATAGATATAAATTTGTTAAAATATTGGTTGTCTGTTTTGTAGGTTTACGCACGATTGTTTTACGTGATAACGTCATAAAGAAGCATTAATAAAAAATTGCATACTTTTATGAATTGAATTGAATTATTATTACTGAATTATCATTATTTTGTATAATACAAAGAAAGAGTTATTTGAAAATAATATTACAATTTTCAAAATGAAATCAGACTGTAAATTATGAAGTAAGTAAATCAATTACTTAAATCTTATTAAATTGTAGAAAAAAAAAACACAAAAGACGTTGTCTAGTATTCAACAATTATTGAATACGAGGCGGAGATTATTGTAGAAGTTCTCGAAAAAGCTCGCGTGGTGGCGTTTCAGTAGCAAAACTCTATCGTGCCTCTCTATCGCTTGTATCGCGTTCTCTCTTGCACGCACAGGCTTAACCGGAACGTGACACTTTTTCATGCGTGCTGCCAGTGTTCATCAATTTATAAAACGTTATCACGTCAAAAAAAATTTGAAAAAATAATTTATTAAAGGTATTAAGTATGTAGCTATCAAGTTCGTTCTAGTTAGGACGCTAGAAATATTATAATATTAAAACATTTAAAAAAAAAACAGTTTTTATAATCTTTAAAGGATTTGTTCACAATTTCCACGTCACAATAATTAAATCTTACGAAATTTAACAAAAAGCTAATTAAGTATACCTACATACTTAAATATTTAAATAAAATCAGTGCTTTGAAAAAACTTACACTGTTTCAATTTAGTTTGAATTTAATTCATAATTTTATTAATACTACTGGCGCTATTAGCAAGTAGTGACAAAATAGTGTCATTTTTTGTAACATGGAGTTGTAGGGGGCTGCATGGAACGAACCTAAAGTAACGTCCAAAGTAAGATGTAGGTATGTATAAGCATTTATATACAGTTGATGAGGGAAAAACCTTTAAGGCATCACAAGATTATTTTTTTTATAAACATTTTGTGGTGTTTTAGTTTTGAACTAATAAGTTAAAACAAGTGGTTTAGCAGAAACAGAAAAATAAAAACAATCTTGTTAGTGATCATGCTTTTTTATTACTCAATTAGAATAATCCGAAAGTTATACGTTTCTGAGAAAATAGTTTATTGGCTCTCGTAGGGATTCATTAAGTCAAGTAGTTAGGTATTTTTAAATGAATTATGCTTGACATATAAATAAAATTATAACCCAATTTAAACCAAGTAGCTTAAAAATCAAATCAAGAAGTGAATTGTTAGGCTAGCTACGCAATAATAGTATAGTAGACCATAATGAGAATAGTAAAAAATACTCATATCTACTATAATCCTACTCATCTAAAAATTACCTCCTTTTCCTTATAAGACTCTCTATAAAGTACGAGCACTAGGAAATACATACTTATATATTTTACGATTTTTAAAGATATTATTTAATATCATAATTGACAACATACACCAACTAAACAGAATTTTAAAAGTGTTAGCAAACAACGAGACTTAAAAATGATTAATCTTAGTTTTTAAATATACCTATTATATTTACTGCAGCATTACAATTACAACTTACATTAATGGATTAAGAACTATTAAATACTTTTCACTTCCTTGATGTAAAATTTGAAGTAAAGAAACTAAGTTTACATTTTGGCTGTTTAGTTGGTTTAATGTGGGTGCAAAGAGAATATTTTGGAAAATTATCTAATAAATATCGAGAAAATAAATTGAATTTGAAATATTTCAAAAATAAATATACAAAAATCATAACGAACAAACTATTAGTACCTACCTATCGTAATAAGAGCATAAGTAGGTATACTTTAAATATTACTAATGCAATTAAAAACTTCAACTTATGCTCATACTTGAAATAAAACAAAAACATCGTGAATGAAGTTTCTCCTTAATAAATAACATTAACTGTCGCATTAACTACTTTATGGTTATTACCGACCGTCGAATCCGAAAACCCATGAAAAAAAACCTAGGCTTTCATTGGGATTCAAACCCAGGACCACTGGCATAAAGGACAACTATCTAGTCAACCATGCTACTAAGTGACCTTTAAATGTTTTATTTCAATTAAAAATATACCTATATAAAAAACATAGCTCGGCTTTATATAAGCAAGTAAAACAAACGTTTCGCGTCTTGCTAGTTAAAATTGGTCATGAGAAATTTAAGATTTTAACAACTGATATTTTTCTGGTATGATCTATAAAACTCATAATCTTTTTAAAATTTTTGTTTGTTACATATCATTACATTCACTTACATATGTACCTAAGTTGTAATATGAACTAGTTTTCCATAATGCGAGACTAATCGATGCGGAAACCACAATTCGTGCATTAAAAATTCAATTGAGGTTGGCATTTATTGTATGTATAAGAATGCATGGTCATACAAAATAAGATTTTAAAACACATCACATATAGAAGTGAAAGAAAAAAATAATAATTAGCATTTAAATTAAAAGATAAAGTCATTATTAATTAGATTTGCTGTTAAATAATTTCGTATCAAAAAGTTGTAATTTTTCTTTAATACTCCTGTATATTTTATAACTAATAATCATTTATTCAAGTTAAAAGGTCAAGTCGATAGAACATTTGATTTTAAACCAATATTACTTATACATCTGTAATTATAAACAAGTTGTTTATAGATATTCAACCATGTCATTAATAGTCATCAGTAATTAAATAAACGCTATAAAATTAAAAGGAAAATTTTATAATAAAAAAAAATAAATAACGAATGTTTATTTTGTACAGTAAAATAGTATCTTTTGATACACATTTTAAAATTAATTTCACAAGCTGTGCTATGTATTTACATTGTAAGAATAGGCATAGGAGACGAGGAGAGTCAAGTACTAGGTACTTTTTTTGGTGTTTTATGTCGCTTTAACATCTAAGGTCATATTATCACGACTGTCTTAAAAAACAGAAAATTTCTGTAGGTCTTAATCTTAGATCATAAGTCTTAAATCTAGGGAAACGGGAATCGAACCCAGTACCACTGACGCATGTAGCGGAAAGAGCAGACTGCTATAACCACTGCGCCACTAAGTGGACTACGAGTAGTACTGGGTATTGTCCAACCAAAATATCGATAGTTTTCTGTTTTAATTATAATCATTTTTACTTTTGAGAAAAAGTTTCAGGATAATTCCAACTAAATAATTTGTTTATTCATGGAACAGCTTAATCTTGGGAATAAAACCAAAATTCGTACTGTACTGTGAAGTGCAAAAATTACTGATTGAGATCTTTTTAAGCTATTTAAAAGACATCTATACGTATATATAGTTTTTGCCCTAGTGGAACATTCAATATCAGGAATCTGTTTTCTCAACATAAATATATATATATATATATATATATATATATAAGTCATAAATTCCACTTCAGGCACATCAGAATCAAAAAGGAAGAAAATTTGTTGTATTGGTAAAACTAAAAAATGAGCTGTTGTGGAGTATCTCTGGATGTATAGGAGATACAATCATACAAATCGGGAGTAAAAGTAGGTACTGAACACTAACAGTTCATGAATACCTATTGTCTGGAGCTTGTCACGAAGTGAATTCATAGTTCCATATTTAAATACATGAAATTCATTTTTTTTTTGTCCAAATAAGAAAAAATAACACCAACCATTGGCGTAGTGGTTAAGAGCAATTGCTCTCTCCCCTTCATGCGTCAATTGGTACCGGATTCGATCCTAGACCTAAAATAAAAATTGACCAACAGAATTTTTCTGTGCTTCGACAGTCGTCATATGACTTTAGATGTTAAAGCGGCTTAATGAAGCACCAAAAAAAAAAAAAAAACTAATTTTTAACAGTGAATATACACTATTTAAAACGTATTTACATTATGTAGTAACCAGTATAGTTTTCGATTTCTATTTAATTTTATTCTCAACAACCATTCCGCAAATGTTAATCATATTTTGCAAAATTATTTAATGACGTTAAAATAATATACCTAACTTGAAAAAATGAAAAATTTGTCATCTTTTTTACATTGAGTGCACTATTGTTACTATTGAATATTGAGTGAACAAATCTTCATAAGAACACCAGTTATAAATTACAGGTTTTTTTAAAATTGTTATAATTTTTACAATAATTTTGCTAATGGTTTTGCTGGGTAAAGTTTAAACGCAAGGTACTAACTCATTGTTAATTGTTCGATTTTAATATTAGTTTTTTCATTAATATACCTTATATGATGTTATTCAAATGCTGCTAATTATTTTTTTTTTAATATTTAATTATCTTTTATAGTATTAATATGTATTTGTCGAATTATGTTGAAACTAATATTATCGTAGGCCCATATATTAAATTGTCATATCTACTAAAAATCACTGCTTGGTTAATACAGCAACTGTAAAAAATGTATTAATTCTAATAAAATTTTCCCATTGTCTGAAATCAAATCGAACTTTCATGCATTTTCTACATAAAATTCTTTGTTTTGTCTCTCATGTTATATGCCACTGACGCAGATGTCACTACATTCCAGAAAAAGTGCATATATTTCGTTTTGAGCACACAAAACTCGTAAAGATACAACATTTTACGAGTTAGATCGTCTGTTACATTATGGCATATAACAATATAAAATAGATATTGCTACGACATACTTTATGAAATATTGCACTAAAGCCTATATTTAATACATCAATTACGCATAAGTTGTTTATGAAGTAATTCCGAAGTTTATTCATCAAATTAAACACTAAAATTAATACAAAGATGTTATATAAATTCGAAATTTCATTACAATTTATGAATACACAAAACATTTTATTGTTTTTCTTTCCAAGTTAGCTTGAATTCAAATTCAAAGAAAATTCTATTTTTATCGTTCTTTTCAATAAATCGTATATTTTTTTACTTTAGTAAAAATGTTTGTAAAAACCATTTTATGTAAATTGTCCTTTCCTTTTTATGAACCCTTTATTTGCAGTGTACTCTTTATTTTATTTAACAGCATTAATATGTTAAACAGAGTAAATATCAAGCCAACAATGATTATTTTTTAATTACATTAAAAGCAAAATATTAGTAATAATGTATTTGCGGATATACATATAAGAATTTAAGAAAAACGTATTAACTGTCTAATAATTATTTATGACATTATAAAATTTAAAAAAATTCAATTTCAACGTTTTCTTCAGTAACAAAATAGTTGTTTTAATGGAGACACTTTATAATCGGACTGGAATTCGTTGAAGTAGTTACTACAGAGTGCATTATGCGATCAAGATCATGGAAAATTATCGCACGTTTTAGAATAGGTGGGTAGCTTGTCATTTCTATAAGTTTTGTGACATCTTGCATCTAACACCCATTTTAAACCAATACACTCAATGAAGATATATATATATATATATATGGTCACAAATCAGATATTAAAATATTTTAAGTGCATGAAATTTTGAATATCTGTATGTATTCGGAAGTTCCTCTGCTAAAATCTTTTGACTATAGTTATAAATTTTGAAAACAACAAAAATATTCCTATCCACCTAAAATTCCATCAATTTTAATCTAAAAGTTTGTTTTAAGTAGGTAGGCAATCATTTGATTTTTTTTACTTTAATTTTTTCATATAGCATGTAAAATTCCAAGAATTTAAGCCTCACCAGATACCGTAGCTTTTAAGAAAATGTAATCGTGCCATGGATGCCATGGAACTCAAAGAGTGGCTTTAAAATTACGATTGATTTCAGATGAAATGTATGAAGTTTTCCAAGTTAAAAAATTACTTAAGTATTATTTGATTTAAATAATTAAAAACCATATTAACATTTATTTGTTTCTACTAAGTTTCTCCTTGAAGGATTTATTACTTATTTTCTAATAGATTATATTATAAAATTGACTTTATTTAATTTTTTAAAATGGATAGGTATATTTTATTTTCAACATTTTCTTTTATATATAAATACTGAGTGATTCATTCAATCTGAATTCAAAGCAAATATTTTCCAAATATAGCAAATTTCGATACTTTTTTGTAGAACTATATTCTGAGCATTATAGGCGCCATAGAATAAATTTTGTGTAATTTCACATAATAGAGTATTTTACTATTGTACTGTGCTGTAATATTAACTAATATTAACAAAAATACATACTGCATTAATATTATTATTTAAAATTTTTTTTTATTTTTTGGATTAAATTTTTTCCGTCTAAAACGATTTTTGTTTCGTTTAAAGAGAAAAACAATAAATTATTTCGTGATTATGAATGTCATACATAACCACACCAGTGTATGCATGGGCGTACACTGATAAAAATTTTTATATAGTCTTGAGAATTATAATAATCCTTGTAATAGTTAATTCTAAACTAATTCAGGAAACAAAATAAGATAATATATCACAAAAAAAATTAATGTCATATTTAGCGCTTTCCTCTGTAACACAAAATTAAACATGGAAATGTGCATTTTTCTTTCAAAATCCAGTAGTTTTACCGATTCAACAACCTGACAAAAACCCGTTCTAAATGTCTCAAACTCTAAAAAACTATTCTGTTTTTAGTTTTGTCAGATGGCCTAGGTGCCTAGGACCACTCGATATATAAAAGAACATAAAAGCATAGTTTATCAAAATCTAAAACACCTCCAATTAAAAGATCAATAACACCAAAAAGTTTCAGTTGAATTTTAATATAGAAATAATAATATGTTAATAATAGAATGCTTATTTTAGGATTATTTAAATTTTAAACATCAATGACTAATTACGTTTTAAGAAAAAAGTCTACTTAGTGGAAGCAATGATTAAATTGCCACGGAGGTGGCCAATTTAGTTCTAGACTGATAAAAAAATTGTCTTGTAATTATTCGAATCCCGAAAACTAACCATATTTAACACTATAGTATATTAATAAACTATCATAAATTAATAAACTATCATAAATTAGAACAATTCACATAGTCGCTTTTAGCCTCTGTAGTTAAGAATCGATCAAAAAATTTTTTTTTAAAATGTAGGTATATTTTTAAATATCTTTTGAAATGAAAAGTACTATTCTCGTCAATGTTAAAAGATAAAAAATTAATTTCTGATTAGTTTATTAAAAAATCAAATACATACTTTGAAGTTGTCGTGCCTTATATAAAATTGATATACTACAAACTGTTATTAAAAAATAAATTACCATATGCACGGATACCTATACAAAGTTTGTTTTGCTCACGATTAATAATGTATGAGTAAATTCTTTTCATTTTTTTTTTGTACATAATTGCATTTATAATTAAAAGCATTTAAAACACCTACATGTCTTAAAAGTTAAATAGACTAATATTAATTGATTATTTTATTTAAAGGCAAAAACTCAGTAGACAAAAATATCTACTGCGACGCGTCGCAGTAGGTATACTTTATAGGTATACTTTCTTTTACATGAAACTTGATGTTGGTTAAAAGAGCATAAAAATCCCACCATTGAATAAAAAGAAATTATAAATTGAATAATTTTTAAATATCTATATAAAGAGAACTATAATTACTCGTATATAGCCTTTATGCGTAAACGAACTCGCACCCTTAACCCTAGAAATGTTTTTATTTGAATTTTCCCAGGAAAAAGTTTTAAATAAAAGTTGTCGGCATTGATGAGTCTAAGACGTATAGCACGTTTAAAGAAAATCGCTGAAGGGATTTTTGAAAAAATTTGAAAAAGGTCCAAAACCCCTTGATTTAAGTATAGCTTTCAGTCAACCGATTTCAACCAAAAAATTCGCGGCATAACTAGATGAAATATGAAGCTAAGATTCCAAGATTGGTGAAATTGTGGGGTGGTATAAACCACTTTTTTGAATTCAGGGAACCTCAAAACGTGTATTTCCGGTGAAAACTTGAAATCGAAAATTCGACCCGATTAGGTACTCGATCTTTTACTATATTGTATAATAGAAGAAAGTAAAAAGTAAATATTTAAAAATGTGTTTATAGATATTATATAACCCCTTTATTAGATACTAGTGATGTAACGAATATTCGCATTCGCGAATATTCGCATATTTTTTTCCATTCGCATTCGCAAGAAACGACGCGAATGTTTTTGACAAACCAAAAGGAAAATATATGGAATGATAATACCTACAACTGATAAAATTACAATTTTTTTTTATTTCATTAAAACATTTGAATAATTTTAAATGATCAGGGAACAGTTTTGAGATAGGCCACTAAATTAAAAATACTTTTTTATATTCTTGTTAGTTTAATTAATAATGAAAAAATCACAACTAAAATAAAAAATTAAAATCTTTCTTTACGTTTACAAAAACTCCATTTCTAAATTTTTGTATATACCTATTTTGAAAAACAAACTTGATAATCCAATCAAATAAGGTAGTAATATTATTCTAGGTCTAATAAGTCTTGTTGTAATTTATAATGTAAGATATGTACTTATTAAGCAGATTATAACTAGGGTTTTAATTAAATAATAAAATTTAAAATATCTCTTTACTAAAACAAAAAACAAAAATTAACCGAAGTGAAACTTCTAGTAGGTATCCAAGTTGATGTGTCGCTTTAATTACACTATATATTTTTCTATTTAAATAATTAACAAACTCAAAAAAACAAAACAATTAATATTAGTATTTTACACGCACTTTATTTGAAAGTCAACATTCGCATTCGCGAATATTGGAAAAAAATATTCGCGAATGTGAAAAATCGGACATTCGTTACATCACTAGTAGATACTATCAAAGTGTATTAAATAGAAAGTACTAATTCAGAACAAAAATAGACTTGCAAAAAGAAATTATTTATAATTCGAGTTATAAACACATACCTTAAACATTTGGGAACCAAATCGTCTTACAATAACCATTACTTTTATTTGTAAACGACTAATTTTATACTTAACAAATTTTTAAAAAACACACATATTGTATATTCAACTCGATTCATGTATATTTTACGATGTTATTTGGACTATAGAAACCTTGCCAAACACTCACAATATTTTAAAAATGCAAAACATTTATTTCCTTCATTGAGAGATCACATTTATCATCAATTAAAGTTCTCGCTGATAAATACTAATTAATGAATAATATTATTTACTCGAATCAATTATTCCGTAATCGAAATATCAATCAATTTCACAAACAGATTCGAACAATTATAATTTTAATTTGATTTCACAAAAACAACGTAAGAATTTCGTATTCGTAATACGATAACAACTTGAATTACCGTTTAATCAATAAAACATTTTTCAACGTCAAGGTTATTCAATACCTGGTCCTTAAAATAGAGATGGATGGTGCTGGATACAATAATTCTTAACATTCAGTTGCAATAAGCACAAAATCAAGTCAATTTTCTTAAAATTGTATATATAAACTATGCGTTCTATAAATACACCTACGGAACACTGGATTCGGGATGACACTGGCAGTTCATATTGATTTTAGAAGTCATTCAAAGCACAGTTTTCAGCGTTTGTTAGTGAATGAATGAAAAATTTACAAACAAAGAAAACTCCGTTCAGTACTGGCGACCATATTAATTTTTGCAAAAACAAATTAGATTTTCGCTTAAAAATCACTTTTCAACAACAATACAAGTCATAGAAATTACAACAATAAACAATTGCTAGATACATTTAACTCAAACCATTTGTATACGAGTCTAAAAATAGTGCTCCAGGAAAAAGGGACGCTCTCAAGATGAATGTGACATAACCAAATAAAAATGTAGATATTAAATGTAACAATTAGGATCATAAGAGAAGAACAGTTTTTCTAATGTTTTTAACAAGTTCAAGAAGTGAAAGTTAAATGATAGAAGATGGCGTTCTATGATTAATTCTTACCAATTTCTGATGGTAATTCCGGAGTATCAATTTGTTCATCTGATTCAGTCCCGGAATCGTGATCTTCGTCTCCCTAAAAATAACATTACATGTTACTAAAGGTTTTTATAATAAACGTTTATAGTACCGAGTGTAGTTAATCGCCATAATTATTTATAGTCTAGTTTTAAATAATTTTTTACAGATTAAATATGTGATATAATGACTTAAAATTGGCATGATAGTGTTAGGAAAACGTGAAATTTTCATAAAAAATTTTTTGAATGCAATTTACAACGTTAATAACCGATAAATATGTCTTGTAAGAGAGGTCTCTTTGTTCGAGCAATCGACCAGGGCAGCCATTTTTCATATACTATATGTGACCTTCAATGAGGTTACCCTAGTCGTTAAAATAAACAGCAAAGTAATAGTAAAATTGTGTACCTTATCAATATAATTATCCTCATTTATCGAATGTGTTCGAAGTTTGTGAGTAAGAAATTTAAGCATATTTCACAGCCGGACTAAAACCACCGGCATAAAATGTATCCTTCCTGCTTCTGTCCGTTACTTCCTCACAGCATCCAAGCTATCGCAAATAAACAATTCACACCACCCTATTTAAAATTGACTAACATATTCGTTAACAATATTCCGCGAAATGTCTACGACTTCAGCACCATCCAAAGCTGCTGACATTTTACTTGACAAACACACGACGCAGCAAACCGCGATACTACCTCCTGGACCTATCTTCTCGTACTACTCAACGTACGTGCAGTCAGCTGCAATACGTGACCGGAACGATCCATCTATACTATCAAAGGGAGTGACGCTAGAAACTTATATACACATTCTCATTTAAATCCAATACAACACCATATGTTTCACTAAAAATTTATATTTTAAGAAACAATATAATAATGTTCAAATTGATAAGGTTAATTATTAGCATTAACAACAATTAAAACAATTAAATAACTGAAAAACAGACGTGTTTACCCCCTGCTTTAATAATGGACTAATCCATAGCCCATTGATGACAAAGGAAGGTCTGAACTCAAACTCTTTTGCTATTGGATGAAAATACTATTCGTTTCTACTACGAGTGGCAACGCCTTTATACTTCCGTCCTTGTTACACTCACGCGCCAATCCGGAATTGTATTACATAACGTTATTCGTAACTCAATGATGAAATGTGTTTATGATGATTCCGTGTAATCTTTACGAGCTAGACAGACGAACCGGCTCTATTTCTTTTTCATAACGTTCTCATAGCGCTATCAGACAAGGCCAACATTACTATGGAGGAGGAAGCTTATCTCTGCGTATTTTCGTATAAATGTGTTAGTATGCTTCTGCTGTCTCCCAGAGATAGTTTAGTTGGGAGCATGTCAAAAGGTATGCGGTAATTCGCTTCCGTATTCCGGATAAATACATTCATTCTTGTTTGGCCGCTCAGTAGTCACCGTGTAACGATCGTAAGACGTAAGGGTCGTAGTGTAAGGTTACGCATTTTGTGAATGAAGCTAAACCACCCTTACTATGTTTATGGCGATGATTGCATTAGCTGAAAATGTATAGAATAAATGTTATTAAACATAAAAATCTATATTTTTGATAATTTTTATTTACAAAAACGGAAAAAAATATTTTTTGCACGATTAGTTCATAATAAAATTATTTCTCATGTCTGCTCTTACTTACAAATTTAGATATTATTATTATTATTATTATTTTTATTGCAAAAAATATATCAAAGAACTTTAAATTTATTAAGAACGTGTTAACTGATAAGAAACTACAAGTAATAAATAATGACATTCATATTCAATTAATTATTATACGCATTTATACGCATACATATATACGCATATATATATATATATATATATATGCAGCCTATGCAGCCTAGTAGCTGAGCGCTTACAATTTTAAACAAAAAAAATAGGGATTTTCCTACCTTAATAAGAAAACTTGATGTTTAAATTAAAATATGCTTTTTTATTAGTCCATTGAAATGTTAAATTTTTTTGGACTTAGCGTGCAAACGTCAGAGAACTCAATTATTTTGGCGTGATAACGTCTTATAAATTGATGAACTACGGCAGTCAGTCTGAAAAAGTGTCACGTTCTATTTGAGCCTGTGCGTGCAAGCGAGAACGCGATACAAGCGATAGAGAGGCAATTGTTGAATCCTAGTCAACGTGTTTCGTGTTTTTCTACAATTTACTTAATAAGATTTAAGTAATTGATTTCCTTCATAATTTTCAGTCTGATTTCATTTTGAAATAATTGTTCGTTTTCAATTAACTCCTTCTTTGTATTATACAAAATAATGACAGTTCAGTGATAATAATTCAATTCAGTACCACCTATTGGCGCAGTGGTTAGAGGCAGTAGTTCTCTCCGCTTCATGCGTCAAGTGGTACGGGTTCGATTCCTGTTGAATCCTAGACTTAAGATCTTAGACCTAAGAATAAAATTGACCAACAGAAATTTTCTGTGTTTAGACAGTCGTGATATGACCTTAGATGTTAAAGCGACTTAAAACACCAAAAAAAAAAAAAAAAAATCTATTCATAAAAGTATGCAATTTTTCATCAATGTTTCTTTATGATGTTATCACGTAAAACTATCGTCCATAAACCGACTTTACAGACAACCAATTTTTTTTAAGATGTTAAGAGGCGGTTAATGTAAAGTTAAGTCTAAGTTTGTGGGGTCGCAACCCTTGTCCCGCGACAGCCATATTGTAAAAAGGGATGCGAATGTTTTTTTTGCTATAGCGGGCAAATTATATGGCGCACAAAAAATGTATAAAACACGTTTTGTTGAAAATTAAATTGTCTACAACTTTGGTTATGTCACCTTTAGTTGTAGAACCAAAAATAACTAAGTTATTAACAAGAATTGATAAAAATTCAGAAAAAATATTTTTTAACATTTTTTGAAAAAATGATATCAGAGCGTTTTGATAGGGGGTTTTTCAAGGAACAATTTTCATTAGAAGCGTTTCAATTTTATTCATTTAATAGTATTTTACTGCGATGCAAACTTACACTAATCTACAGTACTCGTACAAGTATAGATTAATATAAGAATGATTTAAGCATAGCTTTATCATCTTTCCATCATTTATCAAAATATATTTCCTAATATACTGTATCATAAGTTTCTTGGATGGCCTAGTCCTAGGCTGTGACTCAAGATCGGGTTGAGCTCCCGATATCGAATTGTTGAGGAAAGCTGGAGAATGAAGCGGCGTTATTGTTGGCAGTCCATCGTCAAAATCATTCTCTTCGATTAATTTTGTTATCTCCATTTGGAAGAAAACATTGAGGTATTTTTTTAAAACCATTGATAAGACAAAGGACGTACATTCAAACAATTATATTGTCCATCAAGTTTTGTGTACGGAGGCGTCATTACAGATAATCTGTTGTTTCTTCAGCAGACTTCAGCAGCTCACAACATCGGCAAAATGAAATTTTTCACAACCCTGAAGAAACATCCTGAGTTAGCTTGTGGAACAGTACCTATTATTCTGCATTAAGAAAGTCTATACCCTATTTTGCTCTCTGTTGTTGGCGAAGGTTTTTTCGTTTGATCGAAATATGTATATCCAGTAGTTTTTGAGTTGTTAACGCACAACGACAGACCGATATCATTTTATTCATAAATATAGATTTAACAAAAAATAAATAAAAAATCGTTTAAAAATCAAAAGCAAAAATTATTATCAAACTAATTCAAGCAAATATCCAATTCTTAATGCAATTCTTCGACAAGACATAAAATAAGAGAAAGAAACACAAGTGCAATTTTAGGCAATTAATTTTTAAATTAAAAAAATGTAACGGCGTCAAATTTTCCTGGTTTACTTATAGCTACTGTGTTATTTTTATCTAAACCTTAATATTCAGACTATCAGTGCAGTAAGGCTTCCGATTTGTCCGATCTCTCCGATTATACAATTTAATTGACAGGACTGGTACAGAAGTATCATATAGGTGTTCTTATACAATCGAAAAACGTAGTTAATAAACCTTTTTACTCAAAATATATGTAATATTTTTCAGTTGCATGGTATTGACTATTGATAACTAACGAAGGTTTAACTTTTATGAAGTGAAGTTTCATAGGAAGCATATTTTCCAAGAGAAAGAGGATTATATTATCAAAACAAAAACTATGAAACTTATTGGTAGCCCGTGACAAAAACTTTATAGAAGTAGATACGTTTTTTACATCATAGGTTTAGGGTCATATAAGACTACGTTTTATACATTTTCAATAAGTACCTACATTTTTTTTAAATCTATAAGTATACGATAAAAATAAAAATTATTAATTTATCATAAATAAACATTACTCAATTTTTGATTAAAGAGGTACTATCTCTCTTGCCTCCTTAGACGAATCTCCTCTAATAAAATTTTGTTTTACAAGACTTCGCTACTTCAGGAATTATATTTTAATGGCCATATAATGGGACTCTATATCAATAAATGCACAAGCGAGTGTTAAATTAAGTCGATTAAAATAAGTCGATTAGTTAAATTACTCACACTTTTCATTTAATAACTTGAGGTATTTAGATTCACATTAAATCGATATTGAAAGTTGTAATCAGTACCTACTGTTTCTTTTTTTATCACTTAAATGGTGCCTAGAATATTTCGAATAAAATTTGAGTTAAGCAATTATTCGATAGTAGGTAAGTATAGTGTACTTTTATCCTATTGTTAAAATTTTTTTTGAAAAGCATATTAATGTATACCTACTAAACATATTATCGTATCATATATACATAATCATATGTTAATTTTATACACTAACTGTGTGCCTAATTTATCGTTCCATAAATGTTATATTGTCATTTTTCAGACACAAAGATTCTGATTAGAAAAAGCTTACCTACCTTTTTCAGCTACGCGCAGCATGCAAATTACAACAAGACTTTCCATAAAAAAATTCACTTAATTAATAATCTTTTACACAACAACAATGATGATGTTAATAGATATAAGCCAGGTGTTCATTTGCTTTAATTTCAGGTCTTGCATCCTAGAACCAAAAAATAGTGCACCTGATTTTTAAAATTAATTTCCAAGCAAATTGTCCACATGGTACTAACAGTATAAATGAACCATGGATGTAATGTGGCCACACTGAAGGATTGGTTGAATAAAGTTTTTTTTTCAGAATTTTTATTTTGTATGTTAATTAACTATACATAACAATTAATGATGCAGTAAAAATCGAAAATATTTAAATAAATTAAATCTAAGCACACTAGAATCTCAAAATTTTTATTGTAGATCATGTCATCGAAATTCAACCTATGCAAAATTTGGTGATGATTAGGTAACGGAAAGATGTTAAAAAATGGGGTAATATAGGTACTTTGAAAATATTTACAAAGTGAGATTTCCAAAATAAGATCAGTAAAAATTATCTATTTTTAATCTACTTGATTTGCTCTATACTTTTTAAGTCAAGTAGTTTGAAAATCAAATCAATTGTCGTAAATTTATTGAGATAAAAAATAATACACTATAGGCATATCTTGGTATTAAAATAATTTTTGAAATACAGTAGTCTCACTAATACAGCACTTCGGTAGTCCGGTACGTCCAATAATCCGGCACCCTCCGCTCACCCCCCACCGTTTTCATTCCGCTTTATCTAGTTTACATACTATGAATGTTTTTATACAATCCAATAATTCGACACACCTAAGTTTTAATAGTGTCGGATTAGTGAGACTCTAACATACTGTATATTTGTATAAATACACCTATTAATTAATTAAAAAGCGTCTATCAATTACGTTAGGCGTTCGGGAGGGGGGGGGTTCGAGCCGAAACTCATCTAATCTTACTTTGGGGATAGAGCGGGTCTCAGCGGATATCACGTAATTTTTTCCACAAGAAACAGCGTAAAATGGCGAAAACATTGGGTTCAATTATGTAAAACATGTTCTTTCACTAAAATATGGCCAAATACTACACAATAATATTTATCGTGGTTTTGCGAATGCCGCAACGTATTTACACTAGAATCACACGTTTTGAAAAATCCCACGTGAGATTAGGGGGTGGGGGAAGGTGGTTGTGCCAAATCTCACGACATCTCACCAGGGGGGAGGAGGATCCAAGAGTCACCAAAAAAGCTTCGCGTATTTAATGGATGCCCCCTAATCGAAAATATTATATTTACCCATAATGTATTTTCATCAGCATTTTCTTTAGCTTAATATGAAGTGCTAATGACGAACTGGAGAATCAGCTCTTTTATCCTATGCAGTATCTGATTCCTAACAAAAAAATTTCACAGACAAATCGATGAAGGAGGAGAAAAAAAAAGCAAGATAATCGAAGGCAATGAAACAAAGGGTTTTACTATGGATTTCATGAAATTTTAATTTAATTATTCACGAATCACGTGTATTATTGATATTGAATCAAGAAAAATACCCCCATATGTTCGAAACAAAACAAAAAAATCTTATTATCCGCCAATATTATTATATACCTAATAATATTTTTATAGAACTAAGAAAAGTCCTTCAGTTCTTAAATGTTTGTGAAAACTCTAATGCAATTATTGGATTTGTCGAAAACACTTTATTTTTATTGTCTTTCTTTTATCCGAGTTTATTTGTGTGTGTTTTTTCTTGGTAATTTATTAAAGCAATCAAGATACGAAGTTATATTACGAGAGGAGGAAAATCGTAAAAACACAACCGTATAACAAGCATTGACTTCCTTTCATCAACAAAGAACTCATACTGTCAATCGTTTGAAACCAAGAATTTTTGTTTTTATTTGACTTTCCTGAAGATATTTTATCCAATATTGACGTAGTTGTACAAAATGTATACAAGACTGGACTAGAATTTTTAAGTGTCTTCGATTTCAAGACACGACTGAAGGAAATAGAAGAAAATTTCCATTGACTTTTTTAAAAAATATATAGGTAATATTTCTCTAAAAATCGGGAAATTGGTGTTTATTGATTGTTTAATCAAATAATAACAAAATTTTTTTTGAAAAATATTTTTATTCAGTATTGAGATCTTAAATGTTTATAAACGCTTTTAATAAAAACGTATTTTTAGATTGTTTCTTTTTTTGTAACAATTTTTACAATTAATGTAATAATTTGGTACAATTTTAATTGCACTTTTTTATATATTTTTGGACGGTAGGTATATTTGTAAATATAAAAAAAATTTAACTAAATTTTATTCTAGAAAAAAAATCAATAAAAAACGTATTTATGTACAACACATATAGATGTGTATATATATAGGTATATCATATTCTAAAACGATATTTGAATGACCTTTTAAATCACATTTTTGTTTCGTTAATAAATTCAAAAACTCAATAAAAGGCAGTGTCGTAATATATATCTTAACTTACAATTCCTATCTATATCGTTTCAAACAGTGCGAAAAATATATTTATAAATCTTCTTTTCAATGGACATGGTATAATATAATAAGCCATATCGAAAAGTAGATATATCTATATTAAACTAAAAAAATTTTCTCGTCGCTTAACTAAATAATTTGATTTGTTCGTTTTATAAATCACATTTACACACAAAAAGGAAGGCATTCCATTAACTCATTATATTATTCTTGTGAAAAAAACCATTGAGACAAAATGTATGTAATAAAAACAATAATGCCCCATGAAAAAAAAAGAAATTCTTGATTCATGTAATATTAATGTAATATTACATGGCAGTTTCTAAGGGTTGACTTTTACTTCGACTTACAGCTGTTGGATGCTTTAATGGTAAAGGCACGTTGTCGTCTTCATCGAAGTTCGTTTCTAATAAGGCTTCACTTTTTGATTTTTTAGGCATCACAGAAGTTTTATCAAGATCCGTTTCTAATAGAGCGCTAGATTTAGGTCTCTCAACATTATAATATGGATCAGGAGATATTTCTCCAAACTGATTTTGATTGTAACTAGGCGGAACATAGTTCTCAAGTTTAATGTTATAATTAGCCGGTGAATATGGAAGTCCATTTTCATTGTAATTTGGAGTCGGTGTTGGCGGTTTCGGAGGAAGATCAATGTATTTTTGTCCAAAAGTTGTCGGTTTCATTGGATAATGCTCTTCATTATTATACGACGGCATTTTTGTTTTTAATTCTTTGAGAAAATGTAGTTGGGGACTTTCCGGTGTGTAAATATATGATGATGTGTTGTCATCGCTTAAATCTTTTTTCATGTCAAATGAATCAGATTTCCCCAAATAACTGTTTAATGGAAGTGTGTCTGTGTTGTAATAGTCCTGAGGTGGATATCCGCCAAAAGCTCCTTCATGAGAATGGATTATTGGCGTTTCTTCACTAGGTGTTAACGTATCTTGAACACTTTCTGCTCTGGATTGATAATTTGAATTATTCTTGCTTGCAAACGTTGAATTGTCCCGAAAACCTTCATTTTTATATGCCAAGTCAAATGAATTCACTGGAGTCGATGCATATGGAGTTGTTACGTTAGGATTTCTGGTTGATTTTACGACTCCGTTAGAATAATCATTGGAAAATTGTGAAAATCCAGTAGGGTTTGGATTGTGGGTTTCATAAATATCATACGATTGGTTATCTTCAATTGACGAGTTGAATGCTGATTTGTCCATGCTATCGATTGATCCGTTTGTACCCATTTTCTTGTAGTCAGAAGTCTTAGTGAGAGTGTCTGTGGAGCGCGTACTCTGCGGAAATTATTTTTTAAATAAATAATAATTTAATCAATCAAATTTTTTCAAATTTAAAATTACACACCGATTTCCAACTCACAGTTTTTTTCTATGTGAAGCATTTAAAAACAAAATACAATAATGAAAATCCCGGGTAAATCATTTTAATTTGATATGCTTTGAAATTTAACTTCTATCGTTTAATATTTACTAAATATGTTTACCATTGTTGTTGGTTTTCCTCGACGATATCCCAATTCAGTGAAACCATGACTTGAGCCAACAGATCGTAGTGAATGTAAACTCTGGCGAATACTATTACGTCGCTCGAGACGTTGAACGTGGCGATGTTTATTTTTACTACACCAACATGCTATAGCGCCTGCAATCAATAGCAATGTAGCAGCGAGCGTTCCCAAAATAGCGATTGTTACTGTATCATCTCGCCAAGATAGGGGGTCAATTAAGATTTTCGGATCTGTAAATAATAAAAGTATAAACAATCCGAACTAGAGCTTAATGTTGTTTAAAGATGTAACAATGAAATATGTCCAAACAAATAAAATCGTCATCTGTGAACAAAGGTAGTTAAAGTTGTTGTTCAAGTACTTTGTGACGAAACAGGATTACACTAATCTCATGTATAAATCATCTGCAGGTAGTTTGAGAAATGGTTATTGTGGTTTGTCTGTTATCTTCAACTCTCCAATTCTCAGAGTCAAAGTATCGCACACCTAAATTATTTCAATAGAAAAAAATGACATTTTAATCTTACCAATTTCACATAAAAATGGATTTTTATGCTCGCAATTGTCGATTTCAATCGTTTGGTATGTGAACATGGTGCATTTATTTATTTTGTCGATATGCTGCACCCATACTCGATCGGAATATTGATACCATTGATTTTGTTTCTTTAAGAATTGATACAAAGAAATATAATGACCCATTATATACGGCATCGAAGCATTATCAGCCTGTGGTAAACAATATAAAGCATGTAAAAATTCATCATCAATTAACTATCGTAATTTTCTACCTGGCAAAATGATCGGGCTTCTTCGAAAGTCATAGGAGCCCCTACAAATATATAGCATGTGTCGCCAACTAAATCCCACCCTGGCGGACATTTTCCATTTAAAATTGTTTTATTGTTCATATAGAATGGTTCGTAATTCACTTCCAACAAATTTGGATCATCTGTTAAGTCTTTTATTCTTCCACTTACTGCTAATGAATCATTGTATCCCCAATAGTTGTGCGAAGCATCAATTTTACTTTTCCATAATTCCAACGTACTAATTTAAAAAAAATATATAAAGTATCTACATAAATAATGGAAACTTAAGACAAAGTGCATTAAAAATGCGTGCTATTGACGACGATAAAATATAAAAACACCATTCACAAATCACAAAATATATCAAGAAGAACAAAACCAACAACAAGCGATCAAATTTTGAATCTTACCTGTTCCAGATAAATCTGTCATGCAGCATGCACCATAAAATAAAGAAAGTATCGTTAGTTTTCTTCATAATATTATACCTTTTCTGGCTACTATGGTATTATTTAATTAATTAGGAATTTGCACATGAAAATTAGACCATTTTATATATGAAACTAAACGCTAATGCTATATACGAGTATAAACAATGATCACTTTTTGTTCCAAGAAATTTTTACAATTTGCGCTTATACAACCAGAGCACTGATTAAAAGTGTTGTCTATGAAAGAAGAGCCAACGGATAAACTAGGGCGTAAGGAATAAAAGATAAAAATTAAGAAAGGAGAAAAATGTAAATGGACGCAAAACGGTGCGGAAGTAAGGACAACCAAAAATGATCATAGAGGTGTTTATAAATGTCACTATACTGTGGTTATTAGCAATCGTCGAAGTCTAAGGAAACTAACAATAAGACTAAAAAAAATTTTTTGAGCATTCATTGAGATTTGATCCTAGGACCACTACGAAAAATGTAACAATTTAGTCAACAACGCTATTAAGTGACTGACGGTGTTTTTGTTTTATTTAAAAAAATTTGAAGATAAGAAGCATTTGAAAAGGACTGGTCATGGGTTTCTTGGTTACTGAAAACATGACATCAAAATATTGTATATTTCTAACAATTCATTGTAAACCAAGTTTCGTTGAACTGTTTAATTAAAAATTGTTTTGTGAATTAAAAATTATCTTCCAAGGTAGTAAAATGACTTAGAGAAAGCAGACTCGAGTTGGACTCGACTGGAGTTGGGTCTATATCGAACAATGTGTTTATAAATATAAACCGCATTAGAAACCCTAAGTAACAGAACAACTTTATACTAATATGAGCCACTCAGTGCACACATCGATTAACTCCACTTTTTCAACTTTTACAAATTTTCATATCAAAACACTTGGTTGACTCTTAACTTGATATATCCGAAAAAAAATTCTAATAATAAGTAAGAACAGCTCTAAATGACAATTTGCTTTTTAGCTTTTCCATAAGAGACAATGTATTTCAGAAGTCTATTTTATCTATTTACTCAACTTTTTGGATTACGGAGTTAATCGATGTCTGCACAGTGTACTGAACGGCTCATATTATAGATTAATAATATGCCAGTTTTAATTCTTTTTAGAATTACCAATAATTGTAAGTAATAAAACTATTTTTTTTCGTCGCTTTCAACATCGATAACAGTTGTAGTTTGGGACAAACTTTTTAAGGGAATTTGAATTTTATAAACTGCTTAGTCGACATGTTTTTAGTATTCAAATTTTCTATGAAAAAAGTAAACAAGTGATTCGTAGTTTTTATTTAAAAAATGACTATCTGCAGGGCTAGGAGGCTAAATGCTTGCTTAAGGAGCCACTGCCTCACTTGTCTTCATAGCCATGCAGCCACTAAGTGGTGGCCGTATCGCAACTGTGCAACTGTGTGTTTTGGGTAAGCATCAAGATACTAAATCTTTAATTAAACTCTATTTTCTCGATTACATTCAGCAAAAACAAACAGAAGTTTTAAAAATACTTTATAACTCTGAAACAGTATTATATGCAAAAGTGATACTTGAATTTAATTTTTTAAATATTTTTAAGCAATGTGCAAAATCCCAATTATCCTACATTTTTTTTCTAAATTATTGAAAAGCTAAGATTTGTTCTGATCGGCTTTTAATAGGTACAGCACTACTCTACGTATCAAATAGTTATACTTCATAAATATGTACTTACAGAGACTTATTTACGGTAACCATTTCATAATCGTTGTCTGGATTGAAGAAGATATTATCAACATAGTGCTGTCCAGCAGTTCCTGCTACAACTGTACTGCGACTATCTCGTTCTAAGGCTAAATTACTGTAATAAAAAAAAAAAATAAAACATAAACATAAAATACCAAAAACAAAAACTTTTATTTCTTACGCATAAAATCCATTATGAGAAGTTGTTTGATAAATTGGTAAGCGTACTTTATCAAATCCTGATACTTCTAATATATGGGATCCCATATTATCATAAACGTAGTTCAAAGAAAAGTTCGACACAACTTGATTCAAGACAATAATATTTTCGTATTGAGCCGTATTTTTAGAAAAGTAGTTCCGATAAATAGTGACTTCTTGATATGGCGATGATTGTCGACCTTCTACATACAAACTTGGCTTGTTTAGATTATTAACAAATAAATTGTTATGAATCCATCCTTTCAATGATGTCGCAGAACCTCTAGAATCGGCTTTAATTGATAAACCACCTTGATTTAATTTAAGTAAATTGTTCTAAACAAAAGAAATAAAAAATAAATATTAGTAGATACCTATACCTAGGTATATATAAAATTAAAGCAAACTTAAAAAAATCATTTTTAAAAAACATACTCTAAAATATAAGGTTTGTGTATTTTGAACGTCCATATCAATAGCAGCTTTGCAAGTCGTAATGTTTCCATAAAGTTTATCACAATTATTTTCAAACTGATTTTTTTCCATTGTAACAATTGGGTTTACTTCACCTACAGATGCATAAACAACAGCACCCTGACGATTTTTTCGAAGCTCTGAATGAGATATATTATGTTGTACGTCACGATCTGAATGAAATATAAAATTATAGTAAAAACGCAAAAAATAATGGAAAATAAGAGAAACTTACTAAATCCAATCGCTGAAATTGGTAGTGTTACAATTTCAGCAATGAATCCGTGATGAGACGCGGCTCCGTTGGCAAATAATTTAACGCTTAGTCTCGGACTTTTTGTTTTAAAGAACGTTTTCTCATCATCTGATCCAACTTCGATTTTTTTCAATAACGTCGACGTAACATTATAAATGTCACCATCGTATAACTCAATCGAGTCGTGCTTCGATGGTGATTGCGACGAATTAAACAAATTGAATTGTAAAAGTCTGAATCCGAACGGTTTTATGTTATAGGCACTTTTGAATATTTTAACACAATTAACGGGATGGTTATCGTACTTGTAGTATAATAAAACTCGTTCTTCCAATACAATTTCTTTGGATGTATCACAAATATCTATCAAACTAAACAAGTTATACGGGATGACAATGTCTTTTAATGGAGTGAAACTGGATTCGCTTGCTTCCCGTCCTTCTCCGGTCAATGAAAGTATATTAATACCAACACCCAATGTGTCTTGAACATTATTAAATAATAATCGCATTGTGTCAGTTGGAGATATTAAATTAATTCCATCCGAGGCGCATTTTGATATATTAACAAAATTGATATTGGGACTTCGAATAATACTTTGAATCGCTGGAGATTTCTCGTTGTGTAATAATCCTGCTCCAGTGATATTAACATATTCGATAACAGATTCAGCTCGTTTAATTGTTTCGTGCGTATTAATATCATGTATCCTAAATTCATACATTTTCTGTTCAAATTCACTACCGGCAATACGAATACCACCCCAATAGTCATACTCTGGTTCTAAGTTACGCTCTCCACAATTAATAAATACAAACTTCGAATTCCATTGGCATTCATGCCGGTGACCGTATAATTGACCGTTCAATCTAATCGGACAGTCCTCATATTGTCTTTCCGTTCCTTTGCATTCTAAAGGTTCCGGCCACGACCAGATACGAGTCAAAGAATTGCTGTGATATTCAATTCTAATATCATGGTCAATGAAGACATTAATTGGATCAAATCCCAATTGTCGACACACGACTTGAGCATTCCGTTCCGTAAACCGATTATCACATACCGGAATCCATTGAAGAGTCGTAGAGTTATAATATTCTAAAAATCCTTCGTTTACATGATCATGGTAGGAAAGGTCAGTACAATTTTTCCCCGTACACAATCGAATATTATTCTGAACACTGTCTAATCCTCGTTCCTTTCGATAATAGAAATTATTAGTGGAACGTTTCTGTACCTCATTTGAATTTAAGTGGTTCGGGCGTTTAATTGGTCTCATTTGAATTTCATGATCACGAATACCTCGAGCTTTTAAAGTTCCAAGCACTAAAATGCCTACATTTGGTGCAAACTCCATTTCCACTCCTGGTGATATGGTTAATGTCGCGCCAGGCATTATGGTTATATCTGATTTAACAACATAAGGTTCCCTGCGTCTGTATAAAGCTAAATCTGCTGTTAATCGACCGCCTAAATTATCCAAATCTATTACATTAGGACTGTCCCAAGTAACAGATAGACTCGAATCGATTGATTCTTCTGTTAAGAATGGATGGAAGTCGGCGACAGCATAATTATTCCAATCATCAAAGTCGAAAATTTTTTGTTTAATTTCTTTCGAATCACTTGTACCCCACCAATTTTCTTTAACGTTTAAAATGTTATCGATTTTTGCAGTTCTGATTCCTGCTATTAGCTCATAATCAAGATTATTTCTACTAAACACGTTTCGAATGACTTTTACTTTTTGAATACCATTGAAATCAATTACACTTGTAGGTATATCGTAAGTTATATCAGTTCCATAATTGCGTTTTAATACTGTATTGTATGAACTATATTTAATTTCATTGAAATAAAAGTTCGCATAGACTTCGCCTAAAATTTCTGATTGACTGTCAGCTTTAAATTGAACCATATATTTACCGATGTTCTTTTCGATTCGATTCGAATCGATACGCAATTTTTTCTCCATTCCACTGATTGATATAAGCCCTTCTTTACAATTGTTATCACTGAAAACATTTTTAGTTATATTTACATTAGCGAAATGACCATCAATAATCATTCCGAAATTTTTATTAATCCTCCATGTATTATTATTTAAGTAAATGGAATGTGTAAAGTTTTCATTATACTTCCAGACATACGGTAGATGAACTTCAAATCCACCAACTAAATTTCGTTCTATACTGTTATCTTGAAGAACATAATGGAATAAATTATTTGAACTTCTCATATCTCTAGCAAAATGATAAATACCGATTCCGTTGTCGGTAATTAACGTGTTGTTAATCATGAAACGTATTTCAGAAATATTACTATCATGAATGTCCCAAAACGGTGAATACACATAAATTGCTTCTTTGGTATTATGAGATATTTCACAATTAATAATTTTAATCGTCTCATTTGCTTTCCGTAAATAATGATCGCCCAACTCGTTATTGTAACGATTATAAAAGGATGCTTTCAAAGCATTATTGTTGGCTTTGATTTTAGAATTGACTATTGTCAATGTTGGAACTGGCCCTTTCACTATTTTGTTTTCAATATCTTGAATGGGAGCGGGAATAGCCGTAATGGCAATGACTGTTCCACCAAGAGCATTAGAACCACTCTCATATTGTAAAACAATTCCAAAACTACTTGAATCGGTTGGAAAAACATTCAAGTCTCGTTTCAAAGACCAAATCGTCACTGATGTCAGCATCGTTTGAGAATCATAAATATTTATTGTTTCTGTGCTTAAGTTCTGAATTGGATTTAATAACTGTATACCAACAACATAACCGGGGCGACACCGTATATTGTATAGCCGAGAAATACTATCGCCAAAGACTTTAGACGTTATTAAGAATTTAGTTTCACCCACATCTAAATCAATATTTGGTAAGGCTTGCGGAATGAAAGTAGGTTTGTAATTTGATTCCTCTACTTGTATATTAAACCATCCTGCAATTTCTCTTTGTTGTATCGCGGAAATTATTGGATTGTGTCTTATTCCAGCCCAAACATTATTTTCAATTGTAGTCCCTTGAATTTTCATACCTAATTGTTTAAAACTAATACCATTACCACGATTGTTAGATATTATCGAGTTTTTAACAATATTTATAGCGTCCGGTGAGTAAATATCTGCGTAAATAATTCCTAAACCATCCTGATAATTATCTCGAATTGAAATGCTTTCTAAGCTATGTTTGGCGAAATCAATTTGTAAAGCAGGCTTGAAAAAATTAGTCGCATAATCTAGAAGACCTGCTTTTTCTATTGTAATAAATTGAAGATCTGATCGTTCCGCAATTGGTCCTAATCGAAGCCCTGCCCATGAGGTATCATAACAACGGACACCAACATCTTGTTCATGTGAACAAGATTTTTCAAAGTCTCTTTCTGACTTGCATTTTGTGATATCAATATCTTGATCATCGCATTGAACATTACTAAGAATCACACGTTCTGTGGTACCAGCTGAGGGGATTTCATTTCTTTCTAAATACCAATCGTCCGGGTTTAAGACTAGCCCAAGTTGGTGACAAATTAATGCTGCATTACGAATCGTCCAGCCGTAATTACAAACTGTTCCCCACTCGTCTTTAATTTTCACTTGTAACCGTCCTTCACGATGAGTTTTTCCTCCTAATAATCTAATCGGAATTTTCGACTCAATTTCAATTATTTCCGTTTCAGTGTCATATTTTTCTGTTTCAATTTCATATGAAGTGTTACTTGGTTTTGAAATTAATTCCTCTTTCAAAGTAAAAATAATGTCGTTAGGGAATCTCCCTCGTGCTTCTAACTTTCCAGCTATCATCATTCCAATTGACGGTGGAAAATTTAGCTTCACGCCTGGTTCAATTATTAATTTGCCTCCAGGGCGAATATTAATATCTCGTTCAACCACATAGTCACCAGCTTTTAATATTTCTTGCCCTTCAACTTCACCACCAACTAAATACGAGTTTGATTCGTATGTGTTAAATTGATGTACGTATATTTGATGGGAAATCGTAGCACTAGCACCAGGATTAGAATTATGTAACAAATATGGTAAGTATTGTATTTTCGCTAGATTGTAGCGATCTTTTCGATCAAATACACGGCTAAATATTTTTGATTCATCTCCAGATGACATCCAATTATATGTACAATTGATAATTTTGCTCTGATCTTCTAAATGACTTCCGACTTCATATTTCGATTCAGTGTTGTGTAAAATGTTACGGAAAATATCAACGTTTGATGAAGAAACGACGACAGGTGCTGCAACTCGACTTCGTGGAATGAGACGAATTGGTGTTCCATCATCTAATTCAAACGGTTCTTTAATTCGATTTTCACGCAGTATGTTTCTGGTGAAAAGCAGTTTTTGGTAATCAGAGTACGGTGAGAGGCCTAAGTTCACAACAAAAACGCCTTTATTGTTATAGAATTCGTTATGGTGCATTGTGATGTTCGTTTTGTGTATATTGAATTCTTCGAGTAGTTGATTTTTGATTAGTACTCCACCGTATAAACTGCCTCGAAAATGATTATACTCGAATTTTCCGTCTATGTTCAATGCAGGTTTAATCTTAATACCGAGTTTTTGGGATGATAAAAATTTATTGTAGCCGATAAATAGTTTGGTCATGTCTTTTGTTGGTTGCCAACAGGAAAGGATTTCAAGTCCTATATAACTATCAGTAAATATATTTCCAGTGATATTTATATACGAATCACCACAATAGTTTCCGTGCAAGATTCCGGTTTCTAGATTTTTGAATATTTCCGAATATTCAATGACAGAAGTTTGGTTGAAAAATACATATTCCGTTTCTTGAGTGTCGTTTATCCAAACAGCTATTCCGTAACCTTTATTTGAACTTATGGTTGTTCTCGATATATTCCTGTTTCCTCCGCTATAGGAAACATTAACACCGTCACCATCGTTAAATGCAATACGACTTTCTGATACATTAACATCTCCAACTCCACTAATAACATGTAGCCCAGCCACATGATTATTATTAGAAATTGATGTTTTATGTACAACAATTCGAGATTTTAAATTTTCAATGCCAATTCCTCGGCCATTATTATCTGCAATTGTAGTCGAAGTAACATTTAAATCGAAAGCTTTTGTAAATGCTGAAGTTAGCTTCATATAAACGATCATATTTGTGCTTCGTTCTGCTGAAAATCGAACGAATAAACGATTTTTTGTGCTTGTCACAGATTGCGCTCGTGTGTTATTTCGTATGAAAAACTTTCCTAATAAAACATCAGAAGTAGAGATACCGTCATAAACTTCAATAAACCCACTATTATTTCGATCAGTTTCCACCATAATGAAACTTAACGTCAATACTTGTCCAGGAGAAGCATAAAAATTTTTTGGACATATTTTTTGTTGAGTGGAATATTTCCATTGTTCAGCAAAAATTAATATAGGAAATGTTTGACTGACGGTTGTAGGAAGGGTACAAAAGTCAGAATACTCTTTTTTATCTAACTTTACATCAGGACGTTCTTCATTAATCACATATTTTATGCCATCAGCTCCATTTTCCATGACCATACTATTTTGGATTCGAGCTAAGCCGTATGACGAGTTCACATATATGCCATAGCCTCTGTTGTTTCGGATTGTGCTATCTTTGATGAAAATCGGACTTTCTGGATTCGTTATATTTATTCCGTTATAGATCGAGTTCGTGATTTGTACATTGTTGATAACTGGAGGAACTCCTTGTACGAATAGCGCACTTGTAGCATTATAATCCCGACCAGATCCAGCATATGTGATATCCACGTATTGAAGCTTCGACTGTGACGTTGGAACATATAACGTGTTCGATAACGTTAAAATATTATCGTGCTGGGCATTTTCGAAACGAACACCGCGCCAATAATTGGCTATTCGCAATGTGTTCTCGTGACGAGGAAGACATGAAATACCTAAATCGGGATGATAGTCACAAACGCCTGAGCCCAGCTGTCGCGACGACCAGCGACAATCAAAGACCGAACTTTCAGTTCCAGAACATTGCGGTTCTTCATAAAGTAAACGCGGCTTCAATGGCATTTCACGATTCATCCAATTATAAAAAGCTCCACCTTGAAATCCAAGTTGACGACAAGCTGTTTCCATGTCAGCTCGAGTCCAACTGTAATATTTGAAAAAATGTTTTTTGTTTGAATAACATTTAGTAAATATAAGATGAAGGAAAAGAAAGTATACTTTCATAAATGAAACAAAAGTCATTAGTACTTTTAGCTCGATTACAATTACGAAGAAAAAAGTGTGAAATTAATTCGTTTTAATTTGTATTGCAAATAACGCAATCAATATTTAAATATAAAACTGAAACACAGAATGGTTCGAACCTTTCTTTTATAAATGCCTTTATTTCCGTTTTATAACATTTGTAACGCTTGTAGCAATGTTGATACGAAACAGATAACATTCTTTTATCGAGTTTTTATTTTTGCATGCAATTGAAAAACGAGTTTGATTCATTTCATTCAATCACGAGCGTAAATATTTCGCATAAGCTATTGATATCAAATTTAAAAAGCAAAGGAAACACTTATACAAACAAGGAAATTACTCGCAGAAATTAATTACACTATAAAATGTGTACATTACTAAAATGTTATCTTTATAGCGAATGTTGCATTTTAACTTGCTGGCACAAATAACTTTTTGTGATTTTTTAATTTTCTGAAATTTTGTCGCAGATGAGATTTTGAACAATGGATAATTTACGTGAAATTTATTTGAGTTGATGTGTACTACTTCTGTAATAAGAAAAATGTAACAAAGTACCGTTTCTATTTCTTAGAATAAATCTTAATGTTCCGAGAAACCGAAACTTTCACACTCTGTTTTTTATATTCCTATTATTTTTTCACATTTACGTAATATATTATAGGTGGAATAAGAATTGAAATTAAATAAGGTACAATATTGTATTAACGCCAATTTTACACTATTAATTGTTATTAGCGATCGTCATTAATTATTATATTATAACTATTGTTAGTTATATAATATATATAAGGGCCACCTATTGACGCAGTGGCTAGAGCAGTAGTTCTTTCCATTTCATGCGTCAAGTGGTACGGGTTCGATTCCCGTTGAATCCTAGACTTACGATCATAGACCTAAGATTAAAATTGACCAACAGAAATTTTCTGTGTTTAGACAGTCGTGATATGACCTAAGCTGTTAAAGCGACTTAAAACACCAAAAAAAAAAATAAAAAATAAAAAAAATATATATAGGTATATATATATATTTTTAACAAGTTAAAACTTATGAGAATAACGTTTTGAGGAATATCAAAGTGTAACCTTAACTTATTATAAATATACAACTCCTATTATAAATTAAAATTTTGCAATATTTACTTAAAAAAATTTTAATTCAGACTATAAATTAGGAATTCACTACTTGATTAAAATTAAAGTTACGTAACTTGATTTCAAGCTTCTTGGCCTACATTAAACTTATACTTATGTCAAACACTAGCCAATTAATATTAATATTTAAATACCAAATCAAGTCAAAAATTAACTTTGCAAGTTATTTCATTTATATAAGTCAACATTTCAAACACAATTCATTAAAACAATGCTACATACGAATACTTGACTTGATGAATCTCTACAATAAATTAATAACCATAAATTGGGACAAGCTAAGTATAACTCTTTCAGACCGAATATTTATTAATGTGAAACATCTAGACTGGAGTGAAAGTAAAAATATACCTAATAAGAAAACGTACGACGTTTTTTCGTAACAATTCCGTACTATACGAAGTGATGACTAATATATTTATAGGCTTGTTTCATACGTTGATGCTAAACACTACCACGAAAGACAAAAAGAGGAAGGCACATTGACCTAGAGACAAGAGTGAGTGAAGGAATGATTCAGCTAACAGCCGCTTGGCCGCATTAGGCCGAGAGTCGAGCTATGTACGTACGTTTTCGTGACAATCGCGTATTTCAACACTGATTTGGAATAACACCGCGAAACCGGTTTAAAATTAGAGGGAACTTCTTGCTTTATGTTCTTCACTTACTCTTAGGTCTCTTGGTCAATGTGCCTTGTTCTTTGTCTTTCGTGACAGTGTTTGAACATCATCAGATGGACAAGAGGAACAAACCTTATATCATCTCATCATGCATTGGTCAATTGTTATTTTTAATATGAGGTATTACCTATCCTTTTCACTTTATTGTTTAATTTCTACGTTTTCATTTCGTTAAAAAGAATAATTGATACAAAAAAATTAATCTCTTAAAATTAATGCAGAGAAACGGAATTCATTTCCGATGGACTTGATCCAAAAGTACCAATTAAGTACCGAAAAATAACATTTTGTGAGTATAATTGAAATACTGAAAATGTATTTATTACGATTTAAATTAGAAAAAAAAAAACAAATAAATGGAAAAGTTAACTTACCCTTGGCAGTGAATACTTTTACCTTAATCTACACTGTATTGATCGGTAAAATCAAGTTTTCAGTTGTGTTTTTATTTTTTTTTTTCCACATAACCATATTTAGTTGATAAATGTTAAGAAATGATAATAAATGTAAATAACTAAATTTGAAACATTTGGTAGCTTTTATATGTACCTACATCTATATTAGTTTTAGTAATAACTCTTGAATTTATGTTGCAAAAAAGGTTTTTTAAAATTGTAATAACTCTTAAATAAGTAGTATAGTCAATCATATCAAAATTTTAAAAGTTGATTTAAAATTTACCTAATGATCATCCTACAGAATTTTTGTTTGTTTGGTAGCATTCTGATTTACCTTCCAAACATTCTTAATGACAATATATAAGTACAGTCTTTTGTACTTTAAACCCATTTCAATAATAAATAAGGTCATTTAACCATTTACAAAGATCCACGTATTAAAGATACTATGGTCATATATATTATGTAGGTACTATATGTTTATTTAATTTTTATCTCACAATGAAAATCTTAACGAGGCTTATTTTATACAAATGCGTATCTACACTTGACAATGATGACACAATTTACAAAATAATATTGAAAATACTCAATTAGTAATAAGCATAGTTTACTTCCTAATATATTGAATTACAAAAAACTTTTGAAAATAATTCTTTCAATTAGGTTTAAAAAGAGAATTAATTTTTAGTAAAAAAATATTTGGTACTAGATATATGTTCTCCGAATTATTAAGAGTGTAATGACCTAATGTGTTATTTTTCCAATATAATATTATGATTTAAATATCGTAAAAATTTTATTTATTTTATTTTTAAACGTCTTTCTGTTGTTAGTTTTTATTAAAACTAACACCGTCGAATTATTTCTGTAAAAATTTTAGAAGCCTTTAATTATTTCTTTTATAATCTTGCATTATCACGTTGCAAATCAATGTTGCAAGTACAATGAATAGCGATACTGTTAATTTAAGTAAATATACCTATTTATTAAAATAAAGCACGCGAAAGGTCTTATCCATCATCATTACTGAGTCAGCAAACGAATTATAATAAAAAGTTTAAGATTGTTTTACACTTGGAAACATGAAACGATAACTGGATGTATAAATATTTTTCTTTTATAATAATTAACAATAGAAATTGTAGATACAAATAGAATTGATGAGACATTTCTATAATTTTATCATAAAAAGTATCAAACGTTATAGCATTTGTATTTTTTTAGGAAAAGAATTTGAAACAGTTGTTAGAAGAAAATCATTAATCAAAATGAAGTTACTTGAAAGTATTCCTATATTATAAAAAAATATTGATAATTATTGTAATAGGAGTAGGTACATTTAACTTGAACTTTCTACGAGTAGATCTTTGTTTGTATGATATTTATTATTATCTCTGTTTGATATTTGTACTTATTTAATTTTTTTTTTGTACAAAATTAAGTCAGATTGTTTTGACTAATAGAAAATATGAGAATATTTGAAATTATTTTTATAAACGATAAAAAATTCTCAGCAATTTATTGGCCTAATTACATAATAATAATGTTTGTTATTATTGTAGATAATCATAAAAATGCATTATTGTAGTAATAGCATGGTTGAGTGCTATTAAATAATAGCTAAAGGACGTTGCAGTTTGAAAGGGTCTTACCTATAGTTACAAAAGCAGAGAATTTTATATATACATATATAGGTATGCATTATGTTATGTTATGTTATAAATTTGATAAATTTAATAATTTAAGAGTAGGATTTCAATCTCCTGTTTGAGACACTTTGGGGTGGTATTTCAAAAAATCCTTCCTTAGTGGAGGCAATTATAATTTTTTCAGAAATAATATTATTTTTTTCTAACATTATGTTTTTATCTTTAGTGGTTGAGCCCTAATTTTTCTGTTTGTTAGTCAAGGTAGTAAGAGATAGTAATAACTCCCGAATAAAAAATCGTGACATATTTAAAAACAAAGAGAATGTAATTATTAAGGTTCTGTTTATGCTAACTATTGTATTTCACTTATTGTAACAACATACAATACCACTATATAATAGATAACAAAAATCAAAGAAATCTAAGACATCGTTAGTTTTTCCTTAATCTTTGTTAAATTACGAGTGTAAAAAATATCTCCTTAAATGTTTGTTATAACTAACACATTTACAAAAATATTTCTTAGAGATCCAAGTTTTTCGCAACATAACGGAATTTGACTAATTTGTTAATTATAAATTTTTCGTATTAGATGACGTTAACTAAACACTGTTTTTAACACCTACTTTTTTGGGCATTTTTTGCGAGTAAAATATGAAATTATACCTATTAGCTATCGTTTGAAAATATCGAATTTCAAGATTAGGTATAATTTCAAGTTTATTACCAAGTTAACGTTTAAATTGATGAAATAGTAATATACACAACTCTTACTTAACTTTTTGCAAATTGTTTGCAAATCTAATACCAAATTCCATTAAATTTCGTTAAACACTTCTAAAAATTATAAATAAAATCACTCTATAAATGTTCTTATTTTTTACTTAATTTTTTAGAGAAGAAAAATATCTTAGCAAACCTAATTTTTTGAATATGTACTTGAAGAATAATAACGAGTACAATGCTTTATGAAAACGTGTCAAAGGATTGCTTAATTTAGCGCGGCTGTATTCGAAATAAATTTATTTCAATTAATAATTTTAAAGAAAAATAGCTGACATAAGTATATCATATAAATAAATAATGCAGAGTTTCTTAAAATGTAAGTCAAAAAATTTATAAAAATCAGCACATACTTTCTTGAATTAGTGCAGACCGAACGCCAAACACCATTATGCCGAAGTTGAACACGCCCAGAAAGAGTTGTTGGCCCATCTACTAATCGGATATCCGGTTTATTTACAATTACACTTTCATCTGGAACTTGGGCACTTGTCAATTTGATGCGTTTATCCGGGAAACCCTGTAATAAAAGATTAATATTACTTGAAGGTGAATACAGTCATTTTAATACAAAAATCACCGAATAAAATATTCATAGTTCAATGTTAGGTCTTTATCACGATTAATTATGAAAGCAATGATTTAATGAAAAAGTAAAACACTTTCATATAGTAAAATATTATTTTCTTTAAATTGAAGAAGTTTGATTGATATTTTCAATTCAATTTATGTAACCCATTAATTTTTGAAATTGATATTCTTGTGGTTATAAATTTGTAAATGTTACTTTAATTTAAACATTTGATTTGAAAAATTTAGTTAGTCCGAAATAATAAAAATGCTTTTAAAAAAGTATTCTTTCTATTAAGTAATTGTATGTTTGAAGATAATTTAAAAGAAAACAAAAATAATTTAAGAAAAATAAGACCGACATAAAAATTGTTACATATCTAAACTGAATTCATAAAACAATACTATAAATGTCAATTGTTGGCATTGTGCACCACTATTACGTAATATTATTTTAACTATGGCCTAAAAAAGAGCCTGTCTTATTGTTGGCATGATTTCGGGGCATTTCATCTTATTGTTCCATCATAAAGTCATAAATAATTAAACAAAACTTGAATTAATTAATTATTTAGCTGAGACAAGTAAAGCAGATGAAACAATGGTTTTATTCTGGCCATAAAATGAAATGGATAACTCACGACTTTAATATTGAACCAAAGATGTGGAAGAGAATTTAACAGTGCCATTGACCTGCACTAAGCCGACATTCACTGACTGGAGCGGCCACTAACTTACGGATATACGGGTAACGCACAATGGACATGCAACAATATCCGTATTATAATTTCAATTTTACAGCTACTTTTAAGAAAAAAAAAGTAACAGACAGTTTATTAATTAATTTCTAATAAAACACAAAAAACTGCAAAATATTATTCATTTATGTAAACTTAAGCCTTACATGCACTTCCAAAGCTCATAATATCGATACGTTTCCTGAGTGACATTCTTTAAATATCCCAAAATTAAATAGATTATTCGAATTCTTTTTAAGTGTTCACGTAATCTAAATGATTTTCACTCCCGTTTTCCTGCATCACCACTTTTACAAAGAAAGAGAATCTAAGAATTCGTGTTGATTAAAAGTTCTTGTAGATTTATCGACCAAACTCTTTGTGGTCAAAAAGAAAATCAGAATTCGTCTCGCTCGTTTTACATCAGAACTGAAATTGAAACCTCTTTTCAAACAAATATTTTTAGAGAATATATTCGAATTTAAAATAAAATAAACCGAATGTATAATAAAATAAATTACACCATATATATATATGTTTTTATAGTCAATAGAAATGGAATATATAAATTAGCGTGTTTAATCAAAGATAACTTTTGAAGAAATCAAACAAAAGATCATATTTTAATTATTCATTTGATAAGGATGATTTTATGAAATATTTACAAATACAAAAAAAGTTACTGTACACGTGTAACCTAATATAAAAGGCTATAGTAATAAGTATAGCTACATATTTCATAATTTTGCTTGTGAATTACTTATGTATACAAAATTTAAAATCAGCGATGGGTACCTGAGCATGTAGCATAACACATTGGTAATGCTTAGTTTATTTTCACCATCACGATTTTCATCAAACACAAAATTTAAAACAGAAAACCACTTTTATAAAAAATAATACGTTTTTGGTTGTTTTTTTTTTTATATCTGCGAATTCATTTTAATTAGATACATAAGTAACAACAAGTATTTATTGGGCAAACAAAAGACAAGATTCATTGAATATTTGTCTAAAACAGGGTTTCCCAAACCCACTAGTGGGTCGCGAGCGATTATTGAGTGGCTTCTGCTTTTTAAAAATAATTTATTAAGGGCTCGTTCACACGCTTCAACTAAACTCGCCCGATAATTTTCAATCTTTTAGACAGCAGCGGGGTAAGCGACGCAAGAAGTGAAGTGCAAGCGAGTTGAAAGGAAAGCCAATTGAGCAGAATTGAAAGGCCGCGTTCAGACGGATCCACTCAACTCGCCTGACTATTTTCAATCTTGTAGACTGTAGCAGGGTAAACGACGCGAGAAGTGAAGTACAAGCGAGTTGAAAGGGAAGCAAATTGAGCAGAATTGAAAGAAAACTGATCAACAAAACTCGTTCAACAAAAGTTTGATTCAGTCAATCTTTTGTTGAACGAGTTTAGTTGATCAGTTTTCTTTCAATTTGCTTCCCTTTCAACTCGCTTGTACTTCACTTCTCGCGTCGCTTACCCTGCTACAGTCTACAACAGTGTTTCTCAAACTTTTTGGTCCGCGACCCCCTTTTACACTTAAAAATATCAAAGGACCCCCCGAAGAATAAGTATGTGTAAAAAAAATCTTGGAGCGGGGAGGGGGGTGTAGTTCATTTAAATTCAGAAGGACTTAATTTCTTTTGTTTAATTGCATAAAAACACTCTTAATTTTGATAAATAACAAAAAAATTATTTTATATATTTTTTATTTCTAATATTCCTAATATGAATCCATAGTAAATTTATAAAATATTTGAAAAAAAACTGATGTCATCAATTTTTTTGCGACCCCCCAAATACTTTTCGCGACCCCCTTGGGGGTCGCAACCCCCACTTTGAGAATCACTGGTCTACAAGATTGAAAATAGTCGGGCGAGTTTAGTTGATCCGTCTGAACGCGCCCAAAGAAAACTGATCAACAAAACTCGTTCAACAAAAGTTTGACTGAGTCAAACGTTTGTTGAACGTCTGAACGCGCCATAAGACTTTGTTATTTGAAAAGTTCTTTATTCATATTGGTAACGGTTACATTTCCTAGAAGTGGGTCTCGAGTTTGTAAACTTGTATTAGATGGGTCGTAGCCCAGATGACATTGGGAACCACTGGTCTAAAAAATGTACATAGTAAAAGTGGGAGAGACGCCATAATTTTGTAAAAAGGAGTTTTAAATAATAAAAAAGGGATATATTGGAACCATTTATTTTTTATTTTAAAGATACATTAGTACTCTTTATAAAAATCACAATATTTTTGTCTTTGGAAAAAAAATAAAATAATAGAAAATAAAAGTTGACAAAGGGCCATCTCTCCCATAAAGTGTGGGAGAGATGCCATACTGTATGGTGGTTGCTTTCCATTTACACCAAAAGCGACCGCTGTGTAACGCAGTGTTCGTATATGCGCTTTCCATTTAAGACAATGTCGAACACGGCTGTACGCTGCGCGACACTAGAAAAAGCCGTGTTTCACCGTGTTTTGCCCAGGATTACCAACACAAAAGAGAAGAATTCTCTTCTCTGCCTATGATTCCCTATGCTTATTAATTATTTAGGTTCTTCAGGTTGGTATTAAAAAACCCAAAAATGCAGTCTAGTATTTGCTCTAGTCGCTCTAGTATTATTTTGAGATAACTCTGTTTCAATTTGCAGTGTTTCGCAGAGTAACGCAGCGTCGCTCTGTGTTAATAAATGGAAAGCAACCGGTATACAGTGTGTACCATTTCATGTAGGATTTTTTTTTTTTTTTTTTTTTCGTAATATTTCTTCTGTACATTTGTTGGATTGTGGAGAGTACATTGTGCATGACTCGTTAAGCCATTTGAGGCACCTAGAACATTTAATCCAATCAATGTTGTTTTTTTTTTTGGTTAAAAATAGTCTCCTAACACTTAGTGCACTCATTGTTATCATCTACAATTGGACGGGATGCAAGTTGTTGTGATGGTGAGAATGCTGATCTTGCACCATCCAGCTTACATTTTTAGCTGCTCCTTTTATTAGGTCCAGATTGTTTATGATACGGGCGATTTGTTTTTGTTTTACTGTCGAGCTGGGAAGTTTAGGGATTGGATTTGACTCTTCGAGAAGTTGTGTAGGGCTTTCTTTGTAAGTTGATATGGCTGCTTATCTAGAAGTTGAAGGTCTTGGTGGGAATTGAGGTTCATTGGAAGGAAAAGTTGGAGGCGATACTTCAACTAAATCAGACGCAGCGAAGAAATAGCATTTGGGTTGAATAGAAATATTTCACAAGCTTTGAAGCCTGATGTGACATTCCCTACTGTTGCTGTTTTTCCCCAATTTTTCCCAATTGATGATCCAACCTGTAATCTTGTGATGAATATATCTAAAACATAAAAACATTCGAAAGATTACACAAAGAAAAAAGGAGTTTGCAATTATGGCATCTCTCTTCATTTGGTGGGAGAAACGCCATACCCCTTAAAAATACTTAGCTTAAAACATTTATGGGAAATATATAGTTAAATGAGTTAAGAACAAACAAAACGACTTATTAAAACCACTACTTACCTTACTTTATCTTCTTTTTTTTTTCTTGTAACATTCACTGAAACCTCATTCACATAAAATGAAAAACAAAATCAATTAATCCTTTATAAATACGTTATCCTTGAGCGTAGCCAAACAGGAATTGACAAGTTTCATTGCCTAAGTCCTTAAAGTAAATTATAGTGAGAAATATAAATATATCTATCTCACATAGGGAGTTAGGGAAGGTATAGCGTCTCTCCTCATATGGCGTCTCTCCCACTTTTACCCTACATATAACATACGTTCATCTAATGATGTACTGTCATAGTTCTGGAGACATTGACGTCTAGGATGAAATTCCATTATTGTGCTCTACTATTGCACGACTAATTGTAAGATAAGGCCTTAATCCACATTTTGCACATACGCAGAGAATACAAATTGTGCTCAATTTTTTTTTTAATTTTCAATCTCGTACTCGTACCCAGCTTATATGCTCATTTGGATGGTTTTGATATAACATTTTTGATCGGATCTTCAACAACTAGACCTATTTAATTTCGGATGTATCACAACCATAATACATTTTTTCGGCCAACTCTCATCTTTACCTCAAATTTTCCCTCTATTACAATAGTTTTCAGAGATTTATACTTATGTTAGTACTTAGTGACGCGTATTATATGCCTGCAGTAGGTACTAAACGTTTCGGCGTTGGGCCATTTTTAACAATTGTTGGGGGTGTGGTAAGAAACTCCAGCTCACAAATTTTACCGGGCCTCAAAAAAAAAAAAATTTGCTGTACATTTAAAAAAAAAGTTTCTATGGACAAACAAAATTATACATTTAAATTTATACTAACTTTGAAAAATAAAATATCAATACCGGGTCATAAAATTATTTTTATAAATTGTACACTTCATCTTGAATTCTTTTAAACGATTAATCGTGAAGATTTTCAAAGTTTAAACATAAAAATAAATCTCCTGTAGGTAAGCAATATAATTGCAATGATATAACCGGATCAAACTGACTTGGGATAAAAAGCATAGGACCACAATTAAAACACAGAGACCAAGTGTAGCATATTATACCAAGCGTAAGTGAATAAACACCTTACAAATTCAACAACATAGCACTGATTTGATTTTAACGAAGATTCTTCTGGCTACTTTAATTTAGGTGAGGACGTTTTAATCTAAATCGATATTATTGGTTATTCAAGTTCCTGGATATTAAAAAGGGGTCTATTCTCAGGAATCTCTAACTATCACATTTTCCAACATCAGCGTTTGTTCACGACAGTATCTTTGTTTTGGTAATTATAATGATCACGACTATACCAGGCCTAGACAGGCCATAAGGCAGATCTAGCAAATAGTCAATGGGTCGATCTGGTGAAGGGCCGTTTAACCCACGACCCTGACTGATTATAAGGTTTTTGTAGAAAGTGTTTTGAAAGCCAAAGTCACTAAAATGTCCGGACTGCTTTTAGGTCCCAGTCCGGGCCTGTACTATACCTAGCACATTCTTCATCTATGTTCTATGACATTAACCAAGGTCAGCATATGTTCGTGACTTTCCGTCAATACCGTCGTATCGTCAGATTTGCATAATGGAGAAATTTAATTTTTGGTTTTTAAATCATTTATATTCAGTTGATTTTGTTTTCAAAAATAGATTTTACACTCACTATCTATTAGGTTATGTGTAATTACCCTAATTGCACAATGTTCGTCATCTTTTAAACATATGCATATTAATATAAAACAACAATTTTTTTTACTAAAAATAATTATTATTATTTATTAGCTGTGGACATTAATAAATGAAAACTTTCATAACGAAGTACAATTTGAGTTAAAAAATTAGGAAAGAATAAAGTCAATAAAAGTCAAAGTTTTAATAAAAACTGAGAAAATAATAATTTGTGATTATCTGTAATCTGTATATACATGTACCTTGTATTTTATAAATATATAAGGGACTTACACATATATTATATTTGTTCATATATACCTACTCTTAATATTAAAAATATGTAACATTTGCATTAAAACTTCTGGTCATCATTATAAGGCAGTGACCTTAAATTAAACATCTATGATCTTGGAATTTTCGCTCATTAGTTACAGATTTTTTTATGATGGTATATACTCAATTCTGTGTTATATTTACAAATTCGTCTACAATAAAATGAATCCACTTGCACAATGTATTAAAATATATATATATATTGAATAATATAGAAATTCTTCAGTATGATAATGCAATTTTTATAAATCCTTTGCAAAAAAAAAAATTAAACAATATAGCATTTCTTAATATTGAAATCAACCACATAATTTAACCAAACAATGAAAAGGCAATTATAATTTTTCTAAATTACTTTTTTAAGCTTTATTTCTTTAAGCTAATTAACCTTTTCAATATAATATCTTAATAATCTTAATTTCTTAATATAATTGTTGTTAATGAAAGAATTTCATGTTATTTTTTTAGAAAACGTTTGTTCGAGTATCTACTTATATTTGTCTTGCTCGTTTCCAACCAGTTCTCAACGAAAATGAAATCAGCGATTTCCGGTCATCTCGTATGTAATCTTAAATAGTTGTAATTGAAAGCACGCATGGCAATGGATGTTTTACCATGATGTGTCTCTTTTTCAATATAATAAAACTAACGCCATAAAAGAAAATTAGAAGTTATCTCGGTTTTCTTGTAAATTAGTTTATTGGAGATTAAACGTGGTCATTAACCTAATGGTAAAATTCTTTGTACTTACAGATGAGTCATAGAACTTGGTTATTTCATTTGCCTAGTTTTTAAAGAAAGGTTCAAAGAAATCAAAAAATAGTTGAACTTCCAGTTTAATGACCAAAACCGAAAATATTTAAGGTTTGTTTCTTTTAAATAATACAACATATAATAGCCGGCAGGTAAAATATTTGAGATTCAATGTGACCCTTTCATAAAAGCGTAAGTGCATCCTTTCTTTGATTTTCAATTCTTCAAGAATATAAAACTTTTACTTGATGAGTAATACTTATACAAATATGTACCTGATTAATAGGAAAAACGGTTTTATCCGGTAAAATCGTCATTAAGAAACAGAGATTGTCAATCTGACGAATTTGACTAATTAAAAAATTACGGTAAAATATAGATGACTGTACCAATTTAGAAATTTTTTCCCGATTAATGTTTTCTCTAAATTCAAAATGATTTTGATCGGCTTGCTTTAGAAGGACAAACTTTAAAAAAAATTCTTTATTGTAGTGGTTTAACAAAATATATAGATATTTAGATATTTTTATAAGAATTAATCACATCCTGTCATCTAAATATGAAGAAAAGCACAGCAATTTTTAAATATAAACAAAATTTTGATAGGAGTGATAGAATTGAATTCCAATATAAATCCAGAAATGTATACCTTAGACTTAAGGACTCGATAGTCACTAATGTCTCCAATAGTTAATTAACTTCCTATGCCCTAAGGTAACCAAATCTTACTTTCGTTACTTATAACATTGATAGAAATTATACGTTTTTATGGTGATCACTTCAGCCTTGTGACACCTTAAAATCTTTAAAATTGTAACGTTGAGCAATTTTAACATAGCCCAACAATTTTTTAAACTTCCTATTTCATATAAGAAGTTTCTAAGAGTATTTCAATCCTATTTATATATTTTGTCAAATTAATGTAAGGTAACATTGAATAGTAATTAAAAATAAATATTTTGAATTGCACAGTGATTTTGGTTAAATCAATGGATTTTTAAATTTAATGTTAACTCATAACGAAACTTTTAATATGGATTTTATGCTCTGATTGAAACAGTTATTTTAAAAAGGTTTCCAACAAAAAAATATTTAAGCACCTTTATAATATTATAATTTCATTAAAAGATGGTATTGAAGTTTAAAAGCTGTCAAGTGAAAATTTGCTACAACTGGAAGGATGTATGGTTATTTTAATTATTCTTAGAATTTTCATTGATAACAAAACATTACCTTGCTTGAAACAAGACAAGCATAAGAAAGAACATTAAAATGAATTGTATTTTCTCTAAAGAGCTATTTTGAAATCATTTTCAATACAATGTGTTTTGAAACGAACACTTTTCGAAATTTGATTTGAATCACTTTACTTGTAACATTACAAATAAATGTGACAACTGACGATTACAATACCTAATTGTATATATATAATTGATATAATATAATAGTTACATAATAATTATTTAAATGCGTATATAATAAAAATGAAACAACAAATAACAAAATAATTGTTTTATAATTGACGGTACAATTCAATATTTTGTTACTTATATTTTAAAAAAAAAAAGATATAATTTGATATGAATTAATAAGGTATGAATTATATATTAGTGAAAAAGGTTTAATTATCGCGTAGTTAATGTGACATAATAATCTAAAGAATGAATGAAACCTATTTATTTATATTTAAGGTTAATCAGTGAGGTCAATTATACAAGTTAAGTCATGAAACCTACACGTTTACAAGTCCACGACATTTAATCAACTTAATCTTGTTAAATTATTTTTTCCAGAGCTTAAAGTCAATTTGAAGCATTAAATGTATTATTATGATATTTCCCATAAAACCGTAAGAAGCATACAAGAAGTGTAAATAACTTAAATTGGGCAAAATTAATTACTCAAGGAAAGTTTCATAAAAATAATGAAATATTTCGAATAATGCAATATAAATTCAATATGCACTACATCATTGATTAAACTATACTATTCAAGGAGCATTACCATTTCGATATGAAAGTATATTATGTACAGATACTTATGAATACATATATTATGATATTCATGTTTTTGGCAAGTCCTAAACATAAGCTACAAACATTTATTAAAATGGTTCCTTATGAAATCATACGGTACCTATTTTATTATTTATTAACAATTTACACCAACATAATTTTTATATTCAACAAAGAATAAATGCACGCCTTTGTAAGTTTTTCTTGAGTAACAAAACTAAGGTTGTATAATTATGAGTTTCGTTTTTATGGTTTCTATAAATTTTAATAGTAGGTGAACTACGTGAAAATAATTTCAAACTCATTGTCAATTAAAAAAATTAAAAAAAACGTTGAAGTTTCTTTATGAAGAACGGATATTAGATATGTGCATTTTTTAATTTACCTAAGTCCAGCTATTGTATGCTACTGAAGATACTCTTATTGTTATAAAATGCAATTTATGTTGTTTTATAGAACGGAATAAACAAAAAAAGTAATTGAACCAAAATCAATTTAAAAAAGAATTCTCAAGAAAATTAAGAAACAACAAATCACTCACTAATAATTTCATACTTTTACGTAAGTTAAAATGAAAATTTAAAGAATAAACCTAGGAAAAACAATAATTATCTACTTCGTTTTTCCTACGATTTTTCAAGGCAAAGATATTGAGAATGCATCAGAAAATCAATACTGATACACATAATGATGAATAATAAAATTATAGTTAATTGTTACGAAATAAGATGACTAATAATGCAAGGCGATTTAACTGCAATATGCACACAAAAACTCTTCCATTTACATTTCAAGGTAACATAAAATTCCTTCTTTTATAGAAGGAAATAAAACGACAATATAATATTTTAGAATATTAAATATATCATAGTTGCATATATAGGTATTGTTATAGAAAAATATTGTTATTATTATTTCTATTGGATCTATAAATAAGAAATAAATGCACTTGATACAACCATATTAGTTCACATTAAAACAATGGCTCTAGATGTCATATAAAGTTAACCTATACAAATATTTCCTTTTAAAGGAGCATCCACATCCGCTTTCAGGCAATTGAATCTATAAATTATCCAGTAATAATAATCTATGTGATATTCTCCTGAACGTACGCATTTATATTGTGTATTTATATGTAGACACGTTAAAACAGGTGAAAAGGGATTGTATAGAACGGAAACGTAAATTAATGCTGTCTATTATATTGAAATACCGGGCTTAAATTCAACTAAGGGTTTTCCTTGATTTTCAACTGAATAATTCAAAAGAAATCGATACCCAATTACATTATAAATGTTTGATTTGTGATAAAATATCACATTAAATTATGGTGCATATGTTTGCACAACAAATTAACACTTTTTGTAATGTTGACAAAACATAGAAATTTTCTTTACAAAATTTTTCATATATCAACAAATATGTTATATATTGAGAAAAATTACCTTAAAAATAGATTCTCAGTAAGAATATTTTTCACAAATATTTTATTTTCTAATCAACAACTAGGTATACGAAAAAAATATGAATTGTAACTATAAGTATATTCACTTCACCTTTGCGTGGATAAAGTAGAAATTTGAAGCAGATTTAACTTTTATGCATCAAGAAACGTGAAATGGCAAAAACCAAAAAAAAAAATAAAATAACCAGCTAATAAAAGATTTTGGTTTTATAGAACTTTATATTATAATCTATGTCCTTTCTTAAAAAGAGAAAAATTAGTCATTTTAACAAAAAACTAATATCTTTAAAAAGTTTAACTTTCTTGTACTGCAGCTTTGAAGAAATTTTAGATTTCTGTTAAACCTAAGACGCCAATGATCATATTTGTGAGAGAGCTCTTATAAACTTCAACATTAAGTTCGCATGATATTACAACAAGAACAAGAACTTATATATTAACAACAAGAACTTATAAATCTAAAGCAAGAATGAAAAAAAACTTTATCAAATATTTGATCCAATATTTTTTTAAATTTTCAAAAAACCAAATTATAGTGAAATCCTGAAGTATACCTACCTATAGTGAAACCTAGGGTTAACCGGGTAATCTTAAATTTATTTAATAAAAGAGCTGGCTTAAGTAAGTCAAAAATATCATTTGTTTTATAGACAACAACGTGTATGCGTTTCCCAAAAAGATACATTTAAGATGTAAGCATAAGTTTTATGTTTCTAGGAAGAATTTGGTACTCGTTCAGTACCTGCTATGAAATTTTAAAAAGCAAAATCTTCTCTAAAAGTACGGTGATATACTCTCTTAAATCGAAATAGTGACTTTAGTGACTATTCACTATTTTTGCAGTTCAGAGTATAGGTACCACCAAATTCAACTAGTGGTATATACTTTTCACTACAAAATAGTGAATAGTCACTAAAGTCACTATTTCGATTTAAGAGAGTAAAGCTCCATTATTTTAATCCCAAGAAATATCTCCTTATTCGTTAGAAAAAATGTTAGAAGTGCTTCTTTTCGGGCTTTAATCATTACTTAAATCTAGATTTAGCCACTTCAACTTATAAATAGTAGGTATATATAGGTATAGACTATAGATATATTATATTATCAATTATTTGTTGTTATAAGTACTAAGTATAAGTGATCTTTTTAAGAGAGACGATAACGAAATAGCTAAAAGCATAAAAGTTGTTTAAAATTAATAACAAAATTAAAATTATTTTTGCTCCTATTAAATAGCATTAACTCGTTAACTTAAACACTTGATTTATTTACTCCTAATTAATATATCATACAAAGTGAATGAAACTTGTAGAAATATTTAGTTTGAAATTAATAAAGATTACCTACAACTATTGACTTTAAATAGAAATGTACTTTCTAGTAAAATTAGAGAATCATGAAGTCAAGTATTTTGACATTTTGTGCAATGAATTAAGCTTAGTATTTAAACTGTGTAATGAAATAACTTACAAATTCAATGCTTAACTTATTGTTAACTTTATATTTAAACAGTAACGTACGTTTGACTTGATTTTAAGTAAGAAAGTCAAGTAGCTTGAAAATTAAGTTAAATAGCTTAAAATCTAGTCAAGTAGCGAATCCTTAACTAGAATAATCTAATAAAACAACAATATAGCTGTAAAGACGTAAATAATTTCCCAATAAAATTATATATATTTTAACATTTTCATTTCAACATACTGCGACTATATATTAGATATCTATGGCTAGAAATACAAAATTGATGTAAATGATTCTATGCAATACGTCAATTTGTTTGTATTTAGTCAGCATATTTTCTTAAAAAATAAAATATTATAATTTATTGTTTCTTTCAATAACGAGCATTACAAAAAGAAAATTATAGAAAAAACTTTAAATATGAGTAGTAGGTAAGTATTTTTAAAGTTCCAAAAATAAGTAAAATAATACGTGCATACCTCTCAAAAAGACTCGTTGCCTCATTTAAGTAATATAAGTATATCTACCTATATTACTAATTTAAATTACCTACCGATACTACAAAAAATATCTAATAATTTCCAAATTGAAAAAAATGTGCAATTTAAATGTTCAAAAGTTGATTCCGGGAAGTACATTGTCAAATCTCAACATGACTCACTATATGGCCATAATTACATAGCAATTTACTTTTATATTATTATTATTTCCGTTCATTTGAAAACTTAGTAGGTACTAATCTACAGTATTATAATTAGGTGATACAATGTTATGATAAAACATTATCAAATTCTCACTTGTTGACACATGCTATTAGTTCACACAAGAGATAATAAACCTAGTTTTTATGAGGGTTTTCCTTCAAGTTTCAATTTCATCATTAATACGTTGATGGTGAATAATATGTGAGTATACGAAATCTAGAGCGGCTTACTACAAAAACAGAAACCTTTCAATTTTCCAAAACTATGTAAATTATATTTTAGTGATATCCGAAACTTATTTACAAAGTTTGGTATCATAATACAAATACTTATTAAATAAATAACAGAAAAATATATCAAGTCTTAAAATATATTATGTTATCTTAATGAAGCAGTTTTTCAAAGTAAAAATTATGATAAGATTATTTTCTTCTCTTATTAAAAAATATATAAATTTAGCAGCTTTTAGTAGCTTATCCGCATGCACATATTTTAAACAATTTCCTTTTGGTATTATTTCAAAGAATTTTTATAGAAAATTAAACAGTACAGACACGTAAAGGAGCGGCTCGAGAATACCTGATAAGATAATTTTCAAATTAAATACCTACTTATATCTCCAGCCACACGTTTTAGGCGTCTTCAGTAAATAACCTTTTTGGATAAGAATGGACAAATTCACCTGTAAAACCGCCACTGTATTATGACCTATACAAATAAAGAACGTGCAAATATTTATTTATTGCAAATAAAAGTCGTTAAAAGAAAAACGTCAAGGTTTTATTACACCCGACAACAAATATGAAACAAATTTTTTTTCTAGAGAGTAATTATAATATTAACACTGACAATGAACAGGAAAAGTATTTAACGTTTACTATGGTCACCCATCATTGAGTTAACAGCTACAGAAAAAATTTTGAGAATCATTAAATATAGTTTTAAAAGAAAAGTAATGTTTTACATGAACAGGAAGTGTGCTTTTTTATAAGTTTGCTATTACTTAAGTCAAAAATAGTTTTGTTTCAAGAATTTATTGTTCATTATAAGAAAAAGTTCTCTAAGAAAAAAAATGTATGTACTAACTCGACTACATAGATGTATCTATGTATTTTCTTCAGAATTAAAATAACATAAGTCAATAAAATTGATGGTATTTCGTTACTTATATTTATAATACTTTTGCCTTCTTCGAAAAATAAATATAAATTACCACAATGTTTACGAGCAAAGAAAAAGCCAAGTTTTGTTAGCTGAATAAACGAATCTTCACTTGAAAAAAAATAACAAATATCTAGTAACTGCCTGACTTTTCGTAATGACTTCTAAGAACTCTAGTTTTCATCGCATTTTCTGCCATTAAACATTTCTTTTTTCTAAAGAATACGTTACATAGTAATAGTTAGGTTAACAATTTTCAAACGAGACGTGTACAGTAAACTTTTTTTTTGCTTGAGAAATCATGCTGAACCATCAAAGTTTCATTCACTTCTGAACTCTACGATTTAATACCTGCTTGTGTAACATTGAAAATACATTTTCAAATCTTCTATCAAGTAAAGCGTATCGTAAAGAAAGAAAGAAAGTATTTTACCATATATACAGCTAAGAAAATTTAATTTGCGTTTCGTTTAAAAAAAAAGGTAAAATATTTTAATAATTTTTTTATCAATAAATAATTAATTATTGAAAATATGGAAGTAATTACTAATAAAGTGCATGAAAAAATTAATATTTTTAAGAATCCTTTTAACCTGCTAAACCATTTCTCATCATTTAATTTTAATTACTTTTTGCAATAAAAAAAAACTTAGAAGTAATTTGCGTTGAATAGAATACTTACATACTTCTTTTGAACTATAGACGTGAGTTTCTATAGTATGGAAATTTACGTTCAGTAGTAAATCCACGTATCTATTAATTTGATCGTTAAATGCATGGTTTTTACTTTCATTATCAACATTTTTCATACAATACGCTCATATATAAATTTAATTTTATCAATGAAATATGACTAATCTAATGGACGAAAACAATGATTCATCGTGTCGTTTGCTGAGCATGTGAATATTTTAATTAATGATAGCTTGCTAAATCTTAAAAAAATGTCATGTTTCAAGAAATAATTTACATGTATAGGTACGTATTTACGTATATAATGATATACTTCTGATTTGTAACGTTTAGTGGAGGTAACATACTGTGTTGACCTAGATATGAACGTCCTTACGAATGCTTCGATATTCTTTAAATGGTGTAGTTCATATGATCGGTCAGTCATGTCCTTGGCAAATTTTCGTTTATGATTCACAGTGTAGACAGTAATATAACGGAATTATTTTTTTAATGATATAAAAAAAGTAAACAATAAATCATCAATATACCAACAATACACAATCAGTGGAAAGTCACATTTATTATTCCCGACAATAGTTCAAGAAAAACGCATGATTTTAGATTGCTAAACATTTATCTTTACACGTTTTATTAAATACGCAATTAAATAAAAGTTAACAATGCTATAAATATAACTTAAATCAACATTTTGTAGAATATCCAATAGGTAATATACTAATCTAATTTGAAACGTAAAAAATATGTTGTACCCCCAATTAGTTGAATAACTTGAGTACGAAGTTTTGAAATTATGCTTTTTCATTATTGAAAAAATGGATCATTGTAAACTATTTGTAACTATATGTATTTGGAACACGTGTATATTCAACAAGTATATATCTATTTGTTTTCTTTTTCTTTTTATAAACCAATCAGTTTTTCAAAAATGCCGATTTTGATCATTTTTACGTAAGCTTAGGTATCTCTATTTAACTCTTTTGTGTCTCTACAGGAAAAACTTGTCATACTATAGAAAAATTAACTCTGACTATCCCAACTGTCTAAAAATAGTTTTGGTCATTTTGCTTAATTTATTTGCAGTAAAGTGCGTCTTAGTATATCAATTGTATAACGTAATATGATGGTTTAAAATTTTGACTTTGAGGTCTTGACAATGTTAATAGGTAAATACTTCTTAGACGTCTTTTCACTATGAATTATAAGATTAAAAGATTGTTTTATATAAACATTTAAAAATAATATAATAAACATATAAAGGTGTTTAATGCACGATTGCATCAAAAATCAGTTAAACACTATATATGTGTTCGATCGTAATTCTATCGTATTCTTTTTCGTTTTTACTCTTTTCTCTAAACAATTGTAGTATTTAGAATTTAGATGTACCTAGAGATTCATTAGTAAAGTAGTTGAACATTGTTTTTTAATAAATTTGGCTAGATATTGTGACTTGAAGAATAAAATAATTTTCAATATGGCTTCAATTGGCTTAATTTAAATATTATTTAAAATGTTATTGGCTTGACAAGTTTGACTTCATTTCATACCAAAATTAGGTCCAGTAGCTTAAAATAGAATCAAATAGTGAATCTTTAGAGGTACCTACATACCAAAGATTGATAGCTATATAATTTCAAAGGTAAATCGTGAATAGTAAATTAGTTAAATTATGACTACTTTTAGTTCCGCAGTCAAATAACACGTACGAAGTAGATTTTAATTCAAAGCAAAAAGTGAAATTTGAAGTTGAACGAAAGATGTTTTAAATTTTGGAATTATGAATAAGTTACAATCGAGGTTGCAATGTTAGTGAAAATCATAAAAAATGTTATAGGTACATCCAATATATGGTATACTTATTGTCCTTTAAGCAGACTGATGTGCAGAGACAATTATTATTACTCGTTGATTTTTTTATTGTTGTTTAATTTCATAAGCAATCCAAATACCTATCTTATAAAAAAATATCATTAATACTATGTTATTGTTGAAGTAGTCACAGTATAAGGTATTTAAAAATACCTAATATAATTATTATATCAGTTATCATATCGCTTTTAATCTTTCAAATTTAAAACTATTCATGTTATCTACTAAATTAAATATGTAGGTATTGCAATGTACCTACATATAAAACACTATAAAAATTTATTGATTTTGTACTTGAAATTTATTTCCAATATAGTGTTGAGATAATATATTTATATTCATATTTTATGCCTTTCAAATTTATTTTTTTAATAATATGTAAGTATTTACTCTACAACGAAAGTTGTCAGTCTCAAAAAAAACTTCATAATTAAGACTACGAACTACGTTTCCTATAGTTTTTTAATAGGTAGTTAATATTTTAAATAGCAATTCACTACTTGACTTGATTTTCAAGTAACTTGATTTAAAGTCAAATCAAATTCAAGTCAAATGTTAATATCTAATTATAAGGGATGTCAAGCATTGAATTTGCCACAATATGATCCTTAATTCACTTCATAACATAGCCAGTTACTTGACTTAATGAATCCTTAATTATAATATTTTATAATTTTAATTTTATATGATTATAATTTTTTGGTCAAATAAAAATAATTTTGCTATTCTTGATTTGAGATTCCAGAAATAAATTATCTCCGTACTTACCTCAGCAATTAGAACTCCTCTAACTGTAATTCCAACCATAGGCCCAAATCTGACCTCAACGCCAGGTTCAATTAGGAGTTCACCATCTCGTTCAATAATCACATCTTCTTTAATTAAATACGGCCGATTTGTCCACTTCAAAACACGCTGGCCATTTTTAATGACGCCTCCAGGTAACTCTTGGACATCAGTCAAAGCATTTGAAAACGATTCCGTAATCGGCAAAGTAGTCAAAGGATTTGTTAAAGTATACGATGCACTATCCTGTGCTTGCACACAAACACTAACTAATGTCACAATTAAAATAGAACTAATCAGTAATATATTCGTTAAATATGTTCTTTGTTTATAAACATGATAAACTAAATACTTTTTATGGTTTGATTTGAGTCGATGCATTTCTGCATTATCACAGTGTTTCGATTTATTCATATTGTTTTGTTATAAAATTAAAAGGATATACCGGATTCAATTTAAATGCCGATTGAAAGTTTTAACTTTTACATTGTTTTAAACATTAAAAACAAGTAATAAAGGATGAACGATTTGTAGACGTTTCACTCGCACTCACTACATGTCGTCAAGATTCCATGGGTTTTTCGAAACACAGAGACTGTTGGTATTTTTTAAAAAATCCAACGTGACTTTTTACGAAACCATATGCAATAAAACTGCATATGGAATTAACGACGGATGTGTTTACATTTGTTATATAATATTTCGTATATCGCGATTAAGTAAATTAAAAATGAAAAGTAAAACGAAAACAAAGCATTCACGAGCAGAGAGAACTCAAAAGTATGCCTTCAACTGCATGACTTTTTAACGTTTACTGCGCTGCTTTTACCGTAGGCGCGGTCTCCCATACACTTTTTTAATATAAAAAACTACTTCGGTCACGTGACGGTCTACGTCACACAGGTAACGTAAGGTGGGCACAATACTTCTCCCCTCAGACAGGTGAAACAGGTGTAGACAGTTATTGAATTAGCCTTCAGATGGCATTGTTTTAACGACTATTTTGAAATTAAAACGCTCTGACTGAGTTGAAACTTTTGAACTATGAATTCAAATTCATTAAAATAGCCAAAAATATATTATTAAAGTACTTTGTTATTATTACGTAATATATAAAATTAATACAACAAAAATTTTATTTTGTCAAAATACGTATTAAATAATAATATGAGCACAATTTTATACAAACACCAAACGTCTTTCTATGGAAGTCAGAATGAAACTAAACAACACATGTCTCCAGCGTCAGTAGTAATTAGTTTTTAACTGGAGACTTACCGGTATCGTGACGTCTTATCAACTTAATGATTCATATTTTCATAAGTAAATTTCTAATGCAAAGTTTTCAACAGTAAGTTGAAGCTAATGTAAATCTACTATTTAAAAATTATGAACAAAATAAAAATAAAAATATTACTACGTAATTATTAAAAAACTGAGCCGAACTGAGCCTTTTAAATCTTATGAAATTGTTTAAAACAAATCTTAATATTTTGTGATTTTAAAATAAAAACAAACTAGTTTAAGAAATTGAATTGTCTATACATTTATCTACTTAAATGCGTATTAGAAAATAATATCAAAAACATTTAAAATTACTTATATAAATTTAAAACGGTCACTTCAGTGGCAGTAACTTCGTAGGCGCCAACGTCAAATACAAATGCGTACATATTATTCCTCTATTACAGTAATAATTTTAATGGTTCGATTATTCTCATCGACGTGGCGCGAAATATGGCCCGTACGATTATACAAAAACACTTCATTCGAATTGCCTACACCAGTGGCTCCCAAAGTGGTCCCTACGAACCCCCAGGGGTTCCCAGTATCATTCAGGGGGTCCGTGGAAAATTAAAATTTATTTGGAGGTCCCGGAACAACGCTAGGGGGTTCGCAGATAGTTTAATATAAAATTATAAAATTGTGATCCAGTTATTATTATAAAAATTAAATTAAATAATAGTAAAAATAAATAAAATAGAAGCGATTTTTACGTCCTGAATAAAATATAAATATGAAGGGTGCCTAAAATACAGTATGTAACTTAAGTACAGTGTGTACCTATTACTGGTTTAAATGTTATTACTAAAAATAAGTAATTGTTCAATTAACTTCAATAAATTTAGGCTTTCAATTTCCATCAACTCGCCAGCAACAATATAACAACAAAATAATAATTAAAAAAATGAAATAATCCATTAAAAACGAAAATAAAAGAAGTAGTAGACAAAGACTCTATAATCGGTTACTTAAATACTTCACACAGAAGTAGGTATGTTTGGTTATCTAATTGTACATGTTAAAATCTATTTTAACATGGAATATTTATATATTTATAATTATAACAACTGGAAATCAGAGACAATGATTTGCGACACAATTTAACTAACTTTAAATGATATAGCCTATTTGACTAATTGATTTGCCAAATTTAACGAAACTAATTAGAAACTGTCCAATTAAATTTACAAAAAATTAAAAGCGTAATATGTGCGCTTATTGTAAAACTTTTTCTGTACAAACAAAACTTGGGAAAAAGAGAATGTTTCGAGTTTCCAAATCTTTTGAAATTGCAAAATAGAGATGAAGATTAGCTTGCTTACTGTCAACACTACTCATTCAGATCTGAACCAAAAATTTAAAATACTTCTTCAAGAAAATGTTTTCTTTTAATTGTTATTTTTTCACCATGTGTTTATGTAGCTTTTTTACTCGGAGGTCTAGACCAATATTGCTCTCCTCCTCAGGCACAGCGTTGATTTTCTTCTCAAATTCTTGCAACTTGTGAGAAATTATGAAAAAATGTCGGAATAGTTTGAAATAGAACTCGGAATCTTGAAAACTCTTTGTACTCAACTCCCAAAAAATTATCTAGAAAAATTGATCAATAATTCAAATTTCCATTAAAATGCTTTGTGTGAAGTGTTTAAAATCTATTTCTAGTGAAAATATCTGCTGCGACGCATCACAGAACTTTCTTTTCCATGAACCTCGCAATTGGTTAAAATAACATAAATGAAACTCATGGTTGGATAAAAAAATATAAGTAAATTGATTTATATAAAAAAATCCATACAAACAAAACTATAAGTATAAAGCTTCTTTGTATGTATATACGAACTCCCACCCCCTATCTCAGAACCTCCTTTATTTGAATTTTTTCAGGAAAAAATTTCAAATAAAAGCTGTCGGGTTTGATGAGTCTAATAACCATAACAAATTTAAAGAAAATTGTTGGAGACGTTTAAAAAAAATTGGAAAAAGCCAAAAACCATAGAACAAAGTGGGACATCCTGTCGATTTCAACCAAATGCTTCGCGATACAGCTTGATGGAATATAAAGGAAAGATTACTATTTTGGTGAAATTCGGATGAAGCTTTCGATACGATATTGCTATCACACATACGCACACAGCAATTATTCTAAAAACCGCTTTTTCAGACTCAGGGGACCTCAACACGTGGAATTCCGTTGAAAACTTGAAATCGAAAATTCGACCCGATAACAATACTTCATTTATTAAATAGTAGTTAGTAAGTAAAAGAAAGTAAAAAATTGAGAATCACTGGTATAAAAACAAAAAATATATACAATTAATAAGTCTAGAAATATCAAAGACTCGCCGGGAATCAAACCGAGTACCAGCGACGCATGAAGCGAAGGTTTTACAGATCTAACCGCTACGCTACTAAATATTTCCTTTTGGGTCGCTTCCAAAAACTTTATTGGAATATGTTTTGTATCAGTTGTATAATCACACCACCTGGAGCAACAATAGTAGGTAACGCAATAGAGACAACTGTTATTATTGTTATCGTTATTAGTTCAATGAACGAAATATTACAAATAAAATTTTATATGATAAATTTTTTATATAATTTGTGTAAAAATATTTTCATCTCCATCCCTCAGAATGAAGTTTAAGAAAAAATAAATAAAATCTGATTTAAAAATAATCTGAGATAGGGAAAAATATTTCAAATAAAACTTTTAATGAAAAGTTAACTCCTCCGTAGAATATTAAACTTTCTTAGTGGTTAATTTAGCCGATTTAGCCATTAAGGGTGATTAAACGTTTCCTTAAATATTCGTTTTAGTAGGGGTTTTAAGCTGTGGTTCGTGGACTCTAAGGGGACCACAATGTGTGACAGAGGTAACTGGGGGTCCGCGAAACAATTCAAGTTAAACATTTTTTGTATTAGTATTGTATTGAATATATTCAAAAATTAAGCTTGAAGGTAAGCATAAAAATTCTTAGTTAGGAAGGGGTCCGCGAAGTACACAAGTTGAAAAACTCTTGCTTAGAGTCTAGAATAATATTTTCTCCAATTTCCTTTACTGAATTAGGTTGAATTAGTATCAACTGTTTTTTCCCGCATTAGATAGCGTAGTTGGTTGGATAGCGCATTGACACATCGTCCCCTTTATGGGAAAATCTCGTGACTACATTTTTTCAAAATTGAGATTTTTAGCAGTAAATATTATCGAGTATGTATTTCAATTAAGCGTAAAACAACTTTTAATTTTCAGAATGTTAAATGGATTTTGCTAAAAAGGTTTTTCTATTTTCCTCGTATTACGGTATTTACATTCTCTGGTGCAAAAACCTCGTAACTTCTTTAAGTATCACGAGAATTGTTAGTGATATTTAATATTATTAGTCATGTAATTATATTATTATATTATATTAGCATTAAATAATAAGAGTACATCGTTTTTATGAGGTTCTCAAAAATTTCGATTTTGTAGTTATGAGGTTTACCCAGAAAGAAGACGACATAGCAATAGAATTAAGTATGTATACCTAAAACCCGTCAAATTCTCTTTAATTAATACTCCTACTTCTTATGAATTATATTCAATAGTAGTGATATGTAACGAATATTTGCATTCGCATATTTTTTTCCATTCGCATTCGTAAGAAACGACGCGAATGTTTTTGAAAAACCAAAAGGAAAATATATGAAATGATAATACAACTGGTAAAATTTATTTATTTTTTTTATTTCATTAAAACATTTGAATAATTAAATGATCAGGGTACAGTTTTGAGATAGGCTACTAAATTAAAAATAATTTTTATAGGTATTCTTGTTAGTTTAATTAATAATGAAAAATTACAACTAAAATGAAAAATTAAATTCCTTCTTTACGTTTACAAAAACTCCATTTCTAAATTTTGATATATATTTTTGAAAAACGAACTTGAGAATCCAATCAAATAAGGTAGTAATATTATTCTAGGTCTAATAAGTCTAGTTTCAATTTATAATGTAAGATTTGTACTTTTAGTACTTTTTAGTACTTTAGTACTTGTAGATTATAACTAGGATTTTAATTAAATTATAAAATTTTAAATATCTTTTTACAGAAAACTTAAAAAAAAACATTTAAAAAAATTTAATCAAAGTTAAATTTCTTGTAGGTAGGTATTAAAGTTAGTATATAAATAAAATGATAGCTGTTTTCCTGTGTTCGCTTTTAACTCAAAAACTACTGGATAGATTTCAATCTATTTTTTTTTACTTCTTATATACTTAGTCCTTATCTAAAAACAGAATCCTCACGATATCTTAATTAAAAACAAAGTAATTAAAGTTTTAAAAAATGTTATTTTTACAAGCAAAACGCGTGAAGCGATGAATTTTTCGTCGCTTTGATAAAGTGAGGCAAACGTTTTAATGCGCAGGAGCTGGAGGGAGGATCTTTCTCTTTTCACTGCCAAGTGATTATTTCATATTATTTGAGTGTAGACAGCTCAGCGAGATATTAGATTAACAAAGATTTTTTGAGTTCTATTTTTTTTTCTATATGTTTAGCACTTTTCAAAATATTTTTTGTAGCTTTTTTTAGATTCTCTTTTAGCATTTTTTATATATTACTCATTTTATTGTATACAAAAAACATTTTTAAGTTACAACTGTTACAATAATCAAATTACATTTCAACACTCCCTTTTATTATGGCATATATTTTTTATCCAGAAAGAGTTAAGTTGGCAAGATTAAAGTTATTTTTAATTGCTCCTTGAATGCTCTTTTTGGATCCGAAATTGCTCCAGGTATATAATTAATAGTTAATTAATAATTAATTTTTAAAATTTTTTTAAATTCAAAAATTAAAATCGTTTAAAAGCCCAAAATAATTTTTAATATAAATCTCTTTTCATTACGCAAATAATTAATCAAATTTTTGCAATATTTTTAATAATTAATTATTTGTAACTTATTATACATGTATTGTTGTACTATGACGTCATCAACTGCCGTTGGATCTTATAAACATGAATAGTTTAAAAATTCAATTACTAACTAACTATACACCTGAAGCAATTGCGGATCCGGAAAGAGCATTTACGGAACAATTTTTTGAAAAAAATAAATAAAAACAGTGATTATTTTGGACTATAGGGTATGGCAATTTTTATTTTTGAATTTACAAATGTTTGGAAAATTAATTATTGGTTAATTAATAACTATAAACTTGGAGCAATTGCGGATTCTGAAGGAGCAATTTTTTGGCATATAGATAAAACTTTTCTACGCTAAGTTCTTTCCAGTTATTTTTAATATATTTTTGCTTTCAATTTCTTAAATGTTTTTCCTCTGTAAATTAAATATGTTCTTAACATAATAACCTACGCAGACGACGTCGCGGGTATCAGCTAGTTATAATATATTTTTTCTATTTAAATAATTAACAAACTTAAAAAAAAAACAAAACAATTAATATTATTAGCATAATTAGCATTTTACACGCACTTTATTTGAAAGACAACATTCGCATTCGCCAATATTGGAAAAAAAATAATCGCATTCGCGAATGTGAAAAACCCGACATTCGTTACATCAGTATTCAATAGAGACAAAATATATACAAAATAAGACATACCTACGATTGTAAATATATCTCTTTTACTGATGTTAGAGCCTCTTGATCCTCTCAGGACTCAGACTCTCAGAGAGATCCTCAAGGCTCAATCCTCATTCCTCTTTACACACATTTGCGACTTTTGCTTCGTTCAACTTCGGGACCAACGCAGCGCTTCGTTAAGAATTTAACCGACACTAATCTTGACAGTTGTTTGTAATTTGTATGGTGCTTACGAGGGTTATGAGAGTTACGAATCTTACCAATTTTAAATAAAAAGTGATTTATTAATAAATATTTTCCATCAAATACTGTGAATTTAAATCGTTTATAATTTGCCATTTTCACATAAGTTACAAAGGGTAATTTTAAGTATAAACCTAAAGAACCGCAACTTGTTGATTTTTTATAAATGAAAAACAATCACAATATTAATTTATTTTTAGGACAAAAAAATGGCTTCATTCCTTAGAGAAGTTGTTACATCCATTAATGAAAATGAAAAGGATAATATAACATCGTCTTTACCAAAATTACTTGCCGAAGTTGAAAAATTTAAAGTTGAGGTTAAATTTTATTTGGAAAACCAATATGTTAATTTCGAGCCATTAGTTAGTGAAAATATCGTTTTGCAAGAAAAATGTGAACAAATATCACGAAATATCAATAATTTATCCGATGGAATTGAATCATTAACTGCACCTGCCGTGAATGAAGCTTACAAAGAAATTGAAGATATCAAAGGCAAACTTACTGAATGCTTGTACAGTTTGGTGGTTTGTGACCATTTGTTGGGTATTGACAATAAATTAGAAGAGTTCAATAATTATTTGAATGATTCAGAATATGAAAACGCAAGAAAATCCCTATTGCAATTGAAAACGAATCTTGAGACTGCCAAGAGAGATCTTCAGTATTTAGATATATTTACATCTTTAGATGAGCAATACTTGCTGGCTGAATTTAATTTGTTATCTCAAGTTCGGAATATTTGGGATGAAAATGTTGCATTATCTAGTGACGAAGGTGATTCAGTAAGTTATTTAATCAAACTACAATTGAGTTGTTTAGATAATTTTCGCGAAGCAGTTAAAGTTCTTTTCTTGGTTAATGAAACAACGTTGCGTGGAGAAATAAGAAACTTCTTCGAATTTATACATGATAATATACTTAAGAATATAATTGATTACTCTTGTGATGTGAACGTTGTTAAAGATGATTGCACTGTCTTAAGTGTAACTATCCAAAAAACTAAACCGAAGTACATAGACGTTTTCAAAAACATTTTAACTGTTCTCGAGTTTTTGAATCGCTATTTTTCAACTGAAAATGATATGTTCGTTACATTCCTGGGAAAGAAAATTAGCGAAGAGTTCACTGATAAATTAATAAAATCTTGTCTTGCTGACACTGTTCCGAATACTCCTGAAGAAATGGCAAGCTTTGATACCATCAAAAATGATATCAACCGATTTCAGCAACAGTTAATCCAATTACACTTTTTAACTGATACAAATAAATCAATTTTGGAATATGCAAATAATGTCGATGTACTATTTGCTAATAAATTGTCTGAAAAATTTTTACATCGTGCAAAAACAATAATGTCGACACAAATGCACAATCTAACAACGGTAATTAGTATAAGTTTTTATTGCATTTTTACCATACTTATATAAGTTTCATCTGTCTATGTTGACAGAATCCAACAATCGATATTTTGTTCATTTCTCGATATCTAATTGAGGCTAAACTTCTGCACTAACATATGTTGTCAAAGACGACAATACATATTGAGTTATTAAATTTATTATTACTAAAGCTGCCCATACACAGTACAACTTGGTTTTAAACGTGTTGACAACTTGGCCAGATTGTATCGTGTATGGGCAAGTTTACAACACGTTTGCAACCATTTTAACCGTAAAAATGGTTGCAAACGTGTTGTTAACTTACCCATACACGATACAATCTGGCCAAGTTGTCAACACGTTTAAAACCAAGTTGTACTGTGTATGGGCAGCTTTAGATATAACTTAATGTGCTCATTAAAATATGGTACTACTTTTGTATAGCTTATATACAAAATTCAAGTGCAAAAACAATTATTTTTCTTTCAACCACTTTTATATTTAAAAAAGCTAAAAAATAGCGTTGAAATTTTACTTAATATTTATAGAAAGCAACCCCTTAAAATCGACGCTTTTAGCTGTAGCACCAATCAACAATGGTAATGTTCGGTTCATTTAAAGTTTGTTCCAGACGTTGAAGCCGAACACGTCCACGTAAGACAAAGACCAAGGCACACTGATCAAGAGACAAGAGTGAGTGAAGAAATGTTTCAGCCTTCAGCTGCTTGGCCGTATAAGGCTGAGAGTCGAGCTATAAACGTACGTTTTCGTGACAATAGCTTGTTTCTACACGGATTTTGAGGTGTTTAAACACCGCAAAACTGGTTTAAAATTAAAAAGTTCTTGCTTAATAATTTTTACTCACTCTTGGTCAATATGTCTTGCTCTTTGTCATTCGGTGGACGTGTTTGAACATCATCAAATGGACAAGTGGAACAAACCTTTAGTGTACGCTATTTTCATTCTTTGAAGCCTCGTTTACAATTCATTTTTATCAACTAGATCTAGAATATTGAATATACCTTAGTTATAGATGCAAAAAAAAAATATCTGCTGCAAGGCGTCACAGTACTTTCTTTTACTGGCAATTATGAAATTCGCTGTTTGTATAAAATATTTGAAATATAAGCAATTTATAACTATACATAAAAACAGAACTATATATGCATATAACCTATATGTACATATAACATATACGAATTCTCAACCTTCACCCCAGAACCGTCCTTATTAGAATTTTCCCAGGAAAAAGTTTCAAATAAAAGTGGTAGCCACTGACGAGTCTAAGAACTGTAGAAAGATTAAAGAAAATCGTTGGAGCCGTTTTAAAAAAAAACTGAAAAAGCTCAAAAACCAAAAACTTTGCGACACAACTAGACGTAATATGAAGGCTAATTTCCAAGTATGGTGAAATTCGGATAAAGATTTCGATACGATATGGCTGTCACACACACAGACATGTTTCTAAAAACCACTTTTTTGGACTCCGGGGACCTCAAAACATCTGTTTCCGGTGAAAACTCTAACTAATTCGAACCGATTACAATACCCTTTTACTATTTATATAGAAGTAAAAAAAAGTAACAAATCATTTGTCTTATTATACAATATCATTTCCAATTTTTCGGTTTATTTATAATATTTTCTTCGACTACCATTTAGTAAATGTTAATACAATTATGCAAAATACGTACTATAATCCGTACTATAATTTTCGAATTCGAGCTTTCACCGGAAATATATGTTTTGAGGTCCCCTGAGTCCAAAAAAGTGGTTTTTAGAAACATGTCTGTGTGTGTGTGACAGCCATATCGTATCGAAAGCTTTATCCGAATTTTACCATACTAGGAAATTAGCCTTCATACGAGTATTATGTCTAGTTGTACCGCGAAGCTTTTGATTGAAATAGGTTAACTGAAAACTCCACTTTATTCTAGGAGTTTTGAGCTTTTTAATTTTTTTTTAAAAACGGCTCCAACGATTTTCTTTAAACTTTCTACAGCTCTTAGACTCATTGATTGATTGATTTTTTTCTGGGAAAATTTGACTAAGGGCGGTTCTGGGGTGAAGGTTGGGAATTCGTATATCTATGTATATATATATATATATATATATAGGCTGTATGCATATACAATAGTTCTGTTCATATGTATTGTTATAAAGTACCTAATACCTAAAGTTCTTTTAATAAACACAGAGTTTCCATAAATGATAGTAAAAGAAAGTACTGTAACGTCTCGCAGCAGATTTTTATTGTTATACTTATATTAGTTTGTCTATGATACCTAGTATTTTTAATGTCAAAAAAAAAGGTTTCTGAAAAGGCATGAAAATATCTGGTGCGAGGCGTCACACTACTTTCTTTTACTTTCATTTATGAAAATACTCGCTGTTAGTTAAAAGAAATATAAGCACTTTGTAACAATACATATAAACAGTACTATATGCATACAACCTATAGGGCTATATGTATATATACACGAATTCCACACCTTCATCCCAGAACCGCCCTTATTCGAATTTTTCCAGGAAAAAGTTTCAAATAAAAGTTGTAGCCACTAATGAGTCTAAAAACTATAGAAAGTTTAAAGAAAATCGTTGGAGCCGTTTTCGAAAAAAATTGAAAAAGCTCAAAAACGCCAAGAGTAAAGTAGAGCTTTCAGTAACCCGATTTCAACCAAAAGCTTCGCGGCACAACTAGGTATAATATGGAGGTCAAATTCCAAGTTTGGTGAAATTCGGATGAAGCTTTTAAAACGATATGGCTGTCACACACAGACATGCTACTAAAAACCCCTTTTTTGGACTCAGTGGACCGCAAAACATGTATTTCCGGTGAAAGCCCAAATTCGAAAATTCGATCCGATTACAATACTACCTTTACTAGTAAGTAGTAAAAGAAAGTAATATTTATACACTATATAGCTTAAATATGTACATTGTACATACATACATATAAGTATACGGATTTCCAACCTTAACCCCAGAACCGTCCTTATTCGAATTTTCCCAGGAAAAAGTTTCAAATAAAAGTTGTAGCCACTGATGAGTCTAAAAACTGTAGAAAGTTTAAAGAAAATCGTTGGAGCCATTTTCAAAAAAACTTGCAAAAGCTCAAAAACGCCAAGAATAAAGTGGAGCTTTCGGTTAACCGATTTCAACCAAAAGCTTCGCGGCACAACTAGACATAATATCAAAGCAAATTTCCAAGTTTGGTGAAATTCGGGTAAAGCTTTCAATACGATATGGCTGTCACACACAGACACACACACACACAGACACACACACACACAGACACACACACAGACATGTTTCTAAAAACCACTTTTTTGGACTCAGGGGACCTCAAAACATGTATTTCCGGTGAAAGCTCGAATTCGAAAATTCGACCCGATTACAATACTTCCTTTACTATCTATATAGTAGTAAAAGAAAGTAAAAAAGTACGAGATGCCAGATTAATACCTAAAATAAGCGTGGTTGAAAAAAATTCTGATTATTTTATTAAAAACTTCGCACTTAAATAATTTTTTTTTTTAATTTTTAGATTGATACAGTAAAGCATTCTGAAACGGTTACTTTCGAACAGTGCCAGATATCCAATAATATCCTTGACTTGATTGATTTAATTTTGGAAATATTAGATCTAGCGACTGAAAGCTCTGATATGTGTGCAGGCAAACTTGTAGTTGCAGCAAGCAACATTCTTTTTACTTATCCCGATTTTGTACTTCAACATCATAAAAGATTGATTGAAACTATTCCTCAACATGTTGGTAAGACTAAGACATTCTTTTTGAGTAAAAAAATAATAATTTTTTTATAACTGTGATTTTTCAGCTTTATTTTACAATAACTGCATGTATCTGATATATTTCATCCAAACTATCGACGAAAAATATTCAGCAAAACTTCCAAATATGAATTTGACTTTAAACCTATGTCAATTAACAGATAAATTACAAAGCAAAGCAAGCCACGTATTTCTAGAACAAGTTCAAAATCAAAGAAAAATTATTGTAGATATTTTGAATGATTCAGGTAACAATAAATCAATATTTTATATAAATTGTATAATATTTGATCGTTTTTCTAGATTTACGTTCGTTAGGTCAGAAAAATAAATTTGACGATAGCACAGATAAAATTATGCGACAATGTCTTCGACAACTCGAGCTTTTACATACTGTGTGGAGAAAAGTTTTAGCAAGCGAAATTTACAACAAAACAATGGGCAATTTATTGAATTCATTTGTGGAAAATTTAATCAAGAGAGTCTTATGCGTTGAAGATATTTCCTCAGAATGTTCAAAGCAACTGGTTTCTTATTTTACATTAATAAAACAACGAGGTCCCAAAGTGTTTATAGTAAATATTCTTATAACATACACAAAAAAATAAATATTATCCATGGTTTCAATTTTAGGATCCTAATGAAATTCATCAATATGTGCCTTTATGGATGAAGTTTAACGAAATTATTTTCTTATTGGAAGCATCATTGAATGATATTGAGGAACGTTGGGCCGACAAGAAAGGACCACTTGGTCTTCACTTCACACCGGAAGAGTTAAAAAGTGTGGTTCGAGCTTTATTTCAGAACACGGATCGACGAGCAGCATTTTTAAATAAAATTAAATGATAACCGGTATTAAATAAACTAAATAAATATGTACATATCTAAACTAAGAAATTTTTTATTGATTTAACCTTCTTACAATTTTATGGATCCAATTCAAGTGAATCAAAACCTAGTTTTATCAGAAACTCAAAAACAGTTTTTAATCCGTATCCATCTTAGTTAACATAAAAAGTAAACTACGTAACAGTTACACATCGAAAAAATGTTATGTAACTATTATAGAAGTGTTATGTAATTGGACTTTTTATGCTCACTAATATGTAAAATGTAAATATTATTTGGGTTGTATATATCCTAGAGAAGCGATAAAATAAGAAAAAAAGAAGATAGACTTAAAGAAATAGAGAACGGAGGTCACTTTTTCGTTTCGTTATGGTCTCCATTGTTTTACTTTAACCGCCCTACACATACGAACGTACGTGATACGCACACTTTGAACGGACCAATCTGCGCTATCCCGTATCACGTACGCGCTTGAGAAAAAATAATATACCTAAAAACTATAAAATTTACGGGAAACGCACGCGTCCCAACAATATTTGAATAAGTAGATCTTCAAGGGCAGTCAAGGGCCTGTACATCCCATGCTTTAAAATTTATCATACTAAAAAATTACTAACAATTTTTGTCTTTCTAAATATATATATTAGTCAAAATGTAACAAAACCTGATGTTTTTTTGCACATTTCTTGAAAAAAAACCTGAAGGTAGGGCGGTTAAGTCCAAAAAGGAGCTTTGTTCCAAAAAAAAAAAAAAAAAAAACAAGTGCGTTCGGAGGACCTCGTCAGGAATGACGCTGTTTTTCAAATTTAAACACTAGTTTTAAAAGAAAATTAAAAAGTAATCAATTTTTTTAACAATTTGACAATGAAAATTGGAATTTTAGCAGTATTTTTTTTCTTTTTTTTTGGTGTTTTTAAGTCGTTTTAACAGCTAAGGTCATATAACGACTGTCTGAACACAGAAAATTTTTGTTAGTCAATGTTAATCTTAGGTCTAGGATTCAACGGGGATCGAACCTGTACCACTTGACGCATGAAGTGGAGAGAACTACTGCGCCAATAGGTGGTGTAAAAATATGTAGTAGGTACATCAACGACACACGGTTTTCTCAATCGGTTATCCATATAAGTACTAACCGTGCCCGACGTTGCTTAACTTTGGCGATCTAACGAGAACCAGTGTATCCCACGTGGTATGATCGTTGTTACAAGTAAGTATTATAAAGTATTATTTTTTTTATATCTTTAAGTAATTATTTGGATTTCCATTAAAAAATTGTATTTTTAGAATATAAATTTTGACAACTTTTATAATTTAGTAAGGCCAACAGACGTGCCATACAGTAGCTAAATTAATTAGTTGTTATTTTTCTTTCTCTTATATTTCCATTTCCCCTCTTTTACCCGGCACACTTTATTTCACCAATCACTATTATGTGCAAGTAGTGAGATTAAGGATAATGGCAAGATTGGATAATAATAGCTAAAGAGAAAGAGGGAAAATCACCAGGTCGCCTTTTCGTTACGTTATAGTTTCCATCGTTTTACTCTAAGCCCAATAAAATAACCACGTTACAAAAAAAATATAAACTTAAAGTTTATTTCAATTACTTAAAATTTCTTACTGTGCACTCACTTTTTTTAAATAAATTTATAAGAAGGTGAAAACAACTGCTCTATGATAATTCATCAAAAATCTTTAAATTACCTAAACAGTAGTTATGGGAGTTATACCTCAGCTTATAGACCTTTACAGAAGGTTCACTTAACGTCGATAATTGTTATCTTGACGGTTTTTGAGAATTTTGTGCAACTATTGTTAATAGTGAGCGGTGTAATAAATGTCATGCATTTTGTTAAAAAAAAGTGGTCTCATGAAAGTAAAATACTTTTCCGCTACAATACAGAAATAAATCGAATTACATAACTATACCAAACTATACTTCAAACACAAAAATTCCGCTGCAGCTGCTCATTTGCCAAAATTTACAACCGAAAACCGCAAGTGGACCTTCTTTAAAGATCTATACTCTGTTTACTTTCATACTCGATAGTCGATACCCATTATCCACATTAGTCTTTCCGAGGAACCAGAGCCGTAGCGTAATATACGACGCTCGGCGAAAGGATAAAATCTCACCCATCTTATAAATATATTAGACATTTTAAAACTATTCAAATAAAATACCTACACTGCTACTTTTAGTTTTAAGTACAATATTCTCTTATGAATAAAAATGTGGCCCCCTAGGCACTAATTTTAACTCTAGCCATGTCAACTTTATAGCGACCTAATAATTACGAAAGTTAAAGAATATAAACATTTCTTCAATAGTACATATTTTCATATTCATATATTGAAAAATTGTATTTATTCGCAGATCCAAATTTTTCTGTCGTGAATGCAGAAAGTAGTTTGTTTATTTGAAATAAAGAGATTTTCGTAGTAATTAAATATTTTTCATTAAAAGATTAATCTAACTTCCAAGAAACCTGACCCTTAACGTACAAGAGTATACAAGTTACAAAGAAGCATTTCTGAAAGTAAGAACATACAATTTGAAGATATACAGTTTCTATATAAAAAAAAAATATTTATTTCTTGAAATACATAATGATGTAGTAATCTGATGAAGCACTAATTAATTCTTATTCTAAAACATGTCAAACTTAAATCTAATCCATGTTACAAAATACAAAAACAAATACAATTAATTCAAACCATGTTTATGGCTTTGTTTCTATTTATATAAAATTTGTTTTTCAATGAATATAATATCTTATAGTAAGACATATTTTACAAACATTCTGCATATATTGTGTTAACACAAATACAAAGCTTGTATACATTTAATAGAAATTGTTTGTTACGGTAATTGTTAAAAATAATTTAAAACTGAATTTAATAATGCAGATGAAGTCATCAAGAATTTTAGTCCGGTGATCCAAAGTTACTGAATCCTGAACGTTGACTAAAACTAAAACGAGAACTAAATTTTTACAATATTTTTTAATAGGGTTACGAATGAATCACTCATGCAATAAAACATTATAAATATTTTTCTTCATTTAGTGATATTGTTATGAATTTCAACATAGTTTCATCTATATAATTTAATGAAAGACGCAAACTGAATTTGTACCAAAATTACGTTATAATCTGAGAATACTTCTCATGTTCCCATAACGATAGGAGAACAATTAGTATAATAAACCGATTAAATATCAGGTAGTAGTAGATCGCAACTGAGTTGAAGTCCATGTATTTTTCTATTTCTTTAATTTAGCAATGATTTGAAAAGCAAAATTATGTACTTAACGTGTGACCTACAAAATTATAAGATCAACTGGAGCTATCGAAATCATAGTCGAACAAGAAATATCTAAGTAGAGCAGAATGTATGTAAATGAAATCTGATTGAAATAATTAGAAAATAGGAAATGTATGAGGCGATTTTCATGCTTGTCTACAGTTCCATATTGATTCAAATAAAATAACGAAGGTATTAACGAATATTGTCATGAGACGAAACTTGGGACTATATTTTAATTCCAGGAGTAGTTTGTCTCATGGCATTGCCTTTTAGTACCTTCCTTTGGCGACAGGTGATCGTGAACGATATCTTGAGCTTTCGTCGTATCCACTGGATCGACCTCCGCCTCGACTGCTGCTGTACCCATCGCGACTTCCTCCGCCGTAGCTATTTCGACCCTCCCGACTACGGTCTCGACCATAGCTGCTACCACCGCGACTTTCGTAGTCACTGTATCGGCCTCGACCACGGCCTCCACTGCTTCCACGACTTCTTCGATAACTACTTCCTCTGTCACCATAGCTTCCACGACTTCGCCTATAGCCCCCATTCCCACCCCCGCTACTACCCCGTGAAAAACTACTGCCCCGGCCTCGACTACTGCCTCGGCCGCCGCCACCGCGGCCTCCACGTCGACCGCGTGCAATTTCCACGCGAATTTTGGACCCCAATACTTCCGTACCGTTCAAGTGTTTACAAGCTTCATCCGCCTCGTATTGGTTAACGAACTCGATGAATGCGAAGCCCGGTGGATTGAATGCGACCCATACGGAGTTTAGCTTGCCATACTTGGTGAACTCGCCCTCGAGGTCTTCTTTTTTGATGCTTTCCCCGAGGCCGCCGACAAATACGCGCGTTCCTTTGTTGTAGTCGCCCATGGCGTGCGTTACGTTTCTGTGGAACGGACGACATTGATAGTTTTTAGGAGCCGGATTGCTCTCTGTTTAATCGTTTGGGCGAATTCGCAAGCAAATCGTGGGTGTGTTTTTATCAATGTATAAAATATATGTATAAAAATAAAACGTAGTGAAATTCGACGATTTACAAAACAAATTTGCAGTATAATTATACATCGCAGAAAGCGTCGAATTGCTCATACAAACAAAAATTAAAATCAATTGTAAAAGTAGGCTGTTGCAATTAAGAATCGGATGTATTTTGAATGGAAAATTGCGCTGAAAAATTAATACGCCGGATTTTTATAAAATTTTTACAAAATGGCGCGTATCAATCCACCCCAATTTGTATAAGTGATTCATAATAATATAAGTATGTAAAACAACCGACGATATTCGCTGCCAAAAACGACGGATTATATAATCGTAGGTTAAAATATTCGAAAGTCCAGTTTTAGTTACCCTGAGTATCGAAGCGAAGAAACGTAGTTTTATTCTTTATTTACTTTGGCACTATGTCGCTTGCAATTTGTCTGTTAGATCGTCTCCAGTTGATGAATGAGGCCGCTAGCTACGTTCTTCAACGCCGTTCCGTCTTCCCGCAATGCATTCTGGGTATTTTAGATGTATTGATTTTATGCGCACGCACTTTCAAACAAATTTTCACCTTTATTAATCTGATTTTATATTTTATTCATTTTCAAATATATAAATAACTCCATATACCTTTTAATTATCAATGATTTGTTTCAACAAAATAATTCACTACGATACCATCACATATTTCTTTGTTTTATTTTAAACAAATACCAATACGATAATTGAGTTACTTTAAGAGGGAAATTCAAAATTTTTATTTTGAAACAAAAAATATAAAACGTATTTTTAATATAAACAAAGATATAAATTACTTATATATAATTATATAAAAATTGATAGCAATCATCTTTGTAGAATATTTAGATGAGCCGTTTACTATGAAAGTAGCACGTAACTCCACTTATAGCCGAATAATAAGAGTTTGAGTAGATAATTGTTTTTGGGGTTTTAAAATTAATGGTAAATTTATATTCCATTTAGCATAATAATTAATATGTATAGGAAACAATATGTGTTTGATAGCTATGAATGGACTTACACCACTCTCTTAGTTAATAAAATGATGATTTTGATTCATAATAAGAAAGCATAAATCGTATAACTCCATAGATAAGTAAATTACACCTGCAATAATCTCAGAACTACTGAATCTATTAGAAATATTATTTTACTATTTGATAGGTACAATACTCCAGATGAACATTGGTTATGTTTTATCCTGAAAGATGAGCAAATCGGTACTTTAAATGATTGACGATTTTCAATGAAATATAGCGCCAAAAGAGCTAGTACTTTTAAAATCATTTGCTCGTTAAATTACGTCAGGCCTTTCTTTCTCACCGGACACTCTTGACACGTGTCTAGCACCCTGCGATCAAAAGAGGCTCCTTAGTTTATCTTAGACATCTTAGAACACCAAAATGAAAAGAATCCAAAAAAAATCCAAATTGAAATGAATTAAGAAGTAAAATGTGCTAGCTAGGAGATATTGAACAGTTTGTCGCTGATGGTCATTGAGTGCGACATACTGAAAACCAGATTTTGAAGAAATAAATAACGATTTTTCCCATCTCAACTCTAGAACGGTTGCTTTCATTAACCGTAGATTTCCCCCCTTCAACTGTTGAATAAATAAATAAAAGTAAATGCTAAATTATTCATTGATACAAATTACGGTTTGGGTAGAATTTTTTTATCTTGTATGAAATGCAATTGTCCTGTAAAATAATATTGTTTCTAAAATTGTTGAACAAATTTTAATGAATCCTAGTAAGAATGTAGTATATATAGAAGCTTTGGTCTTAAAATAACATACAGGGTACTTTTATTCTGCTAAATTACAAGGTTTCTGTAGTTAACTCATTGTTACATACTAAATCGGTAAAACGGATTTTAATGAATTGATTGTAATTTAATTTTATATAAGGTTTGTTCTGGATTAGTGGTTTTTAACCTTTTAGTGATGAAGGACCATTGAAGAAAATTCTGTCTTGCCACGGACCACCTACTGTTGGGAGATAATATACAGTAAATGTAAATGAGTACAGTTTTTTAGCTACCAATTTTAGGTAAAACACACATCAATCTTTCAAAGCCAGTAGTATTTTCTTTTTACCTAACATTTTACATTGGTAGAGAGAAAAGTAGGTATGTTTTACTAACTTCTGAACCCTTGGTCCCCTTGGTTCAGTGCTACTGACAGCTAAACGCATGCCAGCACTGGCATCCAACTGATTTCAGTGCTTGTTTTTAATGATTAACAACGCCGAGAATCCCTGCTCGCATAGATATGTCGATGAAAACAAAACTAGGTTACGTATAGCGATGTCTTGTTGACACTAATTTAATATTTTTTTCGAATGGCTTCGCGGATTACGCCGGGTGCTTCCAGGGACTATCAGTGGTTCCCGTACCACTCGGTAAGAACCACTGTTCTAGATGAAAATAAAACTGTTCATTGTACGTTTCAAGTCATGCGTAATATAAAATTATAACAATATTTTTATGTAGCGCATGTCTTTTACCCTACAATGCACGTTTTTATTTTGATCTGGAATATATTATAACTACTATAATGTGTTTTACGATTTGAAAGAACTTAAGGAGTATTTTGTAATGTTAGTTAGATTTATCCATGCCAAACGAAACTGGAGCAAGTGTTTTATTAATAATTATATATATATATATATATATATATACCTACCTACCATTTGTTTTTCCTCCGAATAATTATTTAATTCATTCTCATTACTTTTTTAAGTTATTTGTTTTGAACAAATTATTATCTACTTACTAAAAAAAAAACATAAACAAAGATTCGAATGATTTCGTTGGTATATCGAAAAATAAATTTTAAATGATATTACTTATAGCAAATGTTAACATATTCTATAATATTATCCATTTAATATAAATCCACACCACTTTTAGCATAAATATTTTTATTATGTCTAATAAATTTACGTGTTAAACTTTTTAAAAATTATTTTTAATGATTCAATACAAATTGCTTCAGAAATTGAAAAGATAATGTAAAAATTTACATATTTTTTTTTTTGGTAAATGACTTACGCCACTTACATAATACAGGACTCATATAACTTATTTATGTACTACTAGCTAAACTTGCCATCAGCAATTCCATTTTATGTAAGAAATTCCGCCCTTCCATTTTGTCAAGTCTTATTTCTCGATAAGAGCTACATAAATGTTCCCATTTTCTCTCACTTACAAGACGACTTGGGAAAAAATCAGATCGTGGAGACTGAGCAATATAAACCTGAACTCCAGCTTGAGGTTCGCAACGAATAGCTAATAATCGATCACCTGCAATTTATTGAAAAAAAAATTATATTAATTTACTAATAACGGTTGAAATACTATAATTTATACCGATTGGCGACGCCAAAATACAAGAACTTGCGTTTCCCAAAGGTTCCACAGCACCTATTCCCAAATGACTGCTGTTGGATAAAAATTGCCATCCCATACACTTAGCAAGTGCTTGTACAGCTAACACTTGATGCTGGTTTATATGACAAAATATAAGATCTCTTAGCTCTTGCGGTTCATAGCTCATTTCCATTACTCGACCATCTCGACAAACACATTTCAAAGATTTTTCACCCACATGAATAATTAACGATGTGCGACAAATCGCATCGTAACCGTGAGTTATTATATTAATCTTAACACAAGCTTGAGTCGGACTATTTAAAGCATTCCAGTGTGAAACGATCAGTGGATCTTTTACTTCTTTAGCGATAGTATCGAGTACATATTCAGTACGCATCCTCATGAAGAAATGTTGAGCTTGTTGAATGATTTGTTCGAGAAGAGTTTGTGATTTGCTCATTTCTAATAACTCGTATCTGTCGGCTGCCATTGGACCTAAATTTAATGAAAATTAAATATTAATTTATAGAGCACGTCTCTGTACATTTTTATTTTTTATTTTTGTAAAAGTGAATGAGGAATGAGGCATTCATTGAAAAGACGTATTTTTGTTTCAATTTGTTTGCCTACATTTAAGGCTCCATCAAGTCAACTACCAGGGCAGTTTTTTAACAGTATTGCACTTGATATTTTGAATTTTAAATAAATTTTGAAGGCAATGCTTCACGTTATTTGATATTTAAGTTTGTTCCATTATTAGCTGTTAAGCTGTGACCCACACACATTATAGGTTCGTTCCAAGCGACACATAGGACCACCATTTCCGTGTACGAACGCCTAAATTCCGTTCCATTGAACCTGGGCGTGCTTATGGACGTGTCTTGCGCGGGTAAGTTTGTAACTCAAGGGAAATTATCACTTTATGATGGTCGAATCTAAACACGTGCAAACCGATTAAATATTTTAGGGAGACATCATTTAAGTCGACCCAACAGCCAACCTGATGGTAGACTTCCACACAAAGTAATTACAAACAGTTCTTTTACACCCTTGAGTGCGACCAAGACATGTCGATTGGAACAAACCTTATATATCTATATCGCTCATACACACTTTACTTTTGACGCTGTTTATGTCAACTGTTACTAGATCAGAGTTCGGACCTTCTCTCTCCTACTTGTGTTATCCTATCTTCCCTCTCGTTCCGTTTTTTATTCTATTGAGCAATATTGCATTTTTTTTCTGTCGTAATTTCCATTTTTTCAAAAGATTGCATGTTAAAATTTAACTTTATACCTTGTACTTCGGTTCAGAATTATTCTCAACCCTTAAAAATTCAGGATTGTGTTTTTAACAATATAACTAATTTTTCTGCTAATTCGCATTACAATCTGTAAATAGGTTTAGTTATATTAGGAACAATCATAGTACCCTTTAATTCAGACCAAAACCAAGGCCTCGCACTTGAGGAATATTCCGGGACACGCTAAGAAATTCATAAAGTACTCCAAGAAGAGAACTCACGACATATTGTCACTCGACAAAAGGGACGTAAGGCTCCAAACAAGCCTCTATACGGGCCACTGTACCCTGAATTACCATCTTCACAAGATCGGTAAAGCCGACACTAACATATGTCGTCTCTGCTGGAAAGCGGCGGAACACATGTTGTGCTCATGTGAGGCAGCTTTCAAAAGAAGACTGCAGCATCTCGGAAAGACGGACATGACGCCTAGCGAGATAGCAACGGCAGCCCCTAGGCAAGTGCTGGCTTTCTTTAAAAGGCTGGAGTTCTCCTAGTAAACACAGAGGGTCACATCACAATAGACCTCCTTGGTCGCAGTGATAAAAGGAAGAAATATCCTGGGACCCGTAAAACGAAAAAAACCCTTTAACTCTAGTTTGATTTAATTTAAAATTAATTATCTTAGGTGAGTAGCTTGAAAATCAAGTCAAGTAGTGAATCTCTGCCTACATTTGAACTGAAATTTAGTCTTCACTAAAACCAAGGTTAATTTTGGTGAATACTAACTGTTACCTGTACGCTACGTTAAGTGTAAAATAAACTATGTTAATAAACAATAATTTTTGGATATTAATAGTAAGGCATTTCAAATTTATTTAAACACATCCTTTTCGTTTACATTTACGATGTGGTAGAAGTAAAAATAATTATTTATACTAGTAATATAGAATTTCACTGTTGAAATTTAACTTCCATATTATTCTCTATAGTTGAGATGTGAGATCTCTTGAAGAGGTTTTCTGGCATTCTTATCAAATATCTTCCAGCCCACTGATTTAATCACTAAATGTAACATTTGTATTGTGCTTATGTTCTCTCTCACACCGATGATACACATATTTAAATTAAGACTGTCCCACTACGACTTAACATATTTACAGACTGCAATGAAAATAACCAAAAACATCAATTATATTGTTAAAAACATAATCCTGACTTTTAGAGTATTAAGGATAATTCTGAACTGAGATATGAATAACTAAATGAAATCATTCCCCAAAAGTTAAATGTTAAAAGAAAATGACAAAATCATTAAAAAATATAATATCATTTTTTTTAAATATTTTTCAATTACTATAAAGTTTATAAACGACGAGAGAAGAAAGGATAAGCCTAGCGGGAGAGAAAAGGCGCGGGCTATAATCTAAAAATAATTAACATAAGTAGTCCACTTAGTGGCGCAGTGGTTAAAGCAGTTTGTCTCTCCACCATATGCGTCAGTGGTGCTGGGTTCGATGCCCTTCAAATCCCTAGATTTAAGACATACCAAAATTTGTCTGAGTGTAAGACAGTCATTATATGACCTTAGATGTTAAAGCGACTTAAAACACAAAAAAAAAACATTAGCAATCTCGAAAGTAAGGTGTGATGAGCGTATAGGTCAACAGCTTATGGAGGAACAACCATAAATAGGCTTTTAAGGAAAATATTTACAATTACATTATTTTCGGTAACATTCATAAATTAAAAAAAGTTATGTTATGTTGTTATAAATACCAGCTAGACAACGTCGTTTACTTGGCCCTAACGGGCCAGAAGATGGATGAGGAAATGGATGATGAGTATTTCGATGATGTACTTCACGAAGTAATTGATGTAAGGAATGTTCTAAGACGTGATCGTGCTCTGTTTTTGAAGGTGGAGGCGATGTTTGTTTTTTATCAGTCCCTGTTGAATGGCAGAGTCCTATGATCAATTGAATTCCAGGCAATACCTAGTTGAAGTTATTATTAATTATTATTAAAAATAATTATACATATAAGACATTAATACTTACATTAGCCATTATTTGATTTCCAACAACCATATGAGGAATGGGAGCTTGCAATTGAACAGCTTCTTTTGCTAATTGATTAAACAACTCCTTACAAAATAAAACATTTTGAGCTGCTTCTAGTTTTTGTTGCCAATGTATATCAGGATTTGTAGCAGTTGGACCAGATCCTAATAGGTTGATTTGAGCACTGCAAAGATCTTCTTGATCTAAGAAAAAAATGTTTTTATTATATATATCATATAATACATTTTAAGAAAATAAACCTTTTTGGCATAATACTTCAATGTACGCAACTCCTTGTAACTCAGATGGAACAGTGACTCGAAGAGCAGAATTATTTTTGACAGGGGCCGCACCCGCTGGTAAAGGACTTTGAGGAGGGCTACTGGAACTTTTATCATCATCCTCAGCTTTAGTAACTTCAAACATTCCAGTCTGATTATATTTAGATCCAGCTGTTCTATAACTTAAATCTCCAATTATAGAGTTGGATACTTTTTTAAGCCGCCAATTTTGACGAAGCCGTAACAATTCGATGTGGAAATCAGGAGTCGTTCTGTTACGATTTAATTCATTTTGAGTTGCTCGCAAACGTTCAGCTCCTGTCAATAATACACCAGCTGCTCCTAATAATGCTTTTTTACGAGCATACACTTGTACCATAGGTTTGGTTTCAATTTGGTCTTGAGGAACAGGATCAAGCACCATATATCTTTTTTCTTTAGCAATTGCTAAGACGTCAGCCAAAACACAAACTTCGGTAAGCGCACTACGAAGTTTATTTCGGACAGAGTCCCACGGCCATAAACTGGATTGAAACGCTTCTTTACTATCTTCATCGGCAGATAGTTTTGAATCTCCATTACTTTCGTTATTGTCTTGTTTAATAGAAATTGTTTCATCGGTAATTTTAGTGAAATCGATTTTTTGGGCAAACTTGGATAAACTTTCTGATAATGTTAGAGGTCTGTGAATCAGAAATAAGCAGAGTTTTAATCAGAGTAATGAATAAGTTTAAATTATAATGCTTACGTTTGGTATATTTCTTGACCATCATAAGTGATTTCTTGTATTTGATTCTCGATGGGTGCTTCCACCGATATATTTACCGAATATGATGACATTTTTTTGTTTTTATTTTCAGATAATCATTTTAAAATACAAATGTTAAACGTTTTTTTATTTAAGTAGAGAAGTTTTAGAACCGGCCCTTCATAATTTCTTTGGCAGCATTTGGCAGATGCCAATCAGGTTATTTGGTTATGTTCAGTTATGTTATGCTTATTTTGGTCATGCGCGAAGATGCCCCACCGTAGAACGGGCTTACAACGCCTACAACGGCTTACAACGCTTACAACTCAAGCCGCTCAAGCCTTTACCGCCTCAACCGGCCTCAACCTGCTACAAAATTTAAACGAGATTAGCAGAACATGCTTATAGAATATTTTATATTTTGTAAATAAGATATTATTTTATACGTCTTACGATTCATTTAAATCCAACTTAAAATTTCTAATTAATTGTCTGGCATATAAATCATCAAAATGTGTTGCTCGCATGTAAATTCATATATGGAGTCATAAACCAATTTACGCGGTAGATACGTTATATACGGTATATTTATATAGAATATATAGATATATAGGATATATAGATTATACCCTAAATCAAATAATTTTCCAAAAATTTTCACTTGCATCGTGGTTTCATAAACCGCACAATAATTTTTTTTATGATTTTTTCTTGGGATAATTTTGTTTCTATGAATTTTTTCATTTTCCTATGAAACTATATTGTAATATTTTTTGGAACTTAACGCGTTAAATCGTTTAAATCTATAATTATTCCAATTTCTTTTAACGTTTTCATTGATTATTTTAATTAATCTATGTTTTAACCATTTTTAAATAATTGATAATATGGTTTGTAGCCTTGGTTCCCCTAAGCTAAAATACATTTTTTACAATAGGTAGCGCTATATGTTTGATTTATGTAGATATAACCGATATAACATTTATTAAATTAATTACAAGGGTAGTTAAAAAAGTTTTTTTTCGCTGAAGTTATTTTAATGATTTGAATCAATGAAACATAATTGAAACATTCCACTTAAAATGCCAATAAATGTGCACCGATTTTGAATTAAAAAAATAGTTAACTCGTTTTTGTTTATTTTTTTTTTATTATCTTATTTGTATAAAATTTTCAAATACGTACGTTACAATACAACAAATGGTGAATTTACACATTTGTCGCCACTGAGCTATTAAAATTTTGCCGTCCCTTCCGATTTATACAATTCTATACCCTAAGTCACAATCATACTATTATTTAGGTACACTTTTATTGACAATAAAATTTTAATTTTATGATTTTAATTTAAAATTTCGACCCCGAATTTGCCACCCCTAAAATCTGCCGCCCTAGGCTTCAGTCTACCAAGCCTGCTGATAAATATGCCACTGATTAGAACTAAACTATTTTAATAGAATAAAGAGAATAAATCTAATAGGAGTAATTTTTTTGTTCAAGCTTTATTTAACACTTACTATTTAAATACTGATTTAGTAGTACCTACTTACATAAAATTGACCAAATCTTTCATAAACCATTATTTCAACCTTTCTGTCGATATATTTCTTTACGAACAAGCACTTAAATCACCAATGACTGCATCAATCTTTTCCGAAGCATTTTATTTAGAAAATACAAATAAGAACGATAAATCAATCCAAAAGAAACCTGTCACAAGTTGTAGTTTCGAAGAGTAAAATGCTGTTTTTCTTCAATAAATATTTCTAAGGTATATAAATAATATTTCGTAAATTCGATAAAAATTTTCATAAGGAATGCTTATATGGTTTATGGATGTATAATATAGTTCGTAATCTTCATACATATGCAATAGGTCTGTTATGTGTACATGCTATTGCAGATATTTATATTATAGTTATGTAAGAGCGTAGTATTTATTAATGTAGAAGCAGATATGCACAAAGAAAAATATGTAGATATAATTAAAAGGTTTTAGAAAAGACAAGGGGAAGATGTTACCGAAATAAATACTCGCATCTTTGGTTAATTAGCACTTGTACTTGAGTTCGATAATTTGTTATCCATCTTACTGTTTTTTTTTCTTAAAATTTACAAAAAAATACTTTTTATCGCACATAAAATGTGTGTTAAATGGACTCAATTTAAAGTTAATGTAACATTAATAAAACGTAGCTCTATACGTAAAAACCCTGATTGAAATAACAAATGCATCGATGATGGCAAAAACCACATACCAAAATATCTAAGTTGCTAAATTCAAAGTAAATAAATTACATTTCGCTGACTTTGGACTTAATTATTATATTTCACAAATACAATTTACAAAAATTCGCAAGACAAATTATAAATTCAAGTAAAAATAAATGTAAAAAATCACACACCGAAAAATCAGCACGAAATTGTCTTGAAGACGAACGCATGGCGTTTGAAATACGTATCTGGAGATACAAAATTAACAATTTGGATTTTTCATTTTGTGATTTTTACATTTATTTTTACTTTAATTTATAATTTGTGTTGTGAATTTTAGTGAATTGTATTTGTGAAATATAAATTCAAAGTAGTTTTGGGGACCCAGCCAACGAGGAAATTTATCAAAAGTATTAAATGCAATAATTATAAAATTATTATAAATAAATATTACTTTTAATAATACCAACTCCAAAAAAAAAAGTAAACGCAAACCTCAGTGTTTACACATATACCTACAGAAAAAAGAAAAGAAGGATGACAGAAAGAAATTTTTAAATAAAAAGCGCGTGAGCCTCACAGACATAAGGACACAATAGAAGTGAAACTTTTTTAATCGAATTATTAAGAAAATATAATATACAAACTATTAACACTAAACATAATAATAATAATAATAACAGGCAAATATATGTGAGTATTTCGACAATGCGGAGACACAGTTTATCATGTAGTAATAAGAACAGTCGTGGTTTTACGAATATAGTTGCTTAACAATACATTTTAGAGTATTAATAACTAAGACTAAGTAAAGTTTTTTAAGAGTATGGTGGCTACTGTAAAATTTTCTTTACGTATTAGGTAACTTTTTGAACAAGCTGTAGCATGCGTCCCCGGCTATTTTTTCAACACCCTATAATATGTAAAATATTAACTTATCAAGTAAAAAAATATAAGTTGTATACAAAGGATTTGTTTGCTCCGTACTTATTAGTTTGTAATTTCCCCGTAGTCGACGTTTAGTTTTTTATCTTATTGTTTTACTTGAATTATTTTGGAGTTTTATTTCTTTGTTCCAAGTGTTAATTTTTATAACTAACGAGTAACGGACTCTAAACCACTTCTAAAAGTAAGTAATTACTAGTAGACATGTTGCGCGATTTTGGTCTCTGAGACGCATCTTAGGTTGTCTCCGTAGACATACCTATAGACGAGTCCCCATCTAGGGCATGTTGCGAGAACAAAAATTGCAGGTCTCACGTCTTCCGATCGGAATGAGGACTTTATGAGACAGTATGAAACGCCAGACATGGCCAGCTGCGTTTTTGTTTCTTTGTTTCTTTGTTTTGTTTTTTGTTGTTATTGTATTTCTTTCATATATGAGATAAGTATTAGATACAATGACACTGAGAAATTCACATCATAGTGTGGACGCTAGACGAGACAAAGAACAGTGTCTCTAGATAGTCTATAGACCGTGTCCCATAGTTAATCGCGCAACATGTCAACTAGTGAGTACTCAGCTTAAGACATGCTTTTGATACAACTATTTAAATATTGGATACCATTCTATGTCAATATTCTAAATTGGTCATACGCGACCTTTATTTACACTCTCGTTCGCAACACTAATACACTATTTCACAATTTCACGTTTCTTGGTAGAGACCAGTATCTTTCAAGAGCTTTAGGGTCGTACGAATCTCTACAGGGGAGGTGAGGCACTTCTAGATGTTTGGCGGCAAATCACACCGCTCTCTTAACTTATTGTAGCGCTGCCACTCCACTAGTACATGATGTACTGACAGGGCGTCCCCACATCCTCCACAAACCGTTCGTTGAAGGGTTGTGAATTGCACCACCCTCACCCATCAGGTGAAAGTGAAAGGTCAAGGTGGTATGCCCAATTCTCAACCTATAAATAATTACAGAATCCCTCCTACACAGGTTTCCCAAAGGAGCTCTTTCCAATACCGAGGACCTAACCCGCTGAAGTTTCTGCGGTTTACCCCACCAGATGTCATTCCACAATGACCAAGTTTTTTCCGGCACACATTTACACTTTCCTCCAGAGTAAGCCCCCGCACCCGAATCACTGTCAACTCCACTACAGCTTTCTTTGCTGCTGCATCGGCCAGTTCATTTCTTTCTCTACCCTTATGTCCGGGTAACCAAAAAAACTCCATGACAATCCACTCCGCCTGCAATGTGTGTAACTTGCCCTGTATGACCCTGATAGTTGTAATTCTAATATTGGGATTTGCTATAGCCGTTAGGCATGCCAAGGAGTACGTAAAAGTAACTGATTGGTTCGAAGTCGCCAGTTCCTCACTCATAATTTCTAAGCTCTTGAGAATACCCTCTGCTTCACACGTAAAAATAGATGAACCATCCGGTAATCTTTCTCGATAGGTTACATTGTTGGACACCATCGCAAAACCTGCTTTTTCATCCTGTACTGAGCCATCCGTAAAGTACTGTATATATTGGGAGTACTTATTAGCTGTTTCTTAATACAAGTTTCGGAAAACCACGGAAGAGGTATTCTTCACTAAATATTGGGTCATCATGAGATCGATCTTAGGTACCCAGCATTCCCAAGGTGGTGACTGGTCACAAGTGAAAAGCGTTGGCAGTTCCAATTTTAGTTCTCTTCTGTAGCTGCTCTCACTCCTACAGGGAGTTTATGAATTATCCTGTACATTTGGGGGGGGGGGTTAGGATTGGTTCTGACTTTAAATTAACTTTAAATAATGTGCACAGTGGGGTCTGTAAGCCTCGTAGTTCTCTCAAAATCTTTAAAACAAACCATAAAAAGTAAAATTTTATTTTCCCAGAAATGTACCTAAACACTTTTTTGTTGCATGAAGTGGTTTTTAGGCATGTATGACCCCGGCTGGGCTCATCCACATTGCCAGTCAGCAAGATCCTGCCCCCCGAGAGCTACTAAAACATCTCTCTTGTAAATGCAAGAAGGAGTGCTGGGTGGTGGCTGCACTTGCCTGAAAGCAAAGCCTAGATGTTCTGCGATGTGTGCTATTTGCTCTGGGGAAATATGTGCAAAACTACAATGAAGAGGACGACGGTGACTAGCCTCAAATTAACCTTGACGTTCCACCAATACTGGAGTACCCACCAAAATGCGATTTTACCTTATATGGGTTCTCTAAAATTTTGAGAGAACTACGAGTCTTACAGTTCCCACTTTGTACTTAATTTAACGCTAATTAAATTGTCTGCAAATCATATTCAATAAGTTCTGCTCGTTGGATCAATGGTTTCGACGAAACTTCGATCCAAAGAAGGTCTAAAACAAAAATTTTAATTTTTTGAAAAAATTGACCTATTTTCAAAGTGCCGTAACTCAGTGACCCATTAACGTGCAGAGCTCCGGTTGGACTTAATTTGTGACAAATTTTATGTTCTTAAAAAACGTACAGAATAGCTTTCGAAGAAAAATGCATGGATTAGGAGATACCGAGCAGAATCTGAAAAAAGGTCAACATTTTTACGGTTTTTCCTCAAAAAAAATTTTTCCACAACTTTTTGAGTGTTGCAAACTTGAGAATACATACCCCTAATGGGTCCAAACAACATATTAACAAATCAGAGACACATCATGTTTTGCGAATTTAGCTATTTTTTATATTGATTTTGACTGGCCTACTATGATAATTTGATTAGACAATGAATGTTTTTATAATTTTTTTAAATTAAAATGAAGTTAGATTTTAACGTTTTATAAATAATATTAATTAATCAAAATGCTATATTTTTAAATTAATAACATTCAGATAAACTTAAAAAGTGTGTAATTAGGTTACCATTTGATTAAAGAAACTTAATCTTTACTGAGAGCTTTCGTTATATGTATATCTATACAAAAGTTCTCTTTTGTACGTAGATAAAAGTTACCTAATCATTGTTCAGATTTTATTTGTAGCATTAGATTATCAAATTTTGTCATTTATTGTAAAGCAGAAAACATTTCGGCGGTTTTCTTAAATTTATTTCTCGTTTGAAATTTATATTTGAATAATATTTTCATGAAACTGGAATTTATAATGCTCGCATCTTTTATTTGAATATATTATAAAAGTTGAAGGGAAATAATATACAGTACGAATGCAAACGATTCAGAACGAAGGCGAATGGGCGTCGGTCGACATTTAACGGGAGCTGCGCGATGCTTTAGAAGGGGAACGGGAGCTTTCGATGGGTAAAGCTCCCAGATTTCCTAATGTCTCTGCTAGAATATTTTCTCATCTCAACGTGAAGAAAAAAAGACCGTTGAGGTTGAGGTGTAGGTACCTAAATAATTAATCTAGTTTATATAAATTTTCGTTTATTTACATAATAAAACGAAAATATAGACAAAAGTTTTCTATAAAGAAAATATTGTAGTTATGAAAGATTTTCTAAGGTTATTCATAACTTGTTGGTAATTTATATTAAGTTTTGTTTTCTAAAGCTTTGGAAAGTAACAATAGCTATATTAAATGAAACTTAAAATTAACATGCAACTGCATATAGTAATTCAAAGCATCGCTATGAGCTTGATTACGTCACAAAGGTAAAGTGAGCGTCGAAACAGCAACTCGAGACGGACGAATTGGTTGGGGCTTTTTAGTAAAGCTGATGTTATAAGTGTAAGTGTGGAGTTGGAAATTCAATGGCTAACAACATTCTCTCGTTCTCGCCATGGCAGCCATGTTGGAACTTGGAAATCGCACGGGCGGTCACATTATTGATATTCTCTACTTGAAGTCTGGTTCATGTCACATTCTACTAACTCATTCTACGTATGCTGGCGATGGCGAGTGCATTTCCTTCACTCATACCAGAATCATGTCTCTTTCCATTCCATCGTCTCCTCACAACAGCTTTTGCATCCTCTCATTTTCTTGCATAGATTTCTGTTGTCCTCTAACGAGAGCTATGACTGCACCATTTCCATTTCTCCATTCTGTTCCCATACTTACAATTCAACTCCAACGTTTCTCGCCTCCTCGTCCAATTCGTCGATCAATTTTGAATATAATATTCTTTGGTGATGCGTCTTTTTATATATTGAGATTTGTATATATATATATAACTAGATACATACATACACATACTCGTACATATTTCTTTCATAACAATAACAAAGAAAAATTTCTTTCGAGAATATTTTAACTTGAGGAAATTGGAAAAACGAAAACTCTCAATTTCATATAAGTTGACATTTTTTTCATTAAAAAAATACTTTTTGAGATTTTCATATTATAAAATAAAACCAATACCAAATGATTTACAATGCAAAGATAATGCGTATAAAATGATTCGACTCTTCCATAAAAATATATTTAAAGTCCAAAATATTACATACATTTTTTAAGCCACGCTTATTTTTTAAAGGAGTACCTAAATATATTTTCTGTCAACATTTTTTTACCTCACCCGGAATAAAAATTGATAGGTGGCGCTTTCCCTTTATAAATAATAGATCATCTACAGTCCGCTAAGAAAATATCTGAAATTTAATATTTCTATTGTATGTGATAGATTTTACTAACTTTTTTTTTCATTTTAAAACAATAATATTGTGAAATTCTATGTTCTAAATTCTGTTTTCTTCTTGAAACGGCGCATAATTTGTATTGGTTATACCCAAATAGATGAATTTTTAGCGACATAACGCAAGATACCATATTTCTGCCAATGCTTGAACCTTGGAAGCTATCTGGAAGTAGTACAGCTAGAAGGTTTTTCAGATCTAATGAAGTAAAAATTGAATAAATCTCTTAACAAACCTAAGGTCTTAGATCTTACAAACCTAACCACCTGGAAAATGATGACAGTGACATAGTTTCGGCTATAACTATCAAAAAATTATGATTGTGCTTTGTTTCCAAATACTTTCTAGAGTCTATAGTCACTCAACCTTTCTTTTCGAGTGAAATTATTTTGACGGTAGATAAATTGTTTGTTATTTTTGTTGATACTTTAAAATATCTAAACTCGTTTTTTAAAAAATAATAATTTAATGTATAATACTATTGGTCACTTTTTCGTTTTTATAACTTTGAAGGCTTGTAATGGATAAAGCTTCATATAAAACACTTCGTGTATGGTAAAAAGTTTCATAGGAGCTACTGAATTAATTTACAGATTCAGCTCATTTATTTTATTTTATTCACATGACGTTCTTATTTATTTGGTTTTTTTCGTTTGTGCTATTCTGTATTATGATTTATGACTGATTATATAAATGAATTCTTGTGGCCGAAAAAGTAGGTACGAACTAAACTGCACATTAATAATATAGTGACTCAAACATCAATGTCATCCAACGCTTTCAATCGAAAACACTTAGACTCATCACAAGAGCTCCGTGGTTCGTCACTAATCAAGATATCCACAAGTACCTAAAGATAGCCTATGTCAGGGAGGAGATCGCCAGGCATAGTCTAAAATACCAACATAGACTAAGCGACCACGTCAATTGTCTGGCGGTTAACCTCCTGGACAATAGCAACGAGTCAATGAGATTGAAACGCGTTTCGTTCCTCGAATTGCCATACCGAAAGTAAAAACATCAAGCTTACTATTCTAAGATAGTGAGCAGGCAAGACTAATCGTACAGCGGATTTGCTTATTGTCCAAGGACAGATCGCAAATGGTCACTAAAAGCAAAAAAAAAAAAAAAACATTAATAATATGTAATATGTGCTAACGCGTAACTACCTACATCAAATAAGAAACCAAATCATAAGAATATATCCATTACTGCAGGGGTCCTTAACCTAAATGCGGCTGCGGGTGCATTTGAATGAGGGAGATAATTGACGGTCACACAAATATAAAAAAAATATAAAAAACAAGAATCAAGTAGTATAACTGTTTATTATTTCGAAAATGTTGTATTTGTTTGTTAATTAATAAAAATAAAAATATTTAGTTATAAATCTTAAGCGAGCGCATAAAAATAGCACCGCGGAAATATTGTTAAGGAGCCCTGCATTACTGTAAACCACATTCGGGATGAAACCAGTGCCATATTTTGGTGAGCCCATCAACTAAATTTAGATGTAAAATCTAAACTATTTTGTTGCTTAATTCTTGTTGTGTATTATGTATTCATGTAAAATTTATTTGAAAATCCAAGATTTTTTTCATGGGTTTCGAATTTGTCGGTCGCTAATAACCGTAGCTGTTATAATGCCACCTATAACATACAAAACATAGTTGACACACCTTAAAGTTGAATTGGACAAGTCTATTAAAGTTCAATATATATTATACCGATATACCTAGAAACAATTTTATTTATCTACAAACTTTTAATAAAAATTAAATATGTTTTTTTTTACAATTTTTCTAATTACTTATATCAATGTTCCCAATTATATTATCTCTTGCTGATGAAAACTTTGGGTATAAGTATCTACACATTATATTAATTTAAAAAATATACTCGTATGCACCATGTTGTAACTTAATATTTATCGATGGTATATAGCAAAATTGATCAAATTAATAGTAAGTGAATGCAAGTAGTCTAAGGTATCTACCCATATCTTTTTTTCATTATTTGTAATAGATATTTTTTTTCAAACAATTTCAGACTTTGATTTATTATAAAACGTTGAACGTATATTTTCTGGGTGAAATTTGTCCTCTATTTTGCATATATGGAAAATTTTCCATTGAAGATTTGCTTGATAAATGATCAATATTAGTGAAGTGTCTAATCCAATGTTGACGCAAATAAATCATTCTGTCTGAATATACGATTGGTTGAAATACACCTTTATTTATCTCGAATTCTATTTGCTTTGAAAGCACAGTTATACCCAAATACGTAGGTTTCGTATATAAAAGCCACCCATGTACGAATGGGAAAGCATCAACATTTCGTATATAAAGCTTTGTTGGTATATAATGCGTCGATGCTCACTAAAGCCAATCGTGCGGCGGCGTCCCGGCGGCGGTGGCAGTCACAGATATTCCGACTGTGTGGGGCGGCAGCGACGCTCTAACCAATCGCACAAATGTACAGTTGGACTGAATTTATATGTTTCTCTCTTTCTCACAATAAGATATTATTCGAGAGCATTTCGAGAAACTCCTTCTGTGTCGGCCGACTGTGTCGGTTGGTTCACCATCCACACCACCCAAAGCCCACCCGAAAGGTTGGCCTCAAATCCACGAATCCAACAAATTCCTATGAATGTTTCAATTGTCATTTGTGAAAGCTCGTATTTCTTTTGTTTGTTATTGCGATTCTCATTGGATGAGCTTTCACGAAACGAAGCTTCACGAACACTTTACAATAAGAAAAGTTATGTATTTCATTTAACATGTCTACGTTCTATATTTACACTACACTTTTTATTTTATTCAGTATTTTAAAATTTATTATCATATACACACAGATATAAATATGTATATGTATACACTCATACATCTATATATTGTGAGGAAAATTTCATTTATAAAAGCTTTCAAGATTTGAATCTACTTAAGTTTTATATAATACTGTATGCTATATGTACAAAAATAAATAATTAATAACAGCTTTAAGCGATAAATAATGGACTAATTTTATAAATTATCGTAATGACATAAATATGAGAGAAGAATATTAAAAATAGGTCACAATGGTTGGATGGTTGAGACTAAGAACGGGGGAGGGGGTTATATAATAAAGATATATTAGTCAGCTAAATAATTAAATTCGGGGCCTCTAAGACGACCTGGTCTTATTGTGTAACGATGGGTGCAGTCGTACTTGTAGCATGAATACGACGACGTCGTCGGGGATGAGCTAAGACTGGCGCAATGTCTTGTCGTCGGTATCGACCGGGAACCTCCCGGAGCCGCCCGGATGAGGACATTCCCCGGAGCGGAGTCCTCTGTCCTTCTTGGCTCAGCCTCGCCACTTCGTTCTTTGTACCAATGTTTGTATCGCACCGTTGCTGTTTATTGGTTATTTATGTACCATACGTTTTTGCATTTTTAATCGAATATCACTTTAATTAAAACTTGATTTGCTTATTTCATTTTTTCTCCGAGTTTTATGTTTTAGGAAATTAAATAAATAGATTACTGAATAATATTTAGGACTATTTTTATAGTAAAAATAATTAAATTATTATTATTTTTATTTCGTATGGATCTATTGGTTTATCAAAATATTATAGATGTAGGTACCTATAGGTAGATATATCTCTAAAATAAGATACAATCTTCTAAAAATGTCATTAATACTAATAATCTAAAAATAAAAATATATTTAACTGGCATAAATACAATGATAGATATTAAATGATATTTATTTCATTGTTGCAAATCAAACGAGAAATGTGGAAATGAGACAATTGTATTAGCATACACCTATAAGAAAATTCCGTCCTATAGGATTACGACAAAAACATTTTCTAAAGAAGCATAATTAATAAAAGGGTATTAAATAATTCTCTGAAATCTAATATCACTGAAACATAGCTTTAGGTTTCCACCAGCAGGTTTCGTAGAGTTCTGAAACTTTATCCATTGGTGGATAAGGGATTAATGTCACGTAAAATTAATGATAGAGTTCCCGGAAATTGATTATGTTCATGTAATTCGTTGACATATAATTAGTAACTCTAAAGTAAAGTTTATTCAATCACGTGTCGTTCAATTTACAAATTTTGATTCTTTCGTAGACTTTTGTTTGACATTTACGGATATGCTTGCATATAGTGGGTAAAATAAAAATAAAAAGGGTGCCTATTGACATTGACATTGTATTCTATATACCTACTAAAAATGATTGAATCAAAATAGTCATAGTTTTGAAATAATAACTTTCTTAATAGAATTGATCTTAAATTGATTAATAATAATTTTATGATTTATAAATGAGAAGATATATTGTGCTTGACCCATATATAAAGCCAAGGTCGCATTATTACAGTTGAGTTTTTTTTTTGACTCTGAACAAAAATAAACAATTTTACATTTTCAGTATAAGTAACCAACTACTTGTTTTTTTTTAGTATGAAAATATACAGCGTTGTTCCTCCAGTATCTGCTTAAGTAGTTTCTCAATAGTACCTATTCCACATGCTAATGCTTATTTTCTTAGTAGAACAAAAAAAGTTTTTAATTGATGTATTTTATTGAATTTGGTTTCAAAACCACCCTTTGCGTAAGTCAAAAGCCCCTACAAATCATAAAATAATTTAAAAAAGTATTAAGTTGGTCACAAAAAAATATTAATTAAAACTTAATAACTACCTTCATTTTCTGCAAGTATATACTGAAACGAGACAGACTTATTCGTCCTCACGTGGAGTCGATGAAGACGAACGAGTCTCGTTCAAATAGAAATTAAATAGAAAAATGTTTAAAAAATAATAATTATAAAAAGTTTAAGGTTTTTGGGTGTGTGAGGCATGGGGATTCTTTGATTTTTCTAATTGTTGATTCACCACCAAAATCAGGAATTTTAAAGGACTTACCTTGGTGGTCGCCTCGCTCGTAACTCGCTTGAAACGAAATTTTTAAATAAATAAAACACTAATGATAACAAAATAAAATGATTTATTCTTATGAATTAAAGAAAATCAAAATTAACCCTAAAAATATTAAGTAAATAGTAAGTAATAAAATTATTGAAAAATAAATTTTAATTATCAACACGGCGATAGGCTCGCTCTTCGGCTGGCGGAATTAGAGTCTTCTTGAGTTTTTCCATTTGCCTCGGAATCCAGTTGACTGCGTCCCTACCTGATGCCTCCAAAGTCGACGACAAAACAACCAAATTCGACTTGCTTTTCCTCGATGACCCGAGGACATCGGTTCTCTAACTGGACCTGAAATAAATGAAAAAACTCTGTCCGCAGCGAATTAGCTCGCTTACGAAAAAAATTCTTGAATAATATAACGCCTCGTTACAATACATATCACATATCCTGTTTTATGGATATGATGTGATATCAGCCTTAGATAGTGCAAAAGCTCTATAATTCGTTAAAAATTTTCTAAGGGGTTCTCAAAAAAAAAAAAAAAATAAATAAATAGATGAAAACCTCTGAATTAAAAAATATATCGTGTTCATAAACTAAATCAACATTTTAACTTTATTAATATAGCAATGAACAAAGACAACGAATAACGATAAAAAAATTTGAATATTCGAAATTGTTCTATGGAAGTTCTGACAATGGACATTTGAATCTCCCGTTATTGACAGCCAACGATTTGAAGTCGTTCAAGTATTACGTAAACAGAATTTTAGTGATTTTTAACCCCTCGCTCCCCCTTGTCAGCGAAAGTCAGTAAAACCCTAGCCCCCCTCTCTATGCTTATGTAAACATGTGTGAATGTTGTGACCAAGATTTTCTAATTTGGTCACATTAATTGTTATCGACAGGTAAATTAATAAACTACACTGCATTTTCAATATTTAATTTTTAATATGGTCAATAAATAAAATAACACGAACTAATATGAACAAATACGGTAATGCAATTAAGAAAAAAAAAACTAAATTTACAGAATACAAAAATAAAGAATTATATACAGATTTAGTACGGCGGACGACTCAAGGAAGAGCGGAATTTCACAAAACTCGAAAAAAAACAATTTTTAATATTTTTTTTTCTAAATAAGGGAGGCGATGTTTTGGAATCGGCTGCTTCTGTCACAATGCCTGGTCACAGCCGATTCCCCTGTTTTTCAGCATCTTGACCATAATAAGCCAAGTTAAACCGGCCAAATTTCGCCCGCCTGCGCCGTACTAAGAAAAATAATACAAAATTAATAATAATTATTAATATAAATTAATACAAAAATAATGAAGAAAAAAAATCAAAAACTCACCAATCCCGCAACATCTAGCCTCTCGGTGATCGCGAGTAGTAAAAAAAAACAAGAAATAAAATATTTAGACGAAATCACCATTGGCAGTTTCGTCACAATGTTTTTAAATCTATTCAGACTTTTATTGTTATTAATGTGAATTTTTTGCACAGTTAACATTAAATATTAATTGAATAAATTTTATTCAAGACCATTTTGTTAACATTCGCAAACATATTTAAAAAAAAGTAACTTATAAACGATCTTAATTTTCATTTTTATTTTAAAATTAGTAAATTAAAATTATTTGTCCTCAGTCCATGAAGCTTGAATTCATGACTCCAAGTTCTCGATGACATTTGTTGTTTTCTGTTCGAGAGCGAGTACCTAAGCAGTATCAATTGTGTTGGGGAATCCTTGTATATGCTCTTCGCTATCAAGCATAGACAATTAGGGTAACCATATTTTAAATATATTAATAAATATATTAAATTTTTCAAAAAAACAAACAAATAATAAATATTTAGAAGCCCCCCACCCGGCCACTATGTCATCAAAAATAAGCAAAGAAAAGACACCCACCTTCCCTTCAGTGTTTACGTTATACTTGAATGATTCTTTCTGATAGTTTTTAGAAGGTTTGGCATTCGAAGTTTCTGGTCTATTCGAGAACTCATGGTTTGCCTATTTAAGGCCGACGCAGCAATGATTAATGGATTCTAAATAATTCATTCTGCGAATTCAAGTAATAGTGATACGAGCGATTTGCAAAATGATTTAAGTATAGTGTTAAACTATTTATTAACGAATTAAAATAAATAAAGCAGTTTGGTTTATTAAAAAACGTTTTGTTAAATTTCCATCAACTAAAAGAACTCTTAATAAGAAGCTCAATAAAGGCTTGAGAAATTTTTTACTTAAAAACTTATGAAAAACAGTAAGCAAATTTGCTTTAATATAAATTACATAGTATAAATATACTATTTATTTCTGTACATATTCGAGTATATACTGTATGTATACTTATATAAAATTATTAAAATGTATGTAATTTAGAGTTAGGTATAGACGTAATTAGTATATATGTAGATTGTTATGTAGATGTTATTTTTTGTAAATACCTTATGAAAATTTCTGTAGTTATTTTTTAAAATTTCATTGTTAGATATAATATTTTAACAAAATTAATTTTCATAAATTTAAAAAAGGGTTTAGTAAATTAATTCAAAAGAAAAAAGTTCTTTAACCCTGAAAGACATTTACATGTTTTCATCTAAATATTTGAAATTTAACAACCTAGACAGGGTTGCGTGTAATAACAATATTGTTTGCCTGATAATTGTAGTTGATATCATTTTTTGGTATTCATAATTTGAATATTTATGAATTATGAAGTTTATATTGTACTTACATATAAGTATATGAAAAAGATAAGAATACGTGCATGTTATTGCAAAGTTGAAAAAGTAAATTAAATTCAGTGTTTACATTAGTTTCTCGTATGGCGGTGAAAGCAAAATCATAAAAAATGTAGTCATTTTCTTGACATTGTAAAATGGTGGATGCGAGCGCAATTTCATTGTATGAAAATACAAACCAAGTTATAAAAAACACACACATATATATATATATACCTATATATATACATTCTGGTATACTTATATCTAGGTAGGTATATAGCAAAAGTAAGTGTTCATCTCTCTGAAAAAGAGAAAATTCGTAGTTAGCAGGTGAAGAAATAGCAACGAAGACGTACGCGATTCGCGAGAAAGCTCAAATGGAGTTTTACATAATGCAACGTGTCAACCGGGCTAACGTAAATTCCATGTAGATTCTTTTAACCGACCGACAAAAATGAAAAACGAAACGACGCGAATGGAAAAATTCGCATGTTAATGGGTGGAAGAGGAAGAGAGTGATAGTGAATTGCTGAACAGCGACATAGACGTTGTCTCATACATCTCACACAATATAACGCAGTGGGTTCTGATGGTTCTCTCCATGGTTCTTTCGTTGAAAGCTTTTCCGCGTTTAAATAATAAATTGCAGCTCGCCGCGTTGGCGAGACCGGAATCATTTCACCACGAGCTTTTGAATCAGGCCCGTATCTATTATACCAATCTTTATTGTCATATTTATAACACTTCTTTACATTTTAGAAAAAAAAATTGGTTATTACAACCGAAATATTACCAATCTCAATATTATAGCTATGAGTATGTAAGTAATGATAACACCTTTAAAGTTTTAACATCTACACGGACTTTTAAAAAATATTAAAAATCAATTTTTTTTATTATTACAAATCAAAGTAAAGAAGTAATTGTCCACTATAAAGATTTATTGAGTATATATTAGATTTTATAAATGGCTGAGATTCAAAGTTGGTTTAATTTTAAATTATATTCTTAAAAAATAAGATGAAATTAAATACTGTAGGATTATCCAACACAAAAATGTCATTCCTTGTAATTTTCCAATTAGAATAATTCGTTTTTCTACTTGAAGAATGAAAAATATTAAATAAAGCAAAATTTATTCATAGGTACTTACTAACTGTAAGAAGTATTGAACCAACTAAGCAATCATTGACGCATTATTAAAATAACTTAAATAAAAAAAAAAGAAGTTACGGCTCTGTTTTTCTTACACTTGGTTTTAAGAAGGTAACATATTTATTTACTATGATGAGAATGGTATGGGAAAGCCTAAATCGAAGGAAGAGAGTGATGGTGACACGGTGTTAAAATTTAAAGACATTAAATATTTTTTTTACATATTTTTAAATTTTACTTTCTATTAAAAGAAAGAAATCCAATATTAAGAGCGTTCTAAATGTAAAATATAAAACATACATTACCTATACAATGTTTATAGGCATTGAATTATTTAAACTTTATAAAAACTATTCTCGAAAGTTAAGTAAAGATTTGGATAAAATATAGGATTTAATTTTCTTTTTAGTGTTGTCAATTATTTATATTTTCATTGATTTTGATGGCAGCTTTCATTTTTTTTACGATGACTATTAGGTATGTGTAAATAGAATAGTAGCTTTTTATAATAATGATTTGAATCCTAGGTTGTTTATTAAAAAATGGAGTTAAAATTTATACCATCCTACTCCATTATTTCAGATCTAAATTAATTAATGATATAAATAAGTCAGGATTAAGTAGACCAATTAACTATTTTTTTATTTATTTTAACTTGCGGCTAAAAAAAGAAAAGGTTAAAAAGTTTTTAACCTTTTTAACCATTTCTTTTTTAAACTTTAACTCTTGTTTATATTTTATAATGTCAGACGTAATCATTTTGCATTATCAGAGTATGTGTTTTTATTGAATACTTCAAGGTTGCCTGGTGAAGTCGGAATCACATCGACGAAACGTCTCAAGTTGAAATATATATATAAAAAAAAACCATTTATTAATTGGTCTACTAAATCCGGAATTATTTAGGCCATAAACTAACAATAAGTATTGGGTTTACATTTTTAAGTTCAATATTACTCAAAAAAAAAATGAAACTACTTTAGTTAAAGTATCAAATTGCATATATAAGGTATACACCTATTCCCCGATTTACACTGTACTTGTTTTACACATTTTCACTCTTACACGGTTTTGAAAAGACGTTTCAAAATGTTTTCTACAATAACATCCATTTCTATTCGCTTGGTGCCGCTTTCTATATATGGTAACCATTATATCTTATATAGCACTAGATTGTTAAGAAAATTGGTTTAGCTAATAATTAAATTTAAAATATAAGGTAAAGTACCCAGTACTTAAACACTGGCAAAAATAGACCCAGTACTTGAACAGATTTTTAAACTTGTTCTAAAACAAAATCCAAAGATTCATTATAAGTAATATGTGTATGTAATGATTATTTATTGGTTCAGTTATTGATTTTAGCGATATTTTTTCATTATAAATTGAAATAATAATATTTTTGTCACATTGAAAGTTGACACATAAATAATAGCCGATAGTGGCTTCATGAAAAAGGTACTCAACCGTAAACTGATCAATCAGTAAAAAAAACTGTTTATTATTATTGTAAGTAAAAAAATTAGTGCCACCAAATGAAATAATCCTTCCTAAACATCCTTGAATTTTTGCAAAGCTAGAAAATATAATTTTTATATTTAATTTTTTTCGTCTAACTATACCTCCCAATGTTTAAAGCGGTACCCAAAACTTGAACAATATATTCAAGTATTAGGTATATGTAATTCTAATGTAAGCTGTAGATGAACAGCGTGACGAGTGTTCTAGTGCAGTAATAATAAATTCTATTTAATTGTTTTCTTTTTAAAAAAAGTATAAAAATATACATATATAGTGATTATATTATTAAAAACTGCAGTAATTTCAAAAAATTTTCAGTGCAAACTTATTTATTTGACCGAAATAAAATATTATTGAATTCAAACCAATAAAAGTTGATACCAAAGTTAAGATAAACATTGTGACTAATATTTACTTGTTAATCAACAATATAATCCGATAAAATTAATAAAATTATGGACAAGTTCTAGTTTAGACACCCCGAGATTTACATTGTTAGTGTACATTATTGACACCGCGAAGTTTTACAGAAAACCAAATATCTTAAATGTGTAAAACTTTGCGATGTCACTATTATTATATATTTTTATAAAAAACATAATATAATATAACATTTACATTAAATAAAATTGAAAATTCCAATGTAGATAGAGGTACATAAAAAATGTAAGGTTATGTCTAAATCTTGGGGTGTCTATAACGGAATTTTATCCATAACCCAAATAACAGTTTATATTTTTATTTTTTTATGGGTAATATTAATCAATTTGTTGATAATAATCGTTTACAACAATGAAAAACTAATTTTTCGAATGTATTTCATACTTGTTCAAGTACTACTCCCGGGGCGTTCAACTATTGCGGCGGGTCAAAATAGATTGTTCAACTACTGGTGCATTTGATGTATATTTTCAAAACCTTGTAAAAATATGATAATTTCATAATTTATTACTTTCTGTTTGGTTTTATCTTAAAAAATATCTATATTTTCATAAACAACTTTTCTTTGATCAATTTATTCGTATTTTGTTTGTTTAAATTAGGGGTAAATAGGTTTTGTTTTGAAACCCGTTCAACTACTGGGTACTTTACCTTATACCTTTATTAAATAACACAGTTTCAAATACACTTTTTTTATCAAAAAATGATATGCTTTATCCAAAAAGTTAAAGCAAAAACTTTTTGATACTATAAAAAGTAACAACGCTGTACGTTTTACATATAAGTAGGTACACAAAAAGTAGTGAATCGACTTTTTTACTTTTTTGTAAAAAAATTAAAAGAAACCTTATAAAAGTTAATAAGTTGTGCATACTTTCATTTCCGTGGTTTTGTAGAGAAAAATTTACTATTTCGATTTACAGAGTTTTTAAAGAAACCTATCTTCCGCGTAAATCGAGGGATTGGTTACTGTATACAGTAGTACTTCGTTTATCCGACCTTCGATTAACCAAGCCTCCACGTTATCAGAGGCAACGAACTTATTCGAGCACTCCACATTAATTGAGGTGTATAAAAGGATAGTACGGAAAAACTCGGATAAAAGGGATGAAGCCGGAGGAACAGCCGGAAAATAGTGCTAGTGACTCCTATTAATGAAACGATGGCAAGATATTGCTGCTAAAATCAAGTGAGCAGATTGAAACAGTGCTCTATTACGAACTTTTTCGTTAATATAGTACTATAATATACTACATAGTACTATAATAACGTTATAGTACTAGTATACTAGTAATATAACGATGCTTTGTAACCCCGAGATTAATTTAAGTTTGTTAGATTTTAATTTTTATATACTTTTGTGATTAAATTTTATTCTACCATTTTTAATGCATTAAAAACAATTAAAATTTTTGAATTTTTTATTTCTTTCGTGTTATCCACGTTTTTGAGATATCCGAGATACCTCCTTCCCATATTACCTCCGATAAACGAGGTTCAAATGTATAAGTAAATATCCAAAGTATTTTAAAATGTTAAAAATTATAAAAAATTAATATTGGTGAGAATAAAATGATAATCAAAAAATATGAGTTACATATTATATGAAACAAAAAGATGCACATTTTTTATACTTGATGTAATCAAAAAGAACTCAGCAAGTAAATAGAAAATATAATACTTATAACAATTTAACTAACGGAAATATTATCATTGTTATTGGTAACTTTAGCCTGATTAAACTTGTAAACGTGAAGCAGTTTGATGAAGTTCTATAGTTTTGACTTGAACCACCGTAACGAGAATTTGAAATTTACAAATTAACACAAGTTATCCATTCCATACGTAGGTATTTCTTAGCTTTGTTGATTAACGACACATGCTTGAAAGTTATAATTGAAATATGTACGACATAAATCTGCAATACAATATTTTCAGATCATTTCAAACATAAACTTAATTAATTAACTACTAGAAATATGTTTGATGGAAATTTAAATTCATGTTAAAATTGTAGATATTAATTTGATATTGTTCAGATTCACGTTAATGTTTATGGGTTTTAGAACAAACCATTCATTCAAGGATCCGGTGGAGTTCGAGTCTATGTCTAGGATCAATATTCAAACAGGAAACCACTATTCTGTTATATTATGTTAGATGTTCAACCGCGTAATTCTTGTTTCATTTGATTTATATCAGTGACCAACAAAAAGCTAGCGCTTTAATTTGCATACGTTCGATGTAAGTTTTAATCTTTTCTCTAAATTGCTGCATAACATGTTCAAAGGATATGATAAAATATTTTAAAAATTTAACATTTTTTTGGCCTCCCATAGCCTTGGATCTTAAGTAATGATTCTTCCAATCTTTGTATCATACTTGTAGAAATTATGATTCTTGTCTATTAAAAATTAAGATTTGAAAATGTGAATATATGATTAAGTACTTAAATTCGATCATTGTGCAATCATTTCAATGTGCAGATTAAATATGTTAGGAATGTCTGGTTTAGAATAAAACATTGCAAAATGCATATGTCAGAGTACGTAAGGTATGTAATATGCATTACAGTTTGAATATTGTAACCACTGCATCTTAGACATGTTTCGAGCGCTCAGTTTGCATATATTTCCCGATGTATACGAATATGTAACATGCATTATTATTATAAACATTCGCCAAGGAGACTAGTTTGAGTTTGCTACGTGCAGATGGTATGAGAGTGCATGAGTTTCAATGCAATCTTCTATATATCACGTCTCAGTTCCAATTTCTGGCATATTAGTGGAGCTATAATTATGCTTGAGTGGGTAAGCAGTAGGTAGATACTTTATGTAGGTATATGCAATGTACAGTCAAGGCGGTAGTCAAGACTTTTGACATACTATGCATATGTGTAATGTGCACATTTTCTTTCATTCTCTTCGACTTCTATTACCTTTCATCGTCTTTGCCAATACAATTAGACTTTAAACACACGTACTTACATGTACGTATTATGTATGAATATTTACACGAAAGTTCATTGCAGAATAAAAGGAAAAACATATTTGAGGACATATTATTTCCTAAAAACGTAAATATTAGTACTGATTTGTGATATTATACTTCTCATTGAAATATTGAATTAAACTGAAAATGTGTTTAATATAAATCACTATTTTGCTAACCATGTATGAAATTAGAAAGAATGGAGAGGGATGTGAGAAATTATAGGATAAAATTGGAACATGAATACATTTTATTTTTGACTCTGAGCCAAATCAATTATACTTAAATCAAACTTTATAATATAACTTATTTAAAATATGAAAAGTTCTATGTTTTCATGATTCATAAAATCCGTTCTTAAATTTAAAAGAAACCATTTTTGATTTAAGTTGAAACCTTTTTGACGTGATAACGTCTTATAAATTGATAAACTACGGCAGCCAGTCTGAAAAAGAACGTCTATTTTGTCACGTTCTATTTGAGCCTATGCGTGCAAGTGAGAATGCGATGCATGTGTTAGACTGTTAGAGAGACACGATATTATTATTGTTGAACCCTAGACAACGTGTTTTGTTATATTTCACAAACACTATTCACTAAAATTCACAACACAAATTATAAATTAAAGTAAAAATAAATGTAAAAATCACAAAATGAAAAATCCAAATTGTTAATTTTGTATCTCCAGATACGTATTTCAAACGCCTTGCGTTCGTCATCAGTGGATCAAATTAAAGTGTCTTCGAGGACAAATTCGTGCTAGTTCATTTATCAATTTATTTGTACTTTAATTTATAATTTGTGTTGTAAATTTTAATGAATAGTATTTGTGAAATATAATATAAAAAAAGCTCCAAATAGACTCAAAACGCACACCTCCCCTCTTGCCAAAGCAGAAGAACTAATTAATAAATATAATATAAGGTTAGGTTATCCTGCTCCGGTCAATATAATAAATGATACATATAGTCAACTCCCCCCACCACCCTTCGACTAATGGGTCAAAACTTATCAAAATCATCATATTTGGACATCGAACTACGGAAAGCCTCTCTAGAAACGATCCACTCCATGTACCCAAGGTCAGAATTTCTACACATCTATACAGATGGTTCATCCATTCCAGGATCCGGAAAAACTGGTGCTGGTTACTACAGCGATATATTTGAAGGATGCGCCGCAGTTGGAGAACCACTCAGCTGTTTTGATGGGGAGGTAGAGGCAGCTTTACTAGCTATTTCTAAACTTCACGAAGTGAAGACCTATCATAAAGCTGTTTTCTTCATTGATTCTCAAGCCGCGATAATAGCACTATCCTCTAACTACCCCACCGATCGCGTTCGTACCAACAAATGTCGAGCCGCCTTGGACAGTCTTGCTAAACAAGTTGGCACCTGTCACTACAATGGATTCCCAGTCATATTGGTATCTTGGAAAATGAAAAATCAGACGTCCTCGCAAAGTCTGGCACCGCTCTTAATCAACCGCCAACACTTATGTCTTTAACACAAGCTCAGAGCCACATTGCAAGCACTATCAACTGGAATTCCTACAATATTCAAAAAAATGAAGTGCAAGGAAAAAATGGGAATCCTTGCTGGAATGTCACGACTTCTCCCCTGCCAAGTGTCAGCGCAGTTTTCCGAACTACCACGGGGCACGACTACCTATGCGAGCACTTGCACCGTATTGGAATCCTACCGACTCCAATCTGTTCCCTCTGCAATGGAAAACCCATGAATGCCATGCATCTTGGAAATTGTCCTGCACTTGCAGACGTCAGAGAGAACAACGAAAACAACCAAAACCAACTAGTCTCCAACTTCTATTGGACGGCGCGGCACCGAATGACAGAAATGTCAAGCGTGGGCGTTGGATAAGAAGAAGAAGAATTTGTGAAATATAATAATTAAGTCCAAAGTCAGCGAAATTTAATTTTTTTTAACGTGTTTTGTGTTTTTTTTTTTACAATTTACTTAATAAGATTTAATTGATTTTTTCCTTCATAATTTTCAGTATGATGAAATTTTGAAAAATTGTTAATTTTCAATTAACTCCTTTGTATTATACAAAATAATGATAATCCAGTGATAATAATTCAATTCATAAAGGTACGCAAATTTCATCAATTAGGTGTTCTTTATGACGTTATCACGTAATATTATCGTCCGTATAGACCGACTTTACAGACAACCAATTTTTTAAATTATAGTCGTTAAAATTAAAGCTATAATGTAAAAATATGGTAAAATAATATTTAAATTTGATTGTATGAGAAATTTTACTACTTATTATTGAAAAAAATAGCAAAAATATTTCATTTAATCCGTTAAAACCGAATCCCTTTGAATGCTTTTGTGATCATTTGTGTAAAATAAAACCAATTATTCACGTAATTATTTTCTTTCAAACATAGTACATCCATTGTGTATTTACTCCTGTAATTTTTTTAACAAAATTAAAATGAAAGAAAAATTTAAAATCATATTATCTTACAATTTTTAACTGGCTTATTCCCGTTAAAACTCTTTTAAATGAAACAAAATCCAATTAACATTTGAAAAACTTAAAAGCCTAACTGACGTTAGTGAAAAGGAACGAAAAATTTGCGTAAATTTTTTCGAGGGTGTGTTTACACACTTCTTAAAAATTAGATTCATTAAAGCTCAAGTTCGACAGTGAACACGCCAGCAATTAAAACATGCCTCATCAAGCAGCCGACACCTTGACAGGACTAAGGGGGATACCACGCACCCTTGAGACCTGTGCTGGCGACAGCGTAAATACGCCACACATTTGTACCCTTAAAAACAAAAAGACAAAACAATAACAGGGGATATAGACTGCGTAAAAGACCAATCTAGTGAATTAATTCAAAAAGCTTGTCTTAATTTCCACATATTAAACAGATTATGAATTGAAATAGTTCAAATCTTACTTTTATGCCAACAAAAATTAAAACAAGAAAAAGAAAGATTTTAAGTTCAAAGGAGTTTTAAAATGTTCAAGTTTTAATTAGGATATTTGAGTAAGCTGTGTAAAAGAAGTGTAACGTGATGACAAACAGAAATAAAACAGTTATTTGAAAACTTCTTTTAATCAATCTGAACTGTGTTTTTCACTTGATAATTCTCCCAACATCAGTAACATCAAAGCTTTTAAAAGTTTACAATTTTTTAACAAACTCGTAAAATTTTTACCATTGAGATTAAAAAAATTTCAAATAAAAGACTATGGTAAATGATTTTTTCTGTATTATGTAAGAATACAAAAGAAATAAATCATACTCGTCGTATCCATCACAAAATGAAGAAAATGAACGTGGTTTCGTCTTGAATTAACGTCATCGTTGAAAAGATTTAAACGAATGGAATTAATTAAAAGATTGATGGATTTAAAAAATCTCCCTGCTTTCACTAGAAAAAAAACGAGCTTAATTCATAATATGAATAAATGGATGGAGAAATATTTAAAAATACAAATCATTTCCTTTAACATTTAGGGATGAAAGATAATGCAATCTCTTATATACGTAACTGATATTAAAATACGTGTCATTAAAATTTTATGATTAAGAAAAATATTTTTTTTTTCAATTAAGTCAATTTCATTTCCATCTAGGAAGAGAACACTTGGACAAAAGAAACTATTAAATTTGTTTAGATTCCAGATGATAATCTTTAACATTGCAATAAGTCAGTCGATTAAAGTTTGTTTATTAAATTATTATGTGGAAGAGGAAAGTGTATTAAGTACAATACTATACAATTAATAGTGAGTAATAAGGACCAATTTTCATGCTAAATATTCTTTAATTTTCTCGCCAACGTTTCGTCAGAACTTCTGCCTTCCTCAGGGCTCAAAATTCAGTTATTTCACATTTGTCATAAATATAAAATTTTTTAAAATGACCTACCTGGCAGAACAGTAAAAATGATACAATTTGGTACTCATATATAACATTTTTTTTTAAACATTAATGCAAAAACACAAAAACACAATTGTCGGTTAACCGAGAAAAATAAAGAATATTTCGCATGAAAATTGGTCCTTATTAGCACTCACTAATATAGTATTGATAAGACAAGGACAAAAAACATCATGTGTATTAAATACTTTTAATGTTGACTATATATACGTATATACAGCCTTGGCCAGAAATATTAAGCCCGTTGCAAAATCTTGGATTTTTAAATAATATATAGAGAAGGGTTAAATAAAGTAATACAAAATTGCAACAAAATATTAATGAATAATATATTTTGTAGTCACTTACAATCTAGTATTACTTTTTACTTTCTTTTACTACTATATAGTAGGTAAAGGAAGTATTGTAATTGGGTCAAATTTTCGAATTCGAGCTTTCACCGGAAATACATGTTTTGAAGTCCCCTGAGTCTAAAAAAGTGGTTTTTAGAAACATGTCTGTGTGTGTGTGACAGCCTTATCGTATCGAAAGCTTTATCCGAATTTCACCAAACTTGGAATCTAGCCTCCATATTATACATAGTTGTGCCGCGAAGCTTTTGCTTGAAATCGGTTAAGCGAAAGCTCCCCTTTATTCTACGAGTTTTTGAGCTTTTCATTTTTTTTCGAAAGCGGCTCAAACGATTTTCTTTAAACTTACTATAGTTATTAGACTTATAAGTGGCTACAACTTTTATCTGAAACTTTTTCCTGAGAAAATTCGAATAAGGACGGTTCTGGGGTGAAGGTTGGGAATTCGTATATGTTATATGTATATATTATAACATATGTTGTAGGTTGTATGTATATGTAGTTCTGTTAATATGTATAGTTATAAAGTGCTTATATTTCATATAATTTATACAACTTATACCAACAGCGAGTTTCATAATTGAAAGTAAAAGAAAGTACTGTGACGCCTCGCACCAGATATTTTTATCCTTCTTTATAAATTATTTAAAAAATCCAAGATTTTGAAATTAGCTTAATACTTCTGGCCAAGGCTGTAGTTATATACAAGATGTCCTAGCCTGACCGGCTATTAGAAGTTTCCGAAGAATCTGAAATAATAGAAATCTGAAAATTGGAATTATAGTCTAACTGTATTGGAGCTACCTTCTTAAAATATTTTTAGTTTTCTGACCCTTCCGGTTATACCGGAAGTCGACACTAAAATCGTTATTTCAAATGGCATGCCCTATTTATTTTTCCTTATCTCGATTAAATGAATAATTCTAGGCATCTTTTTACATAACAAGACTTAGTCTAATCCTTATGGGTATCGAAAAAAACCACTTTTATTGGAAATTTTGCAGTAAACGGACGTCTTGTAAAAGGTCCGTAACTCTCACATTAAATTATGTAGGAAGCTCGACATAGACTCGTTTGAGAGCTCAAAGATGCAATTACGCTCGAGATTATCAAAAACAATCAGTTGTTGTTACTAAGTATCTCAAAGTGCACCGTAAAGTAACACGTGTTAAATTGTGCAAAATATCAATTTTTTAAAATAGCACCCCCTTATTTTATTTACCAAGTTTGGTTCTTTTTAAAATTCCCCACATTTTCAAAATTCACATCCCTATAGCCAAGTGTAAGGATTTTCGAGTTATCGTTGAAAATAAGAAAATTCAACGTTACACCCGTAATTTATAACCGAGTGTTATGCTGTATACCCTATAGTAGTTGGCCATGTTTTCAGGTAAGTTTTATTTTCTCCCTTAGTACTTATGGCGAAAATATTGTTTGCAATATACAGAAAATAGGTATTCATATTATATGTGAATTTAATAAAGGTGAATCAGTTTCAAGTATTGAACAAAAATTTAGTATTAACAATAGTGTAACTTTTCGAATTAAAGCCGTTTTTGATCTTCTGTTTCATTAGTTACAATCTATAAGGGTGGTAGGCCGCGCAAAATCACCAAACGCGAGAACCAAGTAATCATTCGTCTTGTAAAAAAGGACCCTATTTATATCAGCTAGGTTCATTAGGAGTGAATTAGACCTAAATATTTCATGTAGACATAAGGACGCACAGTCAATGTGATAAATTGTTTTCTTACGAGTTAAAAATTAAAAAGGTAGTTTGGTTTATTAAATGTTTTGTAAAACATTACAATTATATCTGTTTATTTAATTATATATGTAGGTACTAAATAATTAACAAAATTTAAGGGTCATATTACCAAAAATTGCGGTGGAAAAAATATGTCTTCTAAATGTTTTGACATGAGCCGCCACTGCTTTAATAAGTATTAAGACTATAAGTACCTATAATATGCATATATGGGAATATAATTTACATTAATAAAGCTTTATTGAATCTTAGAATCTAACATACAGTAGCTTGTAAAATGCTGAAAATAAATTACGTGATTTTTAATTGATCATGGGAAATTAGGAACATGCTGTTGATGATGTCTATATAAGAGAAAAAGACGTCTTTCAACAAGTATTTGATGTGAGATGAAAATAAATGTGGTTGATTAACGTATTTCGTGAAGAATAAAGAACGAGCGGCGGTTATTGTTGCAACACCAGCCGTGCTAACTGATGCTAAGGGCTGTCGTTGTTGAGGGATGATGGCTGTTAGGGAGACAGTGGCGATGTAAAGTCGTGCATATTTACACCCACTGTCTGTTGGGGCTGAATTCTGTGAGATAATGAATGTTGAAAGAAGTCTATATAAAGGTAAGGATACTATTAAAACTTTAGCTTGGTGGCAGCTACCACAATGGGTGGCCACCACAAAGGCACTGCAAACCCCCACAACCCCAACTACCGTATTACGCCCACTGTGCCCATCAATACTCTGTACACATAACCTCAATTAAAACGTAATAAGAATCTTCTCTTCTTAGGTATAAAACTCATTAACACAGAGCAAAAGGGGCCCCCAGTTCGCCTCATCATAAGCAGCACCGTACGCTCTTTTTCTTAGATGCTAAAGGTGCTGGTTAAATTGAAATTATCGTATGCCAAAGGAACATTTTTAGTTTTCTGTATAATAAAAGTTTATATGAGGATGAGTGAAACATATACATAGGAGCACCCGACGCGGACGTCGTAGTCATCATCGCGTCGTCTTCACGGCTGACGCGAGCTTTCGTTAAAGAGTTGCAACTTTTCATTATTATTCTCTTGTGTGAATTTTAATTATAATTTTATAAAAGAATTTTATATTTTGGCGTTGCAATACGTTAGAGTTACGTACTTCTGTGGTTGACTTTTGTGATCAACTCAAACGCTTTACTCATCTATCATTACTGTCAATATAACGCACAGCCTTTGTTACTAAATCTTTATGATAATCAAATTAAATTTTTATCACATTTTTGCTTCATGAAATATTTATATTTGCATTAGGTATGCGTTTTAATTCAATAACAATAAAACTAAGAAAAAAAAGAGTTTTTAAATTTTTCTTAAGAAAACTATAGTATGGAGTTTTAAGAGCTGATGTATATTTTCATAAATTTTATTTATGTAAAGCTAAATGTTCATACAAATTGTTTTTTACAACGCTGAATTTACGTCTAGATCCGTGAGGCCCAGGCCTTGGTGGTACAATTTAAGGGGCGTCTAACACTTAGGGATGATAACATATTGCATGTGCAAAAGTATAAAGATAAATTATGTAAAAATAGATTTGGATTCGTTTTGTGCTGATTGACAATTTTCAGTTAAATTTAAACGAGCAACTTATAAATATTTGAAATAATTTTTACAGCTTATAAACTCTACATAGCAAACTTCTATTTATCAAAAAGCTCCTTAACACGTAGAAATTGTTAAGCTTTGTCGGGTTTCTATTGTTAACCATTTATTTATTTTCATATAACGTAATAACCAGTCCCAATAGCGAAACAATATGCCATTTTTAAGACTTTAATAAATATATATTAATATCATTTAAAATATCATAATATCAGTGACAAATTATATATATGTATGCATATCAATTCAAACACAATACTTATAAGGAGTCGTGAATATTTTTTACACATAATGGAATTCTTAAATATTTGTAATTAATTGTCTAGCATGTATTGTGATACCGTTTGTCATCATTGTTTCCAATCACTTATTTGTAAAAATTATTTCTTTAAAATCTTCGTTTAACGAAAGTTCTTTGAACCGCAATAAATTACCCGGTTCCTTCAATTGCGATTTATAGAGTATATACTGAATATGTAAACCAACAAAGATATATGTAGATATATTTAAAATGATAACATAGATAATTAAAAGCTCATAACTTAATATATAATTGTGAAAATCATCTTTATATAGAAAACGTGCACGCCGAATAAGGTCTAGGCCGGCATCAAACCTAAATCCGACACTGTTTCTACATAAAATTTTTTCAACCTATTGATTTATGTCTATATTAAATCTAAGCATAAAATAAACAAACATTAATTATTAAAAACACATTTATAGTGGCAAAAGACGAAGGGGTTCTTATTATCAGATGGGTAAAAGAAAGATATAAATTATCTTTTCAATACTAGCATCATTTTTCATAAATGTAATAAAATAAATACACAATATAAGTGAGAAAGGAAATGTTCAATAGATCCATGATAAGTTTGAAAAAGCTTCGAAATGTCAAAAGTCAATCGTTGAGGAATACGTCTTACAAGCCCGTAAAATAAGAAAAAGAGAGATACTTTTCCGGCAACCCAGTAACATATCAAAATACAAAACAGAGTGGTCAGTGGTCATATGGTAAGGGATGAAATCTATTGTATAATATCCCATTTGCACCCCAATACAAAGGGATAGTATTATAAACTTTAGATGTTTTCACTATATAATTAACAATATTATGTAAGTTTAATGTTAAAACAAGTTTATAAAACTTTATGATGTTTATATTTGAAAATTTTTTGATTGTTATTAATTTTTTAAGTGGTCATAAATTTTTTCTTCATCGTATTTAAAAATATATATTGTGAATCCTAACCATTTAGATACGGAAAAGGTGGTAATATGTGTTATATAAATGGTCAAGGTTTATCTGAACTTTCTGTCCTGTGAGTGAATAGACTCGTGCACATCGTCTCAGCGTTTCTATCCAATGGGATAGATCGCTCCCGAGGGATATCTCCAGCGAGAAATCGTTTCTCATTTTTCAATATAGTAAAATGTTTTGTGATATAAAATTGGTTTGTACTGTAACAGGATGGATGAACAAAATATAGACACATGTATTCTAAGTAGGGTTGACTGTTTGATGTATTGCAAGGGTTTCAATAACATTTTACTTAGAATTTATCTTTTGAAAATAAATTTCACAGCTTATGTGTAAATACTTGACTGCTTTGCTCAATTTTTTATGGTTTTAGGTGTAAAATAATTACATGAACTTCCATCAATATTCCTGAAGCTTTTGGGTTTGATTTGGAAAATAGGCGCGGTGGGAATCGACGAAAAGCTCGTTTGGGAACGTTTTTGAACAGCGGAGCCATTCATCATTCATTCATTCTTATTATAAATTGTAAAATAAGTATTTCCCAAAGTCTGTAAAGGTATGAACTAACTGCATGCTGAAACAATATCTCGCATGAGCGCCTTTGGTGATTACTAACGGCGATAACTCGACCGGATGTGATTGGAATATGTAAATGTAGCGCAACGCGCATACATTACGCTGTCTGTCGTTACGTCGCCGCCCCTAATGGACACACAGTCCATTATACACAACTGTTATGAGATTTGCTTACCTCATAGGCGGCACTGGCGAAAACTTCAAACAGTCAAATTAGTGTAGGTAATGTTTAAACTCAAGTCTAAATATCCATCGAGATTTGTTCACATCACTTCAAGCCATTTAAATGACTACTTTATTCCAGTTTTCAAATTTACTCACCAACAAACCCAAAATATTCAACAAACATTGATTTTAGATCTCAAAGTGGATATTTGCATTTACAGTTCCTTTTTTTTAAACTTACATAACGTTCAGTTTTTCAATAATAAGAAAGACTTCACTCAAGTCTTGTTCACTCAAATATTATCAATAAGCAAATCGTAAAAATGAGTTGACAATTAATTATAATACAAAGAAACTAGATGTACTCGTATAATGAATTATAAAAAGTATACAATCATAAAATATATCCTAAAAACTTTTTATATATTGTTAGTTTGTATGTTTAGTATAAATTAATCATATGCAAATGCATTGATTTTGATTTAGATAGGGGTCAAAGCTCAGTTGTTTAATTTGGTCCTCGTGTTCAAATAAACCGCCACAATCATAATTACTCTTGGTTGTCTCTCACTTCAATTCTATAAAATGAAGCAAGATACATATGATATGTATTGGTAGGTTTATATTTTATTATTATCATCTTTTCATAAAATATGATATGTATACGTATAGGTAGGTATAGGTATTAGTAAATATGCTTTATAATTACATTCATTTTAACTAGTGTTGCATTTAAGATTTTATTATGTAACACGTAACGAAAGCAGCTTTATCAAGTTTTGATACTAATTATTAAAACATTTTTATTCAAAAATAAATTGGATGTTCTTCTTTTCTAGAAAAATCGATTTAAATTATTTTTTGATTTCCTGTATTATCCCTTATTATTAGCTAAGGTAATCAAGAGTAGGTATACTACATCTTGTATATTTTCATTTATTCAAAAAATTTAGCCTTCATTATTTAGAGAAATATATTTTTTAAGTTCTTATAAAAGCCTGGGCCAAATCCACGGCAGAACTGTACCAAATATCGTTCAAAATTTTGTTCTTCTCAATAATTAAAATTGTATAAACACCCTTAATTTTACTATATTTGTTGCCCTTTAGCTTTTAGGTATGTTATCTTTTCTTGATAGTAAAAAATAAAAAGGTTGATTCCTTCAAATATATTGGTGTCATTGGTGGTCATATTGGTGACATATATCATTGATAAAAAATTTAATTAGTCGATTCAAGTCCAGCCGGAAAGGAATTGTCTTGGGTAAGTCTTTCGCAGATTTTTTTATTTGAAAAAAATTGTTCAGAGAAAATTGTTATTATTGCATTGTTCATTCAAATTTGCAGTATTATAACATTATGTGTTGGTGAAGTGCCATTGGAAGCAAGGCGCAGCCTATATTGAACGCCCAGAAAAATGTTATCAGAATCATATGCAAAAAAACATCGCCTTGTCGCTCTTGTTTTAGGCTATTTGCGGATTCTTCCTGTCAAACACTTGTATTTTAACGCATCTTGCGGGTGTTCTTTGTGAGAAGTGGTACCTTATCAGTAGGGATATTGCCCTCTCCTATCTTCGAGTATTAACACAAGGTCCTCACAAGGTTCGCTCCGGGGATTTTTATGATGTAGTGGCATCTAAACTGTTCAACCAATTCCTTGCGTATTTAAGAACCATTTGTGTTCTGGCTCATTCCTGACAGAATTGAAAGTGTGGCTTTCTGAATTAGACCATGAGGCCATTAAAAAGCTATGGAGACTATTCTTCAAACTTCTGATACTTTGATTTTATAATTTAGTATAGGTAGTTTGTTTTTGAATTAGGTAGGTAAATATAATTTTTTAATGCTAAGTTATTGCATTGACGTGGGGGCACGGGTTTTAGTTTCGATGTTTTTTCACGTCATTATTATGTTTTCAATTATTATTATTAATATGTTCTAAAATCTAAAGGTACTACCGACACTAGTTTTGCTAAGGATAGTTCCTATTTTCGTTTCCCATTTTCTTTTTCTGTATTTATAATTATTATATTGTTTGTAAATTTTTCAGGCGATGCAAGCTTATGTATTGTATTATTATGTTTTAATCTTTAAAAAAGGAAAAATAAAGATTGTTATTATTATTAACTGAGATCTCGGCATTTGAACCGAGTTAGTCGATCGAATACGAATGTTAGCATAATGACCTGGCAATCAAATTCCGAGTACTCGGAGTACTAGTCAAAATGCAATCTTTTTAAAATTTATTTAACATTTTCATATTTATTAATTTAATACCTTATATTTAAGTATTGAAACGTCATATCGTTGATATGAAAAATAAAATAACAAATAAACAATGGAAAATGAAAATTTTAGCGATGGGCGTCTTAATTTATCTTCAATCAAAACCTTTGATAAAAATCCAACTAAAAAGTACAACTCTATTAAGATGGAATATTAAAAAACCAAGTTGCATAGACACCGTTCATACGTTTCCTGAATATTGTCGACTTTACTTACAACATTTCTTCCTTTATATATATAGGAAATATACATATTATATTTAGATGTATAGATATTTAAATGACGAACCAAGTCTCGTCAATAGAAACATCAAAGCGACATCTAACAGAGCGAATTGCGCTAGGAATAATTACTATGCAAAATTATTAGCATATTAATTAAAGAAAATGTAATTAAAATAAAGAGAGTTCAACTGCTGATTGTAACTTTGTCGTTTTCCTGTTGAAACGATTTTTCATATTCTTCATCTCGACCAGGATATGTCTGAATCTTATGGACAATTTAAATGACGTGTAATTATAATCTTCCGTTTCATCGAAAATTAAATTGTCACACAGAATTAGATAAAAATAAGAAAAATATGATTGAAATTGAAATTTCTATATTTTTTGAACATCCTCTAACAACGTAAAAATAATTGATCGAGATCTTATTTTATGGAAATTTCAAATGAAACTATTTCACGAAGCTAAAATATTTAACAAGAGAAGTATTAAAATTAATATAATAATTTGAGTTTAATTGTTAAAGATGTTTCAGGAACTACCGGGATTTATTATATAGATTAAGAAGGGGTTGAGTCATCTCTTAAGAATTAGTCATGTATTTGAATTTCATAGGGGTAGCTTTGTGCAAATATCCCTTTAAATAAAATTTTCCCTTCAAATCTTGTAAACATATAACAATATTCCGGGCAATGGACAAGATTTCCGGACCCGTCCGTTTCTAATTCCATTTATCAGAATTTACCGTTTGAATTAATTATCCATGTTTACAAGAAAAAGAGCTTTAAATCAAAACTATTAATAATTAATAAATGAGAAATTTTTAAGATTTATTTAATTTATTTAATATTTCTTTGATAGTTAACGTTTAATTTTAAATATTTACATACATTCTATTAACCGAGATATGAAATATATTTATTTAAATACTAACTGTATCCACCACTGCCCACGACTTCGTTCACGTGAGTTCTAGAAAATTGATCATTAATATGTCATTCTCATTATACGATGTTTGAATCTATGTGGTATTTTTTATTTCACAAATGTAATATTTATTTTTTACAACAAAATAAAACTTTAAATAATAATTAATCAATCTCGCTACTTATATATTATTAATAAATATGAATAAAATTAAAGTATTTGTCTGTGACTTTTTCATAACTTTACAATAAGTATATACTTAGTTAAGAAATTTACAAACACTGCTATTGAAAATTTATAAATGTGGTAAAGAAAATTCGCGTGCTTTTGTATTAATTTTTATAACCCAATCGAAATACCAATGACATGATATTTTAAGAAATTTGTTCATTGATAATTGGCTTGAAGTTCTTAAGAAAAATTACGTATTTTTCCTTGATAGTCTTTTTAAGTTATTACTATTAATGTCATAATCAACTAATATGTATACTCGTATAAGATTTTATAGTTTTCTTTAAAAATGTAACATTTTCCTGTAATGAAAAGTATCCAATATATTGCCTAAGATAGTCAGTAATCATCATATCAAATTTCATCCAAATCCATCGCGTGGTTTTCCCGTGATGCGATAACAGACCGACAACATTTTAAAAATGGTGAATTTGAGCTTTTTATCCGTAATTATGACAATAATAATTAAACTTTCCAAAAAATATTCAATATCCAGATAAAGTTCAGTTAGAATTTTACTATATATATCTACGTAACGTACCTATGTTTAAGTTTTGTTTACTCGCTTTAATAAAATTTTAAGCCTCCGCAAATGTTGGCCCTTAACACTTCCAATGAGAGACAACGTTGATTTCTCGATGAGAAGTTAAAGGTAAATTATAATTTAGGAAAAAAAATTAATGTAAATTGTTTAATAATTGATATTAAATTAAAAATGTGACACAAATTCGATGTCAACAGCATTTGAAGAGACTTTTATAAACAATTCACCGTGCGTTCAAATCCCAAAAGAGCTATGAATATTTTTCGTTTTGTAATAAAATTAATTTTAGCTGTAGATTTTAATGAATAATTTATTTTGTGAAAATATAATTAAAATTTAACATCATTAGTTAAGTTTATAAAAACGTCAAATATTATTCATTTTTTTTAAAGTGCTGCATACTAATGCTAATTAACCATTTCAAATTAAAAAAAAATAAAACTTACAGCCTAAATTTAATAGAGATTTACATATTTTTTTAAAGAATAAGTTGAGGTAGATGTTGTTTGGTTTATTTTTCACATCTAATATTTTTTATAGTTACTATTTTTTTTTTTTTTTTTTGTAAAAACTATGTAACATTAAAAGTACACTTTTTAAAATGGTATAGCTGTCTCGACTTTATATTTGTAATAAGTACGCTATAATAAAAGAATAAATGTTCCTTAAAAAGACATGATGAGAGGGTGTTGGAAGTGGTAAGGATTTGTAGATAGTCGCGAACTTTTTTGTGGGAGTGTGAGAAGAAAGTCTGTTGCGAGTCACAACGTTGCAGTTGAAACGAATCAAAGCATATCATGTGCGATAATCGCCACTTTACGATTACTATGGCGTCATATTTCGTCAATACTGCTGATGACTTCTGAACGAGGGATCTTTTTAAATCGCATTTGATTTTATTGGCGTGATCAAAGTTTCTTTTTGCACCATTTATGGGTTTTATATCATTTTGAGCACCACGTTACGTTTTAAATATATGTTTGTTAATATGTATTTTTCATATTATACTAAAAAAAAAAAATGAATTTTCAAGTTTATTTACTTTAGATTAGAATATTGGAAATTTACTTACGCGACCCCTCGACTATATTTGAAGAATAAAATATTCAAATCAAATCACCTTATAATAGCAAATAAAAAATTATCATGAACGATTTTGCATGGGCAATTCTATTATTTTATTCAAATCGCGAACGATAAATCAAAAAATAAAAGCTCAACGGTGGTTGAATCGTGACAAATGAGTGAGCATTGCATAGAGCCCTAAGGAAACAGAAGCCACAAGACCAGGCGTAAGTTGTTGTAAATGCCGTTGTAATATATTCAAATGAGAAGTCATTTATATTTGTTGGGGTTAATATTCACGTTTCCGAACGGAAAAATCATGAATATGTTTCATTTTTATTGAGTCTTTATATTCATAAGTGACTTGTTCACAATGAGCTTATACTACGCTGAGATATTGTTGCACATCTAGCGCATACAAATGCTGTCTGTAATTTAATGGTGGAACAATTCTAGCCAGGAAAAGTTTAACGGGGTTGCAACTATTTGCATTTTAATAGCGATGAGCCTTTTCTATATTCATCCATTTCAAACACTTCTTTTTGCGGATATTTGCCTCCCTTACGTATCGTTCTTATTCTTTTATTTCAAAGCGATACTAAGCAAAGATTTTAGGTTTTAATGATTATTTACGTATTATAAGTTTTGCATTAAGTTAACTTTAGATAAAATTGAGAATAGAAAATAATATCGCAAAATTGGTATAGATGATTTGGGGAAAATATGTTTCAAGGAGATTCTGCTTCGTGCAGGGGTTGTGCAGAATTGCATTGTCATATATATCTATATGCAATCCAAAGATTCTATATGCTCTATTGCATATGCAAATTAAATTGTAAATGTGATCGTTTGTAAAAGGGATGAAATTTGAATTGTGCGGCAGATATTAAAGAGATAGAATCACCCTTCGATTATTGCTACTCGAAAAAAATACTAATCAACGATTTTATTTCATTTTCAATGATTAATTATATATTTTAGTTTATAGTATTTTTTTATTAGTTGATCGCATTTATATTAAAAAAATTGAAACAATGTCTTTTTTGCAGCGTGAAATAATATTTACACTGTGAATAGTAGGTATATCTCGGAAATAAATTATTAAAAGTTTATTTATTTGAAAATTCAAGTGGCTTCAGGAGCTTCAAAAATGCATTTGAACACATTTTAAAGGTTTGGCAGTCTTTTGGTGTCTTTTCTTCTTTAATATGTTTCTTACATCACCTATGCTGTTATTTTTTTCACAACGTGAGATACTTCCTTAAAAATATATATCAACATAAATTATCTCCTCGTAACTAATGACATAGAGATTTTGATCGCTACAACTTGAGGCAGTACCTAAGCTCAGTTCAAATCCTGTACAGCTTATTATCTAGACTTTGAAAAATTTAGACAGTAGCTACTTGCTAATGGCCTAAGATACAATAAGTAGATGGAACTTGAAATAACTAAATCTAAAAAAATTTCACTGGAATATGTTTTTTTTTAATGCCAAATCTGGTAAATAAACTTTACTAGCAAGGTTAAAGGTAATAGATGCTTTTTTCATAAAACCGATGGAACAAGAGATGATGAGAACTCTATAAAAAAGATTTTTATATAGAGGTATTACGATCTTTGACTTGAAATAAGTAGCTATAAGATTCACAGATTTGTATTATCTATTTAATAGATAATTCGCTAAGTATAACTTCACTTGACAAGGACAGCAGACTCAAATAACCGTGCAGTTGAGCGTCTTGAAATAAAATTAAAATAAAAAAAAATTTTGAGATTTTTCAAGAACTTTTGAGATTTGAAATAATACTTTAAGAATAATTAAATTACCAAAATACGTATACGTATTTTGGTAATTTATAAATTACAATTTATATACTTTTTAATCTACTCGCAACGATAATATTTTTTTCCGATAACTTAACTAACTTATTTGTCCTATTAAGAAGTTTAGAAATAAGACTTGAAAGATGTCAAAACAGCAGTTTTTTAACAACTCGAATACTTTTGTACGCCCACAATGAAAGCTTTTTTTTTACTAGCTCAGCCAATAAGAGAATAGCTATACATAGGAGTGATAGTGTTTTAGAAGGTCGCCTTATTACCTACTTCCTTTTCTGGAGGTCTACATTTATTCTTCGGAATTTAAGTTTAAAAAAACGTTTTTAGTATGAATTATGTTTTCATTAATGAATTTATCCAAAAAGCACATTTTCTTTAATGGATTTCAATATTAGAAACACAAACCGTTTAAATGTTTCAAATAGTATATTTAATTGTTGTCGTTACACCTGGTTGAATATGAAAACACGCAATTTCTTAGGAGAAATAAAACATTACTATAAAACTGTACATATTTTTGATAGCTCTTTGTTCGGCTTATTGCAGGTGAGAGAAACTTAACTTCTGATAAGCTATCTGGCAAAGGACCTATTTGGAACTCAACTAGTTGAGTGAAGAGATACAAAAACGATACTCTTGACATATCTACAATCAATTACAGTTACCATGACACAATTTACAAAATGAATAATCATAATTTAATGCAATGAAAGAAGATAAGGTTTTTGGAGTTTAGTATGCCTATATGATGAAAAAACTAATGCGTCACAATGATAATTCTTTATTGTGTTTTGCCAAAGTAGTAATTTTAACTCTTATAATAAGACCTCGATCTTTCAAAGAAAGTTCAGACTTGTTGAAATCCAGACTTTAGTAGATACTAATCACGAGGAAGAAGAAAAGAATGTCACCAAAATTTATTATGGAAGGAAGATATATCCATGTCAATAGCGCATGTAAGGATAGAATGTTTCAGAGTTAATAAAAAGATAATAATCACTTAGTATAGAAACTGTTTTAAAATATTTTTTAGAGAAGTTTTAAATCCTTTTGCCGATAGAGTACGGAGCATTACACAATTATCATTGAAAAGTCGTGTTTTTGGGTTCTTGACACTTGTTTTAAAACTTAAAACTATAACATAACCATTGACGATAACAATAACTAAGGAATAACCAAGTTAAGTAATTGGGCATTTTGTGTAATGAATTAACCTTAAAATTTTATCTTTGAAATGATATAACAACATAATATACCCGTATAACATAATTATATAACATATTAAAACATATACAAATTCAAAAAATGATTCGATATTTGGTTATTCACTGTTGATTTAAGTTTGACTTAATTTTAAGCAGAATTAAGTCAAGTAGCTTAAAAGTCAAGTCAAGCAGTGATCCCTAGCAGAGTTAGGGTAGTCAATTACAAGGTAAGTTTTAACGTAACTTAAGTAATTGACGTAAGTTTTGTTGGTCAATTATAATTAAAAGATTTATTATTTGATTCTGATTTGTTTGTTGGATTTAAGATTTTCATCAGATAAAGTAAGTTTCAAATCGGGTTTTAAAACCATTTGGAATGACAAGAGCATAAAAACCAGTGGAAAGTACAAACTTTACTATGTATAGATTGAAATAAATACATACGACATCAGAATGAATTTTTTATGATTTTTTACAATGCAAAATAAAAGCTTAACAATGAATTGATATATCTGTGTATTTAATGTAAAGATAGATAAGGGTTGTTTTGAGTGAACTGCGGCGGCATGACACATCGTTTTCCATTGAAATTTTATTTAGCCACGATCGCAACTATACAACAACTAAATGTATTTTATGTATTTATTTTTTTATGTACGAATACACACGTATACTTACATGAACGAACAATTATTATATCATTGAATTGAATTTCATTAGAACAGCTCGACTCATGTCGGTGTAATCCTAAAAAAGTCAATGCGCTAGAGTTTTATAGTCATAGATGTAATTTTGCAACGTCATTGTAAAGCAATAAGTCAGCCACGGGACGGGACTCTTTCGTTCATGTTTGTTATTGTACTAGAGAAAATAATAGCATTGGGGTGACATTGATATGATGATGATGATGATGAGAGTTGAACCGATGCAATTTTTGATTGTTGTGAAAAATGATTAAATTGTATGTTTCACAACATCCATGCGGTGTGGTTGTCATCGGTGTTCCTGTTGGATTCTAGGACAAAAACAGGATTCATTTAACATAATGTATTTATTAAAGCACTCGGTGAATTTTTAACTACCAACTCATTCCGGTTTCATTTTATGGGATACCGATGCTGGGAAAAAGCACTGATTAATTAAACATAAAATCGTTATAAGGATCCTTTTGAAATTATGTCGGTAATGGTAATTTGGTTTTTGACTGTCAATCAAGAGTTTGGTTCACGATAAGTAAATAATTTGATATCTACTGTTTTGAAAAAAAGCAATCTTTCTGGAGCTAATATGTCACCAACAAGATATTTATATACTTAACTTTGCAATAACATATAAAAAATTAAAATTAACTTTTGAGATTTATTTATTTCATTACTTAAATGAAAGTAAGAAAAAACTATAAACTTAATTATTTAGTTTAGATTTTGCTCGTTTATTATTACAACATTTCTTTCCTGTAATAACTTTTAATTTTTATCTTTCATTGTTTACTTCATATAAATGAGAATCGAAAATTTCTCGTTAAAATGTTTTTACAGAAATAATTTCATAACCGTAATTATTTTTGTTACTTTGCAAAAAAAAAGTTTAAAATCCATTTATGGTTGATTTGAAAATCGAACATAATTTGTAGATACTTTCATAAAAAAATGTAAAAACGTATATTACAATAACAATGAAATAAGAGAATCATTTATAAAATAATTGACTTTCATTTCAAATTCAACGAGAAAAATCTATCAAAGTAATTTATTGTTTGCCAAAAAAATAGCCAACAATTATTATTAAACATATTGGCAATTTATATTACAATTCTATTGTGTTTTCATAAATACTTAAATTTTGTATCGAACCGAAATTATAACAATAGCTCGCTTAATAGTTTTATTTTTCGATTAACTCAAATAATGTAAATACAGATCGATGTAATCACATAGTTTAGTAAAATATGCAAAACATTGTTGAGAAGAAATGAGATTTCACAAAAAAAAAAACATTCTTACGTGAATCCAATTTTCTACCTGTACGATAGTCATTGAACTTTTCTTATAAATAGCATGTTAAAACAATTACTAAATTTAATTATTAAATTTATGGTAGATTTAACATTAGTATTTTTCACACAATAGAATATTTTTCGGAGAAAAAATTCTTTTCCTAATTTTTGAATTACTTTTATAAACGTACGTATATTACGTTTCAATGTTGTAGAGAAAAGTTCAAATGCCACTATACTTTTAGAATACTTGATTAAATAATTAGTTTTGCTGTAAATAACTCAATACAATTCCATGGATAGTGAATACATTTTGTCTGAATTTTTAATAAAAGAAAAATAGCTGTGAATAAAGATAAATCAAATAAAACATTTTAGAAGCTCTTGACATAAATGTTAAACTAAACATTGCAATAAGTCAATGCTTGACTATAAGTTTTTAGGTGGGTCTAATTAAGACCAACTTCATTTGAATTTGATTTTAGTATCTACGTGCCACAACTAAAACAATCTTTAATTTATCACGTTAAAGTAGGTTGGATACCAATTAGAGAAATCTTAGAAGATATTTATATACCAACATAACAATATACATAACTAGTGCTAGAAATTTTCAAATTTATTTACTTTTGTGACGAATTTGAAATAGAAGTGTTTTATAATTATAAAAACAACTAACGTCAATTACACGAAAAACCATCATCGCTTTATTTTTGTTTAAACACCTTCAACTTCTATGTGGGGGACTATTTTGCTAAAATTTGTTAAATACAACGGATTAGATGTATACCAATTTCATTCAAAGTGTCATCTTATAACATAATAGTTACGTCAATGTAAAATAAAAGTCAATAATTTTGGTTTTATTTCACAAAAAAAAAAAATCAGAAATATCTACCTTTCGTTCTGAATAGGCATCAGCACATCTATACCTAGATATTCTGTTATTTATAGTGATGAGCAAAATTTAATCTTTCTTTTACTAACGTCTTTGACAGTAGAAATATTGGTTAAATTTAATTACACGGGATTAATTAACCGCATAAATGGCTGCACTAGATTAAATACTTATTTACTACCCAAGTTTTATGTGCGTTAAATCCAAATTGACAGAAGAACCGAGTAAAATACTTAAACAAAGATTTTATTCCTCACTAATTTATATTATGGAAATGAACCGATAAGAAAATTGATTATTTGTATCTGTTTTCAAAGGAAGGACAACTTCGACACTTGGTTTTTATTGCAAACTTACAAACTTATCATTTGAGTTTTTAAAATTCAATCTTATTTATAAAAATTGGAAGTTATAAAAGCTATTCAAATACCTTAAAACAAATTTAAAATAGGCTAAAGTAAACTAAACTAGATAATCGATTTGTATTTTTTTTAAATAAATTTTGGAAGTTTTCAAGAGTGATTAGTGAGCAATGAGCATATTTTGTGGGTTAGTATCATTAGTGTGTATATATTAAAGCTTTAATCCTAGGATTTAAAAGCTGGAAATGCGGATAAACTTGGATTTGTGACTCTTTAAGAAATTGAATAGAATTATTGAAAATGACTGTTATTTCGGATAGATATCAAAATACCATTAATATACAAGTACTAAATTTTTACTTTGACCACCAGTTTTTATAAAATACTAATAGTTTGTGTTTTTAAAAATATTTTGCAAAAGAATAACAATGTTTTATTAATAGGCTTTAACAAGACGGTGCCTGAACTAAAGTTAGCTGGCTAAGCCCAGCTTTAACAAACTTTCCCAAGCTCATTGACTTTTACATAAAACATTTGAACATACCTACATTGAACATAATATTATATTTGAATGTATTCAATGCTTTATTTAAATTTTGTAAATATTTCAAGTTTGTTACGGGTTAAGTATTGTTTTGTTGAGTATAGTTCATGTAAAGTTATTGTTGATTTTAAAAACCGTAAGCTTATTAAAGGTCTTAAACAGATTTGTTAACTGTTCTCATGTTGATTACGTAAATATAAAATGTAGTTTTAAGATTATGATTCATTGACAAATTAACTAATTTTTCTTATTTTTTTTACCAAACTTCAAAACCTGACCAATGATCACTGATCAATTTTTACAAATGAATCAATCGTATAAAGTTCGTTTAGGTCATGATTTTTATTTCGAAAAACATAAAATTCGGTAAAACATCTTTTACAATTTTTGCTAGGTAAGTTTTAATTTATCTTTCGAAAATTAGGTATATTTTAAATTTTTAAAATTGGATGGATATTGTAAAAATACTATATATACAAAAACAATTAAGCATGAAACAATTAATATTATATAATTAATTGGAATTTTTTATTTAAATCTAGAAATAAAAAATCCACCTAAATTTCACACTTTTAAGACCTTTTATATTGTTAAAATAAACTTCATTGTTAAAAATTAAATACTATTCCATAGAAAAGTAGCAACACACTCAATATATGAAGACGAAATGACTTGCATAAAACGCTATAAAATAAAATACAACGTGTTTTGGCAACGACGAATGATATATTATTGTTTTGGACAGATTTTCTCGCTGTATTCGAATATGTGTAGAATAAGGGACGAAGTCAAGTCAATGTTTTATAAATTGTCCGCAAGGAATGAAATGGACATGTTGGCTAAAAAGTGGATTTTCAGATTACTCTAATTGTCTGTCAAGTTTAAATTTATTCTGAAATAATCACTTCTGAATCTCTAACGTGAGCCGAAATTTTATCATGAATGACTCTACATTTTCCATACCTATTTTTACGTATACATTACAATTAATTATAATTCTTTAGGAAAAATGGTTCCAGAACGTGAAAATTTTTATTTCTCCACATTCGAAACTCACCCTAAGAGTTGAGCTTTTAATAAATTAAAAAAAGAGAATTATCTCACAATTGTATGGTTGAAATTTTCTTGTGTTATACATAGGTATATATGCACAATACTATAAGGGTAGTAACCGTTTAATTTCACACAAATGTAATGGGTAGGTAGGTATTGGTAAGTCAATCTATATTAGAGTTAATAAATTGAAATTTAAGTCGGATGTAGAAAGAATATGGATGTATAGCTAGCAAATTTTAATAATAGTCGAGATAGGGAATTAAAACAATACGAAAAGCGAACGATAATGAAGCTATCAGATCGATGTGTGCACCTTTAGCTTTTTTATATGTGTGGATATATACACACATAATACGTTCGTGAGATGAAGCAATTACTCACGCCCGTTCAGATATGTGAGAATTATGAAAAATATATGTGTTACAAAATCAATAGCGGCTGAGGAAAGAACAATATAAAAAATTATACTTAGTTGCATTGAACCAATTTAAAAAATGAAACTGATTGGAATCAAAGGAAAAGGGCTGTTCGTATAGATTTTAAACGTAATTTATATATATAATAAAAAAATGTATAAAGCAAAGGATATTGTCCCTAACCCATCTAAACTCAGATGGGACCTTTCAATAGATTGTCCTCCATTCAACGGCCACCCGTTCGTAATTTTTTCTATGCGAGTATTAATGAAAATTGAGAAAAATATTAAACACCTTCTAATTTGACAGAATGAGAAATGGATACCATTTTCTACACGATAGCGTGTTTACAATGAAATAAAAATTTATTGGCCCATTTCAGTCGAACATAATACGTTTTATTTTTCATTCTATATACCCAAAATGTTCACATTTGATTCAAACTAAAAAATATGAGTTTTGTTTTTTGAGGAGGTAGTAACTGTTTGTGTTTACCTCGGTATTGCGTGGAAATTTATCACCTGAAATGTGGCCAATAACGATACGTTAACAGTGGTGAAGATTGAGAAGTTTAGATTTATTGGTATTTTTTACACTTCGGTGCGTGAAATCATAACGTTTATTGCAGGCATTTGTATGCTAACGTTTCTCAGCTACAAGATATTTATCAACATGTGCTTAATCTAAATGAAAAGAAGTTGATGTTTAAAGGTATTAATTAAATAAAAGCTATTGAAAAAATGTAAATCATAAAAAATAAGATTGTACGTATGTATTATATTTAGTATCGGAATCTAATTGGATTTTGATTCTATAATTTTTATATTGTTTTATATACTATAGTTTAATTTTTTCTAAGCATCTGGGCTTTTTAAGAAAGTGCAACTGAGCCCGGATAGCCCTTCGATTTTTGGCTCATCTTGTTCTTAATATCAATTTGGTTTTTTTATTATTATATTCATAAGTTATCTATTTATATTTTTGAAGTCATAAATATCCGACCAACGTCGTTTAGCATTAAGCGACTAAGCGTTATTTAGTGCTACATCCACAAATCACAAAAAGTTAATAAAGTTATTTATAAAAATATTCTTTTTTTAGTTTAGAAAAGTTCATTTATCGAATGTTTCAAAATTTTTCTCAAATCTGTTATTTACATTAGAAAAATGAATTAAAATCGAGTTCATTAAGAAGTCTGAACACTCAAGAAAAGGTATTTATTATGAATTCAGTTTTTTTGACTACAATAAAAATGTTGCAACTTAAATTTGAATTCAGAAATCATGAATATATATAACTATTTTTTTTTTGATTTTGAAAATATAACTTTTTTAGGAAATGATATTAACTAGAAATATTTTAAATTAAATCCATTTATAATTAAATTTTTTGAATATTCAGATTTCCCACTAAAAATTTACTTAAGTAATTACTAAATTTGATTTAATTATGAACTGGAAAATATGAATACGACACGCACAATGACAAGTTTTACACTTAAAATTCGACCAATCAAGTTGAGCATTTTCCAAATCCAACATTTTACAAATCAAATCGAACATTTTGCAAAAATTTGACACTTTGCAAATCAAATTGAAAAATTAATTTTCTCCACAGATTAACTGAAATACTAGTAGAAAAAAATATAAAAGCGGTATGGTAATTATTGATAACGCAAACAGTTATCATGATGAACTTTTTCAAAATTCTATCAAGGAGATATTTTCAAAAATTAAATTTTCAAATTTGGAAGATATAATAAATTTGTTAATTTTTTTATCGAAATGGTTTATGAATATGTACATGAAAATATCTGCAGTTACCACAAAAGGATATGTTTCTTCTAAGTTCAAATGCCTTTTATGACCTCATGACTTCAATCAACAATCTTCGACTACTACGTAGGTACTTACCTATAATAAACACTTAATTAATAAATAAATTTCAATTTGATTTGTAAAATGTTCAATTTGGAGTGTTAAAACTTAAAAATATGATTACCTTAAAACATCAGAAAAGTTATTTCAGAGATAGAAAGCCTTCATTAAGTCATTATTTGTAGATCTTAAAAATTACGTCCTCAAAAGTCATAAATCGATTTCTAGAGGAAGCTTAAAATTGACTACTTGTGAATTTATTCTTACTTTAATGCTGTATGTGTCATTAAAAACGTAGCGGAAATTAGCTGAAGATTATTTATTTTAATTGAAAAAATCTTGAATCAAATATCATTTTTGTTATTATTAAGTTAGTTCAATAAAAATGCTGTATTTTCTGAAGTAAAATGTTAAGTTCTTACAAGATAATTTCGGGTTGAGATTATTGTTGAATGATTATACTTATACAAATTATTAGTTATTACATTTTCAAAATTATAATATATATTTATATGTATACAGAAACGATTCTAAAAGAATTTAAAATGTTGAGAAAGAATTTATCTTTTTGTTTGTAAGAAATAATATACGTCTCTATAATATATAAACTTATTGAAGATTGAAAAATTCTTCTAGTAAAATTATTCCGTTACGCTTAATAATAAAATGGAAATTATAATAAAATTAATCAAACGATTAATCTAAAAAAAAAAATTCTTTCATACGTAGCCACATGGAAAAAAATAAACGAATGACTTAAAATTTTTTCTAAATAGACAGATGTCTATAACATTTGTAATCCATCAAAAGTTCGACAGATAAACTTCGGTATATATAGGTAATAATAATAATATAACTAAAATATATGCATTGAAATCGATTTATCTTTGAGAATCTTCATTCAAAAATCATACCCTAAAGGGATAATAAAATGGTAACTACACATCTAATAAAACGATTTAAAAACTAGTATTTTTAGTGAGAAACCCAACCTTCTGTCGCGGTCCATAATTATGGTGGACAATCAATATAAGACCGGCCTAGACAAGATAGAGCTTATACGAATGAAAAGTAACAAACGCGAGTGGTGCTCGTGTAATATTTTCAGTTTGATTTTTTGGGATCAGAGGATTCAAGTTGAGCTAAACTCTTTTTTAATCAGCCCAGTCTATGATTATATTATTATTATTGACCACAATGAAATGTAATGATAGACCTCTCGTTCACATACAAAAGATCATTTTATTTAAGAAATTTAATTTGTTTTTATAGGGTTGCTCTTCATTGTAATTAGTTTCGTGTTTATCAATTACTGTAACATATATTTATTTTATACATATACATAAATATGATTTTAAAAACGAATAACAAAAATCTATTTAAGATACGTATGCTTTTATTCAATCCGATTGGAGCCTTTGCCCAAGAGGAAGGAGAGCAAGACGTACGTAGGTACATACATATAAAATATATCGAAGGTCTCATCAAACCTCGTTTCTTTATTTGATTGACTGTGATGAAGTTTTGAAAGGAGGATCCTATTTTTTTTTTCAAAATACCGAATACTTGACACACCTCTTGAATTTTTGATTATTCGTCTCTAACATGTCTTTTAATTAGATTCGAAATGAAACTAAGCGAATCGTTAATTTGAATTTTTTTGACTTTATAATCTCAGTTTCAAAAGGATATAATATAGTATAAATAATTTGAAAAGTGAAGAAATATGAAGTATAAGATATAGGTAAGTATTATATTTATGTTACTCTCGACTACTTAGTCACAAGTTCTTTTTGAGATAATTTGGAATTATTTTTCTTTTTAACTTACAAAATATGCTTTCTCATATAGGTTAGCTATTGATACTCTCAGATTTAAGTCATATAAAAATTTTACTTTTAAAGAGTAAAAATAGATAGTTTTCTATAAATAAAAAATCATTTTATGTCATCAAAAAGGAACTCAAAATGTCATTAGCTTTTTCGACATACTCTCTTAAATCGAAATTGTGACTTTTGACTATCAAATAGTGACCATTCACTATTTTGTAGTGAAAAATATACCACTATTTGAATTTAGTGGTATACTCTGCACTGCAAAAATAGTGAATAGTCACTAAAGTCACTATTTCGATTTAAGAGAGTAGTCAGATTACTTTCTGAACAAAAGGATGACCCGAAAGGAATCATGTGAAGCAATTGTGTCATTAACTTGATTTAGTAATTAAAATCCAGTGTACCTTCTGGATTTTCCACGTAAACAATATTTTACGTTTTGATACTAACAGCTTCGAGTAGTCCTTTCTCTAACAACGATTCAATTCAAAGAATAAAAACTTTTTCTATTTACTGTAGCAAGCAACACGGATTTCTTTATCCATCTTTGCATTTCAGCACAGTATACACAAGTTGTTTCAGTGGTAAGCTGATAAATCAAGTAATTATTCGTTATAAAACTGTATGAGCCACTTATTGGCGCAGCATTTAGAGTAATTGATCTTTGCTCCATGCGTCATTGGTACTGGGTTCGATCCCCAATGAATCCTACATATAAGATCCTAGACCTAAAATAAAATGACCTACAGATATTTTCTGTATTTATAGACAGTCGTAATATGACCTTAGAAGTTACCGGTTTCGAATACGTTAGCGGATATGAAATTATTTCGCATTATCCATTAGTTTGGGATAGACTCCATGGCGGACGTTAGATTTTTTTAAAATATTAAAAGTAAAACAAAAAAGGGAATAACTTGACTTTATTCAAGTTTAAGTTATCATTTGGTACTACAATCAGTAAAAAGTCATATGAGTAGATAATAAGTTAATCAACTTTATCAGTGTTGTCTACTTAAAATTGCAAAAGTAACAAAATTATATTATACTCCCCCGATAATTTTATTTCGACTCGGTTACGGATAGATTTTAATTTTGGTTATCTGATAGTTTTAGTTACGGTTACGGAGCTCTTTGACATCCGTTTATCAAAACAAACATATGTTGAAGAAATATGTACTGAAAATCAAAATGCAAAACCACAAAATAATGATTTTGTGATCCACCCAAATGCAAAAATAATTAACGAAAATAAGAAAGCAGACTTTTCTCAATATGAGATTTGTTCCAGATAACAGACAACCCGACCATAAGTAAATGACGGTAGATATGCGCAGTGTAAAAATAGCGTTCCAGATGATTTGTGACTGTGTCTTTACGGGTTAATTTGTGTACCAGATTAACTTGTACGAATCTAAATCAGTGATACCAGACTTGATCTCAAGCAAGTATGGTTTAAAAATGGCCAAAACTAAGCTAAGGATGGATATGCGCACAAAGTGGGTAACTACATACAGTTTTTTATTATCGCGTTAACTAACTAAAAATGTCATCGGGAACGAACCTGTTTTTGCACTATAATGTTTTATAACAATTTATTACGTTACGACGGTTTCCCCCGTAACTCCAATACAAGTGGGGGTAGCGGGTTAAAATTGTGCGACAATAAGTTTTTCATGATGAGGAATCAGCACACGGAAGCATTTTTCAAAAATCGCCTGGGGCACTTTTCTTATGGCTATTGGGCTAAAGCCTTTCAGAAATTAAAACTTTTCTACATAAATTGTTAAAAGCGCTTTTTTTAGTGTTCTATTATTATCGTCAGTTTTATTATGATATATTGAAATTAAGGATTTATTAAATTATAAATTTCATTTTAAGACTTATTCCTTTGCGAAATAAAACCTACAGATTTTTATTTTAAGCCTACGAACCTTTATGTGTTGTTATTAATAGTTAATTTTACAAAGAAAAAAATCTTATTAATCTTTCACAGAATATTTAACACACCTTCACATTGCAAAAATGAATGCTTATTATTTGCACATGAATGATTTGACAAGCCGCGTTTCAACAGCATTACACACTTATACACGCATACATTAGCTAGATATTATTTAGAAATATTTTATGGTAATAATTTAGTTTTAGTATGATTAACTCTTATTCAAATTTTGTGTACCACGAATTAATTATAGACTCACAGTCAAATTAATTACTCACAAATTGTAATATTATCTTGATTCTTTGACGAATAGGACTGAAGGGTATCAATTTCATACTGTAAAGCAATAAATTTCAAAAGTCATCAATTCCTTTTTCTATGAATACATAATTATCATTTATATTGTTATTTTAATATTATTATATATTTTTTTTTGAAATAAATAATTATTATTACTGTTTTTGAATTGTTAAAGAACTGAGAGTTCCAATTAAGAAGTTTTACGGGAATGAGTTCTGTTGGCTCAAAGACCGTTCGTAACCTACGTTTTACTTTGTGTGAATAATAATATTATAATTTTCTCTAGTAATTATTTTTGATATAGAATAATATTCAAATTAATCGTATATATAACTTCATATTATAAATTATTTTTGTTATTGTATTTTCTGTTTTATAAATGAATTCAGGAAATGAGCCAAATAGAACTATTGTAGCTAATTATTTTTAATTTTTTTAATAATATCACATCTTCTGAAATTCAAATAAACTTGTACGTATAATACATAAGAAAATAAACACCAATTCAGATAGTACTGTTGTATATCGAAAGAACGAATGATTAAGAAGATTTCCGAAAAGGATAATTTATTCTCTAAATAGTATAAAAACAATTTAAATGTTTCACGTATAATTATTAAAAAAAAAAAAAAACATTTTATTGCAACTTGGATCAAGATAATTTTTCTAAAAACATCAACGGTCAAATCATGTGCTCAGCTTCGGGCGGAAAACATCCCTGATTCGAATCCGTTTAATTTTGAATTAAATAACAATTCGTCCAAAGGTATTGAGCATGTGTCTGTATTATAAATGAATTTGTACACATACTTAGGTATACCTACGCTATACCATGGCACAGTCATTGAGCTAAACCTACAACTTGATTTTTTAGCTAGAAAGTCATTAAGATTAAAACGTGACATGTGTGCGGATGCATCCCGTCTCTTAACCGCAATTACGATAAGTTGTTATATAGGTTAAGAATAATCACAAAACCTATGATTATCGACCACATTTTCTGAAGATGGGTTTTAATCTTTTTCGGTAACAACTGTAGTAGATTAATTTTAAACGATTTACACTGTTAATAAATGTAAGGATTTGAGATAATAAAGAATGAATTGAGAACTAATTATAGACTTCAAAACGTACAAATTAAAATTATTTAACAAAAGAAATAGATTTAAAACATTTTTGCACTTACTTAATAAAATGTAATTGGCAATATTTTTAACAAAAAAAAAAAAAAAACGTATAAAAATATCAAATTAACTACAGTAAAAAAGTGTGAATTGTTGAACACGACGAAAGTAAAATTTTGTTTTCGTTTAATCAAGATCTCCTACGACGAAGGTAAGTTATAGCAAAGGGAATAAGAATGTATTTGAAATAATAAATAATATGCACTTTAAAAATGCAATTAGTAAGTATATTTAACTTCAAACGTAGCATTTTACTTGTTAGACTGTAGAAGATTTAGAATACTATGAGGAGAAAAATATGTAAGATGTTCAACATTTTGTTGTTTCCTTAAGTCTTAAAGTCTTTAAGTGTCTAGATAAACAAATAATCTAATCCTACGATTTTCTGTGAAGTGATTAATATACCTACTGTAATTAATTAATTAATTTGTCGTAGTATAAATAGTGAATACCTATATATTTGAATATCTGAAAAATAAGTAGGTAAATTATAGATGCAAAGTAGTAAAATAATCCATTGTATAACCTACATAAATTTGTAACTTACTTTTATTGGTTTAAAATTGTCATATACAATTATTATAATTTAATTAACACGGTTTGGAAAGCACATATATGAAATGTGAAATTAATGTTTCAAGTGTCAACTAACACATTTATATATGTATAGTAGTTTATCATAGTACCAGCAGTTTATAATAAAAGGTACAATTGACGAGGCGTTCAAGAGTCTAAAAATAAACCAAATATTAAAAAAAAATATTAAAAGGTACGGAAGTTATTTAATCCACAATACAGCATTTTTCAAGAAATTCAAACGGTTGCTTCAACGGTTAACCATCCAATTGGTGTAGCAGCTTTTCCACTCCAAGTTGAACATTTTACAAATCTAATAGGATGCTCTACTCATTAGTTGTTAATTATACGTAGTAATTAAGGATTAGATAATTATTGATGAAAATTATAGTAGAAAAAAGATATGTACATGTTCATTTAATTCATGAATATTCTTTTGCGGCAGCTGCTGATGGTTACATTACATAGTCATAAAATATTTTTTACAATTGGTAGAAATGACGGTGGTAATAGACTAGAAATTTGAACAGTTTATTGAATCCACCAACAAATTCCTAGCAGAAAATTTAGTGTTCTTGATACAACTAAATATGGTGGTAAAAAATAATTGTATGGTCGGTTTAATAAGCTCCCAAACTTCTTGAGTATAATGAACATTTGCGTTGTCCAAAATTAACTATACCGCATTTTTTTTCTGCTAGTTTTTTAATAATCTTTGAAGAAAATTATCCAATGTAATTTATAAAATCTTCAATATGATTTGAATAGTGTTCAATTTGATCTGTAAAATATCCAATTTGGATGCAGGTAATACTAATTTACATTAAGGGACCATTAATAAACTAGCTCACGCTAAATTTTGCCATTTTTGACCTCCCCCCCATTTATCGTCCTGCTACGTCACACTTTTTGAAACCCCCCTATAAATATTAAATCATAAAATCTAGAACCCCTATAAATAGTTTATTTTGATTAATAGGAGGAATTCTTTCATGAACTGTGAACGCCACGTTCTCTAAGACCCTCCGTTTTTCCTTGTCACACTAAGTCCTCAAAACTAAAATCTTTAATTTTGGAATGTTCTAATCTAATAAATTTAACGAATTTATTCGACAAAAGCAAAAGCTTGCATTCAAAATTTTCATTTATTTCGGCAATGAAATTTTGTTTGTTGTTCAATTTAAAGAGGTACTTACTTGAATAAATTTCTTTCTTTAATTCTCGTCTCGGTCTAATTATAAGGATTCTATATATTTTGAAAAATTTATATAAACTATATGTTTATTAACATTTTTATAAATATCAAATATACAATACTAGTAGGTGCCTATATGGACTAACTTTAAAATCGATGTTATTGTAACGGTAGTACAATGTACGGTGGCAGAACAACCCTGGGTTCCGGTGTTCGTAGTTTTGAAGTCAGAAGCATTATTTGTAACAGGAATCCAAACAGTATTCAAATATTTTTAAATGCAAAGCTGGTGTTTAAAATTCCATTATGTTGATATACTAGGTTCGTTCCAAGCGACACGCAGCCTGGCCATTTCCGCGTACGAATGGCTAAATGTCAACACGTTTGTGTCGACCCAACGGGCAACCTGATGGTAGACTTGAGCACAAAGTAATTGCAAATAGTTCTTTTACACATGCTTGCATGCGACCAAGACATGTCGATTGGAATAATTGGAACAACCTACTATTTTTTCGTTTTATACCTACATCCATTCCTTAATATTTCTTTATTTTTACAAAACGATAACGTTTCATTTCAAACGATTCGTTTGATCTTGCAATCCCATGCGGAAATTAATAATTATATTTTGTAAGTATTTACGGTAGATAAATACGAGATAAACGAACAATTTGAAATACTTTTTTTTTTAATTTCAACATTCCTATTGACTTATTAAAAGTCTTATAACTTCTACAAGTGATTAACAAGAAATAGTTAATATTGGTGTCATTAATTTCACAAACATTTTGATTCGATTTTGGTTTTATATTATTTGTGCTATACTAAAAAAAGTTTATTGTTAAAATATCTTTATTGACACCTACATAAGATATTTATGGGCACGCAAGAAACATTTTTATAATTGCCATTAATTGAAATACGAGATTTTAATTGATAGTTTTTCAATTCTGTTTTATCAAGAAATTGTTTTGATCCATTTTATAATCCATATTTCTAAATAATATCAATACTCATGTGTAATACATAGCTGCACCTCTAGATATAAACATGTAATGTATTTAGATTTTAGAAAAACAATTTCAATGTTTCCATAAATACAAGTGGTAGACGTTATGGAAGCGGTTTAATCTCATAAATCATAAAACCATCGCTCATCCATCCTTCACAAAGAAATAGCTTTCAAAACATTTTTAATTTTTATGCCATATTTTACCCGTCTCGTTGTAGAGCCCCAAAAGCATTTACGTATATAAATAAAAATAACGTTATAAAGAGACAAAAGGGTTACTTTTACTTTTTTTATTTTTTTTTTATTTAAATATATATTTTTTAATAAATAAAATTCGAGAGCTACTTAAATAGGCAACATCGCTTTTCATAGGCATTTTTCACATAAATAATATTATCTCCATTTTCAAACAAATAATATTTTGGTTCTCTCAAATTAAACGAGTAATATATTTTGTCAATTTAACATAAAGAGAAATTTCAGTTGGATGAAGCATTTTAAAAATATTTAATAAAAAAAAGAATGCATAATTAAAACGTGTTTTTCGATAACACAATAAAGAGTGACGGTGTTTTTTTATTACTGTGTATTTGAAATAAATTTTGAAATACAAGAAGGGTTGGAGTAGTTTCACTAAAACATAACAGAATGTATTTGAAAGAAAACAGAGAAGTGGGGAGCTTTTAAAGCTTCGGCATTATTATGGTTCATTCCTTTGGAATTCTTTGGTTCGTTGGATGTACGGGAGAGTCGCATGTCGCGAGAAACTCTTTGGAATGAGCAAAAGTGCTATTTAAAGTTGTCTTTTTGTCCGGATGATGAATGTTGCCGATGCGGCTCTTCACAAAACATACTAAACTTTTATACACCGCACACGAGTGCAATTAGATTTTAATTAATTATAGCATATGAAAGAGCGCGCACCACTTCGCTGTTGTAATTCAAACCTCAAGTATTTTATCACTGCTTCAGTATTTTCTTATCTCCAACACTCAAGATATGCTCTATTCTATTCAATTACGTGTTTTATAACATATAATTTTATAATAATTTAATCTTATTTCTACAAGGGAAATTCCTTTCTTCAACCTTTTCCTCGTCAGAACTACAACTTTTCGAAAATTATGTCTTCATTTTTATTCCATGAGTTTATTTCAATATATCCATAATGTCAGAAATCTAATTAAACATTTTAAATCTATTATAATTACTAGCTTCGCTGAACAAGCTTTGTTCGGAAGATATTCAATTAAGTTGTGACTAATAGTAAAAATTCTTCCTCTAGACTTGCGTAAGACTTTTGTAAATTATATCAATTGTGCTTCGTTTCGTAATTATTAAAGTTTTTGAAGTGCAATGGCGAAATCTTCCAAATGTATTTAAAATGCAAGCTGATAACACACTATTATGTACTCGTATAAGCAAAGTTTGCACAAAAATCTATTGCATATTTCTGATATAACTAAAGTTCCAACTTTATAATTAATGTGAAACCTGAATGAAGCTTTGCAATCTCAATGCGCGGTTTATACTTCTCATACATTGAAAATACAATGTTCAGTGAAGGACAGGGAATGAAAATCGAATGAGATGTGGAATAGTTTGGAACGTAGTTATAGGGCATAGTTTCCCGTATATATGTATATAAAACCTAAATGAATTATAAATTGCATATTGCACTATTCTATGCGCAACTTTGGAAAGAACATGGATATCTCTATACAAGTGCATACACACACCTACCGTCTATACATATATATGAATGTGCATATTATATAACAGTGTATCTATCTACATTTATGTATACAGAACTTTGTATTTCAAAACTCTATTTCCTGAATCAATGTATCTGTATGAAAATGGGAAATGTGAAACGCTACATGCAGCTCTCAGACTTGTAAAACTACCACTACTTAATTTAGAAGGTAGTTCGGAAATTGCAAATGTCTTATGTATTCTATTTGCCCATTTTCAAAGAACAATAACGACAGTGTTTTCTTTGTAAATACAAAAATGTTTTTGACTTAAAATAATCAATGCAATATAAGTAAATGATAAAAATCCTATTATGATAAATATTAACTAAAAGAGTTAGAAAATAAAGAGTTACTAATGTTTGAAAATAAAAAAGTAAAATTTCATCTACGCATCACATCTTCAATAAACACATAACTTTGTGAAAACTATTTGTGCTTTAGGTGTTCCTGGTGCATTCGACTGAATTTTTAAGGAATTATTAAAATATGAATATCTAACGAATTTTTGTTTTAAAATTGATGTATGAAAAATATCAGTAATTTAGTCATTAACATTACAAAATAGTTATTTTAATATCTTCATCAATCTTCAAGAACTGTGCAGATCTTTTTAATTACATCAATATGAAACGCTGTTACTATCATATCAACAAACAAACATAAAAAACGATTGAATTTTGCCTCTGCAAAATAATATTTTTAATTGGAAGCTCAAACTTACTTTAGGCACGTATGTTATTTAGTATTATTCTAAGATCCCGCTGCATGATTGCTACACTCATAATGTAGCATAATCATTTATATATCAAATTAAAGCTCTTTTTTCTGCGCATGATAATATAAGGGTGTTAATCTAAAAGTGCCCGCAATTAAGCGAAAATAGCTTTTAAAGATGCTGTAAATTAACAGTAAAATTATTAATTAAAAGTAATTAAAAGTGAAAGAGCGCGCAACGATATTTTTCAAACAAGGAAAGCGAATACTAGTCCTAGTGCCTCAATAGATCAAAACATGTCATCGAGATAAAATTTGAAGTGCAAACACTCGCTGTTCTCGTCTAACAAATGTCGCAGTGCGTAAACTCTCCCTCACTTTATCTCGTTTTTAACAGCTATTTTTGTTTATTTGCGAGCAATTTTAAATTGGCACCCCCTTATATTATCATGTACAGAAACAATATCTTAAGTTTTATTTATAGATAATATGGTTAAGCTATATTATGAGTGGAGCCATCATGCGGAATCTTAGGACAAATACTTACCTTAGTCTTATTATGTAAACCAGTGTATAAAATATGCTTCGCGTGTTTTAATCAACTTTACAATTTGATTGTGTCTAAATAAAAATTCCAAAACCTTTTTTCTAAATAATCATTAAGCTTAAATTCTACCTTTTCATTTTGAATCAAAACCAACTTAGCATGTTATTTGGCTGTGAAGTTATGAAGAAATCTATAGCCTAGTATTCACTAGTAGACATGTTGCGCGATACCGTCTAGGGATTACCGTCTAGAGACACTGTTTTTTGTCTCGTCTAGCGTCCACACTACGATGTGAATTTCTCAGTCTCATCTTCACAGTTCACCAGAAAGGGCAAAATAAAATAAAGAAAATAATTAAATTGATACATAAACAAAATAATGGAGCTGGTCATGGCTCGCCTCTAGACAATAGTGTCGTCCACAGTGTCAAAATGTTGCAGAACATGGCCAACGTTGCATGCTGTCTCCTAAAGTCTCCCATTCCGATCGGGAGACGTTAGGAGACAGCATGCACCATGAGACCGCATTGACCGTGTCTATAGACCAGCCCCCTACAACTCCATGTTACAAACATGTGACCATTTTTACTGGATTTGCAGTAAATTAGTTGAAATTAGTTGAAAACGAGTTGAACGAAAACCACAAAGACTGACGAAGACTGAAGAATTTATGTTTACGTTTTTTAGCCTTTCTCGTATCTAAGTGACAGGGGGCTGCTATAGACCATCGCTAGACAAATCGCGCAACATATCTAATAGTGAGTATTATGCTTTAAAAACTAAATTAGTTTAGACCATTTAAAATATATTATAAGACTATAGCCAAATCTATATATCTACCAACATTAAAAAGCTGGAGAGTTTGTTTGTTTGTTTGGTAGAACGCGCTAATCTTAAAAACTGCTATAGTTCGAATTGAAAAATTCATTTTGTGTCGTACAGCCTATTAATCGAGTAAGAGTTAAGGCTATATAACATTACACTACAAATAATAGGAGCGGAATATCAATGAAAAATTTATTCCTTTTGAGAGCTTCCATTTTCAGAATGCTTTCAGAATCATCTGTGACGGAATTGTTACTCTTAAAAAGTAAGTGGATTTTATAAAAATGTTTTGACCCACTTTTATGGAATACGAGTATTACATAAGTAATACATACGAGTACACTGATAACTAGAACGTGTTTAGGATAAAGTACTTAGGTAATTTAAAAATTTAAAAATATGTCAATCCTTTGTGTATTATTTTGACTTATTGAACTATTAAAAATATACCATATAATTTAGACTTATGCATAATGATCCATGATTTAATTTTTTTAACAACTATCTTATGATTGGTATAAATAATCTTAATGAACGCTTAAGTTCTATAAAACTTTAATTCAAATGAAAATTTAAATATGTGGTTCCTTAGTGAAATCGCGTAAATCTATTTTGAGGTTTTTTGAGATATCGCGATTTAATTTTTGTACAGACACATTTGGAAATGGACTTAGGTTGTGTTTTCATATTCTTTTCTAAAAAATGAGGCTGAAGCAGAAATTATCTTTGTAACAGTAGATGGAGGGTTGAATGGTGATTATAAATCCACCATAATCTCTTTTTTTCAAAAATGAACCTACGTGGTTTTTTTTAAGGAGCCATTGATTTATTTTAAGATAATCTATTCAGTGAATTGACAAAAGTAACATGATATTCAAATTAATATTAATATCTATGATCTGTAAATTCAAACAAAAAAAATTGCAGGATATTTTAACAAAAGTATTACTTTACTTTAATTGTTTTAAATATGCTTACCTTGATATAGGTGCAAACTTCATTATCTGAAATCGAAAATTTTATAGGAAGAATAAGGCTATTAATAATAAGGCAGGCTGTAAATATATGGAGAAAAACGAGAGAGATAAATGTACCACTATACAGTACATTAACAAATTGTTTTCTAATTAAATTTGACTTCAATCTGATGTACACTGGAGAGATATGTAAGTTATTAAACCTCTAAATAGATGTGAATACCAATATTTCATTTCACTTGCTACAATTCGTATTGAATAACTGTGTACTACTTCTACGGTGTAGGTCCCGTTTATTCGTTTTACAACAATCAACGCGTGTTTAAATACTATGCAGTCTATCCAATTAGTATGGTGTATCCTCACAAATATCTAGACAGCATAAGTTTGCAGTCGTACAACGAAAATATTTGATAATAATCAAGGATCTTCGCAGATGTTATTTTTGTTCTGAGCAACTATAGCTCATATATCGGAAATTGAGGGTGTTAAACAGAAGGGTGCAGTGATTTGATGATGATAGCAGAACCAATTAATTGCTTTTCAATTTCATTACCTGAATATGTGGATGGATTTTGCATCGTTCGTTTATATTATTACTTTTTCCAAGTTTTGCTCAACGAGTTCGTAAGTGAATTTTAAGTAAATTTGTTGAACGTTAAATTCATTATGTAATACTAGTAAGTATGTATATAGAATAATTAGGCACTTGAAATTAGTTCAAAATTTTCGTATTTTAGTTATTTTGTGAAATTGTATTTATAGTAAATATTCTATATCTACTATTATACGATTAGAAATACATTTACTAGTAGTTTTTATATATCATTTAAAAAAATTTATTTTGTGCTTAATTGAAAAAAAGGATTTGTTGTCATTGAACTAGGCATGTCAAAAGCGCTTCAGATTATTTAAAAATATACATATAGGTATATTTCTATTGAAAGCTATGTTTCTTCAGCAGCGAATTACTAAAGTTGGTGGCAGTGTTGGGTAATTTAATGGAAGTCATATGATTATGTTGATAATGCAATTCCCGCTTGAAGCTACATAGACTCGAATCGCATCAATTATTCAATCGTTCTGAGAACGTAGCAAGAAAATAATCAAACTCTGTACAGAGCTATGTGAATTACTCCCGAACCACCGCGACGTTTTAGCATAATATAAAGTGGTCGACATTGTGTCCATTTTTTTACCTTTTGTTTTATATATGAACATTACAAATACGATATGGTAATAGAAAAGTTTTGTGTACCGCGCAGAATTTAATTTTCTATTCGAACTTTTTTAATTTTATGATGTTATGTAATTTAGAGCACTCTTGAGGACTTTGTTATTACCTACGCTTTTCGAAATGATGCTAAAAGCTCAAGTTATATTCCGCTTTTTTTTGTGTATTTTTATAGAAATACAAAAATTGTAATTACAATCAAAATTATATTATGTTTTCGAGATACGAAATTTTTCAGGTTGAATAGAAAATTATTTATTTTGAATATTTAAATAAATATAGTAAACCTCCATGTAAAGTGTATATCTTATATTCATATAAACTCACTGTTATCAACATTATTGCTTAGAATATGCAGAATCACGAAATATAAGGGAGAGACAAGATAAAGTGCCTCGTTAGTTCTTGTATGTGACATTTGTAAAATAGAAATCATTGACCCTATCATATCACTTGATAATAACTTGAAGTATTTGTCTACCTTATAACTGCTCGCAAAAGATACCGAACATTTTTAATTTTTTTTAAGTACTTTCATGGTTGAGTTTTTACCGAGAGTTACATTATAAATTTTATGAATTCTTTTATTTCAGCTGTTTACTACTAACTCCATAAATTCGAGTTTCCTAAAGACGCTGCATTTTAATAGAAGTAACAAATAATTACTAACAATTATTTAGCAATTAATTTTTGCGATTTCTATTACAGTATTAACTTTGTACCCATATTTAAATTTGAATACTTTTCAGAAGATTGTATCTCCAGGCTTTGAAATTATTTTCAATAGTGGGTTGTTGGAAGGTAGGCTCTGGCGTAATATTGTGGCATCCGTTACGAAAGGATACGTTTTCAATGTTGAATTCCATCTCTATTGTAAACCACTTAATCGTACAGCGTCTTTATTCTGGGACATCTTTGGCACTTGGCGCTTGGTGCCGGGACATCACTCACGCTATCCATGCTGAGACATGGTTTTATGCTCAGAAGCGACAAAAGGATTAAATGGAAAAATTGAAATTTTGGTAAGTTAAAAAAATAGTTTCTTATGACTATCTGTCCGTCTATCGAAAGCTCTTTTTTATATTAAAATAGTGGATAGCTTAAGGAAGTGAAAGGAGTACAAACGAAGAATTAAGATGTACTTATAACCAAACGTTAAGAAATAGCATAAGATAAATATAGTTATGACTGTAATAGTATAGTCCGGATGTATGAACTATTAGATCATTATTTAAGCTATTAAGAAACATAAAATTTACTAAGGATACTTTTAATGAAATCAAATTTCCTAAGTAAATTTCTAACTATTTTGAAAATACATTAATTTTAATACTCTAAAACTCGATGGCGAGTGGAAACATAATAGATAATAATTTCACATGCTGTAGATACAGAATGTCTCAACAATGTTTTATAAGAAATAAATTCTCGAATCGGTATTTATATACAATTTAGAATACTTACTAGAATACTTTTAGCTTCAGATCTTTATACTTCATGAAAGAACAAATGAGTACAAAAGAAAGATCCCACAGAAATAGACAATTCAACTATTCTAGTTTAAATTTTAGAAGAAAAGGATATACAACAACAAAATTTTGAAAAATGTTTTCACAGAATATACTTTATTTTTATATACTTATTGTTAACCATGCATTCTGATCAAAAGTACCAATAATTTAAATTATAGTTTTTCTGTTTTCTTGGCATATTCAAAAAAAGTTGCAGTTTCTTAAAATGGAAATTTTGTTTTGTTATATAAATAATTTTTGGATATGTTTATATCTTGAAGCATTTGAAGTAAGTGTGAAATATTTATTTTTAGTTATTTCTTTACGCTTCATTGATTGGACCATATGTAAGAATTTTAACTATAGCATTATACATACATACTTATCTACTATAGCAGAAAAAAAAAACTAAAAATTTATTTCATTTTTAATTTTATAAAATGTTAGTTTTATTAAACTAAAATATGTGGAAAAAGATACTAAAGATACAGATACAAATTTGGGTATAATATGTAAAATTAATGAATGGCGACTTTGTTAATAATAGATGGCGGACGTGCTCATCAGAATTACCTGTTACCAGGATCTATCAAATCTATTGCAACTTAAAACTGAACAGTTTCCTTTGAAAGAGGTGTAAGTCCATTTTCGACAATAAGTTGGTTAATGATAAAAACAAATTCTGTCTTAAGCTTTTATCTAAAAATAGTTTTCACACCCTTAAACAATTTTCCTACTTTGTGAATATAAACTGACGCAGCCAATGCAGTTTAAACACAAATTCTTAAATTTCACAAAACACATAAGTATATATAATAAACTGACAATACTTTCAAAATAAATGGTGTAGTTAGAAGATTAGTTGAGCCACTTAGTTATCTAAGAAAAAAATTTTTTGTTTTAAAAACGTTTTGTATATTACTGTTTCTTGTGTGCTTAAAAGTTTGTGAATGTTATTAGTGAAGTTAACTAATTTATATAGTATATATTCAATCATGTTATAAAATAACATTTTTATTTCTTTAATTTCTGATACGTATTTTTATTAAAAGGAATGTAGGTACCTTTATACTCATGAAAAAAATGTGTAAAATTTAATTCTAGCACTTTACACTTATACATTTCTTATAAGATAAGAATAATCATTTTCAAGTAACTATTATGTAGGTACCCACTACCTATACGTTACGTGTACCTATACCTACGTAACTTTATGTACGAAGAACATGCGAGAACGTTGGGTACAAATTATTTTTCAAATCCCTTCTATTTTTTACTTGGAGGTGTACAATATAATTTTATATGAGCCAGCGGTGAATTTCCTCGGTAGCTGTTTCCATTTATACCAGTTAATAATTAACATTTTATTTTATAAATAAAGTTGTCGCCTACCCTGTAATTAAGAACAAAGATCATTTGTTAGATTTTGTTATTAACATCCGATACACGCAGTTTCAACTACGTATTATATTTTTAATTTCATATTATTTGACAGATATTTGATTCATAATCGTAATTATTTTAAACTTTGCCGCAAATTGTTTTTTTCCCTCAATACCTACTCAAAGTAAAGAGGCTTACTGGATTTTTACGCAGAAATAAATACTATAATTTTCATTATATTTATTTTAACAATTTTTTCTAGAAATGATCTTCTTGATAACAGTTATCATTAAATAAAATATTTGGAATTTACATATTAATTGCTGGAGGATGATTTATTACCGTCATTAATTTGCTTCCGTTTCTGTTTGAATATTAAAAAAAAAGTTACTGTCATGCATTTTACTTAAAAGAAATATTTTTATAAAGAATCAATAATATTCGAATGGCATTTAATAGAAGCTAAAATATATCCTGCATTTGCATAGTGTATTCCTAGGAGAGAAATGCATCCTCACATTGAATGAATACAATTTTGAAATAATATGCAATAGGGAGGACGGAGAATGTTTTCGTTACGAAATTAAGTGATAATACGAACGTAATGCATTTAGCGACCTCCACGCTTTAAGTGCGGGATAATTATTACAGCAAAATAATATAAGACACTTCAGATATAAAAGCTCTTCTAATTCTTCTTTTTCACGGCTATATTTTGTTGTATTCTCATTAGAATAATTAATTATGAACTTGAAAGCTTTGTAGTCGGTTCCAGTGATAAGAATTCTTTATTTCTGTTCATTAAGAAATACGATTATTGAAAATCCTTTTTTTTGAATTCCTTTGACGTTGTTAATTCAATAACACTAAAAATTATTTTGATAACGTGTTAACAATGTCTTAGTTTATGTTTGCTGAAACCATAATACATACCTACTCAAATAATAATTTTCAAAATGATTTTGGCCATTTAAAATATGTAAGCATGTTTATGTTTTAGGAATTCCTTTTATAGATTCACATAGAATGTTTGAAACAATCAAGGGTTTAGGAATACGCTTTAAGGTATGGTTTCAAAGTGTCTACAAGCACTCTACAAATAAATAATGCTATGTGAATAGATATTAGTGACAGAGAGTATTTATATTTTTGGTTATATGATAATATATAGAATAATATATTATTTGTCGTCGAATATTTTATAATACGTTTTAGATGTATTATTTTTATAATTAATAAGAACACCCATAAATTTTGTTCTTGAAAATATATAATTATCACTTGTTTGTAACTTGAAAATGCAAAAATGTGTTTATTACTTTATATTTGTTAACTTTTGGAAAATAATTTTACATCATATCTGAGGGCATGCCATTGGATTTTTGTGAGAATATTTATAGATATCGCTTTCGATGTTCTGAAAATGAATTTTACAATATTAGAACTCAACATGATAATGTGGTTATATACAATAAAAAAAAAGAAACTCAAAATTAGTAAAGTACGTATACATTTTGAACTCTGACAAACATTTTACTTAGATGCATCATATATACTTTTTTCAGTTTTTAAATGTTTTCCATTATTTTTTTCTTGTCTTTCCAACAAGGTTTTATCAAAGCAACATTAAATAATACATGGAAAACTGTTTTTCTATTCATCAAATTAATAATAATATAATAATATCTTAAACATTTTTAAGGGGATTGAACTTTAATTGTAAGACAAATAATTTATGAACTTATATATTCTTTGTATCTTGATTTATGATTGCTTTTGTAGACGTAACTTTTACAATCAAAACAAAAAGTAGTTATCTCTATTGATGTAATTGGTTATGCTTTAAGGTAAAATTTTGAATTCACAAAATATAATCGTATACAAATGACTAAATTAAGATTTTTTTATAGCCGCTCTAGATACAAGGTTATCTCGCAATTAAAGATGGTCTTAGATATTGAAAAAATATTTATTGAAAATCCACTGACAATTTTTGTTGAAAACTTATTTAACCTTTAAAAATTTAATTTATAATGTTTTGATTAAAATCAATCAAAATTCCAATCTTTCAAAGATACATTATGTAGATGTGACTTACTAAATTAAATATTCTAATAGGAAAGTATAGGGCCTATTAAAGTGCAAGTTTAAGAGAAATGTTAAAAGTTGTGATGTAAGAGTTTTTACTTAACGAGAGTTTTAAAGATTTTTTTTAAAACATTTATACTTTTAGTTAGGGAGGTTCGTTTATGAATCTTATAGATTAAAGTTAGGGAGGCTAGGCTAAATTAAAATATTATTTCTAGAAATTACATCCATACATACTAAGTATGTTATTGTAGGTCTCTTAGTTGATAGATATGGTTATCCTTTTAGTGCTTATTTATTTTTTAATTAACAATATTTAATTAAAATTAACAATAATAACAAGTGACAACTTATTATGCAATTGTGGCTTGATTAGTCACATAATTCAATAGAATCAAGTGGGTATTTAACCGGCTTTGAGAGGTTAAAACAATTTAGAGATAAGGTTTTTCCACAATTTTCATTCAAATAGTTCATTCATTCGTAATTTTTTCAAAGGAGGAATATGATACAGTTATTTTTCTTGCTATCGTCTATTTGATGACTTTCTGGTATTTATTGAGGTTACGTTATTTTTATTTTTAATATGATCTTGTCTTACAAAGAAACTAGTATATTATTTTGTACAAATTATTCGAAGCATGACTTAATACATTTACAATTTGATTAGTGTGGATGCAAGTGATTAGCGATTAGTGATTCTTGTGCGTGATTAGTTCAAGTTCGTAGTGCGATTAGTGTCCGCTGTACTGTTTAGCTGCTGCGTTCAGTTCAATTGTTGGGCGTGTTTAGTAGATCAAGTTGCAAATGATAGACATGCGGATAGTAGAAACTCGAAAAAAATTAGAACACGCTTTTACCTATTGATTACTAAACACTCATATTTGATAATTACAAACCACTCGCACTAATCAACTATGGTCCACATGAGTTTCGTCCTTATCACTAAAAATCTGCATTAATCACTTGCACCCGCACTAATCAAAGTGCAAATGAGCTTTTAGGCTATAGGTAGTACGAGTTAGATGACTACGCGCGTCAGACGTACCGAATGGTTCTTTTAAACACTTTAATACTTATTTTAAAAAAAATTCCGTTTTTATGAATTTTAAAAGTTAAAGCAACAAAGACTCAGTTACAGTCGACAATTTTATTTTCTTTTAATTATAATAAATATTATAGTGTTACTTCTGTAGTTGGTACGACTTAGGCCACTTCACCCCAATTAAAATAAAATTATAACAAGTTCTTTTAGTTTCTTAAACATATTTTTTAAACGTTTACTTTTTTAATTAAATATAGGTACCTACTCGTATATTATTTTTTTGGTGTTTTAAGTAGCTTTAACTTATAAGGTCCATGTTCTCACAACTGTCTACAATTTCTGTATATTACAAATCTTAAGTTTTAAATTTCGAGGTACGATGGGGATCGAATCCGCAGTGCCACTGTCGTATGAAGCGGAGAGCAATTTCTTTAACCATAACGCAAATTAATAAAATTATCAAAGATACTTTCGAATGAAAAATAATATATAAAACTTATTATTACGATTAACAACGTTCATAAAATATTAAAATAAACCCTCCAAACTAGTTTATTGTAAAAAAAAGATTCGAATTTTAAGGTTGTTGGGTGAGGTACTTTTATATTGGAAGAAGTATTAATTATTATTGAATATTTTAAAATGAAAATTATAATAGTTGACTGATACAATTGATGTGTTTTTAAATTAAGATATGTTACATCTAGGTACTTGTATGTATGTGTAAATCAAGCAGCGAATCATGAAGCTAGAAAATCGGTTCTTGTATAATTCAATAGCGACTCCAGTTCAATGCGGGCAGTCATTCGATAAGAACTTGAATCGTAACAAATTGTAGTTTTCTCCATTACTCATTGGATTGGGTGTATGTACAATAATTGTTGAATTGTAGATATTATTTTTGATTTGAATAGGCGTTGACACACGAATGACCACTGGGCGGAGTTATATAGCGACCCAGTAAGAGACGAAAGTAAAAAACCAGCTGTGGAAACGTAATTAATTATAATGTCTGAATATAATAACCCATTCACATGCACTCACAGTAGGAAGAATCGTATATGTACATGTGTCTATATTGTATGGAATGGGACGGACGTATAACTATGGGACACTTAAGCAGTGGCTTACTGCATTTCATCCATGCAACAAGGAATAGATCATGAAAACCAAAGTCTCATATACATATATAGTTACCTACATAAAAGGGATGGACCAGCATGTAGGCCTTTTTAACATCAATTCCATTAAAACAGTAACATTATAAATTCGAATATGTTTATGATATCCAACATTAATATATGGACATTTTAAATCTACTCCCTCTCCATATTGTACAATGTATGGATGGATGGACAAAATTATTGTGTTGGTGCACATACAACCAACGTTCAATATATTGTTCGATGTACAACACAGATATTCAAATTTAGTCAAATTAAAACAAGACTTTTAATTAAAATATCAATAGCAATTATTTTAGAGAAGTGTGGATGAACAAAAAGTTAATATGATTTTAATTATATTGTAAATTTTTTATTAACCTTTTTATGTTTTTAACGCCAGCTAAATAAAAAAAAAACGTTTTACATCAATTACATTTTTAAATACTGAAAAATAGTTAATTGAATGAACTTTTTAAATTATGAGTTCAATTGTTTTAGTTTATCAAAGAAAAAGGTAGACATTTTTATATTATACATTAGCATTAATTGGTTTCGTTATAAACCAATGCTAAAAGGAGAAACTAGGTAGAGCTAAACAGTGTTTGTAGATTTTTTTCTACAATAATTCTGAAATAGTTCAGAACATGATCTTTTATTGATATAGCTATACCTATGCATAAACGTAATCAGTTCAGTCTTGAATAATTCCAAATTTGTTTCAAACATAATCAGCCTTTTTAATAGAACAGTTTTATTGTACATTGAAACTCGGATATATACTTTTTGTATTTGAAATAAGCTTATACTTTCTCTTGTACTCACAGAATTAACATCGCTATTATTTAGTTGTGAAACTTAATTTTTTTCATTCGCTGTTTGGATCTGCAGTCTGGACATAATATAGACTATATATTGAAAGTATAGACGGGGTAGACCGCTAAATATAATGGAGGGTATCAATAGTAGCTTTAGAAATGAGATATCGTTGCGCCTTTGTTGGTGGCTTGAGTTGTCTAGGAGGTTAAACTGTAACTACTTTGAAGTCTTTATGGTTTGCGTGGTTGATGCTGTAGCAGGGAGCACTATTGATCTCAGAATTTTCGATCAAAATCACTAGATCCTGTTCGATATTAGAGCTTCTGACGGCTATTTATGGACTAATATGTATAATGCACAACTTTCCATTTAGGGATAGCTGAAAAAGAAATTCCCCCTATATTTAACAACTTGTACAAATACAGTACAAAACAATCTAAGAAACTTCATTGTCATTGTTGAAAATGGAAAAAAATATTGAAAATATTCTTAAATAATAATATATAATTATAATTTTATTATTATTCATTTTGCTTTATATACCTACCTACCTAATTATTTAAAATAATTATAACTTACCTAAGTTATTTTTAAAAATTTTTTCTACTCTGTAAATATTACCAAGTTATTTAAATATTTATAAAAGCTTCCAACAATTACACAATTAACGAATTGGAAAAGGTGAGACTTTTTTAAAAATCAACAAATAAATATCTACTCCTAGTAGATAAAATAAGTCCAACAATTGAAGAGCATCATGTAAGTGCAGTTGTACTCTTATAGAGTCTAGATATATCAATATTGTCTAAATCTAAAGAGAAATAAAATAGACGACCATGAAAAATGATATGCGCCAGCAAATCTAATTCTTTTATAATTTTTAATAAAATTGTTATAAGTATATCTATTATATTGAACTTATTTTTTTTTAAACAAAGAAAATAAATTATTTATTATTGTATCATTTTCTAAAACACCAAAAAACTGAACGTTTTAATAACGAAAACTAAAAATATTTTGAGGTCATATTTTTCTTTAGTTCTAATTAGTTTTGGTATATATATTGTATACAGTATATGTATTATTATGAATGAATTTGAAACTATCTATATAATCCACTATACATGTAGTTGGATTATAAAACATTTTCTTAATATGATGGTAATTTTGATATAACGTATTTTGTCATTTTTAGAAGTCAAAAATATTTCTATTCTTTTCAAATCAAAACTTTTTTGTTCAGAAGAAAAGTAAAAAGTTGTTATAAGAAATAAATGTAAATAATTCGTTAATTTACAAAAGTTGATAAGTTATATACAACAAAACACTAGCTGTTTGACTAATTGGATATGTAAGTCGATCGAGGTTTTATATAAAGTTACAAAAATTGAGTAAATAACATCTGAAATGTTCATTTTTTCTTATGCCTAATGACATTTTAAAGTTTTCTTGAATTACAAGTTTAACATCTAGGTATATTAATTATTTTAACTATTGTAAATTGTTTAGATTTAGATATTCAATAATAAGTCATTGATGATGACGTACAACAACATAAATTAAGAACAGTCAAAAAGGTTTTAAATTTTAATAAAAGCCCAAATATAATACATAAATATATACACATCAAATGTACCTACATACATCAAATGTATACCTACCTATATGATGCACTAAACCTTTAGATCTTTTTCAAGATCGATCGAATCAAGCAATTTCGAACTCCTTTTATTCACCGTATCTAAAACTTAATAGTCTTATAAATGTCTTGCTTTTTCATTGAAAAAATATTTTAATCTATTGAAAACGTTAATTACGAGTCTGTTGTTGGGTTGGTTTCAGAGATACTCACCGCCACTGGTTGAAATTCTTGGGAATCTTGGGATCATTATCACAATACAGTACATAATGATCGGTTGATTCCTTTCAAAATGTTTATTTGTGCTTTTTTTTGTTTGAGAGCGACAATGAATTATGAGATGATTGCATTCACCTAATACATTTTTTGCTAGTAATACTAAAAAAGGCGATCTGAAGCCATTTAAAAATTGTATTATTGTTTAATCAACTCTTTTAAACTGATTTCTGAATATAATATATTGAAAAAGTTTACATTTTTATTAGTACTTGATTAAAAATAGATCTATTTAACTAATATTTCAAAAGTACTTATAAAAAGCTATAGTTTAACATGGTTGAAAAACGACAAGGGTTGTTCCAGTTTTTGTTAAAAAAAGCTTGTCTTAGATTATTAGCATACACAAAATATACGGATAGATAAGTAGGTTAATATACGGTTCGTCCACCTGCCATGAATAACGTCTAGGTATATTTAACAATAAAAAATAAGAGCGACATGATAAATTAACTTCGAATCAAACGGTGGACATAAAGATTAATAAAACTATGAAAACCTATTTTACTAGCAAAATAATCCTTTTTCTGCAAATTACCTAACTAAAAAATAAAAACTTTTAAATAAAAACATTTAAAAGGTAAATGAAAATGATGGTAATATTGATTTGAGGAATAATTTCATTTTGTGAGCTTCTTTTTCTGTAAGGTTATTAAACTTAATATGAACTCATCTCAACACAACCAGCCGTGTTTTTAATTCTACGATGATGTAATTAATAGTTCATTTTCTTCGCCTATAAGTGTGTTATCTTTGTTATTAGCATATCACTAACGTCACTTCTGTGCACATCTTTATCATTGAAATGCCGCCATTCACTTTATATACACATATACACATACATGCAGGTATTTATGATATACCTAGCTACATATATAGAGGCATATGTTCTATCTGTATATATCTAACCTTACGGTGCACATATTATGTAAATATAGAGAAAAAAATACTGAAATATGCAAGTGTTCGCTTAGCACGTATTGTCTATTATTATAATTAAATAAATTGTACGGTAATTTGTAAAACAATTAGTAACATGGGAATTAAAATTTTATATTTGTACACTCAGCACTCAATTTAGATTTTGTATTGATTTCCACAAATCAACTGTAGTTAAGTATTGACACGGAAGAATTCAATTAAAATTCTTTGAATTTAAATGCAGAAAAAACATAGTTTAAAGCATAAATACTTCAATAAAAATTTATAAAGGTGTAACATTTAGCTAACATCAGTAACATTAGTTGTTAATCATCATTGTTATTATAATTAATTTTTATGTTTTATAGCTACATATTTGGAATGGAATTAAGAGAAGATTTTGTTTAAAAGAAAAAGTATTAATCTTTTTATCTGTCTATTTCCTTATTTTAAAGTTCTTAAGTTTTTTTTTTTTTTTTTTGGTGTTTTAAGTGTAATAAATCTAATCTTACCTTAAATTAAATATAATTTCATATTACGACTGTCTAAACACAGAAAATTTGTATGATCTACTAATTCTAGAAAAACCAGATCAATAAAATCAATTATCATCAAAATCATTATCATTAATGATAATTCAGTGATAATAATTCAATTCAATTCATAAAAGTTTGTAATTTTTCATCAATTTTTCTTTATGACGTTATTACGTAAAACTATCGTCCGTAAACCGACTTTACAGACAACTATTTTTTAAATTTATATCTACTTTTGCTCATAAACGATTTGGGGACTAATGATAATAGATAAACCTACATAGATACATATAATAATATAGATATATATATATTTTAAGGCCACTTAGTGGCGTGGTGGACTAGATAGTTGCCCTATACGCCAGTGGTCCTGGGTTCGAATCTCAGTGAAAGCCCAAAGTTTATTTCACGGATTTTCGGGTTCGACGGTCACTAATGACCATAGTAGTTTATGCAACCTTAAATAAACAAAAAAAAACTTTAATTATTCTTGCAATCTGATTAGCAAGACATGAAAGAACTTTCACTATATGAACTATATTTGTCCATATTTATTTCACTCATCAGTATGATGGTCGGTTTGATTCCCAACTGATCTTAGATATTTCTAGGTATGTAAATTACAAAAATTTTCTATTTTTACACAGTCGTGATGTGACACAATTTGATGTTAATACGACTTAAAACTATTAAAAAATAATAATTTAGTAATAATTTAATATAAGTATAGAATCTATTAGTTAATTTATAGTATTTATATAAAATAATGTCAATATTGTTATCCCCTTTCCTAATCAATCCATCACTTTTACTAAATGCTCTAAGAGCAGTTTGTATAAAAATTCAAATTAAAAAAAAAAATATTGTTATGACATTAATGTGTATATTGTACAATATGTACTTAAAATGTAAAAATGTTATATAATATAACGCTGACTGTATCAATTTTTATATTGTACTCAATAAATTGACAAAAATGATTTAGCTTTTAAATCGTAAATGTTTATATATAGAATTGAAAGCGAATGGAGAGTGAAAGATTTTTAGTATTTTCTCAGCAGGCGTCCCATATTGGAACTTACGAATTTTATTTATATTATTCTCCTACGTTTTTCCCTCTATTCGAAGATTTATGACTGAAAATATTGTTCAATATCCATTACCATGAATATGAAGTGCAATCTCTTTTTGTTGTAATCTTTTTGTATGTGTTTATACCTAAGCTATAGCAAATATGTATGAATAGTATTTAATTTTAAGAACAAATTATAACTGAGAGAATATTATTATTAGTCTATGTTAAAATCTTAAGCAATGACGACGAGACGTAGTGAGCATTAATAATTATTATATTATTTTATGGATCAAATCAGAAGACGAGAATATGAAAAAATCTCATCACCGCGCAGAACCAATCAATAAAAGTAATAAAAATAATGGAAAGATACCTTTATATGATGTGTAGAGGGTATAAAAATGGTGGTCTGTGGTAGAGGTCGAACGAGGAATATTATAATAATAACTATGGTCCACGCCGCCATTCCGCCTCCATTTACTCTCAAGATTCAAAAAATTAAATTGTTCATTCTTCTTTTTGTAACATTGTTTTTCATTTTATTTAAAATCTCGTGCTCGCTGTCTGTTTTGTTTAATGTTGGTCAATATGAAATATTTTTTTCCGTCTACAATTTATGCCGGAATGCTGTACGAGTAAGAAGGAGAAACCAATAATGGGGATCGATTCCGTTTTATTAAGATACCTGCTTGTTATGTTGGTCTTTTTATCATTTTTATCCGTAAGGGTTAGAAATTGTGTGCATTCAATTTCACAATTGTGGTGGTCGAATTTCATTATGCTCGCTATTCTTTTTCCTTTAGCCTTTCAATTATGAAAAAAAAAAAAACTTTATACTGAAATAATGTTTTATTAATAAATAAAAGTTAGCCTTGAAGAAACAAAATATACGAGTTAGTACGATATTTATTTTTATTTTTTTACTGCTAATGCGATTTTTTTGTATTGATATTATATTATAACTAATTAATTAATACACATTAGAATTCATACATTACAATAAATTGTGCAAATCTCTTTCATCTGTAAGGCTAATTATTAAAATAATTCAATCAATCATCTATCTAGAGTTTAACATTTGCTAACTGTAATTATTTATACTAGAGGTCGCCCAGTGGTCGAAATTCGACCATAATTCGTTACAATTTTTACATACCTAAGGGTACACTTAACTTGTAACTGCCTCAAAAACTTTAGTTACTAAGCTAACTACAGCAGATAATGAATTGCATTTGCGAATGTTTGGAAAATAATTTCTTAACTAATTTTTTCTTCAAGGTTCATTTAAAGAAAGTGCATCATATAATGATTCAAAATATTTATTTTAAGTTAAGGAAGGAAATAGGTGTAGAGGTTTCAAAATATTTTATTTTTCTTCCATAAATCTTTTACAAAATTATTTCAGAATATTCTCTAAAAATTTCAAAACTAAATATCAATTCGTTCATATCATACATGTTTTGAGGTCCTCTAAGGCCAAAAGAGTCGTTTTTAGAAACATGTCTGTGTGTGCCTGTGTGTGACAGCCATATCGTATTGAACGCTTTTTCGAATTTTACCAAACTTGGAAATTTTCCTTCATATTATATCTTGTTTTGCCGTGAAGCTTTTAGTTGAAATTGGTTAACCGAAAGCTCCACTTTATTTTCGGAGTTTTTGAGCTTTTTCAATTTTTTTCAAAAACGGCTGTAAAGATTTTCTTTAAGCTTATGATAGTTCTTAGACTTATTAATTGCTAAAACTTTTATTTGAACCTTTTTCTTGAGAAAATTCGATTAAGGACGGTTCTGGGGTGAAGGTTGGGAATTCATAAATACATATTATATTATGTTGTATACTTGTATGCATATAGTTCTGCTATGTATAGTTATAAGGTGCTTATATATTTCTTTTAACCAACAGCTAGTTTCATAAATGAAAGTAAAAGAAAGTATTGTGACGCCACGCAGCAGATATTTTCTTTTTATAATGTTGTATGTCAATTCAAATTACAGTATTCGAAATATTTTTTAGACAAACAAAAAAAAATATAACTATGAAACATCAGAAGTAATTTTAAGTGAGTTTCCTACGTTCAAAAGTAAAACAAAAGTACCTTTATGTTTAGATTTTTTCATTTAAAAGCCAAAGATAAAAACATGGAAATAGGCTGCATAAGTCCTGTTTAAAACTTTGATTTAAGCTAAGCTTTTTTTTCAAATATTACCTACCTACCTAAATTAATTTTTTTTTGTAATTTATTTGAATGATTTTGCCAAAAGAATATAGTATGAATTATTTATACGTTATATAATTATCAAGAAACACCTGATGAAGACCAAATAAAATGGTTGAAACGTTGTATATTTGAAGTTATACGTACTTTTTAAATATATTTTTAATAATATTACTCAATAATCAAATAATCGGTTAAATTTGTTTCCTTCAATTTCAATAATTACAATTTCAAAATTTAAATTTCTCTCACAATATTTTGTTTAAATAATGACATTTGGAATATGGTTGAAGTCTGTGGTCAAACTGAACAACTAAGATTTAAAAATCTATATATTTGTGTGTATTGTGTGTCTGTGTGTAGTGTGTGTGACGTCTTTTCATTAATTTAAGGTACTTTGAAGCATTATTATAAAAAAATATTATCTCATAACGCAACTTCCCCATATAAACTTCAATTGTGCCAAATTTCATACTCTTCCGTTCGTATAATATTCGGTAAAAGGGATTTAAAATTTTTTCTTCACGTATTAATAAGATAATATAAAAGCCCAGGTCACTGATTCACTCACTCATTCTGTAACGCTCAATGCCTACTATGATTGTTTAAAAAAATGTTTAAATTCATGAAAATTCATGAAAAATAATCATAACAATGTATGATAAAGAAAAAACTTCAATATCAATTATCAGTTATCAGTTATCAATACAATAAAAAAAAATTTATATTAAAAAAATAGGGCGCCGTAGGCGCCCCAGAACAACTAATATATAGATATTAATGTGTACATTTTTATCAATAAGGCTTATCTAAATTAAATAATTTTTGTTTCATACTTTCGAAACACATATCATCTAAGCCGGACAAAACACAGTATAATACATAACTATTACAAAGCAACCAGTTAACACTTTTATCAATGGGAATTAACCTTCTTTCAAAAAAATGAAAATAATTACCAGAAAATACTTAACATAACTAAACTCTTTGGTATCTGGAAGCATTCTATAGAAATTAGTTATAGAGTTAAACACATATGTAGAGCAAAGAATTACAAAACTAAAAAGAATTTAATATAGAAACGAATCAAAACTTTTATTAAAAGTTACATTGTGATTTTAAGATTTTTTACGATGTAGAAATATTCACACTGTCGAGCAATTTGGTTAACCGTAGGTTCACCATAGATTAACCATAGGTACAGACGCAAGTAAAAAAAAACTGATTAGATCAATCACCTCAAAGAAAAACGAAGAACCAATAACAATGAAAACGAAAACTAAAATCCTGAAAATCCTGAAAATTTAAAAATTGTTGTATTTAGAATAGGTACATCATACGGCATCGAGAAAAATATGAACTGCTCATTTTGGCTTTTAAAAATAGCAAAGGGGATGAATATGTGTATTAACATATTTCAATTCTTAGTTTTACACAAAGAAATTATGTGTTAAATTTTAAGTTTCGGCTTTAGTAATTACCAAATAAAAAAAAAACAGTGTTTGAAGGAAATCCTGTGTAGAACTAAAATTGTTTTTAGCTGCTTTGCATAAGTTCACAGATTTCAAAACGTGTTTCCGTTCATTGTACTTCAGTTTATTTATTGCTATAATTGAACTTTTTGAGTTCGATGACAAAAAAGTATATTTTCATGGTTTAATTTATTTCTTAAAATTATTTGATAAATGATTGAAATCATTGAGATGAAAACAAAAAATAACAATTTATTACAAAAATCATTTCTAATTTCTACACGTTATAGTGTAAGTTGTTTTTTTTATTCTTTTAAATGTTTTAAGGAGAATCGAAAAGTATCAAAACAAAATTGAAAATGAACTTAAGTCGGTATGAATGTTATTTATATAAATTAAAAATTAATTGATTTTTTTCATGGTCAAGATCAGTAATTTTGAAATATTTGGTGTTATGAGATAAAATTCTCAGAAAATAAATTAATAATGAGTAAATGAAGTCGTGCAACTATGAGTTAAATGCATTTTGAAAGTTCTATTCCAAACTTATTAGAAGAGGTTTGACTCATACTTACAATTCCTTTTATACTCATTGTAAGCATGTATTAAATTTTATTCTTCTTCTATTTGATAGGCGCCAGCTAATAGGAAAACAATGAGATAACAATGTAATTGACTGAAGAATGGTGGTCTTTTTCACCATTTTAACTCACTGTCTCATATATCTTTAATTAAAAATTTTTCTTAAAAAATTGACTTTTTGATAATTTAATCGGGCGTAAATATTTATGATTAAATTAGAAAAATTTGCTTGAAATAATTGAAATTTATTTTCTATACATAAATTCTTTGGTAATAATGAATAAATTTAAAATTTTTCGGAGTGAAGTGCTTTTAAGACAATACGAATATAATAATAAGTGAGTCAAAGGGTGAAACATTATGAACAATCTTTGAAAAGATTAAAGGATTTTCTTTTACATTGAACTGTCTGTAAATGGAAAGAACGAGATGTAAAAGTTTCATTTATTTTAACTTTGCAAAACTTATTTGATTAATTGAACTTTTTTATGACGAAGTCTTTTAAACAATTTTAATATTAATAGCACGTTATAAAATTTATTTTTAGTTTGTAATTTTTGTGCTTAAAGTGACACTGTTTTAATTAAAAATTATTTTAAAAAGTCATTTGAAAAAAAAATCAACAGGTTCATAAGAAATAAATTTATATCTGGAATATTTAATAATTTATTTAAAGTAAAATTATCATAAAAAAGAAGAGAAATAATGTACTATGAAAAGAAACATAATTTGGTTGTAAGCTAAAGTAACAAATGAATTTATTTATATTAATTTACATCCAAAAAAATAAAAGATGGACTTTATTTTTTATTATTAAAACTCCATACTCTATAAACTTTGAAGTTTACGGATTTTTTAAGTACGTAAATAAAATCAAAAATTAATATCGTACGTTTGTTCAAGTTAACCTATATTGTATAATATATTATTGTCCAAAGAAATTGCATTTTTCAGACAGATAATTGTATTATTTACAAGCAAGTACAGCTAAATATTATTCTTAAGATGTAAAAACAGATTCTTTGTCTTTGTAAATTTCTCAAAAGAAAATTTAATTTTAGAGTTCAGTGATGAAACAGTGACTAGAGAAAACAGAAAATGGGGTTGAGAATAAGATAATGGAATCAGACAGAACGTAATGGGAGCTTAACACTATAACAGCAGTGGTTAGCGGATTGAATTCTTAGTGCCCAGTTTATGTAATGTTCACTTTGTATTACATTCCCTTTACTTTCACAAGTCCCTAAAACAACAGTTTATATTGAAGATTTTTCGTTTTCTCCTTCAATTCTCACACCAATCGTTAAATCACTAGCCTCCATATCCATCACCCTTTACCACTTTACCCTATTTAACTATACAACCCTTTCAACAACTCCATTTCTTTGCGTTATAACGGTTTAATTAAAATATAGTATATACGAGTCTATAGATATTATATTCAGTGATTCTTATTATTACGCCAAAGTGTTATTATTGTAATACTTTATGAGCGATATTGACGAAAGATATTTTTAAATGTTTTTATCATGTAAATTAGCTTTTAGTAAAGGATAAGGAAAGCAGATTTTCTTCTATAGAAGACCTACAATATTACTTTAACTTTTTCTATCTTAAATTTAATTTATTATAAATAAAGCTTTTGAGTTTGGGACAATAATTTACAACAAAAATCAAAAGTTCAAAAACCAAAGGGTTTAGCTCAATAGCCATAAGAAAAGTGCCCCAGGCGGTTTTTGAAAAATGCTTCCGTGTGCTTATTCCGCTTCATGAAAAACTTATTGTCGCTCAATTTTAACCCGCTACCCCCACTTGTATTGGAGTTACGGGGGAAACTACCCCAGACGTTAAAATTTTTTTTCTAGAAAACTATTGAATATTTTTTCATGAAATTCAAACTGTACGTAGATATTGATAAAATGGATAATATATATATTTTTTTCAGAATTTTTGTAAATCTATAAATGATTAAACATATTATTTTTATTTTTTGAGGGTGGTTTTTTACATCAACCCTTAAAGTAACACTTTTTTTAAAAAATGCGATTAGTATGTTTATTATTTATCTTTCAATTAAAAAAAGCCGTTTTAAGAAATTAGTTGTCGCTCACCATCAAAATGAGTTCATCCAGGGACAGGTTTGTAATAAATAGCCATGAGTCGATGCATTTTGTAAATGCATTTATTGCTTTATGGCTTGTATATATGCCATAATATTTTTAAAATTTTTTAATAGGCCTATTAACAATATATTGCAGGGATCTTTTATCCATTCTTTATACTAATAATAAATCCAAAGAAAGTTTAATAAATAATACCTACTCGTAATTATTTTGTATCTTAGATTACCTACATACATACTCAAGTATTGTTAGTATTATTATTTGAATCATGTAATATTTTTGTTCATTATGACTAAAAATAATTAGAATCATAATTTATTGGAAATAATAGTAATTTAGAAATTGAATAAAACATTTGCTTAGTCGCTATAGGATTCTTCTTCTATACTTAATTGTCGATATATTTCTGGAATTCGACTATAGAAAATTAATTTTTCTACTGGCTTACGTTTTTTTACGTTTTGATTTATAAAGACCATGTAATAAATAGTATAACTGCGGCAGCATGGGTACAAAACAGCCACCTATTCTAATTCCATTACCACAATCACATAAGAACGTATTTTAGATTAACTTTTTTAGTTTCATATTATCATAAGGTTCACATACAAGAAAGCAATTTGGTTTTTCTATTGAAATGCCCTCGATTGCATTTCTCCCTCTTATAATTGTTCTAAAATGTTTTAAATATTGAACGCTTAAGTTTGCATTAGTTATTATTTTAGAAAGATAACAAATCGCTTGCGCCAATTGATAAGTGCCGTTGAATATTATTTTAAGATCTTCTTCAGTAGTTCTGGGAATGTCTACTAAACTCGAAAAGAAAAACTAAATTGCTTTCTTGAATGTAAACCTTATGATATTATGAAACTGAAAAAAATATATATTGTACGTTTTATCAATATCAACAACTGCATTTATGTAGAGGCAACTTCAATCGAATATATTTGTATCGTAAAAATCAATCATTGAAATAAAATGACAATTAAAGTTTTTTTTCAAAATTACATATTCTGAACTACTTTGCTAATATTAATTTAAGTTGTTAACGACTTTTAACTTTTTAACTGTTGAGGTAGGTACAAATATTACACAATTTAAATATAAAACACCTTAAGTTGTGGAAAGTATGACAATACTACAGGTTTTTTAAGAGGCCTTAATAGAAAATGAAGACTGCTTATTTAAAAGCTCATTCTCTTTTATTGTTGTCATAAAGTGTCATCTTTTTTTGTCATCTCAATATTATATTGATCCCCTCAATTTTGTATAAAAATTATGGACTGTAAAAATTTCAACAGTCTGATTAAGTTGAATTGGAAGAGTCATAAACATTTATTTTGGGTAATATTTTCAATCAATAGGGTTGAAAATTGAAATCGCAGCACTCCAAATTAGACATTTTACAAGTCAAATTGGACAATTTATTCATTAGGATTAACATAAAATAATTAAAACTACTGATGAAAGCCATAGTGGAACAGACATAAATACATATAAATTTAATTTATACATAGCATTCTTCTGTGGTAGTTGCTGAAAAGTTCGTGTATATATTTATAAAATATTTTTAACAATTAGTGGAAGTAACGATAGCAATAAACTGATATATTACATCTTCCAAACTTGAACAGTTTGTTGGATCTACCAACAAATTCCCAGCAGATAAATAAATTATCTAAAATACCTCTCTGATAGGATTCATCATTGATGAATATAGCGGTAAAAATTAGTGGATGGCCTGTTTATTCAATGCAATAAGCTTACTTTCTTAAATCGAAATAGTGACTTTCGACTATCAAATAGTGACTATTCACTATTTAGTAGTGAAAAGTATACCACTATTTGAATTTAGTGGTATACTCTGCACTGCAAAAATAGTGAATAGTCACTATAGTCAGTATTTCGATTTAATAGAGTACGACTTCTTGAATCCGATGAATGCTTGCGTTGTCCATAATTAACCATACTGCATTTAAATGTTAATCTGCTAGATTTTTAGGGGATAACGTCTTATAAATTGATGAACTACGGCAGCCAGTCTGAAAAAGAACATCCATTTTGTCACGTTCCATTTGAGCCTGTGCGTGCAAGCGAGAACGCGGTACAAGTGATAGAAAGGCACGATCTTATTGTTGAATTCTACAATTTTACAATTTACCTAATAAGATTTAAATGCTGTTTCCTTCATAATTTTCAGTCTGATTTCATTTTGAAAAAATTGTTAATTTTCAATTAACTCCTTTGTATTATACAAAATAATGATAATTCAGTAATAATAATTCAATTCGTAAAAGTACGCAATTTTTTATCAATTAGGTGTGCTTTATGACGTTATCACGTAAAACTATCGTCCGTAAACTGACTTTACAGACAACCATTTTTTAAATTAATCTTTGGATAAAATTGACTGTCCAACTTGTTGATTTGCAAAGTGTCCAATTTTATTTATAAAATGTGTCTAATTTTGTTTGTAACTATAAATGATTTGTATACTGAAATATAAATTTAAATTAAGTAAGTACCTACTTATATAAATTTACGTACCTACTCATGACAAGATGAAATATTTTGAACTAATTCATGTTTGCCATGAAAACATGTAAGTAAATGCGAATATAACCATTATGACATACATTTTATTTTTACTTCAGTTCCCTCTTGATTGTGTGAGTTCGTATTCTTACATTTTAATCTATACCAATAATAAGAATGAAGATTTTTACTACTTGAATACCTATATAATAAAAACGTTCCCTTTCTCCTGCGTGAGAGAATGAAAAACGGAATCGTTTTTCCCATCTGAGATTTTTATCTAATCTAAACAATTTAAGGTGTTTTGTTGAATACTCTTTATTGCCCACATTTTCATATATTTGATACAAAAAAATAAATGCTATTTACATTGTAATTTCCCCCCCCCCCCAAAAAACAGGGTAATAACAGGGTTTGTCCAGGGTAAACTTGAAAACAGCTGAGCCGATTTCAATGGAATTTTCACAAAATGTTATTAAATATTGTAACTTACATTATAGGTTACTTTTTATTTCGAATAGTTTTGCCTGTCTGCCTGTTTGTTCTTGGCAAACTTGAAAACGGCTGGTCCGATTGGGACGAGATTTCACATACAGGTAGTAAACATTATCAAAAGTGCTATAAAATACTTTTTTTTTAAATTTTAATTTTCTGAGCAAAAAAATATAAACTATAAAAAAACTGCGCAACGAAAAACATACATCGGCAGGCAGCTGTGATACAATCTACATATACTATATCATATCGACATCAAGACGACATGATTTTAAACTATGTAGTTTGTTATTCTTATAAATTAATGTTCGCAAATTTGAAAGTTATAACCATGATAAAAGTATAGCGATAGGTTAAATTCCTAGAAACCATAACTCCATTGTGAATTTACGGGTAGTTAATATATTATTAATAGTTCGGCTGAGTACACGTTCGAATTGTCGAGGGAGGAGAAGGAAATCCTCTGCAGTAAATATGATTTTATTCATATAATATAAATAAATATCTTTGTTCGAAAATGAGACCCGTAAGAATAAATAACAAAAACAGACAGTTCGACTTTAGTGATCTCAATTAGGAGTTTGACTAAGAGAGGTGAAGCCGTTAGGCAGAGCCCCCAGAACAAAAAGAAATCCAGCCCAACTTATTTTTCAAGAAAAAATAGCAACTTAGATGTGACCATCGCGTTGTTTTTGCCAAAAAAACTATATTCTTAATTTTCAATTTATTTTAGCAAGATATGTAAGAATTCGTTGTCTAATCTTGGACCTCGCGAAATAGCAGACTTGCCGATAAGACATAATGGACTTAATACTATATCCTAGAACAGGGGTGGGCAAATACTATTAAGCGCGGGCCAAAAAGAAATTTTCAAAATGTCTCCCGAGCCGGAGGAGTTTTTTCCCTGCCCAAGAAATTTTTTTGACAAAAAAATAATAAAAAAGCATTTGGACAAAGAAATTTGACAGTTTATAATAGATAATAGTAAAATTAAATTGTCTTATCTATTAAAACTAGATATTTTTGAACATAGTTCAAAAAATGTTTGAAATGTTCGGTATTCAAAGCCTCGTAGAAAGCACTCAATTCGTTTGACTGAAAATTTTCTTTTAGTAAATTATTTGCCTGTAAGTCAATTAGTTCTAGTTGAATCTCAACAGGAGCTTCTTGCACATCGAAATTGAAAGGTTGACTAATTAATGATAAAAGTTTTTCAATAGCTTTGAAATCTTGGAATCTTTTTCGGAATTCAGAATGCAGGTCTTGTGTTACTGCACTATATTTAAGAAAATCAGTATTTTTCAATGATTCTCGTCGTGTTTTTAATGAGGGAAAATGATTTAGAAACGCTTAGCTATTCAGCCATTTCATACTAACAATAAGTGAAAATAATGTACTTTGTTGTAGTTTAGTTGTGAACAGAGAAACTTATTATTTTTTTGCATTAAAGAGAACGCTTCGGCAAACTTAAAAGCACTAAAAAGTCTATTAACTTGGGAATTTGACTCGATTCTGTTGGCAATAGGTTTGGTTTCATAATATTTTATATGATCACTACGCACACTAATACTACTGTTGATTTCAACAAAATCACAAAAGATATTAAAAAAAATTGCTTGCGGTATTTTTCAACGGGCCGGATAAAGTAAGCAAAAGGGCCGAATCCGGCCCGCGGGCCGGCTTTTGCCCACCCCTGTCCTAGAATAATGAACTTAAGGCAACCAAACCTGATACCTCAGATAACACATTAAATATTATTGATCCTAAAAAAGGTGCACTTCCTAAAGGATAGCTACAAATCCATTCTACTAAAATGAATAAATTATTTCATATGACATTTGGTGTGAAAGGTTCTCAAGGCTTAAAATTTTTTTTTTATATTTTACAATATTCAAAAAACGTAAAGATCCTACCTGTAAGATAGCTTATATCTGTTCCTGGAAAAGTAGTTTAACGGATTTTCATGAACTTTCTAAGAAATAAAGGTCTAAAAATATCTAATTATCTTTTTTTGTAAGAATAGCTTTATTTCTTATTGTGGGTAAAATTTTCTATTATTCAATCAGATTAATTTAAATACGCTCAGTGAAGCGGGCGGGTATCAGCTAGTTCTTATTTAAAACCACATTTTTGTAACACTAAAAACTAATATGTATCGAAATATATGTATAAAAATATATATAATGTATGTATATCGAAATTTTGCAGCTCTGAAGTAAAATAAAGTACTCGTAAATATTGTCAACTTCCAACCACCGTTAGGTTTTGATAAATAAATATTTTTATGAAAGGAAAAAATCTTTAACAATATAAGAAACAAAAAAAACAGTTATATCTACTATTTTTTATTAAAATTTAATCGGTGTATAGACATACTTATATGAAATTACATACATCAAAAAAACAGGGGTAGTTTTTCGTGTAGATCTATAAAACTCGCCTACCCTTAAATGATTTGCTTTTATATTTATTTTCTTACTCAGGCTTTGTTGTTCTCTTACTGTATTCCGATTATGAATACAAACAGCATTTTTGTCAAAGTAATTTGAAATCGTTCAAGCATCTAAAAAGCTTTACTGATGTTATGAAAAAGCAATATATTTCTCAATAAAATTTTCCATTGAAATATTGAGTTCATCCAACGAAGATAAATATATATATAAATCTTTTTACAAATACGCAATGCTTATTATTTTAAAGTTAAAATTACATCCTTATATGTTGTCATTGTTACAATTTTCTAGTGAAGATTTATTTTCCAATTTTGGAAATTTTTGCAAACAAAATAAAGCTCATGCTGTATTGTACTCGTGTTTGTCGGGCAGGTATTATTTTGCATGCTTCATATATATTTTATAAGTGTGAGGAAGTATGTGTTTTAAATAATAGATCTTCCTTGGGACTTAATCATTGTCACTGGAGCGTTATATTTGGGGTATTTATATGCTAGTAATAAGAATGTTTTCAACCCCTGCCGTGTTTTCAGAACATAGGTGTCACGTTTGCCATAGCAATTAACAACCTGAGAATGATTTATGCAATCATCGTGGTTTTAACAAGAATTATTTCGAAAATGAAACAAATACATAACGTTATGAGGTTAATTATTTTTCAAAATTGTCATTAAAAATTACAATAAAAAGTAGACTAGAACAATTTAAGCAACAAAGATTTCAATTTTGAAATTATTAAATAGTAAAATAAATACTGTATTCGATGTGAAATCAATTGAAGGGAATTTTAATTTTCAACTTCGCGACTAAGTTAACTGTTTCTGTTTTCTTGAGTGGAGAGCGTCAACCAGTTTGAATACAAATTAGCAAAAACAATTTCAAACAGATTAGTTTTCAACGTATAGAATTTATTAATATGGCAGCTCCAACGAGGATACCTATAATAATGTGCAAAATGTAGCATCCTTTATCGTTTCTCAGGAAATTATATTTTATTCCCTGTAACCAATAAATATTACTGTGTAGGTATACAATGTACTGTAATAATGAATACATTTACTAAGCGCAATGTAGTTATCTTCAATTTTATTGGATGAAATCAATTAGGAATTGGAAATTTTTTTACTCAGTATTTTGAGCCAATTGAAATTTTGTAATTATAGTGAGAAATATCACACCCTGATTAAATACAAATCAATCTTTTTTTTTTTGTTTTTCGTTTCAATCATGAAAGCAATAGCTTAAATCACCTATACATTATTAAAGTAAAAGAAAGAAAATTTCATTAAGATAAATGAAATTAAAAACTCATTAATCAAATATAAATGGTTGTAGTTCCGTCGTCTACTTAATGCTTTCTAAATTGATTATTTTTCAATATGAAGAATTTAAATAGCATTAGTAAATTGTTTTTAAATAAACGATACGTAAAAACGTTTGGGGATTGGCCCAAATCGAATGAATGGTGTATGATAGATTAATTTACCTATACGTCCCTATATCTGCATAGAATTATTGTTTTCGTATTAGATTTTCAAACGTTACGACTTACTTTGAACTTATTGAAACTTTTGAGTTTTATTGAAAATCATAATTAATTTAAGGTATTGTTTTAATAAAATAGATAACGTAAACAACGACGTTTATGTTAAAATATCTAATTCTCCACTGGTATTGATTTTCGTTTAGTTATGTCTTCAATATACCCCTAAGCCACCCTACACATTTATGCCGCCAACCACCCATTTACAACCATCAACTTTGTAGTATTATCTTATATATATGAGAGTGTATACGGTATACATTCTTGTGTATTGTATTTTCTTACATTACAAACATAAGGAACAACTCAGTCAGAACAAATCAACCAACCCTCATACCATTGTATATTTTATATCCGTGGCGTTCAAGCTCGTCTCTTCACCTCATTCCAATATTGGACGTTCCATGTTTTGGTTCATCGTGTCTTCCTTCGTATAACATTGGGCTCGTTTATTATATTAAAACACAATTAGTATAATGGCATCGTTACGTAAATATTGTATTGCTTCTAGTTTAAATACTCTCGCCACTTTGGTGTTTTTAAAGAAATTTTACAATTATTTAAATTGTATCTGTTTTCAAGAATCGATTAAGTACATAAATAAAATCAGTAAAAATATATAATCGAGTGTATTTTTAAACTTTGCCTTTTACCAAAGAAATGGTTTGTTTGCTTGCTTTGATTTTTATTACGATATAATATAATACTATTTTAAAACATTTAAAAAACGACATTGTATTGTTATGAGTTGGTTCCTTTATATTAAAAACCAGAAAAAAATGAAAATTTTTCTTTGGAAAAATCCCTGAAATATGTGCAGTCTTATTTGGAGCCTTCTGAAAAGCATAGAGAATAATAAAAGTTTTAAAGTTAAATCTGAAAATAACATTAGAGGCTACGTAAGTAATTATGGACAAAGTTAGGGTTTTAACATTTTTTGACTTACTTGAAAATAAGTAGATATAGAAAAATAAAATCGACAGGTGCCAATCTCTACGAAAAAGTAGCTAAAGTAAATAGATAAGCATGTATCATGAGTACAGTTATGTTAATCATAGGACTGTGATCTAAATATATAAAACTGTTTACAGACATAGTTAATGAACCTAGAGCTTTATTGCTTTTATTGATTTTTTTTGATAATGCACGTAGTCAGACTAAGCTAGACTTACATCAGTTTCTTAACGAGTTTTAGTCAAATTTACATTTATCATGTTAATATTCACACTAGTGGAAGTCATTTATTTCCGTAAAACACAAAGCACAAGTCAATTTGATTTGTGCAAGAATATTTAAGCAAATTTATTTCAATTCAAATCTTTAGTTGCATTTAAAACAATATCTTAGTTCCTAAATTTATTGCAGTAGGTAGGGGAAGTGAGCCAAAAACGGGTAAGCAACTTTACGCTCCTGTATGAAACATTAGCATTTTGTGCGTGTGCGCGGATATTTGTCTAACCCTGACGAGCTTTGATCAGTTAAGCTCGAGCGCCGGAATTGTTTACAAACATAGGAATTTAAAAAAAAGTTTTTTGCTAATTATACTAAACAATTTCAAGGTAGGTAAGTGTTTCATGATTAGTCGAAAATCGTTATAATATATATTATAATATAATATATTTTGTGTTGTTCGTATCATCGTTTTATTGTATTTTAATTTAAGTTTGAAATTACATGAACACTTTGCCTGCTTTATCTGCCATTTAGAGTTTATTTGTACTTTAAAAAGAAAATAGTGTCTCGGACATAACGGGTAGATAGATATAAACAATTTAACATGAAAAAAACGCAAAAAAAAAACGAAAATGTATATATGCCTCGTTTGTGGTGATTCGTATAATGATCCACCTAAAGAAAACTGGATCGAATGTGGAGATTGTAGAGAATGAGCTCATGTAACCTGTACCTACTTCTTATTCTAACATAGGACATATTATTGTGATTTGTGCCGAGAATGAAGTTCTGAAGCATTTAAGCTTCAATTTACTATCAGTTTGTATTTTCTATTTTATATCTAATTGTAATAGTTATCGTTCTATATTACAAAAATTACATATTTGATCTATATGATAATAGGTAACTCTAAAAGTCTGATTAAATGAGTATAAAATTAGTGTTAATTTCTTTCGACTAAATAGCCAATAAAATTGACACTCATAAATTAAATACTACGTAAAAGAGTAATATTAATACGTTATTTTAAATAAAACAAAGAAAATTGAATCATGACTCATTACAGAAAATAAAAATGCGTTAACCCGTTTTGCCCTAAGCTTACCCCTTTTTCCCAAAGTAGTTACCCGTTTTAGGCTTATGTATAGGGCAATAACCAAATACTGGACATACAATGTGTTCAAATCGTGTTTTATTTAAAAGTTTAATTATTATACTAATATAGTAATAAAGTAATTTAACCTACCATATAATACGAGTATTACAGTTGTTTTTACCTTCGCGCTTAGCTTACCCGTTTTGAGCTCACTTCCCCTATACAGATTACTTTATGTTGATTTCTATAAATAAAATACATCTGACTTATTCCACTGTTTTTAATCTCTTCATAAGTCGATCAATTGATACAAAAAGCTGTCCTATAAAAATAAATAATTTCATGGCAATTTTTAAGCCAACTATTAAAAGTAATAATTAAATACTCTATGTGTCATATGATGCTATATATTTCTGTCTTTATTTTGTTTCAAAGTATGGTATCCCAAACAAATGAATCAAGTTATATTATTTACATTACTAATAAAAAAAATACTTAATTTGCATAAAATATGTGTTATAGTAAGATTATTCGAAGTTTTGGGCTATGGCAAGAGTCTTCATTACTCGTTATTGACATTGGTAAGTATCCTTCAAGACAATGTTGCAACTTCGTTAAGAGTACTGCGACTTAGTTTTTTTCCTTACTTCTAACATGAAAAACTGTAAAATTCCATTTTGCTGTACACAATCAGTTGCTTGGTTATGAAGTTTTTCGGGTGTTTGCATCAACAAATGCAATTTGAATTTTATGTCTATTGCACTTTTCTTAACTAGTTATGACACATTGTCGAAACCTCTTTTAAGCACATCCTATAATTAAAATATTCGAACTAAAACATTGTTTTCAAAACAGAATGATAAAGTTTATTAAACTTCAATAATCAAAGAATTTTAAAAAATTGAAACCCTAATTTGGGACAGAAGGAGTGGTAAGGTATTGAAGCTTTAAGTTTATCATAAAAACCTTTATAATTTTTACCGAAAGTCCATATTAAAAGACATATTAATTAAGTTTCCATTAAATACGTCAAATCTATAAATAGTAGGAGTATATAATAATATTAAACAAGTATATTTAGTTTTTTAAAAAAAAGTAGAGTAATGAAATGGTACTTACCTCATTACTTACCTGTAATATTTTGTTGTTGTTTTGCTAAAAATATAGTTTTGAAAGTCCAAATGTTAAAAATACTAAACATAAGTATCGATCATATAAGAATGAATTAATATTTAAAAAAAAAAAATTAAAAAAATAAAACCTGATTTATGGAAAACCATTTTGTTAAATATATAGAAGTGGTATCTATATATATATAAGCAAGATATATTTATGCTAATTTTGTTTTGAAATATCATTTAAATGAGACTAGGGTTTCAAGAATAATAAGTTTTCTACGTGTTTTTAATACGCTTTAATACAAATCGAAATTTAAAAATCGAATGAAAAATGTTTTAAATCAAACTTGAAGTATAATGGAATTTAAAGTATCACCATAAGGTATGCAATTTAAAAGAAAAACTTTTTTTTTTTAATTTTGATGAATTTGTATTTTAAATGTTTACTACAAGGCACACACACATTATTTACAATAAATTACAATCGCAACGATGACAACGTCACGGGACGTTTAGTCCAAATTTCACCACACACATGTTAGTAAACTTACATATAATTAATTCAATACGAATACAAAGCAATTAAAACTCCGTCAGTTTGTTCTATTATTTTAAAAAATTTTCATTTTGCATATCGTTTAACTTTTGTAATTATTAAAAGCAAACTAATATTTTGTAGACATTTTGATTGTCTTTGGCCGTATACGATTCAATTACTTACACAAAAAAAAAAAATATTTTTAAAGGGAATCATGAAGTATGAAAACATTTTTCATTGCTACAACAATGTGTGTAGACATTTATTACGGAAGTATAAAATTTCTTTTTTTCAATACAAGAATTAATATTTTTTTTTGATAACGGGATATGCACGAATTCAAATATTTTCTTTCATACAAATTTTATGTTGGTTTGAATTTTCACACGAATTAAGTTTTTTAAAGTTAAAAAGATTACACAAAATCCTTCAGCAATCTAAGTATTTACGTTTTAGATATATTCATACTTTTTATATATTACTTACTTTAAAACGAACTAAAAGCTTTAAAAAATTTAACTAAACTCTTATAATGTATCTAGGTAATTAAATATGGCTTTTGAAGATAATTTTCGTTATAGGTAAAAAAAATATTACTGATGACTACTTTGTACAAAATGTTTTGCTTATGTTAGTTATTAATTATGTTGCGCATTTTGTCTAGAAAAAATAAAATTTTCAACTATATTTACAAAAATTTACGTTTAAATACGAAAATTAAAACATTAATACTTCTTTACTTACATAGTAATCCTGTACGTATTTATATTAACATTATAAATTAGATTAGAATTTTTTTACAAATTAAATATCAATGTTACTTATATAACATAATTTCTTTAAAAGTAAAGCTTTTTAGGATAGTAATTAATATCTATTTTTATTGAACTTACAGACGCAGTACCTATATAAAATCATTACGATATTTTATTATTGCACAATTAGAAAACAAATATAAGATTAACATAGAATGAGCAATATTTATAGTTTTAAATGAAATTCTTTGCCTTAATAACCGTTGTTCAATTCTTGTAGTTGAGTCCTTGAAAAATAAATTTGCTATACCTATTTACTGATTACCTAAGTTATCTTTCAAAGAGCTACAGTAAAGAGAGTTATAAATATTTTTAAATTATACCAAAATTAAGTAATAAATCCGAATAAAATTACTAAAGTTTACTTCAAATTCACATAAAACATTAAATGAAGCTCACTCGTTTTGTCATATTCAACATGATTATATTATATAGTAGATTATATACATTCTGGAAAAATATCTATAATATTTGTGAAACTAATTTTTAATTATTAATAACCATAATTTTATAATAAAGTTCATTTACATATAAGTGAATATTTTGTGCCAGTTATCAGCAGTCAAGGAGCGACAACATATGGTTAGAAAATTTATTTAAAAAAATATAAATTCAATGAGATCAAGTTTAGTTTAAAATAAAAATCACTTGTGCGCAGTTACGTTTAAACTTTTATTATAAATTGTAGACTGCTGACATACAATTTCAATTCCTTTAAAAATTAAGTCTTGCAAAATAGGTATTCGACAATAGCTGATTATATGGAAGAGCACTATGAAAATGGTTATTATTGGTAGCAGAAAACCACTGGAGTTACATTCACCATTTGTGAAATGGAAATCTTTTTTATATTTAAAATATTTTCAATATTCTTTTTAGAAATAAAATCATAACGTATGAGTTATGATTACTATATTGGACGACAGGGAATATAGTAGTATTTATTGCAATTATACTAAATTATATGTCATTAAATTGTAAATATGTAGCTTACGGTTTTACAGTATAGAGTAGTCAAAAATTTAGTTGAATTAGAAAAAAAAAACGGCACGCGACCATATTATAATGGTGTTAGTAACTCGCGAACTTTTTTTACTAGTAATCCGTTCTTTTTTAGAAGAATAAAACAAAAACGATTTCAGACTTTTTGTTGCAAAGGATAGAAGTAAATGCCTTAAATAAAATAAAATTAAATATTGTTGGCTATCGTCTCAATTTATACGATACGTGATAAAATCTCAGCTTAATTATTATATGAGCTATAGAAATATCGTTTATATATGTTTTCATGAATTTCTTTGTGTTTGTATATTTATTTTCTATTTTAAACATCATGAAAATAATTCATGTATTTTCTACGTTTTCATTATTTTTCTTTTTCTTTTACTTATTTTTATATTTCCTAGTATAATAATAATGATTATTATAAATATTTTTGAAAGTATTTTTTTTTGTTGATCAAATACACCGAGACGGATGGCTTAAATTTTTTTTTAAATTGTGTAGTAGTTATGATAGTACTTAATTATTATAATGATTATTATTTTTTATGTTTGAGACATGTTTATTTATTGTACACAATAGATAATAAATGTTTTACGTTATTTCAAAAAAGTACCTTAACAATTTCATCTACGTAGCACTTGTGAATAGCACAGAATTTTTATAATAACTCGCTCGGTCTTGTAAAGGTGATTTAACATCGCGCTCGACTTGTTGTTGGCGCGATTTTCGTTCCAATTCCAATTCCTGGGCCAATGATTCTGTAAGAGAAATAAACTGATTATTTTCAAGGTGTTTATCGGCTCTAATCTAAATGGAAGTGGATGAAAACGTTTCGATTCTCATTAAACATTTAGTGAGATTGGTGAATATATTTGAGAGGACACAATTTGACGAGCTTTCGAGCTTTGTTTGGGATGAGTGTGTAAAGTGGTTGGAGATGTTAGGAGAGAGTTATGCGCGACGAGAGCCGAGGGCTATTTAGCCAGAGATGTTATCTTTGGTGTTTCAATTTCGCAGCGCGTAATTCTGTTGTCGCCTAAGTAGGGTCCTCACTTTGCTCTCTGGCACTGAGTTGATGATAGAGACCAGTAAATATAAAACGCTTTGTTTCACAAACCGTGTCGAGAAGTCATACGGACGGGTGGATAAAGCCCTGCCAAGAGATTTGTGTTGTTTCTAGAATTATGCTTTAAACCGTATAAATATGAATTTGCATATTTAGTTACGTTAGATGTTCGCTCTGTTCTGAGAAGGGTGGTTTGGGTTTTATATATGTATGCATATTTACGTATATATGTGCACACGCGTTAGTCTCTCTAGTATTACGCTATCGTGTTGTATTGAGACTTGATGCCTGCAGACAATTTCATGCAAAATCGTTTTGTTGATCATTTTATGCCGTTGTGTATTCATCTGATGAAGGCTCAACGAAGAAAGCAGGAGGGAGCTTTTCGGTGCATTCATATGTGTAAACTATTTTTTATATAATTTACATTTTTATTTACATTCGAGTAGACTTGATTATACAAATGTCTATCTTTATTTAGTTTATTTTTCTATCCTTTTGGTTTAGTAAAAATAATTTTTGTTCTTAGTAATTTTATCAACATAATTAGAAAAATGTGAGACAACCAAATAAAGCTTTGATGGTTAAAACTTTTCATAATTTCTTCATGAGTTATGTAGTTGTAAACAAGATATTTCAGATAACTCCAATATAACAATACTATAGACATAGTATTCATTAGAGATGCAACGAATATCCGGCTACTATTCGGTATTCGGCCTATTCGGCTGCATTTTTGAAGTTATACTTCCTTAGGCGCATTATGAAAAAATGATGATAGTGAAATTTTAAGATGCGCGCGCATTTTAAGATAAAAATTAACAAAATAAAGTTAGTCGCAAAACCACTGGCTCTCCTGGCGCGCGTAATTTGAATTTTTGTTGTATTTATTTTCTAATTTATTTATTTTTATATTTAAATTAAAAATAATTATATATACAAATGACACATATTATTAATAAATAAGTTATCTTAAGTTATTTTAAATTTAATGATGAAAATGACGTCTGCATTCCATGCATATTCTTAGTTATCACGAAATCTGGGATTCTAAAATGATTCAACCATCTTAGAATAATAATTTAGTAACACAAGATATGAATAAGATTAAGACATTTACTTTGACAAGTAGCTACTTAATTTACTTTGCAATTTCTATGAAGCTTCGTTTTCAGTACATCCATGAATTGTTAACCAGAAAAATGATCCTGACAAATGTTATAAACGTGTTGCAGCTTTCTTTGGATATTATTTATTGATACAAATTAAAATATTATTCTCTTAATTTTATTTTTAATGATTTTATCTTTTAATATATATATATATATATATATATAATCATTATTATTATTATTAAATATTAAATTAAAGTTTTTTAAAATTGATTATTTGAATAAAATTAATAAAAACTAATTTTTAATGATACCAATGAAGTATAACTTCTCACGCGCGTACATAAGTACACGCAACCACTTTTTTTTTGAATACCGAATACTAAATCGCAGAAAAAATTGTGTTGATTCATCATAATAAATTGTCCCTAATAGTTTTTCAATTTTAATTTAAATGTATATAATTTCGAATTAAACATAACAAAATTAATCATTCGAATTAATCATAACAAAATAAATGTTTAATTCGAAATTATATACATTTAAATTAAAATTGAAAAACTATTAGGGACAATTTATTATGATGAATCAACACAATTTTTTCTGCAATTGAGTCAAGTTTTCTCGAGTAGGAACCTGCTTTGAGTTTAGAAACCACTACTTAAATGGATCTAGTGTCCGATCTAGGCGAATACTCAGTAAATAAAAATCAATTTCGGTTGCCGTTAAACTTTTATTTTTTTTAAATTATGCGTCTCGTGATACGATTTACTCATAAATGAAACGGCCGAATATTCGGTACCGAATATATGAGTAACGACTATGAATACTAGAGATGCAACGAATAATTACCGAATATTCGGCCACACTCTCGGCCGAATCGCCGAATATTCGGTAGTTATTCGTTGCATCTATAGTATTCATAGTCGTTACTCAAATTTGAAGAAACATTCAAGGGTAGTGATCAGTGTCGGGTACATAAATTTTCATTTCGTAGAACTCTTCCATAACAAAACAAAGTATACGTTCAAGTAAAAACGAATTTTAAATGTTTTGACAGCTTTTATTGGCCAAATTCATGACATTAATTAGTTGTGCATATGCGTGAATTGTAGCAAGAAAGCTTTTAGTTAGAAGAAAGTTAGAGCTCCCTCAGGTAAATGCTTTTTGGACATTTGAAGTATAATAATCCAATAAGCATTTACTTGAGGGAGCTCTAGGCTTCATTTAAGTTTTCGTGGTTACAAGTGTTACAAGTGAAGTATTTAAGCATATACTCAAGTTATGTTATTGAGTATGCTTTGTTATTTAATGGAAAAGTTCTATGAAATTAAAATTAAAATAGCCTACACTGATCACCTAAATTGAGTGTTTCCTCAAATTTGAGTGAACACTATGAATATTACCCTAACAATTCTACACTGAATTCCCAAAACGTTCTTATAAACTTAGTTTCGTCTTTATGTTCCTCGATTTATCTCCACCGTATTCGCTCAAAAGCAGTTTTTAGGGGATTTATATAAGTTTGTTCTTTTTTTTTTACAAAATTTCTTACAAGTTTGAACAAAAACATAACAAAAATTTTGATTTTTTTCTCTTTGAAAAATCATAACATTTTGTTAATATTTAGAAACTATCTTATTAGTGAGAACAGTTCCGTTAAACGTCGAATAGTGAGCCCTTACACTTTTGGTTAACAAAAAACTATATGCAAGTGTTTATGGAAAATAACTTAATAATTCCCTTAATTAATACTGTAATATTTTTTTCACCCAAACTAAATAAATTACAGAGATATGTAAATATTTAAGCTTTAACTGATATCAAACCGGTGTAACAACTTTGTTGTTTAAAGTTTGATAAAAAGATAAAGAAACCAATATAAGGAAAGATACAGTTTTAAAAACAACTGCTTTTTGTTGTTTCAAATAAAAACTTAGGAATTTAATTCAGTTTAATTAAAAATAGAATCAAGAAAAAATGTTTTTGAGTTAATAATATTACCAATAACAAAAAAGCAAAGAAGGAATAGTCTTCGGAGCTCAAACCATGCTACTTCTTTCCAAGATATGATTAAACCATTAAGATTTTCTTGCCAGAGTGAAAATTTCTAATTTAATAATCTATATTATATTGAATTTTCTAAGCAAGCGAAGTAAATGTCGCAAGAATCGTAACAATAAATTTTCATTTTGACTTTTTCTTTGGTTAAACCTCTTTCAACATCAATTTTCCATAAATATTTCGAGGTATTTAAAGGTTATATTTAACTTAAAGGGTCTCATTTTTTCCGCATCGCCTACATGATGTAGCGTTTATAGAATTTTAAATATTATTGTAGATCCTTTGATCTAATAGAGGAGTTACCTTTTGAACGAAGAAGGAATGTGTGGTTCAAAATATATGAGTGCTAAATACCTTACTTGAGAGAATACTCGTAAAACTACAAATCAACTATCTTAAGGCATAAGCGCTTGTTAGAATTTGTAGAAGTTATTAACTTCTTAAAATTATAATTATATTTAAATTTCAGGGACATCAAATTTTAATGACTTTATTCTATTGCTGAGGCGCAGCGTGATGATTTTAATGTTGTGCCATTTGGTGGGAATATACACATTTGTTTGTTAAGAGTGCATTACATAAAAACTTTTTTTCTTTCAATTTACAAACTATTAAAATGTGGACATTTTCTTATGCTAAGTTACAATAGGTATAGTCATATAATTTTAGTTTCTTTTTTATAAGTTTTACTTAAAGAAACGAAACGAAATAAATAAATGGAAATAAAATATTTTAATCAATTTTTCATTTACTACATATTTGAATTATATGTTCCTAAAATTTAATTTTATATCTGTCTCTTAAAGCCATCAATAAATGGCAAAAATTCAAAATGAAAATATGAACTCTAGCGTAAACCTCTTTAGCCAAAATCTAATTTCAGCGTGATTATAATATAATTTACAATAAATGTATTTCAGTGTGTGTAAATTGTAATATTTACAATTTAAAATATATTTGATTGACTTAAACTTAAAATCCTATGAAATTAGCTCTTGTGTTAAAACGAATTTTATGGTGTATTGTTAGGGGTGGTGAAAATGTACACAGTTTGCAGCTCGAGGCTAGAAAAGACACACATTTATAAAGCCAAGTGTTAGACGACAAAATTCATTCAATTCGCACAACGGCAATAATAACATCTGAATTTAAATCGTTTGACTTGAAGGCACAACGAGCGTAAACGAATATCACACCCTATTTAAATTCACAAAAATCTGCCGTCTTTATTTAAGATTTGAGCAATAATCCAAATAAGATATAGAATTTCATTTTGATTTTTGATTAAAATACGCTTGAAAATTTAATGTAATTTTTTGTATGATTCTTAAAAGAAAAAGAGAAAAGCCACCCTCTTGCAAATATTTCGTTATGTTTTAATCTTATTCGATAAATTTGTGTGCTGTGTTAGATCTTCGCGACCCCCAATAGCACTCCACCTAGTCTTTGGCTGTTTGCTTCTTCTTTTGAGTTTATTCAATTTCACGCATCGAAACACACGTATTATAATGATTTTATATTTTAAAACACTTTTAAATTGCGAATCGCAACAAGTACTTTTATACGAATATTATTCTTTTTTACAATAATTACCATAAATCTATGTATTATATTTAAGCTAAATGTTATAGCTTGAATTATATAAAACTTTGGATTTGTATTAAGAAACAGCTTGGTAAACAACCTAAATACTTTTTATAATTAGATTATAAGATTCGATAATGGACGTAATGTAAGTTTCTTGCCAGATATATTTGTTGTTATGACAACCGAGAAGAGAACTAAACTCATGGTAGGTCTCTGGAGGTAGGAGGTTAGTTTTCGTTGCGTCTCACCCTATCCGAAATAATTCATAGTCAACTTGCCACTCTAAGCCGTAATGAATAGGTAATTAGTTGATATTGTTATGGGAACATAGATAGAGTCTTAGAGGTCCGAGTCATAAATGTATGAGGAGAACCCAACAGCTTACCCAACTTCCGTACTGTCGGACCGGGAAAGGAAGCTTCACAACAGCGTACCCGATCGACATTAAGGAAGTCGATCTCTATTATTTCTTAGACAGAAATATAATAATATAACCTGATCACCTGTAATACTAAATGGGAAAATCTAAAGTTCGTAGAAACTAAGTTTGAGCAATAATTGTTAAAAATTTAACCCTAATTTTCTCCTCTTGATACAAACAACTATCTATCTGCATCTTAAAAAGAAATAAAAATAAATTTAATTAAATTAAAGTAGTGGAACTTTTTTTTGAAAAAAATAATTCAAGAGTTGGATGACTTTTAGTTTTATAATTGACTAGCAGCTACCCGCGACTTCATTCACGTTGATTTCAACAAATAAGTAAACAGAAGCCTGTCAAAATAATACTCAGTCTAATACAAAAAATATGATTTAAAACTAAAAAAATCTAACGATCCTAAAAAAAATATATATCAAGATTAACAAAGATTAACAACCAAAACATCGAATGTAAAAATTAAAATATGTACGCATTCAATGTATCCTGGTCTAAAAAATAAAACTAAATAATTTTTTTTGAATAAATGAATTTGTTAGATTTAAAAATAATAATAAATATTTTATGTTTAACCCCATCCAAAGTAAATTATAACTTCATCATTAATGGAAGTCAAAGTGGTCATACAAGACATAGCTCAGGAATTATATTGCACATTGTTTGTTGTCAAGTACAATATTTGACAATGGTGATCCAGTCAGGATTGCCAGATTGGGGGTATTTTCGCAATTTGGGCGAATTTCAAACATGACTTGAGCTTAAAATCCCTTTGGGCGATTTTCCACAGTGTGGGCTATTTTGAAAGTTGCTCGTATAATTATGGAAGATTTTCAATTTTTTTTTAAATTTTTTATTTTTTTCTTAGTTTATTCTCACGCTTTTAAAGTTTAACTTTCGAAGTTTACTATAGTCGCTACAGTCTATACTCTATAGTCTATACCAGTCTATAGGTCTATAACTCTATAGTCTATACTCTATACTATAGGTACTATCGGTACTATTACGCCGTTTGTACCTTTTATGTATACCTATGTGAATTTCCTCTAATATGTACCCGGCTATTGTCCGGCTATAACATTCGGTGGTACAAATACTGTTGAACTTACTATACAACAGAGATTGGAAACATATTATTATATAAAAATACTAGCTGATACTTCCTCGCTTCTCTGAGTGTATCTAAATTTTGAATTGAAGAAAAAGAAGTAGAATTATTGCTGCCATTATAAGATTAATTTATGTTAAATTGTCTAAATTTTCTCTTTTCAACCCTTAAAAGAACAAACTAAGAAACTATAAAATCAGAGGTCCTTTACATTTGCATATTTTAGAAGAGAAACGTACAAAAGAAAATTTCATATTAAAAACTTAAAAACATTTAAAAAAATTCATGTTTCTACCTCCAGTGTGTCTGTCAGTTAATCAGCCTCTTCTTTTATATGCAAGATAACCGATGGTACCATACGAATTTTCAAGTAAAAAATACTTTTTTTAAAGATAATCTTTGTTATTGTGAGACTAAATTTTTAATTTGAGAATTTGAACGCGAACGAATTATTCAAGTTATTTTAAAATTCCAGAAATCCTAAGCGATTAAAAAAAAACCAAACGACTACTTACAATATTATCATTTTTTTCTTCTACATATTATGCTAGTGGGTCCCCGTTTTTAAGAGAACATTACAAGAGAGAACGTTACAAAGAGAACATTGAAGAATTTAGTTGGTTGTCTGTACTGCTAAAAGTGCAGACGAAATAGGAAAAAACTACCTAGAATTTGCCATTGAATGTATGGCAGAACAAATATCATTGATAGATAACTAATATTAATTATTTTTATATACAATGACTGTTTTTGAAAAACTTTTAAAAAATAAGTAGATAGTCATCATGAGCAGTGGTACTGTGTTTGATCCCCATCGAATCCCTAGATTTAAGACTTATGATCTACGATTTAAGACCTAGCTACCGAAATTTTCTGTGTGTAAGACAGTCGTGATATAAGAGAGACCATAGAAGTTAAAGCGACTTAAAACAAACAAACAAAAGTGATTACAAAGTCAGTTTTTGAATTTGATAAATTTTTGTCTACATAACTGTCATACCTACATACTGTATCTACGTTATTTATATAGTACCTACCTACTTGAAATTGAGCTTATATAAATTTTAGCCAAATTTGTTAAGTCTAAGTACCTATTAATTGCAAATTATAAAATCAAATTCAAACGTATTTTGTCTTAATAAAATTAGAAGAGCTTTTAGATGTTCTGAGTTTGTTTTATTTAGGTATTTTTTCAAATATGATTAAATCAGTACTTATTTAAAAAATGTAGTTATTATGATTAAATTTGAAATTTATTAAGTCAAGTAGAATCTGGGCATTTTATGAAATAAATTAGATATGACATTTTGACTTCAAAATGTAATAATTAGCGAAAACAATTTTTAATATGGTTTAATATTATAGTATGTACCTATTAACGACTGATTTGATTTCAAGTAAATTTAAGTAAATTTAAGTGAAGTAGTATTCAAGTATTCAAAGTACTAATAATTCGTTAAAGCCTCTATATAATATAGAGTTTTTAGATTTGAGTGTGTAAAATGAGGTATTTGGTAGATTCAAATTGACAACACGTTCAAGTTATGTGCTTTGATATCGAAATTTCATATGCTTACTCACACTCGCCCTACGGTTCGTGTACACAATATACGTTTTTGATCCCGTGCTACAATGGACATAACCTTTGTGTCTCATCGTAGTTCGCGTCGTGAATTTCACCATTAGAATACTACATTTGATGCGTGCACAGTGGAAAATATGTTTATATAATAACTATTTCTATATCTTGAAAGACAGTTTTTTTGTGTGATTAATATAGGTTTTTACAGTTTTTGCATCAAATTATGTTATTGGGCACCAAAATTGATAAAAAGCTCTCCAAGTGCGTGGTACACCACATACAAACAGAGTTTCGTCATTGGGACAAAATATCATATTTATTTTAACTCAAAATACATACGTTTAATGATGTAAGAATGATATTGTAAATATATAAAGAAAATTGTGTGATGAATCTACTTGACTACCATACCAGAATACTAGATACTGATACTAGATACTAGATACTGATTGCAGTTTAAATATACATAATAAGGTAATCAACCGTCGAGTTAAAAATTAGAGGGATGAACATTATTGGAATATAGGTAAATTAGAGTAAAAATTAAAAAAGACATTAGCTTGAAAAAAAAATTATGACAGCTATTTAATTTTTAATGACCTATCCAAAGATATCTATCTCGACTATGTGCACTGAAATGTTGTCATTCTTCAATTAAATAAATATGATACTACCGTTAAGTATTTTAGTTGTAATCTTATTTCACAACTGTATAATAATTTATGGTAGACACCACCTTGCAATTACGTCATATTCCTAGAGATAAAAGTTTTCGAACAAATTAGTTAATAAATACACAAACGAAAAGACAAAATACATTCTGTAGTCGAGTTTTTTCAACGAAACTTAAGAAATTAAGTAGGTATAGGGTGATTTTTACCGTCAGGCCTATAGACTCAGTGGCAAACGATAGACATTTCAAAAAATCGCTATTGGCTTGTATAATAATATAATACTAACTATAAAAAAGACACGTAGAAACCATGAAGGTCCATATGAAAGTCAGAGTAAGGGATCTCAACATTTTTATAACCGGACCTATAGCTTTGAGAGTAATTGTAAGATTCGTGGGTTCAGTTGTCTTGAAAATGTGCTTTTCTATAAAAGTCATATCCATATTAAACTTTTAAAACAGAAATAAATAAATAAACATTTAGAAATAATATCTAAATAGTAATAAAAAAATTAAGTTTTTATTTTAACGTCCATCAAAACAAAAATGGTACAAAAGGTATGCTTAGTTCTCACACCTGTTAACTTTAAATTTTAAAAAAATCTTAAAACTTACTCAAGGATAAATTAAGTTAATTTTAAGATTATTGCGCATTTTCCCCACTTTTTTACTAGATAACACATGGATTAAGCAAAAAAAAAAGAAACAAAAACAAAAACAAAAACATAGACTTAAATATTTTTAATTTTGCTAAAAATATGGATTTTAACACAATTTTACTGAGGATATTTTTACTTTCTTTGACTACTATATAGTAATGTAAGTATTGAAATTGATATTGAATATATATTGTATTGATATTTTTAATAAAAATCGTAATTTTTGAGAAAATCATAGGATGTTTTTGTGTCGCAGTTTTTACTAATATTAATTTTAATTAGGTATTTTTATAGAAAAAAATCACTATTATCTTTAATATTACAAATTTTTAATTTATAGTAAACGTTTCCTTTTATATAAATATAAGTTTTTTATACAAGTGTTAACCCGCCGGTTATTTATCCATGTTCATCAGTGTATAACAAAACCTATATTATAAGTATAGTTAATATTATAACAAATTAACACTTTTTATTTTTTTTAAATTCACTTCAATCAAAACAGCAAAAATAGAAGAACAAAAACAAAATTATTAAAACCAAAAAAAAGGTGGCTGGGAAATAAATTTTCTACGCCACAATTGAACCATAGAAGAAGAAAGTAACATATGGTTTTGTTTCATTAGATATTATTATTTTTATCATGACATGCTTTTTCAACAAATTGAGAGACCAGATAAAATCAATGTATTAAACGTTTTTAATATAAAAATTATTATTATTATCAATGTGTTTTGATATTCTTTATCAACTTTTTGTACTCACGCGTATGTTTTGTTGAGAAATAAAATATCTATTGCATATACGTAGTATATTTCATCAATAAGGCACTGGAATCAAATTAAATCTCTTAGACGAATCCTATAATATAAACTAATATCTAAAGACAATACGCGCAGACAATGTAAAGTTTCATAAAGTTGTTGCGAATCATAAAGCAATTATAATTGAATCTTGCTGTTACATCACCTATTAAACTATGGACGCTAGAACAATAGATGATTCCTACGACAGATCCATTAATCCTTTATTGAAATGAAACCGACATTAATGAGTCCCTGGACGATAATACGTAGGCATGTGTGACCCCGAATACACCCTTATTTTGCCCTTTCGTCTTAGAATTGTACTAAGACAGTTCTAATATTAATTAATTTTCTGCCTAACAATAGCTTTAGCTTTTGTTGAAACGAAGATCAAAATTAGTTACATAAATTATTTTCATAAGGCAAGAAATAATATTTTTACCATTAATAAAAAAAAATATTTTAATAATCTCCAATAGGTATATACGTATAGGTTTCTAACTTCGTAACTTTTAAAAATAATTTTAAATCCGTTATATCTAAGATATTTTAATAATTTATTCTATATAATTGTATTTTTTTAACAATATTTTAGTAATTGTTGTATTCATTGTTCGAAAATCCGTGAAATTGATTTTTAAAAATATTAAATAAAAAAGTAGAAAAAAACTGATTTATATTAAAAATAATTCGCTTAAGATTTATCTTACTTAAATATAGAAGAATATTTGAGTTGTTTTAATAAATCTATCAACAGATTGATACTTAATTATAATTTCTGATCGAATATGTTATATACAAAAAGTTGAATGAAATAATCTTCAAACTTTTTTATATATAATTCTTTCCTTGAACACAAAAACAATATTACCTAGATATTGTTATTATTTTTGGAAAAAAAATTTAGGTCGAACTAATTATTATTGAAACAGGCCATCAATTGGTATCTTTTCCGAAATTAGAATTGTGGTCTTCATATGCCATCACATATTAGATTTATTGATGATCCGTTATTGAAAATCACCAATCATCATTATAAAATAGATAAAAAAAATGATTCGAAAATAATTTATTTTGTTCAGGTTTATTTTTTTTAAATCTGTTCTTTCTTAAAAAAATATATCTACCTGTCAAACACTCGATTGCTTTACGCTTTAACTGATTCTATTTATTTAATAACTTTTAAAAATATAGCGCTAATGATCAATTTTTGTTATGAGAAAATGGTTTTATGAACATGAGAAACGTAACTTTTTCAGTTTGTAAAAAGTATTTTAACATAACAATTAAAATGAAATGGAAACAAGTAATTAGTTACAATCGATATGTTTAGTAAGCTTTAAGACACATCAATTTCCGGCATCTGTTAATCTTCAAAAAAGATAAAATAAAATAGGAAAAAATCATCTAACAATCAGATTGAATTCAAACATTTCGAACCTTTAGGTTGCTCATTCATTGTAATAAAAGATTTAAATAGATTGAAGTAGCATATGCGTGGTGAGAATCAAGAAGTTTGTCGCCACTATATTACCCGAACAAATTGAATATAATGATAAAGCAACAATAGAAATAATTAAAAAGTATTTTATCGATTCGTTTAGTAGTCGCTGATCCTGCTGCGAATCACAATCGAAATACAATTTAAACGTTGCTACTGTGTGTCAGAATGATATTATTGTTTGGGCGTTTATTAAAGACGCCGAACTCAGGATCCCAAACCACTGGGTTGGAGAGGTTGAGGTGCCAAAAAATGAAATCGTTTGTTCCGATACAATACAAATGAATTGAAAGTCTTTGAATCTACCTGGCAATCTCATAATTGTTACTTTATTATTCGTACTACTATCAATGATGAAATAGTCGTTTTAATATTGTATTGGTTAGCGAATTAAATGTTGTTTCAAATCGATTTGTAATGCACTAAAAATTGAATTTGATTTAATGAAAATCTCGAAACATAAAAATAAGAAATGGGTTTTACATGTCGGCTTAAGGCATTCATTTTAATGAATTTTATAAATTCAGAAACGTTTAATCAGAGTGGCTGGCCGCAATTTTGTTTCCGAAAACTTTAACAAAATAAGTACGCACATTTTGGGCACAAAAACACTATAAAAGAGCATAGCTACACTAGTATGTACCTTACTGCACGCAGCATATTTAACTTTCATAAATTTAACTATAAATATCAAACATATAAAAAACATTATTTAAAGTGATCTAAAATTACAGATAATGGACTTATTGGAATCATTTTGCAATAAACAAATAAACAAATTGAGAAATTACAAATTGTGGTATCATTTTCATGGTGATTCATAATTGCAACAAATAGAATTAAAAAAAAAAAAACAAAATATAATTTGTGAAAGTTAATAACTTAAAAATAAGACTGAAAAAATAAGTCTGAAAAAATGATTGATGCAGTAGCGGATTGATCCAATAGGCTGAATAGACTGGAACCTAGGGCGGCAGATTTTAGTGACGGAAAATTCGGGACTAAAATTTCAAATATAAATCATAAAACTACAACTTCAAAGCATTGACAAAAAATTGTAATTAGGTTATAGGGTTGTGAACTACGGTATTGAATTGTATAGATCGGTAAAGGCGGCCAAAGAATAAGCTACTTGTTTAGTAGCTGTGTAAATCCACCACAGGATTGATGGCATAATTATTAATACGAACTTTAATATATATTTTACTATCTATAACAAAGGTTGTTAAACTGTCCTCCGCAAGCCCTCATGGGTCCCCAAAGTGGTCGCTGAGGGTTCACGAAACAATTCTAGTTTAAAAAAATTATCTATAGGTATTATACTAATATTCAAAAATCAGGCTGGCCTGGTGCCATAAAATGCTTACAGTTAAAATGGGGTCCGCGAAGAATACAAGTTTAAGTACCACTGATCTATAAATAAAGCTTTTACTGTTATTTGAAGAATCTTAAAGTTTGAATCAAAGACGATCCTGTGTGTATCTTACTATCTATAGTATAATGAGATAAAACAAATTATCATTTTTATCTAACAAAAACGTAATCATTATCAAATTTCACTAAAATGTTCTTTATTGTGCAAATAGTTTAGGTAGCGACTTTAAATATATACTTTAGAAACATCTCATTAAATTAGAAATTTATCTCAAAAACATTAACTAAACGAAATTAAATAAATGTTTTCTTTTCTAATTACTTGAAAATATTGCTTTGTAATTATACAACAGATCTACGTTGAGAAGATTCATCAAAAAACTTAAAAACTAAGATTATTATCAACATCTTCAAATCATTGTTTACTCCTAACATTTATGGTAAAATAAATCATTGGAAAGTATAAAAAAAATATAATTACATTAATGAACAACATTGAAATAATAATTTGTAATTGGAGTTTGCTACATAATACAATAGAACGAGTAGGTGTATTAATATTCCTCACTAATTTAAAATATGTTTGTAACAAATGGAGATAATTCCACATATCATGCATTAAATAATATTCATTTCATCAATTGTCTTACAAAAAGTAGACTTTTTGTATTTATTTAATGATTTTAAACTTAATAAAAAATGTGTAAAAAACTCTAAGAATGTAGATAAAAATAATAAATAAACTTGAACAGTTTTTCTTGTTGTCTTTAAAAGGCATTATACTAAGAAAAGTATTAATGTGCTAATTATATACTTATTAAAATATTCTGACAAATTACAATTTTCATCTAGACATCATTGGCTATAGTTTTGACATTTGATTTTCTTCTATTTTCGAAAAACATTCAAAAAATCTCATCAATAGCAATAAACTATTAATAAACTCATTCATTCAGTACCTATTTCAAAAAATTATTGTATATAATTGAATCTTTTTGCAAGTAGATAGATTTCTTTGATGCATTTACTCGATGAATTTTCTAATTTGATAATTTTTAGGCGCCATGGCTGAGGACAAGGAAGATCTCATACATCGCGCTAAGTTGGCAGAACAAGCGGAACGTTTCGAAGACATGGCTGCTGCTATGAAAACATTAACGGAAATGGGAATCGATTTGTCTAACGAAGAGAGAAATTTGTTAAGTATTGCCTACAAAAATTTAATCGGCGCACGACGTTCTTCATGGCGCATTATTTCTTCGATTGAACAAAAAACTGAAGACACAGAACGAAAACGTGTAATAGCGAAAGAATATCGCGAAAAAGTTGAAAAAGAATTGCGTGAAATTTGCCATGAGGTACTTGAGTTATTGGATAAATATTTGATTCCACGCGCTGTGAATCCGGACTCAAAAGTATTTTATTTGAAAATGAAAGGGGACGATTTTCGATATTTAGCCGAAGTGGCCACTGGAGAGGGTCGAGAAGTTGTACTTCAGGAGTCACAACACGCGTATCAGGACGCGCTGGAGATTTCCAAAACAAAAATGATCCCCACACATCCAATCCGGCTGGGTTTGGCGTTAAACTATTCAGTTTTCTATTACGAAATCCTCAATGCGCCAGAACGAGCTTGTGAACTTGCTAAACAAGCATTTGATGATGCTATTGCCGAATTAGATACACTGAATGAAGACTCTTATAAGGATAGCACTGTAATTATGCAACTTTTGAGAGATAATTTAACACTGTGGACCAGCGATATGCGAGATGTGAGTGACGATGCAGTACCGGAAGTGACTGTCAACTAAAATTATACTGCACTATCCAAAAAATTTCTTTTTTTAAGTACGGCTCTACCGTTTTATTTTTACTTGTTTAACAGTGTTAAACTAGGACAATTACAAATTTTGAAGTATCAATTGTAATTAATTCAAAATAAAAAAAAAACTTACAAGAATTTCACTAACGTTTCTTTTCTACATTGACTTTTGTATTTTGGTATTCTTAATGTTGCAGTTATCATTTGATCTTGCCTAGATTTATAAACAATATTTACACAATATAAAAAAAGAAAAAACTAAAACTGTGAATAGTATTGCAAACGTTTACAGTTTCTTACAGTTCAGGGTAGGATTTAGTTCGTGGCACACAATGAGATTTCAAGGATGTAATGTAAAAGCTAATTGAATTTTGTATTATTTTGGTATTTCCAGATAGTACAACATAAGCTGGTGAATACATCAATGAATTGTATACAGTTCATATTGTAGCGACTAACAAACATAGAGAAAGTAATACACGTTGGTTTGATAAGATAAGAACATTTAAGTGCGGGCCTGAATTACTAACGTCGTCGCGATGCTGCAGCAATCAGCGTAGTTCTCAACAGAATAAACAAGGACTCACCTTACTATACACATTCATATATATACACGTAGGTAGATAAAACGACGTCAAGGCGTCTCGCCCAAGATATCTCGCCCTATTTCCGTCTAGCGCCACAATTACCGTTATATTACGCTTTGTCGTTGTTCTTTACTGTTGTTTGTCGTTGCACATAAACTTGTAAGACTACGGGATAGGTAAATAATTTCCCAGGAGTTACCTATCTTGTTTGCATATAATGTTTATGATACGTGAGAGAAGCGTATTCGAGATGACTGTTTGTCTAACGTGTTTTATAGATGGCTCTCGTTGTATACCTCTTTTGTACATATGAATACGCTCACATAAACGGATGCTCAAGTTGAATTTTAATTTTTCTGGGTTTTATTTCAAGCGGCATTTTGTGGTTGTTTGAGTCATGAATTTATTAAATATGTATCTTAATTGACATTTTCCAAGCTCCAGGAAAGAACATGTTATCTGTTGTTTACTAATCTTATAAAGTAACGTTATAATTTTTTTTACCAAACTGATATGATTGATATCTACTCCTTATTACATTTATGTCTATACAAAAAATGCATAATTATTTTAACAATAAACAGTTAATTTTGAGTTGTTTAAACAAGTAAATTTGTACTGCAATGTAAAAAAAATAATTTTTATTAGTTTATTAATAATAATTATTTTTATTGTTTATTAATACACGTACATATGTTTAGAACTTTTTTTTTTATTAAGATTTTCAAAAGTGAAAACAATTGATTTAAAAAAATAAAATAATTTTTTTTTATATAAACCATCACATTAATAACTATGGTAATTAACAGATTTTTTATATAACTTTTTTAGACAACAAAGCTCCGTTAACTTATGTTATGATGTCAGTACTGAACTTTATTTATAAACTGGGAAAGTTTTGATATATAGGTAGGTACTGCAGATTACTATTATAAGATAAAAAAATTGTTTTTGAGCATAAATTTTATGTTTGCTAACAAGGGTTTAATCATGTTCCTATATCTTAAAAGCTTATATATTTTAATGTAATCTAAAAACGAAACTAATTAAACTTACCAGAATAGTTTTGCCAAAAAGCAGCACCGCCGCTCATCAAATCTAGGCCAGCGTAATTATTCCACGATTTTGATTCGTTTGAAAAATTTGTGCCTGACACATTGCTCGGTTGTGAATCACGATTACCTGGTCCACATCCATATTGAGAAGCCACTGGGGTTGATGTAATAGGACTTTCTGACCGTTGCGTTTGATTTTCGGACGCTGATGTGGTCGCTGGCGTTAGTGACTGTGATGGTTCGTTATTACCCGTAGACGAAGAATTTTCTATGATAAATAAAACAAACTTTGAATAATCGAAGCACTATTTGTAGGCAATCGAATCAAGCAATAGATAATCATAAAATGTAAATAATTATTATCATACGTCGATAGAGAAATGTTGTCATGTGAAAATCAAGGGGTTAGTTTGAAAGTTTACAAGGGATGCAGGAAATGCAATGTTGTTAGTATATATAATCTTAGATCTTGTAGTTAATTTCTACGGTAACGTATTGAGTGCGGTGATGTGGTATGAGGAAAATAGGGAAGTTATTCTGGATGAGAAGTTTGTTTCGTGAATTCCCCGCGGTGTTCCGTATTTGACAGAATCGGCGGGTTGCCTGGCCCCGAGCTGTTATTGCCTTTCATATAACTCCTTGTAATTTTGACCTCAACAATTTACATATACAGAAGCGTAGTTTTCATCATGTTACATTTCATTTAGCATTAATCAAAAATTTTCATATTGGAAACATACAATACTCATAAGTAGTATATTAATCTTAAAATTGAAAATATTCAAGCATTCATATACGCGCTATTTCTATTTTAAACTATTCGGAAACTATTGTTTCTGATTTGAGAAATTAATTGAATTTCTATTCTGTACGTTCTAGTTTACTTCTTCTCTCACCATCTTGCTTGCTCTCTTGAAAGTGTAACGTTTAATGTTGTTAAATCTTAACTTCCACTAAGATATAAGTTGAACTTAAGATGTTTGTATTTGGCAGAATGGCATCAGTTTAATGTCAAGTGATTGACGTTCCAACATTACAAACGTTTTCAACGCGAGTTGGGCGTTGCTTAAATGCCTATTCCAGTCAAAAGCGTCGATTGCAGATTGCCATCAAGTCAGATCATTAGCAAACTTTCCGTACAAATTAGAATTTTTAAATATTCTCTAAAAAACAAATAGGGGATATTTTCCCATGTTTATTTACCGGTTATAAGTCTTAACGCTTCAGTGTTGGCTCCGGAAGCTTTTAATGCTTCTTCTAGCTGATTTCTTCGTTTTATTTCAGCATCCAATTGTTCTTGGATTCGACGTCGGATTCTTCTTTCTTTACGAAGACGTTTTTGATATAAAACTAAAAAAAGAAGAAAAAGACTAATTAGAAATTGTAAGCATGAAAAGTTCTTAGGTATGGAACAATAGATTTATATTTCATAGGCATTTCTGATAATGTACAAAAAGCGGCATTATCAAAATGCACGCACGCTTGTAAAAAAAAATAAGGGAAAAAATGTGATATTATGTATAATAGCAATCATAATACAAACATAATAGTTTTCAATCTGAGTCTATTGTCGATGTAGATCCCCCGTTGGTCGGGTGCTGAGGTGTTCTCCCCAGGGGGCATCCTAACGCCTCACTACAACCCATCACTATAAAGTCCAATATAACTTGTGCGTTGTGAACGCGCGAAGCCGACACAACTAATTATAACTAAGACTCATTACTAAAGTTTATTAATCAATGTTCAATAGAAGCAATCATTTGCGATTGGGCCTTCTCTCTTATATTGTATTATGTAGGTAATAGGACAAGTGAAATGAGCTTTATTTATGGTTATGAGAATTACGGGACAATGCGAGCAATCCCTTCCTCGTACACGAACGTTATGGTCATTATTATATTGGGTAATGTTCCAGGGAACTGTCAATCTCATCTTGAAATATTATTGAGGAATGCGATATGGAAGTTTATAGATCTTTCTCGCTAGTTCGTTTTCTTTAACAAATGTTATCTTTATACATTATATACGTACACGTCATTGTATGACTCTATTGTCTTTTGCGTGCCCACTCCATTCTGTGGTCAAGAAGGGATTTCCCTCACTTTAAGCGTTATTTCACATTAGATCTATTAGACATCACGATGTTATTAAATAAAATTAAGATACGTTCTTCTTTTTTGTTCTGTGTCTATATAATATAATATGATACAAATATTTTAGCATTCATTGGTGGGAATCAAAAATAATTTGTTCCATTATGAAATGTTGCATTCTTTGGTTATTATAACTCTTAATAGTACGTTGCAGTAAATAATCATTTATTACAAAACACTTCAATTGGAAAAATAAATTCTTTTATTATTTTAATTTAAAATTATTCATATTTAAATTCTTAACAACAATTATAACCATATACAAGACTACAATTATCCTTATGAATAAAATTTCTCAAATAATAAAGCTATTAAAAATTGACACATCAGCAGTTTGTTTAATTTTTTTTAACTGTGTGTTCTATTCCGACACCTTAATGTTAAGTCATCGTGTAAACTTATTTAATGGGATGCACTCGATTCTTTAAACGAAAAGAAAGTAATTACCCGTAATATATTCTAAATTCAAAAGCGAGCCGTTAAAAGTTGCCAATATATTCTTTTGTGTGTTGAAAGAAAAAAAAAACTTTTCGGTTAGGCGATTGACCCGACTAATATAGTGAAAATAAATTAAGGATCATTAAACCATGGACGATGGACGTACAGGTCTCACAATACGTTTTGTATTGCTGCATCATGTGTCATGGATTGACGGCCCTGTACACACCCATTGACGACCCAGACCTATGGTCATATGAACTTGTAGAACCCCCATTCAAGGCTACATCAAGTGAATATTAGCTCATTTCTGCAACATAATTGGACTTATTAAGTCTGAAGTTTGTATTGTTTTATGTCGACAAAAAGAAAAATTACTTTTGTTCACGTAATTTTCCATGGATAGTGAAGTAAACCTTTTACTTTAAACTGCGGTAAAATATTTTTTAATCAAATAGGTAATAGATTTTATGTCCACCTATTTACCTTTTCCATTCAGTAAGAGGTAAAATTACAATTATTTTATCAAGCCCAAACCATTTTAATAATCTATTAAAGTAAATAAGAACTTATAATTGTTATTACACAAAAATCATTTTTTAAACTCATAGTTATTTCTGGAAAAAGAATCATAGGTGGTTTCAACTAATTCTTTACGGTAATTAAGTACTTAATTGGTAAATTTTTGTTTTTATCTATAGAAAATGATGTAAGGGAGAACAGCTTAAAGCGGGTAGGCGCTCGTTTTCTCCCGAATAAAACACGAGTGTCAATTTGTATGTATGTCAAAGTTACCTAAATACTCCTGGGTATCGATCAGTTCTGATTGAGTGCTGCAGTTGTGATATGACGTGATAGTGTGCAAATTAAAACAAAAAGGTTTGTATCATCTGATTAATCAAAAACTTGTGCTTTTATTATATTTTTTATGTTATAATATTATTTTGGTACTAGGTATCTAAACTTAAAATAAGATAAAATACTAGCGGACTTTTTTTTTGAGTTTTTTACCCCTTACGCAATGTCATTTGCTATTGGGCAAAGCGGATAGGGCAAAAATACAATACGCACTGATACAACTTTATACTTAGTTTGTTGTATAGATTTCAGATAGTAAATAAAAATCAAAGAAACAATAAATAAGCATTCTATGGTGAGGTGAAAATGTAATATGTAGGTAATGAAAGAATCCAAAAAGTCAGTTTTGGTTTTACCTATAAACAAAAATATGGAGTTGTTTTGCCATAGTTATGTTATTCAGATTTTTATACTAAGTTACGACTAAAAACAATTATGCACTGTTTTGTAAATTATTTTAATCATTTAGAGGTTTGTTCCATACGTTGAAGCCAAACACGTCCACGAAAGAGAAAGAGCAAGGCACACTGACCAAGAAACAAGAGTGAGTGAAGAAAGGTTTAAGCCCTCAGCCGCTTGGCCGCATTAGGCCAAGAGTCGAGCTATGTACGTACGTTGTCGTGACAATCACGTATTTTGACACTGATTTAGAGGTGTTTAAACACCGCAAAACCGGTTTAAAATTAGGAGGTAGTTCTTGCTTTATGTTTTTCACTCACTCTTGTCCTTTGGTCAATGTGTCCTGCTCGTTATCAGTCGTCGACGTGTTTGAACATCACCAAATAGACAAGAGTAACAAACCTTAGGTATAATGTTTGTGGTGTTTATCTACTTTGCTCGAAAGACTTTAGGAAAGTTAGAAGTTTAAAAGAGTTTAGTATAGAAGAGTCCTCAATTTTTTTGAAAATGGAACATTATTTGAAACAATTATACCATTCTGTTACTATATTTTAAAATTTAATAATTTTTCTATCGAATAAAATTAAATCTGTTACCAGAATCATACAAATATTTAAATTGTTGAGCTTTCAACGTTAGGTTAAAATATACGCCCCCCTTCGCGTTGGTATACTCTCCTCTACTTTTTAGATACCATTATTAATTTGTCATATGAGGGATAATAAAAATCACTCTTGTAAGTCGTAATGAAAATGAGAATTAATGAGTTTAGTCAGATTGGAATTGCAATGAAATGTTTAGTTATGCTACTAAGATTTTACAACGTTGAAATGAAATGAAATTATTATCATTTATTTGAAATGGCAGATAGCTAAAGAGAATTGTAGAAAGATAATGATTGTAGTAGTCGTTTGAAATCAAGTTAAACGACGGTATACATAGTTGGTACGTAGTACTTATTCAAAATGAGGTATGTAAAGAAATAAAATGATAAAAATTTGTAAAGGAAAGAATGTAGTGCAAGGCAATTGATCCAATGCCCGTCGGCGGCACTCGTTCGAGTAACGTGGCGTATTCCGAGAATGTCTGAATATTATGTATGTATGTTGTATAATGCAAGAGCCGGAGTATTTTTGTACGTGTAGGTATACATGAAACGTCGTATATCTGTATGTATGGTATGGTATCAACAGTCAACTAACGTATCGATCATTCGTCAATCGTCAGCCTTCCATCTTGAGAATAGCACCGCGACCAAATGACGACGCCAGAAGTAAAAGTAGGTATGATGGTAATGGATGGTGGAGGCGCGGGTAAGAATGAGACAAATGGTGGAGGCACCGATCATAATATTATACACATCCACAGAACCTAACATTACCTTTTGAAACGCGATTGGTTACTTGGACAATGATTGTTACCAGACCACACCCCGTTTTTATTTTATTATTTTTTTCTTTTTTTCATAGTTGAACATTTGTAAACGTCAATATTACAAATAGCACGTGCATTCGACGTCTTATCATTGGTCGACTGTAACTAATGCATATGTATGCAAATATATAAAATGACCATGCCAATTATGTTAAGTTCTTAAACATAATATTTCTTTTCGATCTCTGTTTGTCTACATTGTCTAAAGAATCATTTTCTCTTTTATTTTTATTCGAATACTCTACCATGTTTTTTTTCCATCCATAGTTTTTTTTTTTTCAATTTTAAGGTACCTATACCTTACATATTGCCTTTTCTCTTTAAATTTTACTTTCAATCGTATTCATCAAAAGGATTTTTTTAACCAGTAATAGGTATCTACTTACTTGTTTCAATCTAAAAATGAGACAGATAGGTATTTAAGATAAGTACTTCACTTTACTACGATTAATTTTTAAACTGCCTACTACCAAAACTTTCTTACCGTGAGGGTGATCGTAGAGCGATGGTTAGTATGTACAAAACACTATCTAGATAATGTTTTCAATTTTTTGTCTAAGTATTCAAAAAATATTAATTTACAACATTTTACGATTTAATGGCTATTGTATAATGTGACTAATGGGTCATCCAAACTCTAAGAATTGACAATACTTGTTTGATGACCTAAATCCTAACAAAAACGTTTTTAAAAAGCTTATAGTGATCCCTATGTACTTAATGTTGTTTTTATGCAGAAACTTAGAAAAATTTTCACGAAAATAATAGATAGATATCTAATACTATAAATGATGAACAAATAATATCAACAACAACATTAATAATAATAATAATAATAATAATAATAATATCTAATAATAATTTATTGTCATATTTTTAACTACCTATACATTTAAAAAATATTAATATTGGTAGGTTGATTTACCGTTTCCATTACTATCAGTATTGTTGATTAGGAAATTAGACTTCAATTAGTTTAAGTTATAATATATGTTTGAGTTTGGGAAAAAATTGGTGCCTTAAAACCAAAACATGCATGTAAACATAAATATCATTCAATAATGTGTATACCTATAGCTATGATGTATAGAGATATTCAAAGTTTTGTATTTGAGTTTGTATTAGAATTGGATTGATTACGTAAAATTGATTAAGTAGATACGTATATTGACAAAAAGTTGAAACTTAAAAAAAAATGTTAATATATAAATTTTCATAGAAGGTTCTATTCGTTGTTCACATCAACTAAATTATACACTAAAAAAACTTTGCAGCATAAATTTTTTTAAAATTATTTTTAAAATTAAATTAACTTAGGTACTTATATCTATATATTGTTTGTTACTGTCCAAATACTGTTGTATGATAAATATTGGTGTTTTTTTTTTTTTGGTGTTTTTTTAAGTCGCTTTAACAGCTAAGGTCATATCACGACTGTCTAAGCACAGAAAATTTCTGTTGGTCAATTATTTCTTAGGTCTAGAATCTTAAGTCTAGGATTCAACGGGAATCGAACCCAGAACCACTTGACGCATGAAGTGGAGAGAACTACCGCTCTAGCCACTGCGCCAATAGGTGGCGATAAATATTGTAAATGAAATAAATTTTAAAGCTTTCTATTTCAAAACTTTTACATTGGCATCTGATTGGGTATAGGGATACAGTATTCTCTTAAATCGAAATAGTGACTTTCGACTACAAATAGTGACAATTCACTATTTTGTAGTGAAAAGTATACTACCAAATTCATTAGTGAATAGTCACTATTTGTAGTCGAAAGTCACTATTTCGATTTAAGAGAGTAATGTTAATGCGACTTATAATTGTGAAAATACAATAAAGAAATCGTTTTACAGTTTATTATGTACAAATACCTACTTATTTTCCAGGGTTTACCGTGGCTCAAGTCAAAAGCAGGATACCTCCATGATAATGACCTTTTCTGAAATAATTTTATTCGTAATGGTATTTTCATGTTTGCACTCATTTTCATCAATATCCTAGAATTGTTTGTTTAAACCTATATGAATCTTACAAACTGAAAAATATTGTTTTAGAAGTGAAAGAAATCATAGGGAAGGAAACGAGACCTATAAAATTCTATCCTTATTTTGATTCTCATACTACTATATTTATACTTTTCAGGTCCTCTAGGCAACATGTTTATGCCCTTTTTTTTATTAAAATTTTATACCTTGAAATTTATCATTTGAAATAAAAAGTTATACTTAGTTTAATAAAAACAATTAAATTTCTGAAGCTTCTATTAAACAATTTGACCAATCTCCAATATAGCTGTTAAAATAGTTAACAACTATCCCATTCACAATATATATAAGCACCTTTTACTTAAAAGAGTGAAACTTCTACGTAGTAATTTAAGAAAAATAGAAGTATTAATAAAATGATAAAAGTATAAGAAATATCAAATTGAATTTTATAGCCACCTAGAAACTCCGAAAAATAGTACGATTGGCAGATAATGTAAATAATTAATAACAAATAATTTATTGCATTTAATAAACTATGAGATAACCATATCTGATTAGTTAGCATACTAAAGGTTAATTGTGTGTGTAATATGGCTATGTATATTTAATTATTTATGACAGGATTGATAGAAAACGACAATTAAAATGTACAAAATTAGAAATTACCAAACCACTACTTCAATTCTTCATAAGTTTTTTTTTCATCAGCAAAAAATCAAACATCATAAGTAGATACTTAAATTTAACTTAAATAGTATCTACTACCTAAGAATAAATTTAAAAAAATATATACCTATTGATGGAAAGAACTATAGATGAATACGACATCAGAAAATATAAAAAGTCTATCGCAATATTTATTCTATTTATTTCCAAATCGATAAAAATGCAGTGAATATATTGAGGAATATTTTTCCTGGAATCTAATTTTTCACATTTTTTAACATCTGTTCGTCCGTAAACTGCGTAAAATGACCGTCTTCTGAAATTGTTATCCCTCTTCGTGATGTAAAATGTTTTTTAGATTAAATTTACTGTATCGATGGGGTCACGGTTTTCTACTCGCATTTAAAATTCAAATAGTGGACACTGAAAAAAATCACCAAAAAAATTAATGTAGTTTTTATTACGATTTATGTTAAAAATAATTCATTGTATACGACACGCCGTTTTAATAGAATTTCAAATTAATTGAATTTAAGTTCAACAGGTGTTATAGGTAATATGTTAACTAATTTGCGGTTTTATAATCTTGATTAGATTTTTTTGCACCATTTTGGATAAAAATTAATACAAAACATAATGTTTTGGTTAAATAATAAGAATGCTTTTGACAATGATTAATGAAAAATTAGACGAAAACAATTTCGCTTTTTTGATATATTGCATGCTAAACCGAAATTCTTTAAGGATATTTAAAGAATATAGAAAACAAAGTAAATAGGGGAAATGGTACGGATGAAATAAATAAAGAAAATAATAAAACTTGGTGTTATCTAAGTGAGTCAGGAGTGTCATAAATAGGACTATTTGGCGGGAATCCCCGAATCAAGTTTTATTGGCCGAAAAGCCAAAGATATGTAATGTTTTTGTTATATGCGTTTCGAACTTTTCCGACACCCTTCGAGCTTTGTTCAAACAGATAGTTTTTATATTGGCATAAAGTGGACCTGTTGTAATTCGAATATAAAATAGTCTTAGGTCTATGCAGAGCGTTTCTCTGGTCAACTACAATGGCGAGTGAATAAAGCTTTTGATAGGTCACATCCAATCAGTATTTGAAGAGATCTACTAGTCTGTTCATTCTTTCCATTCTGCGATGACAAAATATTGTTTTTTCTCGTTCTAAATGGACATTCACATAAAGTTCATGTTGGCAAGCATCCTATACTTGATTACCCCATCGCTCAGCGCAAAGCGTTCATTCTACCAAACTGAACAATATTGAATTATTACCGTTTTATTTTTGATTACCTAACATCAATTTTTGTGACAGTCATAATAGTATAACTTTATTGACAATACATTGAGAAAATACTACAGTCTCGCAAAAAAAAAAATAAAATAGTAAAAGAGTTATAAATTTTCTCTGCAACGCCGTTTCATCATTTGATCTATTGAACGATTTTTTTCTTACACTTTTAATATGTAAGTATTCCATTAAAAATTTTCTGTTTCAACTTATCATTTTTAAAAGCTTCAGCAGGTGGTCTTGTCTCATTCAAAATATTTGAGTTATGTCGTAAATTTCTCTAAGTTTAATGTAGTTGGTTCACTATAAAAGTAAAATATGTAACATGCTGTTAACCTTCGTGAACTCTTTTTATGGAAGCAGTTTTTCTAAGTAGAGAATGTTAAAAGTATAAATGGAATCGGGAAAACAAATAAAGGTTTTCGGTGTGCATAACCAAACGTTTCTTTTTATTTTAATTTGATAAATAGTGTTTTATGAAGTAACAAAAAAGCTTTTATCAAGTTACAATAACTTTTTCTTATAATAAATTCTAGCTAATGATAGAAAGAGTGGCCGTGATAAAAGCCCTTCTAAATGCATTTATGGTGCTTAATTTTAAGAATTCATTGCTTGACATGATTTTAATGTTATTTGTTCTATTTGATTTAAAAATTAAGGAACATATTAATTAGTAGGTAAATGGGTAATCAAGTCAAGCATTAATTTTGCATGTTATTTCATTTACAAATCAAAATACCAAGCACAATTCATTAAAAAATATCCAACTATTTGATTTGATGATTACCTACTGATTTCATTAACGATGAATTCAATTTTTTTAGAATAAATTGCATAGAATTTTAAAAGTCATGATTAATTACTTTTTGCTGTTATTAATTTCTTATTTAAAATCTTTTTTTAGTAGGAGCTTTCTAACGATTTAAACTTGTGTGTAAATTACAGTGTGTAAATTCTAATTGAGAACAATAACTCTTTGCATCGTTTTTTATTTTTTTTTATTTAAATAATCTAGCTATTAAATAAACTTCTGTAAAAATTAAATTATCATTAATGATGAAGTCAAGTTCATAAGTGATTATTAGATAAGATAAGATGTATTTCCTAAAAATGGGACATAAAAAGGTTCACAGTTTTAGCTCCTTCGTCACCTAAAAATAATATCTGCTGCGGCGCGTCACAGAACTTTCTTTCACCAGAAACTCGCTGTTGAAAGCACATAAACAAAAAATACGATTGATTTACATAAAAATTTAAGTAAAATATTTCAGAATTTTCACCGATAGGCTTCGCTAGTAATAAATTAAGCATAAATTGATTTACGATTTTTTTTTCTTTTTGTTTTAAGTCGCTTAAACAGCATGGTCATTTCGCGACTTTGAATGTTCACAGTTTGTTGTGTCTATTAATCACATAAGGGTTTATAAGTTAGTCATTTTAGTCATTTTATTTTTCACTAATTTCCTTCCTCAGAACCACCTTTATTTGAATTTTCCCAGAAAAGGGTTCAAATAAAAATGGCAAGATTTAGTCTAAGTCTAAAAACCATAGCAAATTTAAAAAAAATGGAAATGTTTTCGAAAAAAATTCAAAAATCCATTGATTAAGATGAGGGATCCTGCTAGCCGATTTCAATCATATACGTTGCAGCATAATTAGATGAAATATAAAGGCAAAACATCTCAGGTTGGTGATATTGGTATAAAGCTTTCGATACCAGGTCGTTGTCATAGACAGACACAGATAGACATTTTTTTAAAACCCACTTTTTCGATCTCAAGGGATAAATCAACAATTCGACTCAGCTACAATACTTTCTTTAATATGTAGGTAGTAGTAAAATAAAGTAAAAAGAAATATAAAATTACAGATCGTGGATACGGTGAAAATATGGTTTTCTTGAAATTTAACGTTATTTAACATTTTTTTAAATGAATATTTTCTTAAGTTAATAATTAAGAAATTAATCTTTTTTCAATCTTCTTTTTTAGTTGCTTAGGATTCGATTTCTGTTGAATCCTCGACTGTCGGAGAGTAAAAAGTTACATAAATTTTCTGTATTTAGACAGCCGTCATAAACTGTTAGATGTTAAAACGGCTTAAAACTATGACTTAAACTGTTGCAGATAGAAATCCTATAAAAATCATGAAAATGTACGTTTACCTAGCCATTTTCTTGTATTTATAAAAAGAAACTAAATAGAACTTACATACTTAGTACCGAGTTAGTCAAACGGCTTAAGATAAAATTGTGGTATTTATGAATACTGATATCGAATAAAGCTAAAGAAGGTACTTATCATTTTCTAACTCCAACCCTAAGTGAGTAAAACAGGTGGTTGAATATTGGATATTTGAATTCTAAGTTTAAAACGATTTATTTGAACAAATTTTACTAAGTAATTGTTAATCTACATTCTTTAGTTCTATAATCCACATTCAGTAAAAGCTATGAACGCTTGTAATGAAAAGCTATGAAATCCCATTATAATTTCTTTAATTAATATTTTTTAGTTATATTCAAAATAAAAGTTACTTGAGGCATTTGAATAATTGAATTTAAGTTGTTGATTAAAAATTATCTACACTTAAAACATATTCAAGTATTACTTGATTCCAGTTGTTTTATTTCTCACTAGTTTAACAACCCCTGCAAATAGGGTGGTTAAGGGTAGATTTGTATTATCGGGGGTTTGGGTAGCAGAAGCATCACTTATTGATATCACATTTATAGGTATTATAGATTTTGTTGGCTGATTGAATGTTTATGTTAGACTGCAGGGGTAAAACACCCTCTATTAGAGATGAGGAACTCAATAGCCAAAGCCACCACGGTGTATGTCATTTTTTACGCACTTTCCTGCTTTTTACCCTGAAATTTTCACGCTAAGGGTGCCAATGTCAATAATGTCACATGTGTATATATATATATATATATATATATAAACGTATATCTACTCAACGGTGAAAGGGAGAATTGTGTTGAATGGGGAAATCGGTAGCTAAGTTTGTTTAATTTTGGTTTCTGCTCGATTATCGTATTTTAAATACACATAAATTAAATGATGAATATTTTTTATACTCATTATTAATTCATTGTTGTCTTGTGGTAAACTTGTTGTATTAAAAACTGTTACCATCCCGGAAGATAGTGTTTTATCATACATTTTTTTATTTTGATTTTTATGTGTTTTTATGGGACATCGTATAATATGTAGGGTGTAGAGGATGAATGTAGAAGGTTTGCGTAGGAACGCGTATATTCATTTCATAATACAAATGCAATATTGTTTTTATAGTCAACAGTGAAATAGCTTACAATGATTTTGTGACATCTCATTGTGAAATGATTCGCTTGAAAAAAATATAATAATACAATACCTATATATATGAGAATATGTTTGGTTCAGGATAAAAGCCATTTATTTTTATGTGAGTGTGTTATCATTGATAGCGGATAACTATTCTAGCCGTGATGATTTTTACTGTTTCACTTCTTTTTTTAGGGGTTGAGTAACATTTTCACTTACACTCGAGGGTTGTTGGCAGCTTTTTCGTTTTCTCTCAAAGTATTACATGTGAATATATTATTCGTTCTACATTCGTTTTACTAACGAATTTCATCATTTTTTTTTTTTTTGTTGTGAGTATAGTTTTATGACATTTATTTTTAATGGTTATAGTATTTAGAATACTTACAACAAATTTAATGCTGATTGAAAATTATTATTAAATATAACAATAATATATGTGTACTTAAGCGAAGGCTTAAGATGATAAAATGGATCATTTTACGTTGTTTATGAAGAATAATTTTATTATTTTATTAGCTTGTATTCTTCTTTGAAATATTTATTGATAGCTTCAACTCGAGTTGAATTTTATGAACTAAGTTAAATATTTACACATTTTTATAAAGCTCCACTGAGACGCAATAACAAATAAAAAGATAACAAAACATCGTGAATTCATTTCATAAAACATAGATACCTATATATGAAAAGGTATAAAATATAAATTTTACTATCTCTCGTTATTAGGAAACGAAGCCTTATTAGATGACAATATCAAACAAACGTATCCATACATACGTATAATATAGACATGGCAGTAATAATAATCATAATAATAATATCAGAAAAAGAGAGCGCATTTCCGATTATCTAATCCCAAGCTCGTCGAGCTTTTACATTACGACCGCGCCACCACCACCGTAACCATTCCCATCATTTACTTTTTCCTTGAGCCTTTGTGCATTTCAGAACAATGTGGATAAAAATGCTTTTCTTTCTCTGTTAACAGAATGTAATATGGGCCGCACTTTTCTACCTATTTTAGGGCATATATAATATATGTAAATCAAATTTTCCAAAGTATTTCTTTAAGAAAAGCGAACGAGAACGCAGCCTATTCATTTCGTTTTCATTTTATTATTATGCTTGAAATGACGAACAATGAGAATATCCCGAGGGGATTTATTCCACTTTTTTCATAATTCTATTCTTTACAATATCTGCCATGTTTTCTCAGCACTGTTATTTATTGTAAAATATTTTCTACGTTAGTTGGAATTTATTACAATATATTTTTGTCAATAAAATGGATAAATTTGTTTTCATTACATTTTAAAAATTTTTGTTAGATAAAGCCGCGTTTCGTACAAGTAAATTCTTATTATGTTTGTGCAAAACGACACATAATGTTTTAACATTTCATATTCGCTTTGTTTGAAAAATATGTTATTGGAAATAATAATAAATCAAGAGATAAAATAAGACAAAGTATAACTTAGTAAAAGTTATAACTCTATATAATTTCTAACAAAAATTTGTGACCATTTATTTTCAAAATTCCGTCAAACAATAATCATATTCTTTTACTTAAATGTGTAGTTTGTTGGAGATAAAACCAACCGTTTTTTTTGTATTTAACAATAATTCCGTAACTAAAATATAGCTCTATCTGATCTATAGTTTTGACAATTAAGTAATTAGTATTTCGAGTATTTAGGCATACGAGTATCACTTTCTTGATGTATATGTATATATATATATATATATATATATATATATATATATATATATATATATATATATATATGTACATTATAACTAACTACCATATATGCAGGGAATATATTAATATTTTTTGGGTGTTTTAAGCCACTTTAGGCTTATAAGGTCATATACGAGTACACAAATTACAATACTGTCTTACACACAGAAAATTTCTGTAGATTATAATCTTAGGTCATAAGTCTTCTAAGCAAAATCCCTTTTTGCAAAAAATTAGTAATTCTTGACATTGTAATGCCAAGAAATTACGAAACTAAATAGGTATGTAGTGTTGTTAGATCAAACAGAGTGGTAAAAGGTTTTAATGTAGTTCATCGCTAAGCGGTAAGATAGTTTTAGATGTATAATTATCTGAATATAGGAGTATATTTCAAATTGAAATATAATATTCAATACTGATTACTTATTTCAACAATAGTAATCAGTAATTTTCGTATTATCAATTTTCAGTAAGAAATTTTGAAAACATGAATCAAAACCAAAACTTCGTATTAAATATCAAATGAATGATTATATAAAGACTTCAATTGTCAAGTTATTTCATTATTAAGTTAAAATGTCAAGCTAAATTCATTTCGTAAACGTCCAACTACTTGCCTTAATGAGTCTCTTGTTTAAATTGAAAATATTTACTTACTTAATTTTTTGCGTATTTAAACTGCAAAGTAGCAAATTATGTCATAGGAAAACGAGCGTAGCTCTAATAATTTCCTCTATTTATATTTTGTGACAATGTATAACCAATCAAGTTATTCTGCTATGCGCCCATCCCATAATTTACCACTTTTTTAATGTATAGCATTAGTATCTTCATTCTTTTCAGTCAAACGTTTTTATCCTAAAACAGCAGCTTTATCGCTTTTCATACCACTAACCACTAACATCGTGGTTTAATATATATCTATATATCTTGCAATAAGTATTCAGAGAGTAATTATTATTTATCGTTTAAAAAAATGTTGTTTGTTTATAATTGAAAAATTGATAAGGTTTTCGCGAGGAAGCCTTTTTAATCGTTCTTAAGACAAGCATTTACCTAGGTGTCGTTCGACAAAACTCAAAAATAAAAAATACCGTCGAAGAAACGCTTGGCTAAATCTACTAGTTTAGTATATATTTTGGTAAGTGACATACTTTATAAATTTGAAAGCTTGGAATGAACTATAGAACCCTCAAGATAATATGTCACATCTTATAAAGGACTAATCACTAATGCAAATGCATTTTTATACTTACTATGAATTAGTTATTGATTTTAAATACTGAATTATATGATATTAACATTTTTTCTGCAAACTGTTTGCTAATATATTTCTATCTGCCATATTAAATATGTTATTTTTGTTTTTTTGGGCTTGCAAAAAACTATTTATAAAAATTTAAATTTTTAGCCATAATGGGATGTTTTTTATTATTAAAAACGTTAATCAATGAATGATTTATAGTAATTGCATTTGTCAAGTCTTTTTCCCACTTCCATTACATTACATAACTCAACATAGTTAAGTATAGTCTTCAGTGGATGCCTTAACTATTCGGCTAAGTTTTTTTTTCTCCATTTTTATGTGCTTTAACTGCATGGTCATTAGCACAATATTAGTTGGGAATAGGTTGGTTCTTTGCTAATGTTAGACCGTTATATGTCACTCCAAATTCTCAGCCTCTGGAGGAAACAACAAGCGAAGTTATTATTGTTAGGACATATTGAAATACTAAATTATGTACTTGCTACTACTGAATTACTTGTTAAGTGTGAACAAAGTTTGAAACTTTTTCTATCATTGTATTTGTTTTGACACAATCACTTTTGTAGGGATTTGCCAATGTTTAGGTAATTGAAACCACCTTTTCCAATAATTAATTATTAATATTAGTTTATTTTTTTCTTTTGCTTGACCACCAAGTTGCATTAACTACTCGATCATTTCGGAATTAACAGGTTCGTTCGCGGTACTGATGGTACTGATCTGGAACTGGTAAAGAACAGAGAGAATCAATCCAAATGATTAAATAGGATAATCGCCAAATGCATACACGCTTATAACTGATTAAGGGTTATTTTCCCGTGAACGAGTTTGAAAATGTTCGGAAGTAAGACGAGGATTAACAAGAACCAACGAAAATTGTTATATGAATTGAAGTTGATGCCTCGTTCACACGAGTCAACTTTAGTTAACCGATTTTAGTTAATCGATCAAAAGTGGAATGAAAAACCTAGTGTGATGACTTGTTCAAACTTTTTTTGATCCACTAAAAATTTGATTACGGTTTTCACACGAGGTTTTTCATTCAAATTTTTTTGATCAACTAAAAAAAGCCTACTAAAATTGACTCGTGTGAACGCAGCATGACAGCAAAACTGGATTAAGAATTAGACACAATTTAGCAAACTGCGCATGAGTAATGGAATCGAATTTTTCATCCCAACAAAAATCTGAGGATCGCTAGAACCAATTATGAATCGGTAACGAACGCATTTCGTGTGAATCGCGAATATCGGATCGTAACTCGGCTCATAAACTTGCATGCGCTTGGCGATGATCCTAAATCGGTTTTGAACTGATTCGTTACCGATTCATTATCACATCCGCGAACGAACCTAAGATTTGGTTTTAGATGTTGTGGTTGTTGTGTTTTTTAAGTAGATCTCACACGAAAATTTTCGGGTTAGTTTAATAAAAATCAGTTTTTTGATTATGCAAAAATTGAAATTTGTTAACAATTATTATATATGTAAAGTAAGCTTCTTCTTTGAAGTGAGTTATGAGGTAACTAAAAAAAATATTTGTAGTCGCTGTAAAAATATTTAACCGTTATCAATTCAAATAATGTTTTAGTTTCAGCAAATATAATATATCGGCGACAAATATGCTGCAATCCTTTGTTTATAACAGAGGCTGAATGCACAATGTTGTTGTGAAACAAGTTGTCAGTCGAATCGAGTGTGAGACGTGCTCGTTCTGCCGGAAGGACCTCGCCTAATGTTCGCGGCCCTGTCATACGTATAAAGGTCCATCGTTCTCTATCAGCAATACCGATTTTCTCTTGGCTCGCTATACGGCTATACGGTCAAATAAAGTTACCAGATTGATCCGATTCGGACTGTTTCTGTTCCACATCCAATTTGTAAATGAATCGCAAACTATTCTAGTCTCTCTCACAACACATTATTGCCTTTTGTCTTTTGTATACGAACGCCAAATGACAGTCTCTTGAAAGAGCCACTCGATTGGAAAGCCGGCACAATAAAACCAATGTTTATAGAATATGATATATTTTTGATGTCATACTCAAATGCACCATTCTTTTGCATATTGTATCGACGTGTTGGGTGGTATTTGCATGAAAATTGATATTGGTATTCAGTTATTTGTTATTAATTTGCAGTATGTTTTGTAATTTTGTTGAGCTAATATTTCTTTTGTTACCCCCTATCGATCAATTTTTATTTTTAATTTTTATCTTTTATCGATGAATTGCATTCTATAATAACTTTACAAACTCACTTAACCGTATGTATAAAAATGTTCAAACAAGATTTTTATTGTACGAAAATAATTAAGTTTCCAGCGCAATTTCTAATTCATTGCATTTTTCTTTTTTAAGTCAATCATTCATTTTAAAATGATTTTTTTCAAAAATGGCCATAAAAGAAACTAAGCTATTACACTTTCCTTAATAAGTCCGAAAAAAATTTACTCAAAAATGTAAAATCTAAAAATTAACAACAATATTTCAAAGTAACATCTGTTACAAAATGGATCTTTATAAATAAATTGTTCTTTTGAAAAGCTATTACGCTTGAAGTAACAATAAAAATTTATTTCTTCAACCACTTAGTAATTTTATTATGTAAATTAGAATATAAAACACTCATTTAATTTTAAAAATGCATAGAAATGATCAAGTATTCTTGCAAGTAATGATTTTAATTTAAAATTTGAAATTATTTCACCCAAAATTTTGATTAGAATTGCTTGAAAAATATGATCACCTGTCGATAATTTCATATACAATCACCTACGTTTTTATGAATCAACCCTTTTCTTGATGAAAATGATCTTTGTGTCGAAACGGAAACAAGGTTTTATTCAAATTGGCATGAAATGGAAAAAAAACTTTTAATTTGATGTTTCGAGTTAAGTCATTTTTTTTTAATCATCTCAAATTCTATTACTGCCAAGTTGTGTATATCCTAAATTGAAATATAATCCTTTAAACTACAATAAAATGCATGATTTTATAAAAAGTATATTTGATCTTCGTGTATTTACTAAGTTTTTTATTCCATTGCCCACATCCTTTCAAATCCGTACAATATAAACCGCAATATTAAATAATTTAAAGTAAAGATATTAAGAATAAAAAAATGTATTGTATGTTATTCAGTTGTATTGTGTTCATGTGACCTAGTTTCTTTATTTTAAAAAAGATTTTTTGTACAAAATAAATCAATAATCATATTTGAATAAATTCATTTCTATTTATTGATTACTCTTTGTGCATTTAATTTAAAATGATGAGATTGCAAAAGTACAATAGGACGTTTCGTTTACATTTGATTCTAAAATAATTGAAATAACAATACGTTTCAATTCATTTACGGTCTTAGTTGATTTTACAGTAGGAAAGTAAATGTTGATTTCCACTTTAACGACAATTGATTGGGGTGGCAATTGAAATAATTTTCTTCGTGTTTTTCTTACTTGAACTCGTACCTATTTATATAGAACATAAAAAGAGCACCTAATTTTATCTTCAATTGTTTGTCAAGCAAAATTAGCAAAGAAGGAAAATGTCTTATTCTATGTTCACTAAAATAATTATTATTTAAAGAAGAATTAATGGACGTGCCGAGTACAAATGAATTCATTGATAATTAAAATTTTCGTAAGGTAAGACGAAAATTATTTCTATAAATACCAATGTATAAGTAGTAATTGAAATGCAAAAATTAGATTGTGTTGAATTGCTGGAGAAATATTTATACAATGTAGAAGTTTTAAATTATTGAAATTCATTGTCAATCGTATTGATATAATAATTTTCAAGACAAAATTTTTTTTAGAATTTAATTTTTGACGACAATAAATTGCTAGTCTTTATTTGATTATAAAATTAAAGACTTTAACGAATTGGAAAACATGCCAAAAACTGTAAAACTCGTTACACAATCGGGAGTATCGATCTGGGTAAGTAGGTACATTACTTTCTTTTGAAAGTCTTTTCTCCAACTGATATCAAAAAGAAATTAGACTCTACTTTAAATGAGTCAGAATGAAACAGCCAAGAATCGACAAAATGATACCTAGTATAGCTGATCATTTATTGAAAATATTTGAATAAAAGCACTATAGATTAAAAATACTGTAGGTACGTATCTAACTTTTAGTATCGTATAACCCTAGGAGAGACAAAACCCGGAAAAATGCATTCAGAATTATTGTAAATAGAATTTCTTTTTTACCCTAAAGGCCTCCCATTACCCCATTATCGGGTTTTTTTTCTAGATGTAATTATTTACTGCGTCCCTGTCCTGTGAACATTAATCTGTGAAAAATTTGAAATAAGTGCTTATAGTTTTTACTTTTACTAAAATTGCATAAATAAAATGGCCAACTACCTCCACTTTGCTTCTTTCTCCATTGTCGGAATTTTCTTTTACTATAGACTGACTAAAAATTTGGATAAAAGAAGAAGTATGCTACAAGACGAGACGGGTATTGCAATTACTAAGGTAAAATGAAATGGAAAAACCTGCTGGTTCAAGTGTTTTAATTGAGATTTTGGCAAAATTTCACACCAAAAAAATTGAGGTTTTTGTTACTAGATATTTTGTACATAGATATGGCCAATAGATCCATATTTAATATTCTAAAATATAGAAATAATCAAAACATGAATGAAAAGAAAATTAGCGTTAAGGAAAGTAAATACAATTCCATAAGCGAACATACTTTTCAGTAGCTATCATTCAAACTAAAAAAAATCAATAATAAGTACTATGTGGGTTTATTTCAAAGTTTAAATGATTACATCAAAACAAAACTGGAGCTTTAATAGAGGAAAAAGAAAATTTTGTTCCATAGATGTATCAGCAGCTTAGCTTATATTCCTTATCGCTATTCCCAAAATGTTTTCAAACCTAATAAGAAGAAAGAATTCTGCTGGAAATGGCAATTGTTATTTGCAATGGCAAAAAAAGAATAGGTTGAAGATTTCTACTTTAAAAGGAGTATCGAAGCTTTTGAACATTTTATGAAGAGTGTGTACAACGAAATAATGTTCAAATAAAAATAAAATATTACAAATATCCTACGATTTCTTTATTGAATGAATGAAGGGGGTGGATGAATTGCCTTCGTTTCAAATTACTTAGTATAACTTTGAAATTGTACATATTTTTAGACTCTCTATACTTTCTAGATTAAGCTTATATTTTTTTCCTTAATTCAGCTGAAGAGAAACATTTTTTAACTATTTTAAACGGTAATTATATTGCTGATATAAATATGTATATTAATTTTATTTTTTTTTCTTTGCACTATATTTGCAGTTTAAGGTTAAAAGAATAACAAATCATATCCTTAAGTGATTTATTTACTAACTTAGTTATTCGATTCGAAACTTTTTTAATATATCATTAAAAATTTGGAGCAAGCTCTGATCTTTTTAAGGATCTTAAAGTTTACAAACTCAAAAAATGTATGCAAAAATGTATTTCTTCACAATTGTTTATATACAGTAGAAATTCGATTATCCGAGGTAATGATGGAGAAGGGTCGATAGTATACATAAAAATCACGGTTAATCGAGAAACTTTTTTCAACTAAGTATGTTCATTGTGAATACATACGTTTATTTTATGTATGTAATAATACTAGAGCTTGAAATATGATGAAATAATTCTTAGTTTTTAATATTTTAAATGATTTTTCCCTTCCTTCAGTTCTTATTTTTCTTGTATTCCGGGTATCATTAAAATTAACATTTTCTTGTCTACAGAACCTTAAGATTTAAATTATTTTCATTGCTTGACTTATCTTCTTCTTCTTATACTTCTTATCATCCAACGCCCACTCTGGACATTTCTGCCATTTGGTGCCGCGCCGTCCAGCATATGTAGGTTGGAGACTAGTTGGTTTTTGTTATTTTCCTTTATCTTGGCTTATCTGACTACATATATTAATCGTAAACAATTTTATAATTTTTATTTATTATTTTATTTTATTAGAATTACTCGTTGTAAAACTACGTCGTCGAAAAACTAATTTTAATATAATGTACCAATGCTTTTATTACTTTACAATTATTGTATTATATTTATAAGCTTCTTCTGGGGCTTATGCTATTTCGTCGTTTAAAGAAACATGAACATAGTTTTAACGATTATTGATTTTATAAATGTTTAAATTATTACATGTGTATATTTTCTATGCGAATATAAAACGAATTTTATTAATGGCATAATCCTTCCAGTTCCTTGTACTAGAGAATTGGTAACATCTACTAACAGATCTAAGTCCGGTTTATTAAATAATACATTTCTAAGTCCACGAAAAGGGTAGCAAATACCGGCCAATGAATTTCACATTGAAAATACAAGTGCGCTTGTAATGCAAGTCTTGTGTTGGCTCACTACAATGTTATATATTAATAAAGATCCATTATAGTGCTTGGGGAAAATGACCAGAGATTATAAACTCAAGTAAAGATGTTCTCCATCCCTAACAGGAAGCGAAATTAGCTTTGCTTTTGAATATATCTGTGTTCTATTATGTATATCTAGTTATGTAATATTGCTATTACATTCACATTGGTTTGTTTGCGGCACTCGTGAGGCTTTAGTTTTAAGCTTCTGTTCTATTAATTATTAATAGATATTTAATATTACCAGAGATTTTCAACATAAACAAATATATGGTTTGATCTTTAATGAATTTGACACAAAAATTTACGTACTGATGTGAGAGCTGATTTTTTAATGTTCTAACTTCTACATTATCATTTACAATTAAACTTTTTTGTTTCGATAAAAATGAAATTAAATGAAATGCCAAATGCATAACTTAATGATAAATGTAAACAGTTTTATCATTGCAGTGTGTATAATGTTTAGTATGTACATACATAATGTCGATATGGCTATTAAAAACATGTAAAGAAAATTTCATTATAACTTGAATATTTAAATCATAGATTTAATAGTCTTGGTGGTTAGTCTAGATTCCTAGCAGATATCATATGTTAAAATAGTTGTTGATAGAATTTGTATTTTCGTTTGTATAAATAAGAAATGTATTTATTTGAATAAGGACAAAGTCTCATGACGTAAAATATAAACTGTCAACTACACAAAAATGAATAAAAAAGCAAACAAGTTAAGTGAACCATATGAGCTTATTTATACAAATGCTTTTTGTTGAATTGTTTTGATTTATGATTGAAAAATTTTTATTGAGAATATTTATTTTGTCGCGAGATCTGTTCAGTTTCCACCAACAGTCGTTAACATATGCAGATAAAGGAATAGTTAACATATTTCAAACTTTTATATTTTAATGATTGAAATTTTATTTTTAAATAATTTTGTTAAATTATAACAGCAAATTTGTTAAAATTATATATGCACGGTTCATTTGTGGGGATAACAAATGCTCAATCTCATAAAGTGATTGCATTCTTAAAAACTGACCTTAAACGACCACATATTGCGGTTTTTAAGTTTCCTCATCCTCCGCAATCCTTTACGTGATAAAGATAGATAGCCGCATCGTGTTTGTGGCAAAGAAAGAGCAAACATAGAAAAGGTCTTAGAAAGACAAAAGGGTCGATTAGATAGTTTGTATGTATAATCAGCCATTGCCACACATCCTTTTAAATGTGTGGACAATTTCAGTTTCAATAAAAGGAGATGACTATCATTAAATCGGGAAGATATTCGTGCTCCTATTTCGCTCGCACACAATCACAATAAATAATACACGTGTAACACGTTCTGTCTGATCCCTTTCAATAAAGGATAACAATTGTTTTGAGGATATGTGTTTTATACACTTGTCTCACTTGCCACATAAACATTTTGAGAATCTAGAGAAATTAAGAGTGGGAAGGGTGATTTTAGAAGAATGGGGTATGTTTTGCATAAGGGTTGTTATTGCTAGTAACAATCTAACAGCTGTTTCGTACGGATATTAGAAGATGGTTTATGCAGATATTTCGTCCTACAGTTTGCCTAAATGGCTTCTTCTAAAAGAACTCCTAATGCTGTCATATTACGTGTTTGAATTATAGATTATATGGCCACTGTGGCCAAAGGCAACTGTTAGCTTTTGTAATTATAGCGTGTTACAAGTAGTATATGTTATACCATATGCTCATTACTGTATCTTGGACGCACTTGAATTTTACTATTGTTGAATTAAAAGCGTCAAGATTTGTTTAGAACACAACTATATTTGTTTAAAGATCTTCAAAAGAGACCTTTTCAATTCTAAAATCAATACTTAAATAATTACGATAGACTCTTTGTCTCAAAACACCCGAAATGAATTCATTTTATATTCATGTCGAAACGATTTCATAGTTCGTCAAGTATATCAAATGTAGAAGCTGATTGACCAAAGTAATTAAAATTATTCACTAGAACAGTCATATCTTATTGAAGGGTGCGTCCTTTGAACAATATTAGAATATAATTTAAGATGAAGATAATTATTATTTTGTGCATAATGTTCATTGTAACTCATGAAGAAATACAAAGACACGTCTTTTAATAACGCATAACCACATATTTATTTCAATAATTGTTTCTATTTTTTTCATTATCACCTATTGATTGTTATGAAGAGTTGTATACCGTGTATAATTAAACATTTTAACATCTAAATTATATGTAAATGTGTTATACAACACCTTCAAAGAAGCCTTGAGGAGCATTAAACTTTTTAATCAATTAAAACTATAGTACTTATTGCTTATAATCTGTAATACTACCTTTTAAAGTACTACACTAAAATTGTTTTGAACCTTTTTTTTTGTTCTTAAAGTTAAAAATTTGAATCCTATCAATTTTATGTACATTGAACATCGAAAATGATTTTGTTGAATTTACTTATATAATATTTTTTTGGTTTGGCTTTTTAGTTGAGAAAACTTCTTCAATAACTAGAAATACATTTATCAATATGTCACTTTCATGTTTTTCATCGCCATATGATCGAAACCCCTGACAATATTCGTGATTTTCATTTTTATCATGTATGATATGTCGCAAGAATTTGTCTGATGTAGCTTTTAAGCGTTTTTGTTTTTTTTTTTTTTTTTTTTTTTTTTAATAATCAATTCTTTTAGATAAGTAGTAAAGTACCACTGATATTTCTTACCGAATAAATTTTGGGTTTTAAAAATTGTAGGATAAAGAAAATGAAATTAAAGCAATAAAAAAATTGGTTGTCTGTACTTTCGGTTTACGGACAATAGTTTTACGTGACAACGTCATAAAGAAAGATCGATGAAAAATTGCATACTTTTATGAATTAAATTGAATTTTTATTACTGAACTATCATTATTTTGTATAACACAAAAAAGGAGTTAATTAGAAATTATAGTTTTTTCAAAATGAAATCAGACTGAAAATGATGAAAGAAATCAGTTAAAGTTTATTAAATTGTAGAAAAAGAAAAACAAAAAACACGTTGTCTAGGATTCAACAATTATTGAATACGAGGCGTAGCTTATTATAGAAGTTCTCAAAGTTCACTTGCACGCACAGGTTCAAACGGAACGTGACACTTTTTCGTACAGGCTGCCCATGTTCATCAATTTTTAAGACGTTATCACGTCAACAAAGGAAATGATTTAATATTTTGAAAAATAATGATTTTTGAGTTAAGACGTTGTTGCAGCAAATAACAGCTTTGTTTATGTTATGTAGATAACCTCATGAAATTCTTGAATATGATAAATGTTTGTGTTGTCCATAATTAACCATACCGGGTTTAAAATCTTTTCTGCTAGTTTTTCAATTAACATTTGAAAAAAATTAAATGTCTAATTTGATTTGAAAAATGTCTGATATGGTGTGTAAAATCTGTAGCTACTACAACTTTTATTTGTAACTAACTTTCACAAGACTGATCTTTCATTTGTTTATTTAAAACTATGGTAGCTTCCAGCCTAACGGTCATATCGCGACGTTGTGGTAATTCACAAGTGGTTTGTTAAGTGTATAACATTATTAGTGTTTGTACAAATGTATTACAGTTGTAATAAAGTGAGTAGATTGTATTGTAGTTGTTTAGATGTTGTTGAGGATTGCTGTCGCTCTGAGGTTTTCCTTTAGTTTGCTATGGCAGTCCTCCCGAAAAAGCTCGCTCGCAAAGAGCTCAGCATGGCCAAGGCAGTTAAGACAGATCTAATATAATATGTATATTTTTTTATTTCATACTCATATTATTTTAATCAACTTGTAGAGCCACCTATTTACACAAATATAGGGAGTAAAAAATAAATGCGACATTATTACTGATCATCATAAGCAAATAATTGTAATATAAAATAATAATAATATATAATATTTCACAATAAAATAATTACTTAAAAACTAAAAAAATTAATAGTTATAAAAAAATAGTTATAAATAAAGAAATACTTAGTTTAATCTTTAATTGAAAAAATAATTTAAAGGGAACGAGTAAGTATTTGGTGCTTTTTATTTTATTCATTCAGTTGTGTTATTCATAAAGACAATACCTACAAGGAATAATTTAAATTATACCTTCGATGGCATAAAAAGGCTTAAAATCAAAGTTATGATAGAAATTCGAAGGGATGTTGACATTGAACTTATTGATGTATGATGGAGGGTGCATATCAAATTTCTACGCTTAAAATATTGCGCGAAAAAAAAATTATGTTAAAATCTTGTTCCTGACTTCCTGTGACTATTTGGTATAAAAAAGCAACCACAAATATTTGCCTCGGAAAAGTTTTATTTTCTTCAACTCAATTGGTTAATTACAATGAGTTTTTTATAAGTACATAAACTTGCAAGATGCAGTAAGTCAAGAGAAAATAAATGTGTTTGCAAGGATAGTAAAAAGCTCAGAATATAATAAGTATTATATAGGTCTATATTTTGTCTTTGAATATGCGAATAATTGTTGAAAAATATCTATCTTAGTTTTATTTTATAAAGATTTATCGAAACATTAAGGCGTTAAGCGTGTACTTTTAAATATATATATATATATATATATATGAATTGTGAATTAGAGAAGAAAGCACATTGAACCATTAGAGGACTATGCGAGATAAGATAATATGAGTTATGTAGCAGATCCGTAGAAAGATGTTGCTTCTGTTGCTTTGGCCGTTGTCTAGTGGAACCGATGCCGCTTCGCTTCTCATCTCATCGGTTGGCAATGGTGTGCGTTTATTTCACATTGTATAAAGGTAATATTGTAAATCTTGCTTTAATTCGACCGTCATGGGCAACTAAGACGTAGAATCAGCATAAATTTAATAATTACTCAACTCTAGGGAGTGCGATATTACCTACGCCAAATATACCATGCGTTGTTTCCCTTAGTTCACTGTCTACATCCCTCTAACTCGTACCCTAAGTCTCCCGAAACTCGTCCTACAAAATATGCCTTTCCCATCTTATACCTTCCTTTATATCTTTTGATTACAGGTTTCGTAACATTAATATTCATAATGCTTTGTATTGTCCTCAATAAGTTTATTGAAAATTGAATTATCGTTATTTTTACATTTTCTTTATTATTTTGATCAATATGTATCTTAATAAATTATTTTAGCATCTTGAATCATTTTTCAAGAGCAAATTTATAGCGAATAAAACGGTTCAATATCAAATTTCAATTTGAATAGTGACCGACTCTTTGTGGCCTGTCTACATTTTATTTTTTCGTTGATTTTGTGTAGGAATCTTTTAGTATCGTTGGGGCGACGCGATCGACAGTCTGATACGATAATTGTACGCGACGGAGCGTCAAATCACAGATAAATCAGTAAATCTGACATAAATACTTTCAAGTAAGTCATCTATAAAAATAATGGAATATTATGTGGACGTCGGATGTCCCTTTTTCTTTTAAATGATATCATTTATACAATTGAATGTAGAATCATTTTTAATTTGAATGGACAAATGGAATATTTTTTTACCTTTTTCATCTCCAATTTTTCACATAAACCTAATCTCAACATGACCTAGCCTAATCTTGTCTGGATCCACTTTCGACAACGTTTATACATTAAATGATTCGTTCTAATCACATGGCTTACACACAATTACTGTATCATTATGTTAATATATTGAATGTGTTTATATATGAATTATAGCCCGGAGGCTTTCTTTGAGTAGGTGTACATCAGAACATATAGCATTGTAATAAATTGTACTATGAAATCGTATCGGAAATTTTAGATTGAAACAATCATAATAATAGTTTCTCTTTGTGGAATTATTAAGTACCGTTTATTTTATGTTGTGTTTGAATGATCAATTGGAATTACGATCTATATATCTATCTACATTTATTTTTTTGATGAACTAAAGTAAGAGTTGAATATATGAAACATGAAATTTGTTCTACGTTAATTTTGTATTAAAAACTAGTTTTCTTTTAACTTTTATTACAACCATTGATTTTGAATAATTTAAAACTTAAATAGGTACTTCTTACAAATTTTCTCAGTTTTGGAAAAAGAAATTAAATTTAAAAAAAATAAGTAAGGTTTTGTAGAAGAAACATGATAAGTTTGTGTCGATATAAATGGTTTATGTATGTAAGTAAGAAATTGGGTTACACAAAAATGATCAGCTATAAGAGAAAGAGAGTATTGATTGAAGTTTCCAAATAGAAGGGTTGATGAAACGTATTTGCAATTGTCCATTTCGAAACTCTCAAATTACATTAATAATTTGATTATGTTGTGAATGAAGGATCAAAAGAGACACTGTTGGGTTTTATGTGTTTGAAAAAAGACGAAAACATGTTGGAAATTCAAGAAGTTTATTTAGAACGAAAGGTAATTGTCCAATGTTTGATTGAACTTAAACACGTGAGAGGCGAAGAATCAAAATTCATTGAATAGAGGCGAATTGTTAAAAGGACACTTAGCCACCAACCAAGAAATGGTCGGCATCGTTTAACGTTTGTTCGTATGGAGTGGACAAAACCAAGGCGTTAATTAAACGTCCCTTGATTAAATACGTCTGTGCGATTGTACACCTTTTCCTTGACCGGTGTCCACTGCAGAGAATTGTTGCTCATATCCAGAAAACCCAACCTCTTTAGGTGTGATGTATCACAAAGGGACTATTCTCTTTGACAACTGAGCACTTCTGTGACTAGTTGGGAAACTGAGGGTGATTTTATATATTGTACGTGAAAGTAAAACGAGTAAAAGGAGGTTGCCTTTATAATTTTCTCTTAGAGTCAAATCACCACCTTTGTGTTCATACACAAATAGTTTAAATGGTTGATGTTTGGTGGGTAGTTATCGAAATTTCATGAATCTCCAACGCTCACGCAAAAAATTTTACTTTCAAATCATTAAAATTTTATTGTCTTATCCATAAAAGCTCGACAACTCGAATCAAATTAGGGAGAAAAAATACATTTGAAAAGCATTTTTAAATTATACGCATTGCATGGGAGAGACACTTTGTATTTAAACGAAAGGGTTTTGAAGTGTCCGTTAACATTCAGTTGAGAACACAAATTCAATTATCTCCTTTCAAATGGTCAATTAAAATCAAAAGCCGCGTGTAGGGATTGTTTTACAAATTAAAAAAGCACAAATAGCTTTTATATGACACAAACTAACGTGATTTTATTATTTTATCGTACATGGATATGTTGTTGCATTTCAATACTTTAAATTAGCACGTGAACAATATCTAACAAAAAACAAAAAAAAAACTTTTTGACTCTAACTATACAACTGATTACTGTCATTTTATATTTTAATCTTAAACATTAATTAAAGATCATCTGAACAAAAAGTTATACTAAATTATATTGTTGAGAATAATATTGTAATTACAAATTTAAAAAATCATTATTGATTAATGAACAGTAGCTAACCAAATAGGTACACATACAGCTCTGGCCACTGCCTTTCCATCATACATCAATGCAAAATACATTTACATTAACAAAACATTGAGTGATAATAAATGTATTTATTATGAACAACACGTCTGCAACCATTGGTAATGGGACTGAGTTACAATATTAATTACAGTTAAATTTAATTAATGTTTGATTGTTACATTTTAATTGCTGTGGACTTTCAAATAGAATTATCCATCAATTTATTGTTGTTTTAACTGTTATTAACATTTCATGATTTGCAAAAGTAAAATTGTAATGAAATGTTAATTTAATTAATTTTAATTTAATATATTGATTAAGGCTGGTAATTTTTTCAAAATGTATCATATCATTTTTATTATATAAAAATAAAAATATTTATTTGATTCATTTTTAGTTTGATTTTTACTCCTCAGGAAATATGTTTATTAGGTAATTTAATTTCGGGATTTCAAAGCATTCCAAACGTTTACTTTATGTATGGTAAACGAATAAGTAGGTAAAAGTAAAGTGAGTTGATTTTTTCTTCTTCTGCATTTCTAAGTACATTTTTTGTTTGCAAACTCTTGCACGATGATGAAGGATTTGTTTATATCCCATCCTCATCACATTCACAATTGTGAAAGTGTCGTTCAATGGTATGTGGGAAGATAGTGGAAATTTAGAAAATTCCATCATTGTGAACTAAGTCGTTGTGTGGAAACTAAGACACGTATGTTTGACGAAAGCCTAAGGTTGTGAATTCCAGTCTATAAGGTTCAAAAGCACGCGGCCTATGCAACTCTCGTAAACCTCCAAAGTCTTCATAATAGTAGGAAAATATCTATCAAACCCTTGCTTCCATCAAAACACACATTCTTGCAATTACTACACCTGTCTTATGCCTTAAAATTCACCGCAATTGTGTGTATGAAGGCAGTTTGAATTTACACAATTAATATTAAGTAGATATAATATCCTTAGCATTAAAACAATCATATGTACCAAAAAGATAAACGTTATAAAAAAATAAAACCTAAAACTGAAACTGAAACAGTTAAATATATTTACAAAGTACAGGAATAAAGTTACTTTAGTCATTTAGCAAAAAAAAAAAAATATTCTCATCATTATGATCCGATTACAATTCATGAGTAAAATTATAGCATTTCAAAACCGAAATTTTTATCCGTAATAATTATGAACGGACGTTCGGAGATTTCCTCATTTATTCGATTTGATTCATTTTTTAAACAGCATTTTTATCACATCTATAAGCGATACAGAAATGGTCAGTCTCTTATAAATACCCTCGAGTATTATGAACTTAACGAAGCGAGGTCATATGTGTGCCAAGTGGTGCGCAACAGATCTACATCCCCTACAACTCACCTACCCTTTTACACATATTTTCATCCCCTGAATATTGCTAGATAATATGTAGAGAAACGTACAATTTGAAGCTTGGTTACCTTTATCATATGAATATTTATTTTCTGTTCAATACATGGTTTCTTTAATATTTCATATGAAAGCTCCCTTTCAGATCTTTTAACACTGAAACATACGCAGATAGAGGTATTGTATACATTAGTTATGTATTTACCCCGAAGACAGTGTAACTAAAATGCAATGAACCTCGTAAATTTTCATATATAAATTATTTATCGAATTTCATATTATTTTTTAAAAGATAATATTTTAATAAGAGCGTCTTTGAATGATTTTAGCAAATCAGCAACCGATCTGTAAAATTTGAAATTTATTTTTCTATCGTAAAACATGTGGGTTAAAAATAAAACGAATTCACCCTTCGATTTTCAATAATCATACAATATATAATAAAATGTTATTTGAATATCCGATTATATACACAGCATTGGATATACTTGTAAAAAATCTTCATATGGTTGGTGCGTACGTAAATTACAAGCTACATCACGATGGCCGGAGGACAGTCAACCATCGTCATCGTTTTCGCTTTCATTGTCCGATATATTGAAGTTCTTCAACGAGAATATGATTCATATGGCTATTGAGCAATTATTATACAGAAGAAATACTATAACTTGATGAGGAAAATTTTATTTTATTTTTTAGTTTAATTTATTTTCTGTAATAACTAGATGCATGCCCATATAAATCGATAAGCATTTAAGTACTATTTGCTTTTCAATTTTCAATCATTACAAAATATCTTAAGATCAAACGCTTATAATAGGCCAGTCAAAATCGACATAAAAAATAGCTGAATTCGCAGAACATGCGATCTATTTATGATTTTTTAGTATATTGTCTGGACCCATTAGGGCTATGTATCCTCAAGTTTGCAACTCTTCAAAAGTTGTGGAAAATTTTTATAGAGGATAAACCATGAAAATTTTGAACTTGTTTCAGATTCTGTTCGGTATCTCCTAATACATGTATTGTCATGTATTATGTCATTATGCACGTCAATGGGTTACCGAGTTACGGCACTTTGAAAATAGACCAGTTTTTAAAATAACTAACCCTAACTGCCTCCAATTTGATTTAATAGTAATTTCTAAAATATCGATCTATTTATGTTTACTATGTACTTAGATTTTTGAAAAAGTTCTCTTTAACCATTAATGGTTATAGTATTGGACGTTATTAACACTATTAAAAAATTGATACAATATCGGTTTATATCTTATATAATATAATTGATAAGATTTCATGGAAATATAGCTTATTAATTTGCTAATTTGTTTATATAAGTTACTGTAATAACATATTATGATTATTACAAATAGGAACACTAGAGAAACCAATAAGTTTTTCAAAAGTTAACTAGATTATTCTGATAATTCTAAAGAATATGAACAAAAAAACTATAATAGAGTCATCTATTCCATTCCATGCCTCAATGGTATTTCGTTCGGTTTCCAGTGAACCCTTGAGACTTCTAGATTTGTGAACTACAGAAATGTTCTGTTTATTAACAGTCGAGCTATGACCTAAAATATTAAAGCAACTTTAAACACCACAAAAAATTCGCATTGAGCGATGTGTTTTTTCATTTTTACAAATATAAAAGACATCAGCGGAGTTTGAAATATATTGGTAAAGAACGTCTCAGAACGCATTCAAGAATTTCGTGCATATGCAACGGGATGTCTCAGGACTTTCGTCTCATATTTTAATATAGAAAATAATAAAGAGATTACAATTCAACACTGAAAGTCTATAGCACATCACATATAGGTACTCGTATGGTGCCGCGACTATGAAACCGCAGACAATTCAACGGTGACAGTTCAACCGACGATCGTTCTACCGAATGACATTTCAACCGGATGACAGTTCTACCGTAAGATAATTCAACCGATGACAGTTTAACTGTATTTTTTCTGATAAATTCAGCCGTTCCCTCAATTTGATCCATTGCCAAATTTGGCAATGGGTCCTTATAGATCTCACCAAAATAAAAAGAAAATGGAAAGTACAATTTTTCGAGTTTTTGCTTAGTTTTCGAAAATGTTTTAGTTTTCGCTAAAATGGAATTTTAGTAGCACGACTCCAATGTTATTTCTTATAGGAGATACATTTTTCAGAAGCACGAAGTTTTGACACTTGCTTGCAATTACCTTAGAAGCGAAACCTACGAATGTAGCCCCCGTCGGGAGTCGGGGAAGCCCCGAAAGTAAAAAACAATCCATTTCAACTTACTCTCAAGAGAAAATAGCAAGTAAGGTCTTGTTATGTACATCAAACATTTTTTGCTATCATGTTTTAGATATAAGAAAATTAAACAATTGACAAAGTTATAATACAATTTTCAAGACCTCACCATCGTGCTGTTTTTAAACAAATTTGACGATTGGATGCAACTTTTAAAATTTTATATCTCGAAAACTAAGCGAAACTCAAAAAAAAAGTACAATTTATTATCGATTAATAAGATTGCTTTAGCAATATCTATAAAAATCCATCGATTTACGATTCACTTATTGTTCAATATTGTCAATATTGTATGATATTAGGTTCGTTCGCGGTACTGATGGTACTGATCCGGAACTGGTAAAAAATCAATCCAAGTGGATAGGATAATCGCCAAACGCATACACGCTTATGAATAAACTGATAAAGGGTTATTTTCCCGTGAACGAGTTTGAAAATGTACGGAAGTATGACAAGGATTAACGAAAACCCACGAAAATTATTAATTGAATAGAATGCTGATGCCTCATTCACACGAGTCTACTTTGGTTGACCGATTTTAGTTAATCGATCAAAATTGGAATAAAAAACTTAGTGTGATGACTCGTTCAACCTTTTTTTGATCCACTAAAAAGTTGATTACTGTTCTCACACGAGGTTTTTCATTCAACTTCTTTTGATCAACTAAAAACGGGCTACTAAAATTGATTTGTGTGAACGCAGCATGACAGCAAAACTGGATTAAGAATTAGACACAATTTAGCAAACTGCGCATGAGTAATGGAATCGAATTTTTCATCCTAACAAAAATCTGAGGATCGCTAGAACCAATTATGAATCGGTAACGAACGCATTTCGTGTGAACCGCGAATATCGGATAGTAACTCGGCTCATAAACTTGCATGCGCTTGGCGATGATCCTAAATCGGTTTTGAACTGATTCGTTACCGATTCATTATCACATCCGCGAACGAACCTATAATGATCATACGGTTACACTGTCATTGGTTGAATTATCTTGCGGTTGAACTGCCGCGTTTAAACTGTGCGCGGTTGAGATGCTATAGAACCATACGCGCATATGAATATTATTATTTAAAAAAAGTGCAGTTCTGAAATGCTTTCGTTGTAAACCTTTGTAATTTTATGTTCATGAAATTAATAGAATAATTTTCAAACTTTAATAATATCCAACCCTTATTTTACAATAAAAATTCAATTATATATCAAAACAATTTATTTTATGTCAAACAAAACGGACAGAATGATCAGGTGAGCTTATACTTATAGCTTTATTTCTTTTACTATGTCGTGGGCCAAAAAAGTTTGGAAATCACTGTTCTAAATGCTACCTACCGCGTTGTAGAAGAATCTCTTATGTTTGAAATTTAATAATAAAAATTAATAAAATTTATTCTAATTCAATTGTTTTAAAATAGATTCATCGTTGTTGGTTTATTAATAAAATAATAGGCAAATATTATTTTTAATTTTTATTATTTATTTATTATTTATCTGTTATAATTATTGCTGAATATAACGAAGGATAGTTTCTCAATTTATTTTTGTTATAAGACGAATTGTTTAGGAGTAGGTACATGTTGAAAAAAATGAAAGTTATTTAATAGCAATATTTATGCCTGTGTTGAGTGTAGAGTTTTTATATCAATGGTGCATAAAATTTAAAAACGATTTTCTGCCTTAAAATATAACTACATGTTAAATACTGGAAATAGGCATTGTTTTGATACGGATAGTGTGTGATTTAGTGTAATAGTAGATTCATATATTGTGGTTATTCCAATACGGGGAAAACGACTATTTGCCGCGTAGTATATAATTAGTTCCCGAGGGTTCTGTTCACATAAATCAACAACGAGTCATATCACAACACATATATAACAGAACACCATATCACAATGTTATTTTGTTCCAACAATAACATGGATTAATTTAAGTTCATACACACAGGATTAAATAATTATAACGATATCTGATACTTTTCAACAGATTTTGCGTGCGTTAACCGTTTGTTATGAAACAGAAGGCTTGTTTTTACACTTGTATTCTATATTTTTATCCACACACATACAAACATAATAATTATAATATTAATGTTGAAAATAGATAAAAAATGGCAAAAAGAAGCTAAATACAATTTTCATTTAAGCGACTTAAACTCAGAGATTGTAATACTCGTACTGAAATTATTATAGGGTGGACTGAGAATCAAATTAGCATTAAAATGGAGGTGACATTTGAAAAGAAATTGGATTCAGAATTTGACGTGACGAATAATATTTTTAAGTATTTCGATAGTAGACATATGACAACTTGATTTTAATAAACTGAGTTAAATTGAAACCACCCACGGAGCTTTTTTTGCCACTGAACGCATTTATTTTATGAAATCTTTTGCTTTTGGAAAAGGGTTCAACTTTGTACTGTGTTAAATTTTATTAAAGTAAAAGATAAATAAAATAAAATCAACTGTTGACTATGAAAATCGGAAACTACGGTTTCAAATATGATGAATTGTTCCGTATCGCAAATGAAATTGTTGCGCCCAAACAATCATCGTGTTTATAATTATAATAATTGAAATGACATTTGCGTGCCAATATCAATTGAGTGCAAGTGACACAAAATGACGTTACCATTCTTGAATGAATCAATTTGGAACAAATTGTTTAACACGCTATGAACGACGACATTGTGCCAGGTACGAGAAGCACTATTGTTTCAAAATCACATTATTGAGTTTGAACAACGCTCCTTTCAATAACATTTGAGAACACAAAATTAAAATTATTATCATTATTAAAAATACTGCATTGTGGAGATGAAAAAAAAAACCAGTACATTAGACATTTTATCATTACGAAGAGAAATTACCTTATCTTTCAAATTAATTATTTTGTTGAATTTGAAGTTTAGAAAAATTATATCAGCTAGCAAACAGAAAATTGTAAAAGATATTAGACCGCACACAGAGTATCACGATTTTTACATACTCTTGGACATACAATTTGTTGATTCACTGAGAAACATAACAAGCTCCAAGCAATTGTCACCGATGGAAGTTTTTGAATCCGAAACTTAAAACCTATCGATTCAATTTCCAATGAAATGATATAAATCAAATATTAATAACATAGTTTAGATTTGATTTCGATTGGAAGAAGTAGAATAATTATTTGATTATCAACCTCTAGTGATATATTGATCATTTTTTTTTCTTACTCAATCAAAGTATAATTGACCTTAAAGGCATTCTCGTTTTGATAGGCTTAAATTGTTTTTTAATACACATAAAATTGATTTATAAAACACGTAAAGTACATATTGTACATTTGTACATTTTGAAACATTTGAATGTAATTATACATTTTTTGGTTTAACTCAATTTCACTTTGTCTTAAAAAATATTTTTATTTTTAACCAAAAATATAATACTGTACTACATGATGTAACTATATTGTCAGCGAATATAGCCTCAGTAGCTGAGCGCTTTTATATCTAAATATAAAAAAATATTTTTTGTTGAAAAACTTGAAAAAAATGAAAGAAAATTTTTTTGAATAGAGATCATAGTTGAATAGGTTACTTATTTTTGGTTTGAATAGGTGTGTTCATAGATAAGCTAAAAACAAATTTTGTTTATTTTATTAAACAATAAGTAATAATCTAAACCAAGAAGTAGGCTTAAAAATAAATATAGAAGCCTTCAAAAACGTAATTAAGGTTCATTCAAATTTATTAAGATATTCTTACTTATAATTAGTTACCAACAATTACTATAATATTATTCCAAATATCTCTCAAACATTGTTATTTTAATTTTATAGAACTTAAAATCAAGTTTAATGGAGCATGTGCCTATTTCATATTTTTTCTGTGTTTCAAACATCAGTTGGTGTAATGTGTTGAAACGGGTCATTATGAAGCCAGTAGCTTTCATTCAAAAATAAATTAATTAAATTTTTAAAATAATCAAGTATTAACTCTTTGAAATCAATGAAGACAAGAAAAGATTATTCTAAGATCGAATAATCCATTAAGACAAAAACAAATTAAACAACAAATCGAACTTCAAAGAAACATCATCATCTTTAATGCATTAACGTATTAATAAATTAGAACTCTGATAGTTTTTAACGAGTCTCCTGTTGAGTTGAAAAAAAATAAACATTTGTAACTTGAGATCAAGTCAAATCGTTAAATTAATCATTAAATTAAAATTTCAAACATAACATTTTCATCAATGGAGAAGAATATGTTTAGTTTATATGTAATAAGTTAATTATTTTATTGTTGGAAACAGGAAAAAAAAAGAAAATGGACAATAAAAAAGGGAGAGTATAAGAGCTTTGAATGAGTTTTCAGAGGAGAAACCTGAGCTTTAAATGTTTAACCATTAGAAGGGGTGACTGTCACCACAATCAACTAAAAGACGGCTTTACTATTTCGATGAACGTCTGTCAACATTGCCGTCAAGCGTGTCATCCCATTTGTATTGCTGTAATGTGTTCCATTTCTTTTGTACCCTAAAACTTTTCTAGTAGGTATAACCAAACCTATAATCATATTCCTTTGATTTATTAGAAATTGAATTTTTTTACTTTTTCTTCTTTGAGTTGTAATATACGCATCTACTCGCTAATATTAATATAAAAATTAATTCTTATGAAAGAAAACTAAAGATTGATGGAAACGTATTCAAATAAAATTGAGACCAATGGCTATCGAAGCATAAGTTTATTCGTTTTAGATTTCTATGAAGAACTTAAGCCTTTGTAAAATTGTTAATTGACTTATGTCAAAAGTTTTTCCCTTACCTTTGTGGCAAGAAAATTATTGAAGTGAAGTGACTGAAATATGTATTAACTCGATACATTTTTTATCAAACATTTGCATATTTTTAAATTTGTAGTTTTATATGGAGGAATGGCATTTTTAAGATTAATTGTTTATTGAAATTTTGAGACGTTTTAAATGTCAAATTTTCAACGTTGTCCTTAAACTCGTATATATATGTGATTATTTACGAAAGGGTGACTTTAGTTTATTCTTGTATATTTTGTAGAGGGTTGAGAAAGCGATGAGGTACAACATGATACCATGTCGCGACAGTAGGGCGTGTGGCCGCCAATGATGATTTATTTCTTCGACCATCCATATTATCCTTGTTGCTTATAGGGATGAATGAGAAAGCCTGGTCTCGACACCCCACACAAATCATCAATCTATTCTTCCCTTTCATTTTATGTAACTCAAATGCACATTGCAAAAAAATGTCATTTCTTGATAAAATAAAAAAAATCAATTTATTCCCTGTAACTAGAATCGATATTTATTTAAAATTTAACACAAGAGAAACTAATATCGAACCCTTAGAGAAGCCTCTTAGAAGTCATGAGGACATGGTTCGTTTGATTTCTTGTGTGCGGCGTTTCTTGATATATTCTAATATGAATCAAGATCGACCTTTTAATTCCCTACAGTAACATTGAATTTGAATGTTACATTCGAGCAATCTTCAATTATCTTTGTTTCACTCATTCATTACCCATTTGATTTCTGCTTTATTAAGTTATATTTGTCTCCCTAGTTAATGTTATGTATATCTATACTATAACCTTCTTTTAAAAATTTACTATTTAAAAGTAAAAAAAAAAATTTCCAAAAATTCTACAATAAAATGAAATGTTCAATATGTTTTTCTTAAAAAAAAAGTTCTAGAAAGCATATGATTATATTATTTTTCAATAGTGGTTCAATTTTTGATATAAGAACATATAAATTTGGTTTTTCTTTTTAAAATATGAGTGACATTTACCTATTAATACTGTACAAAACATGTCAAACTAAGAATGTATTATTCAAAATCCAATTATCACTTTGAAAAAGATAATTAAAATTTGTTATCTAAGGTTTTAAAAATGAATAACTTTTCTTAATTCATGCTCTTACATGAAATTTCCTGCTCCTATTCTTCAAGTTATCATAATGCGTTTACCATTTGACAGACATGAATTAACTTCTAAGAACAATAAGTAACTACGCAAAAACTGATCTTGAATAAATGTTTTAGGAAAAGCATAAAGGTATTTAAAATAAATATAAAAAAATATATTAAAGCACTGATTTGAGAAAAGATATTCTTGTATGTAGGTATGCATATTTTATTTGACAACTAATTAATATTTAAGAAAATATTGATTTCTTCTTCACATTCTTCATTATATTATCAATACTTAATTATTAATAACACTTTTTGAAATTATAGGATAAGCAGAATAGCTTGTTCAATCGGACACAATTAGTTATTATAAGCATTGGAGATAATTAAAATCTCTTTTAAACGCGTGTATTTTAACTTATATAAGAACAAGTAATAATTATTTCCTTCGTTATAAATATATTATTTTAAATATAAGCTTCAATGTTTTAATGAAACTTGCATTACACATACATACACATGATATCGTTTTTGATTATTTTTTTATTTATTTTCAAATCGATTTTAAACCCTTTACATAGGTATATAAAATAAATGAAGGCTTTCAGTATCATATAAGGTCTTAATTATTGTAATAAACCCAAGATAATCACATCGGTTGTTTTTTAATAATTTAAAAGTTGTTATTACCTTTTAAAAATATGCATTAACTTTATTATTTATGGATAAATAGATATAATTTTAAAAAATGTGTAAATACATTTTAAATGACAAATGTATGGTTTATTTAGTAAAATAATTGAAAATGAGTGTCTCTTATTTGCAAATTGGGTAGACATACAGTCATTAAATATTGAATTTTACGAGTATATCTATTGAATGTTTCTAAAATATGTCCTCTCACTTAACTTTTGTACGTAATAAAACAATAGATTTATTACGAAGATTGGCTTCTGCTGTCTTACCGGTACCAATGTAATAAAGCTAACTTGACATTTATATCGAAAGGTCATAGTGCTTACAGTAGATACCTACTCTCAGTGGTAACTTTGTTTTGAGATCTCTTGGATGGCTGAATAAATTGTATGAAATTTAATAGTTCTATTGCTGAACTATTAAAGTTTTCTCTCGAAGATTTATTACTCTGATAAAAATCGTTTTAGTCACATACTGTGAAGAAAAGTTTAACAACAAAAAAGGATTTATGAAAATACTAGGTATATGGGTAAATTAAGAATGGTGTAAGATTTAAACTTACAATTTTTTAATTATATACCTTTCCTTTTTACTTTGGAAGTTTTGCAATTATTAAATCTATAATATAAACCAAAACAACAACTAACAACTAACACAATTCTCTATAAGCGACTTATATGGATTTAAACCTTCAAAATTAAATTTAAATTTCATGAAAATGTCCCGTATAAAATGAAATATTTATTCAATAAAGTAATCAAAAACCTGTGTGTATTCAAAGTATCCTTTGATTTAACGAAATGTTTATACAATATAAACAATGCTATAAGTATACCAAAAACAAAATATTGGTATTTATTTTTAGAATTAATATCTCAGATGAGAAATACAAAAAAAAAAACCTTAAAATTTAGAAATGTTACATAATTCTGAATACTATTATGTTTATATTTCACAATATAAGAGCAATATAAAAACATACTTTTCTCATTTTTTAATAAAATGTAAATTTTCTTCATGGTAGAATTAAATTTATTAGAAATCTATACATTTAAGAAAATTGTAACTAAGCCGTGTTTGTACATTGAATATTTTTTGGAAAATCTTATTCTAAGTAATAGTCGTTATTATCAATACAAAGGCTAGGTTTTTGTCTATCTGTTACCGCATCACACAAAAACCAGCGCTGTGAAGCCAGAGCTGGAGCCCGGAGTCTAAGTTTTACAAAATTATCATGTGGTGGAGCCGGAATCAGTCAAAATATTGCTCTGACTACCTACCTACTTGGTTTTACTAACAGTAGGAATCTTAAAATAATATTTAAACATATATTAATAAAGGCCTATAATTAATAAAAATGTAATAAAATACGGACTAAAATAAAAAAACCGGAGCCGAAGTCAGTAAAATACCCGAAGCCGGAGCCGGATCTTATCAATTTCTATATGGCTCCACATTCTTGGCAAAAACCACAGGACAAATTTTGGTGAAATTTGGTGTAATGATAACCTACTATCCGACCTGGGTAATGTTTTTTTTTTGTGGAAAAATTACTCATTTTTACGGAAAAGTTGAAAAACTGTTTTAAGCAAAAGTCAAAAGTCAAAGTGAGTTTAGAAAATACGATATATCGATATCTTATGGGTTTCAATATCGATTTTCACGACTAATGTACCTATGGATATTTTAAAAATGTCAATAAATCATTAACATTTTTACTTATATTCGTATTTAATTCAATGAATTTATTTTAAATGAATATTAAGTAAATGTTTACTAAAAGTAAAAAAATAATATCACTATCGTTCAAAAAAGTTTTATCCGCAAATTTGTACGAAATCTTGACATAGTCTTATTTCAATAAAAAAAGAACTAGGTATAGGTACCTAGTTACAAAACTGTGCTAACATACATTTTTCCAAAATTTAAGGTACGCAGTAAAATTATTAAACACAAAATAATTTTTGTATAAGTCGTAAGTACTAGGTACTGTTTAAAAAAATAATATTGGATATATGCTATTGAAAAGTAATCAAAATAACTAACGTCAATTAGGCAGCCACACTAAGAATAAAAAGTATCATGACCCACAGATATGATATAATATGGGTTCTAGTGTATTTTTTCACACTGAACAAGAATTCGACTTCAATTTTTCTTTAACACCCTTAAATTTTCAGAAAATCTCTTAAAAACTTCACCGTACCTACTGCGGATATGCTCCAGAGATTTTCTGAAAACTAAAACGTGCTGGAGAAAAACTGATCACTGATTTGTTCTCAGCTCTCAAATATACACCGAAAACTATACATCACATGTGAATTACAAGCGATGGATATTTTCTTTAACTTCCAGAAAGTTTTCAGAAAGCGATCTTCTTAAAAATGTAGGATTCTGGAGAAAAACTTCATATGGATTCGTGTTTACCGGGAAAAATACTCTAAAAACCATACATCGCCTCTCTGGCTCATAAAAGTTTTTTTTGTGGTTGTGTTATCTTCCCAAATTGCATGCAAGCGCCGTCATACATTAAATAGAAAGATAGAAAGCGTTATGCTCTAACTATCAGACTAGGACATAGATAATAATATAAAATATTTTTAAGTAATTTTTAAGGTTAAGTAGTACCTACATTTGAACTTAATAGCATGACTTTTAAAGTTTAAAAACTAATAAAATATTTGAGGTTTTGCTACCGAAAACTGGAGTTTTTTTATTGTAAACGTTTTTTAGTTCCCCGAGATTTTTAGAGTTAATAAATTTCAAGTTGTGGCCCTAATTGAATCAACTTATATTCAATATACAAAAGAAAAAATTAAATCGGAACAAGTGGCTTCCAGCTAGTTAGCACGCAAATAACCGGAAACAGTTGTGGTTTCTTCGACTTGTCTTAAAAGTGAAAGATGTATAAAGAATGTGCCTTCTGCATCTCTCAGTTGATTTCATATATTGCTATCTTTTATTGGCAAAAATAATATTCTGTATTATAATTTCTATTTCGAATGTTTATCATGTACGAGTGAACAATAATTGCCTACTAAACGCTGAATATAATCTCTTATCTTATGAAACTTATGTTGGAAACAAGATTTCTGACAGCTTCGAATTATACTGCCAGTATCTGAATAAGCATCGCTAACATTAATTTTTATTCATGCCGCAAATAATAATATAAAATACAAGCTCTAGCTCGTTTAAGGTTAGAAAATATTCAAATGCATCAGAAGCTGATTGCAATATTATGTGATAATTTTTTTAATTGCTATTCTACAGCGAGTGCAGACGAAGCAAGTTGATGGATTGCAACGTTTCATGATTTATACAAATAAAATATTTTTTTAAGTTTCGGATTAATTATAATTATTTTATTTAGGCTTCAAACAAGTAGGTAGTTGAAATTATTAAATACGAGTACGTTTATTATTTTCGCGTGTTAAACTCATAGCTTCACAAAAAAATGATTTGGAGATAAACGTAAAAGAGTTCTTTGAAATTAATGACATGTATCGTAATGAAAATCAAATGTTTTATAGTTGTGCCATATAAACTCAAAAGTATTTAATGAGTCATTAAAACAATAAAATGACCATGACTCTGAAAAATATTATCGAAAAATAACTCAAATTTTACGCGTCGAAAAATGTTTTTGAATATGTTAAACGAACAAACAAACCTCGAATTTTCTGTTCATCAGCAAGTTGACGCTCCAAGCTATCTTTGACTTCACGCTCTCGTAGGACATCCATTTTCAGTTCGGCTGAAACGAAAAAAATATTTTTTACATTATTTACATGCTGACTATTTCTTTAGTATATGTTTTATATATGCTGTACACAACTAATAACAAAATATACATTTATTCAGATTTTTATCTAAATGATGAAAATGTGCAAATTTTTTTGGTTACTTGGTAGGTACCTATTTAATATGTGTAAAACTTTTTTTTTTTAATTTTAAATATTAAAATTATACCTACAAAGCTGATAACATATTATTTATGTTTGATTTATAAAAGTTTTTTTCTTTTTACAAAAATCACGAGTTTTTAAACGTTGGTGACTGATTCATAGGAATATAATATGTATTTTTGATGAAATGATATCTGATGTATCGTAAATTAGCCTGTGATTAACGGATATAAATAACCATGCACATGGATTAGAAATAATTTTGATTACCTATTATGAGTCGTTATTATTTTTACGAACGCAAGATCATATAATTATAAGCACAGGTAATTGCTCTCATTAATAAGGAGTTTAAAATTTATTTAAATTTGTAATGAAATCGTGGAAAGATTAATGACACTCGGGGGTTTTCAATGGAAAATGTATAATTTTCTTAAATTTTTCATATTTTTCTAAAGTTATTAAGGACTTGTAGGGAATAAATAAGCAATTATTCTATGCACTTTTTTCATGCTTCCCCACTCGTAAATGTAATTAATTATTTAAGGTACAGAGTTATTTGGAAAAGGTAATTATTTAATTATTGTCTATTTTTTAAAATAATTTTGTTCGATTAAAAGTTTTTATTTTTAAAGCTTTTCATTTCATTTCTATGAAAACGTAGTTTTTCTTGAATTGTATTTTAAGGGGCTCTAGAAAAAATTGAATAAACTTTAACAGTAGGGATGACAGCAATGAATAGGCTATTAGATTTTTCTTTTAACTGTAATCAAACTTCAAAGAACACTCTAATATACTATATTTACCAAAAATTAATTTGTATTTCTTAATTTATTTTAAGTTAGAAACGCGAATTAACGGTTAGCAAAAGTTCGTTTGGGACGATTTAAGTTTCAACGTACCTACAAAAAAGTTCGACACTAAATCTATCAAACAAAGATGCTGTATTCAAATATTTTGAAATGTACTAACTATGACATTCAAAACCAATTTTTTGTGAGATTCGAATTAAGTACCGCTTATAGTTTAGTTATGAAATCGATGATATCTTTCAAAACTAATAAAAAATTGTCTGTGTAAAGCGAAGCATAAAGCAATATTTGAAGCACTTCTTATTAAAGTAAAATTTATACAAACACGTTTTTAGAACAATATTTTTATGGTATGTGACCACTTTCGCGTTTAAAAAGGTCCTCTAATGAATTGATATACGTAAAAATATATCTAGGAACTCATGAGAAGTGGGATATTTCAAATTGTGTCGATTATTCTGCAAACCCCTAAATATATTTTTTTAACACAATCTGCACAGTGATGCAATAAGTGCGTTTGTTCTGTTGCTTAATTGTGGGAGCAGGCCTAGTGGACTACTCCTGCGAAATTTTTCTAGCTCTGGAACATGTTAGGGAAATCCGTGGGATCTCCATTTTTTAAGTCGTCTGGTAGCATCACTATTATCTAAAAGGTTAACCGCTAAGTTTTAGGGATGCTCGTTGAGTGTCTTCAGTTATTTGAATAACTTCGTATTGTATTTTGAATTTCTTCCCTTATTGTTTCTATATTGGTGTCGATATGATATGTATCTAAATATTTAAAAAAGTGGAAATTTTCCCTTTGAGCATCATCGCTATAGAGATATACTAAATTGAGTCTTAACTTTGTTATTGTTAAAAATGACAGTAAAATTAAGGCAAATTGAAATGGTTATCAATCTATGATACTAATAAGGATGCGAATTAACGATTAACCAGTTTTTATCATCATATGTTTTAAATTTGATATAGTTTTGTAGAGTTATGACTTCTATAACAAAAGAATATCAAATGCCATCAAATGCAGTTAAAAACTTCCAACATAGCAAAGTTCAAATTCCTGAATTTTAATTTGTTGCTCGAACGAACCTAATATTGAAAAATTTAATGCTTTTTTTATTAAAAATATTGTTAAGTCTAAGTTAAAAAATTAAAATAAAATCTTTAAATAATGGATAACCAAATGTAATTTCTATCTACTTTATAATTATGGGGCAATAACATATTTAGACCAACAAAAAATCTTTTTTATTCACTATACTAGTAGAAATAAATTGTTACTATATATATATATATATATATATGTATTTATTTATACTATATATATCCTTTTGTGGTTTTCTTATGGTTACAAAATTACATCCGTTCTAAGGGTTATTTATATGCATGTTTGAATGCTGTAATTAACCCAAATACACCCAGTAATCATATTATAAGAACTATATTTACATTAACAAAGTATATTAATTACAAACCCTCTATTATATTATTAAAATGAATAATATGGAAAATGTATTAAAATCGTCTCTCCTTTATGAATAGGCAATGAAAATCATCATTTCTCTAACCATACAGAAACGTGCACATTAATTAATTTCTCCATTCAATATTATCGAATAACGAAACAAAAGTTTTAAAATTTATTTTAAAAGTATTATAATTAATATTTAGAATTCAACGTTTTTAATATGTTTAAGTAGAAATCGTTCAATTTAATTCTTGGTTTTGTTTCAAGGGAAAGAGTATCAATAAGAACTTTAAAAAAGTTAAATCACAAGGTAAGTTTTTGTTAAGTAGGGTGTGTTTTCTGAATTAATTTTTATTAGCAGGTGTATTATAGGTATCAATTCATCATTGAACAGTATTATTGAAGGATAGGCTCTTGAGACGTTAAATAGTCCTTAAAGCGTCTCTTGTAATATAAAGCTTCAAAACATTCAGTTACGTAACATTATCTTTATTTTCTTTTATGAATTATTATATTATAAGCGCTACACATTCTATTTATTCCTCTCAGCTACATTTCAAAAGATTCATTAAAGCAACAGACACCCGGTTTTAATAGCTGAAAAGCACGCATATGTACTCGTACTCGTACTTGTTATATTCTTATTCAATTTAACGTGTGATTGAAAATTTGTTATAGTTAGTTCGTTTTTCTTTCTTTTATTAATCTCTTCATCTACATAATATATAATGAAAAATTATAACAAATAATTAAAAGGTTTAAGTCTTGTTTTACGATTATTATTTTTACAATTACACTTGTAAGCATTTTATTAAAGTGAAACAATAGGTTAATTACAATAAAAAATAATATCCTTCGGAAATTGTAAAGACTATATTACTGAGAAGTTTCAAGTGGAAATATCTACTTAGTCTTAAAATCAAACAATAACTTCTTTATTTCAACACTCATATAATATTTTAAATATGCTATTAAAATAAACATCGCTCTTTACTTAAAGGGATACTTTAAAATCTGTTTACGAGATAAGAATTTTTAAAAGAAATAGTGTTTTAGGTACTTTAACTAAAATTCGACTATGGTGAAAAAATATTTCTTAATGAAATGTCCTTTTTTTGATAAAATATATATAGATTTACATATATAAAATTACTTTAAATATTCAGAGTAAGAATGAAACGGTTGTGAAATTTTAATGTATTTAATTAACGCTTTTGGGGCATTATAAGCGACCTAAGTGAATGAACGTCCCTCATTTCAGCAAGAGAAATTTTAAGAACAAACTATCCTCGGTTTCATATTCACTTCAAGCATATTTAACTACAATTACCCACCTTCATTATTAGTGTTCTGAATTGTTTTATGTTCTAAATGAAATTTTCATCTAAAATTTGTAAAGATATAAGTAATTCGAGAATTGAAACCTTACACAACAGCTTAAAAATATATAATGATTTATCCAAATCTGTCTAAATATTACATATTAGTAACTTAGTCAGTTTAAATGTGAACAAAAAAGTTATTTTTAAGAGAAGTATACATTTATGTTCGGTCAATCTGGGTCAATGTTAGCAATAGAAAAAAAAACTTGGGAGATTTTTGATTTAAAATGTTAACTAATTAAATTTAAGGAACTCAGTAAAAGAATTAATTTCTTAAGCAAATATTTTTAAGATTATGATTTTATAAAACGTTAATTAGCGTGTGTTGTTTTGTGTTCGTAAATTTTTTTGAAAATTTCACCATACCTTATAGGTAAGAAAAAGTGCAATATTTAGTATGCAGTATTCAAAATGATTAAATGTTTTTTTTTTAAAGAACATTAAAAAATCACTTTTGACTTATATATTAAAGTCAAACAATGAAGCTCTACCGCTGCTTGGTTTGGATAGTCAAAGCTCAGGTTTGACAGGAAATCTTAAGGCCAGATAATAACAGCCAAGTTACTGACCTTCAAAATCCAAGTCAGTAGCGTATTTTTGACTAACAATTTTATATCTTGCCCTAGGAGTGACCAACTCAAATAGTCAGTAGTTGAAACTCAATTTAATAAAATCGCCCAAGCCAAATGACTTGACGAATAATTTTACATGCATTCTCTCATTTTGTTCCATTCTTTAGAAAACATCGGCACTTCAGCCATTTTAACTTATTTTTTTAATTAGAAAATGGAAATCATTTTTAATCCACTGCAACAAAAATTAAAAAAAAAAAACAACTCTGAACATCTTTGTAAGAAATTTACTTAATCGTAACAGCTCCAACTCTATTAGAATTTTAATTCCTGCTATTATGCTGATTTCTACTTACATTATAAAAATAAAAAATAAAATTGGAGGTATAGTAGAGGTATATTTTTCAATTAAATACAAGCACTTTAAATTAAAATTGTATACAGCATAAATTAACATTCAGTTAATTTTTATTGCATTTGTAGATGTATTGTAGATACAATTTACATACATTTTTAATTTCTATTGCCTAAATTTATTTGAAATCCACCTTAACTATTTTTTAATTGTACTCTATAGATATATATGTAAGACGCCGAAGTTGCGTTCACCCTCTGATTTGTTATCGTCCCTGCAGAGAAGTGAAATAAAAAAAAATCCCAACTGAAAACAATAGCTAATCTTCACCCCCAATTTCAGCTACCACCCCTGACGTTGAACTGAGCATTCATAATAGTTATTAGGAATGAGGAAATATATATACATAAATAGGTGTACCCACATGAACACACATAGAAAAGCAGTAGGTGGTATGGGATGAGATTTCGTATTATATGCAGTAGCAATTTCACCAATGTAATACTAAACTTGAATGACTTTGTTGCCGCAAGAAAGCATATTTTCCTTTGGCAGTGAGTCAAACAAATAGATACGACAATGGCATCTAGAAAACTGTGTGTATAACTTGCTTGTGGAATTGGATTTTACGTATGCATAATATGATTTCTAATATGGGATTGTTGTTAAACGCTGTATACTTTTTATATATTCATATGATATTTCGTTTGAGAAAAAGCTCATCTCTGCCGAGTTGGGGTATGACAATATTATAAGTAACGGTTATGATTCGTCGCTTCTTTAAGCTTTGAATTTTATGGGTGAAGATGATACGTATATGTACATGATATTTCAACCTTTTTTTCTATATTTTTATAAAATCAAATTGTTCTGTTCAATTTTTGAATACGCTGTGTCTTATTAAAGTATTTTTCAAAACCGTTACTAGTTTTAATATTTCATCCATAAAAGTAAAAGTTACATCTAACATTAGAAAATATAATATGATCGTTCAAAGCTAGGAAGTAGAGTACCACTATTATACAATTGGTGTACATTAAGAAAATTGATGTAGATGTACTTAAAAAATAACTTCCTACGGATTCAACTAATATAAAACAATAACAAAATAAACTCCCTTTCTATTTATGTCAATGTAAACTACCTAATTTTTAAAGAATAGGTTATAAAAGTTTAATGTATTGTTTGTATGGTAAACATTCTGCTGCGATGCGTCACAAAACTTTCTTTTACTTGAAACTCGCTGTTGGTTAATAGAAGATAAACAAAGCCCTTATAGGTATATAAATATATTTTCTATACCGAAAACTTACTTTATTTTGAATTTTCCCAGGAAAAAGTTCCAATTAAAGTTTTAGGCTTTGTTAAGTCTAATAACCACAGTAAGCTTAAAGAATATCGGTGGAGCTGTTTCCGAAAAAAACTGAAAAAACTAAAAAACTAAATAACGTGGAGCTTTCTACAAGCCGATTTCAATCAAAAATTTCGCGGCACAACTAGATGAAATATGAAAGTAAAATTCCAAGTATGGTGAATTTCGGATAAAGTTTTCGATACTGTCAACATTTATGAAGTATGTCTATGACTTCATTTGGAATCACTTTACTCTATCTTTTGATAAATAATTTCTCGTATAAAATTTTTAGTAACTAGTTATAATGAATTTAATCAATTGGAAAATCTGATAATTGGGTTATATATATAAATATTTTTTTTGTTTTTTGTTTATTTAAGGTCGCATCAACTACTATACTACTATGGTCCTTAGCGACCGTCAATTCCGAAAACCCAGAAAAACATCTTAGGCTTTCATTGGGATTCGAACCCAGGACCACTGGCGTATAAGGCAACTATCTAGTCCACCACGTCACTAAGTGACCTGGGTTATATATTGCCATGAAAAACATTTGCATGTACAAAATTTCAGCTCGACTAAATATAAAGAAGTGGGTAAAATATAAATTATAAGATTTCTCTATAAACAAACTCAGAGGTGAAGTAATTAAAAGCATAATAAAAATATATTGATTACATACTCGTGAACCATTCTTTATCTTATCATATGTGCAATAAGAGGTATTATTGCCTTTAACAATCAAGTTTTAAAAATAAGGAAATAATTACAATTACGACTTTTGATTCATTATATCGTTTTCAAATAAAAAACGAATGAAAAATTGATCGAAAAAATGAAATAAGCACCTTAAAGAAATAAAAAAAGAAACATAACTATTCGTGTAAGATATTAAATTTTTCAAATGGAAAAAATTCAAATATTTACATAAAGCATTGTTCCATTAAAATGAAATTTACACAGGTACTTAATTCCCAGGCGTCGTTCCATAAACGAAACGAAACGACGTTTATTATAAACGCTATTTGAATACGTTTGTTTACATTATTTTTGTAAGATGATTGTCAGATTCCATTTCAGATGGTGGAAAAGTCGATGGAAGAAAAATATTATTCTCACAAAAGGATACAGACAGAAAAATAATACAAGATGCTCGCAAATGCTAAGTGAGTAATCCACTCAGTGTCAAGCGACGAGGGTAAAATAAGGAAAATGTGACGAAAAAAAAATATTACTTAGAGTGTGAGGGTACACATTTGACATTATCTGTGGATAAATCTTCATATTCGGTAAGTGACTCAAGTCGCTCAGGTGTTGTTAGATAAATGTACACCCTAAGCTCCGGCCAAATTTATGTCTTACTTACCACAGAATGAATTATAGAAAGAAATTATTAAATATATTGTTTACATAAGATGAGAATTCCTTTTTCTTTCTTCGGGTGAAGTTTGTACGCTATATAGCTACATTATTACGCCCTTTAAAAGATAAGAATGTATTGTCATACGGTAAAAATATAAATTCTTTATTATTCAATCCCATATAGTTCCATAGAGCAACTCTTTCAGTCCGGCTATTTAATTAAATTATGCAAATAAGAAGAAAAGAAGTGCAAGTCGTGAGCAAAAACCATACATAAATTCACACCCGTATATGGAACGTTACTTTACATTATTTAATTTTTTTTTACGGTTTTGTGCAATACAAAAACATCTATTATATGTAAATTGGGATATTCTTTTTATCAAAGTTTGATATTTTTAATGAGATGTTTTTGAATATCCTCTAAAAATGTCATTGCTTTTAATTGTATTTTTTCACAAGTAATTACGGAAATACATCCATACGTCAGACTTCAATAAATCGATTAATATTTACACGGTCATTAAATAATATTGCCTTGTTATTCGATTAAAACATTTTTTTAAATAAGGAAAATATAGAAAAAGTAGTAAAGCGATTGAAACTCACTGCGTTATAACCCCATATGAATTCTCTCTAATGGAGAGATAAGAGATGTAGATACCAAAGTCCGGATCAAAAGCGTGAATGAGGTTCCATCGAAGTTTCCAGATTTCAAATAGATATGGCTACGAGTATATGTGTGTCCCGTATCAGATTGCAAACATAATCCATGTTCAACACAATACAATACAGTCCGATTTTTTATATTTATTTCAACGATATATTATCAGTTTTACGGCTGGAACTTGATTTTATAAATCGATAACATCAACGTTAACATCTTAGTAATCGAAAACAATATTATTATTTATTTCGTTTACGATAAGCAAAAGTCTAAAAGGCTGAGCCAAGACGGAAACTTAATGTTTCCGATTCCAATAAAGTTCAACGCCAAATACAGCTATGAATCAATTTCTTTCCATTACAGTTTATAAAAGTCCTGCATTTATCCAACGCTTCCACCAACGTGTTACGTCTTCATAACACCTCACGCTTGAACAACAGCCCCACTAAGCAAACATCCCCTTAAATGTAATTATTTAGAAATAAATCATGGACTATCTGACAAGCTGCTTACTTCGTTTCACTCGCAGATTTTCTATATCTTTACGATTTGTTTGTAAATTTTTCTCAAATATAATATAATATTAATTTATTAGATATGAAAAAGAAAACTTTAAATAATTAGAAAATATACGTCTCGGTAAACAATTAACATAACGACCCTTTTTAAAATGCACTATTATTAATTGGAAGTGCAATTTACAATGATTTAATAAATTTAAAAAATAAGAAAATCAATATGCAATCACTAAGTCAAAATGTATATCCAATCTCTTTTTTATCAAAATACGTCGTTTTCAGTGGTTACAAATTCAAAGATGTGTCGCGGAGAGCGCCTACGCTATAAAGAATTAGAGGCTAAGATGAGCCATTACTCATTGTTAAGATACCGCCAAATATGGATTTTCAATGAAAAAACCTTCTTACATTAGAATATATATATAAGATGTGACAATTTTTTGTTGTAATTTATACTCATTAACCTTATTGTATGGTGTGCATATATTTTATTTATTTATTTATTTTTTTAATACTTTCAAGTACTCGAATCAAGTTTACTTGTAACACTTACAAAAGTTTACCGTTTACTGTATCGTATAATCTGTATGCAATTGGTAAAAATAGTAATTTACGTATCAATCAATATTTCATATTGAAATGCCTTGAAGGAAAATTTAACTTTAGGTCTGTGGTCTAAAGATGTTCTAAAAAAAAGTACTTGTGAGCTTTTATAAGATATTAGTTTTATTCTAATATTATATTAATAATTTAACTATCAATTGAAATTTCATACAATGTAAAATATAAGAAATATAAGAATAAACCATTGGTAGTTAACATAAATTTCCATATAAATATTGTCACATATCGTGCTGTCTTGAAAAAAGAAACCCATAGAATTTATAATGTATAGACGTGTATTTTCATCGAAAACCATTCCGTTTAGATAAGAAAAATAAAACAGCGACCCCCTAATATTCGACGATAATTACTTCCCGCAATATTGTTTCCGTTTTTTATTATTATGATTTCTTTCCTCGCCCCCAGTGATGGTTGGGCGCTTAGTGTAGTGGTATAAAAGGTGGGTGCTAGTCCGGGAACGACCAAGTTATGGCTGGGGTATTGCAGCATTTTTAATGTGGCGGCCATAACTATTAGCTTCATGGAGGAAATGAATGTAAAACTTATATCTTACCCACCTAGTATTTAAAATATCATACGCAAAAACCTATTTACACGTAGCACAAAGACTATAATTGCGTATCATTGAATTTTATTCGCCCGGCTCTTACCTTTTTTTCAATTAAAACCGAACAATGTCATTATTAAATCACGCGTACTTCGACTTTTATGTTTGCTTTTTATATCATTTTCTTTTTTAAAATGTATAAAAGCGAATGAGTGAGGCTACGCGCGCTTCTTTTTCCTACCATTAGGTGTCCTCCACGGAGTCATTACACTTAAAAATTATGGAAATTAAAGACAAATAGAGGCCATTGAAATCTTGAAATATGATTTTAATTATTTTAATTTATTAAATTCAAATTAAAAAGTTTCTTTTCTTATATACGAGTATAAGTTAATACTTAACATGCATAGGCACTATATATATAGGAATTATATTTAATTAAGTATAGAAGTAATTACCACTTAAGATTTTTTCAAAATATTCAAAGACTTCACTATCAAATATAGGTATAGGTACATTTCTGTACTTACCGCGATTGACTAACAGATACAGAGGCAAAGCCACTGAAGATAAAAACATGACATTTGAAAGCTTTATTCCTGAGCAAAACTGACAGTTCCACTAAGGAAAGATTATTTGAAAAGCTAGTTGCTCAAAGATGAAGTTATAGGTTTTACATTTTTAAGTTTTATTTCTTAGGTATCAACTTTCTCAAATTCTAAATCTAACGATAATGGACTTAAAACTTGAGTTATTCTGGTTGCTTTCCATTTACACCAAAAACGCCTCTGTGTAACGCAGTGTTCGACACAGCGCGTTCCATTTATTACAATGTCGAACACGGCTGTACACTGCGCGACACTCGAAAAAGCCGTGTTTGGCCGTGTTTCACCGTGTTTGCCCAGGATTACCAACACAAAAGAGAAGAATTCTCTTTTCTGCCTATGATTCCCTATGCTTATTAATTATTCTGGTTCTTCAGGTTGGTATTAAAAAACCAAAAAATGCATTCTAGTATTTGCTCTAGTCGCTCTAGTATTATTTTGAGATAACTCTGTTTCATTTTGGCAGTGTTTTGCCGTGTTTTGCAATGTAACGCAGAGTCGCTCTGTGTTAATAAATGGAAAGCAACCTCTTTATATTAAAATTTTATATGTTTATTTTACTTTATTTATTTTAATTCGTTGATAAAAACTTTTTTACAAAAATCACTTTACTTCAATTACTTTTTAAATCGCTCGTGTCACTATTACTAAAATCACTTGAATCCATAGACTGAATGAAATCTAGATTTTATGTATTCTTTGATCATATTTTTTTATAAATAAGTTTATATATTTATGGTTAAAAAATTCTATAAGTGGTCCGTGGGATTTAAATTATAAATGAAGTGGTCCCTGAGGCCAAAAAGTTTGGGGACCGGCGCCCTCTGGGAAATCACACCTGCGTTGTCCTGCAATAGGAAAATCATTTGTTCCCGAACAGTCTAGAAACTTCGATTGCCGAACCTTTGGAACTTTTCAAGATCGTTAACTGTCATTCTCATTTCCAGAATTTCTATAGATTAATCTCGAATATTCCATTCTTTTTTGTCGCTATTCGTTTTTTCTGCCCTTGTTCATTACAATACTTTATTGGTGTTTATAGTTGGAATTTATCAAACCAAATATAATTTCTTACTTGGAAATTGAAATGGATATACCTTGATATTAGGGCTTTTAAATGAATTACGTTGATTTTGATATTTAATTATTAACATTTGATTTAAGTTTGACTTTATTTCAAGTAAAATTTAGATCAAGTAGCTTCAAATCAAGTCAAGTAGTGAATCTCTAGTTTGAAGAGATAAAAACGAGATCATTTAGTCTGTGTTCTTATTATAATGACGAAATGTTTGCAAGTGTGTATATCAGGATTGATTTCTAAGAATGTTCATATAGTTTCAAAAAATTTTTACTATTTGAAAAATGCATTACAATAAATGGACATAGTTTAATTTTTATTTTGAAAAAACTCTTAATTCTTTAGGATTATAATTTCCTTTTTGGAATAGGTATATGCTCGTCTTTACAGATATTTGATGTAAAGGAAGCTTATTTAAAAGAAACAATAAAATGGGAAATTTCTATCCCGGAAAAATACATAATTTCTGTAAATGGTAAGAAATTATATTTATCAGTCCTGCGTAAAACAGGAGCAGATTTATAAATAAGTCAAACAGTGCAAAAATTATTTCAGTCTATAATCAAAAAATTAAAAAATATATATATAGGTAGCCAGATACATTTTTAGTATTTTATAAAAATATTTTGTTTTTCTTTCATCACTTCCGTAAAGTGTAAATAGTAATTACGAAGGTAAATAAATATTGTGTAAAAGAAAACATGTAGGCATATATTCGTAAAATAATGAAAAATAAAAACTTCATGATAACAAATAAAATAAACAGCCGATAACAAATTAGAATTAGACAAATACTGGTCGCTAAAAGCGGCATAATGGATTCGGAAACCTCCCAGATGTGATTCAAGTGATCGTATTTACATTTCACTTATTTATTGAACTCGTTATCTCATTTGTACTTACGATAATTTAATACCAAATTGATTTTCAACATTTAATGTTCACAACTTTTATGATAACATATTTAGATAATATATTTTTTAAATGTTTGAACCGTAATATTTATTGCTGATCGTAATTGATATTTATTTATATCTTTTAATACAAATGATAACGTAAATATTGTTTGTTTCATTTACATTAATTTCGTTTAAATATAATCCAATGTTTAACTTGCATCGCTAGTTTTTAAGTAGAGAAAAGTTAACATGACTAAAACTTTTTTGCCATTATAATTTTGTAAAGATGCAATATTTATACCTACAGACTAAAAAATTAATTAAATAAATAAAAGAACAATAATTAACACACAATTCTTTTCAGCAAGTTTTGGTAGTGAAAGTTTTGTCCTTTTAACTTATATGTATTAACTAAATATATTATACCTTAATAAGAAGAATTGTTAAGTTTCATCTAATTCAAATTTGCAGTTTCCTCTCATACTTCGGTTTGCATATCATACTTTGCGTCGTCGAAGGGTTTAGGTTCTGTACGCCAAACAGCCGTAGGCGATGTGATTCCTCCACTAGCACTACTGTTTTCTCCAACCCAAAATACACACGCCCATCTCATTAATCGATACAATTTGAAAATGTATATCTAATGATAATTTAAGAAGAACAACTGGATTGTTATTATAGAATCCCCCTTGCACATTACAAGATTAATTTCTTTTCGGTCCAATAATTCAATTAATTCAAAGCTTAGAGCGCCACGAATGTTATGTTAAGTAAACTTGAGTCGAGCAGCTTATTCTAACTAGTTTTGGAATTAGAGATTGCGAATTCGAATATTCTCGCTTCTAAGTAAAATATTTAAATAACTCAGAATATAAATGCAAGAAGATTGTTTTTTTTTTGAAAATAAATTAAATTCAAATTAATATTTCAATATTCAAGTGTTGTTCTACAAAAATAACTATATTCTGAAGGCTCTTATTGAATGTAAAATGAATTGCTGAACAGACAAATGCAACTTCAATTACGGACCACCTAGAAACAAGGTGAAGTGCATTTTATACGTCTGAAGATTATGTGCATTAAGCAGGAATGATTGCATTGAACTTCTTTTATCTTGTGACGTACAATGCAAAGATGAGAGAAAGAATGATCGTTTTTATATACATAAAGATGGATATGTATTTGTACGATATATCGATGTTGAAGAGTTATTGAATGCCCTGTGACCTATTCGCTGAGAATGAAACAAACGCACCTCCATGTCTGCACTATCAGACCCATAAAGTGCAAAGACTACTATGTAAAGCTCTTTGGCTCTGGTCAAAGTCCATGTTCATCGACTATCTCACCAACTAGTATTGATAATATTGAACGAGTATTTGACCAAGAAGGAGAAATATTCACAGACCAGTTGTAAATGAACAGAGACAAAAATATAAGTGCCTATATCTACAGTTTTAATGCAATAATAATAAATGGAATTTTTCAATGTTCAATATTTCATGATTTTAACAGTTTTGTAATTATCTCAGGCTTATATCTTCAAGTATATGAGACTGTAATGCACGCGTTTCTAGATAAATAAATTTGCCATTATTGTTCTAAGAGATCGTGTACGAAGATTGTCGCTTGAATGATTATTGTTATATATTATTATGGATTAACAAAAAGAATATGTTGACGTTAAACAGGTCCTTGCTTGATTGGGTTTTAACAATAATGATTCTTTGGCCTCAGTGTAAAAGTGGTTAATAAATTTTTTTTTAATTGAATAATGTATTAGTGCCTAATGTATTTTATTCAGGTTCACTAAATATTAATTAAATATTATTTTATGATGTGGACATTAAACGTTACTATTGAAAAATTATTTAAGAAACATTTTGATCGAAAATAAAAACGTTTTTGTAATGATCAGCTGTAAAAATGATCCATAAAAATAAATTGATGAATCATACCTAGTTATTTTTAAATTACAATATTTTGATCTGTTTTCTGAGTCGTAACATAGGCTTTCAAGGTATTGAAGAAACTACATGTATGTGTTATTTTCTATCTTTAATATTAGTTTATGATTTGCACTTTATCAAAAATATTTTCCATAAGATATTTCAATTTCGATCTTCTTTTTTAATTTTACTACCATTTTTATTGAAAGTAATTTAGTGAGTGAACTTTAAAAAAAAGAATAAAATTAGTTAAATTAATATCTACATATCGTAGATAATTTTGGAAAGTCGACATCTTAAATTGATAGGTATGAATTTGGCTTTTATAGGTATATTTTACATCTTTTACGGTATATTATCTTTAAGAACACCGTAATTAATAATTGTCATAAAAGTACAGATGTATATGTAAAAAATAAAATTTATTTAGTTATCTAGATAAATTAAATTGTATCTTCTTTTGGCTGATTCAACAGAACAAATTGATGGCACACAAAGAATTGTGGCACACTTTTTCTGTCAAATAAACCACAACAAACTGAGAAAGAAAGCTGTTTTTTTAAATGAAAATGTCTTATTTGATTACTTGTGTAAAACAAATTAAAACAAAGTTTCAAAAACTTTGAGTAGTGACAAATATTATGGGCTTCCAAAAGAAGATGCTAAGTTTACATATAGTCCTATTGTAAGAGCTTATTTTTTATTGGTTTAAAAATTTTAGAGTTATTTTTAAAAAAGTTTTTCCTCAATACAGATATTGCGAGATTTGTGTCAAATTTGATTTTTAGTGGATTTGATAATTGATCTAGCTTTATCATATTCCTCAAACTAACCTCCACCCTCTTTTTTCACTCCATCTGAAAACATTTTTACAAAAATTTACTTAGAAACAAATTTAAGGAAATTATACTATCCGTTATTTTATTGGAGATTCAATACATTACAGAGAAAGGTATTTTTATTCAAATTCTACTTATATGAATTTCTTGTTTATAAATTTTTAATTTTACTATCAAACGCCAAAACAAAACAAAAAAACTGTACAAGTTTGTAGTTTTTTCAATATCTAAATTGCTTCAAAAGCTTTACTTTTCTACCTAAGACAAAAATTTCTCATACTCCCTAAATATTAATCAGTTATTTGACAATAATTACAACTGAATATTACAGTTGCATTAAGCTAGAATTATCACCTAAAATAGGAAGTAAATACTCACAATATGAATTAGTGAATTTGAGATTTCACTAATTTGATACGCGGTAATGATGAACCTTTTCAAAACTAGAAAATTAGCCATTTCAATATCCACATATTGAAATTGAAAATTCACATTCACAGTAGTGAAATCATGTAACTAACTGAATATTAATAATATTTTATTTTATTTTATAATTTATTTGAACGTTTAGTGAAAATTTCACTAACTTATAAGTGAAAATAAGGAATAAAGTATTTAAAAGAAATCAAAAGTCTACAATATTTCGTAAAATTTCACTAATTTGTTGTGAAAAACATTGATTAATAAGTAAATACAGCATCACTTACGCAATTATAGAAATTTTTATTGATTCGTGTTTAGAGAGTACATGACAACCTTACCAGATAGTGAAATTAGAAACATTTTTAATAATTGATTATACCTTTAATTAAAGGAATTAAGATAGCACAAAAGGTCTCTTATTTTTATCATAATCGAAAGATTTTAAATTGATAATTTAGAAATAGGATGAAAAATTATTGGTAGCATGATTATTCATACGATTTCGGGTAATTTTTGCTTGTCTTCACATAGAGCTTATAGTGAACTGAAACAGTGAAATTTTCACTGATTTATGTTTAGAGGGTACTTTTATGGATTACTTAACAACCAAGCCGTTACGAGTTGCTATTATTCTAGTAACAAAATCCTATTAATACATATCTAAATTTAAAAGGTACAAAAATAATGCCTTCGTTGTAATTTTTTAAAATCTCTTTTATGTATTAGGATATAGGATTTCTCTAATTTTGATTACTTTAGATCAACTATTTGGATTTTTTTTTTTTGTATATTTAAGGTCGCATAAACTATTATTGTCATTAGCGACCGTCAAATCCGAAAACCCATCAAAAAGTTTTAGCTTTCATTGGTATTTGAACCCAGAACTACTGGCGTATAACGCAACTATCTAGGCCACTAAGTGACCTTATTTGAAATTTATTTTACTTGAATTTCAGAGAAAATGTTAAATTGATTATTAAGTAAATGTAATAAATCTCAAAATTTGTGACGAAAAGGTTTGTGCTTAACGGACTTCAATATACATTTTGCAAAAATGACGGCATTATTTATTGACAAAAATTTATTTCATTTGATTACGACAGCAATAATTATTGGATAACTCTGGATAACAATGGTCCTTTTACATATACCTACATATACGTACATATATGTGTAATGTGTATATATAAAACATAGTAAGATGTTTTCAAACGAAGTTATAAATAAAAAGTTTATATATATATAATATAACATCCGAATCTAAACAATCGTGTAGACAAGGAATTATATAGTATCTAGTTTTAAGAGTTTCAATATTTTTTGTTAGAGATAACTGTAATCTGATTCAAAAACTGCCAATAAAAATATATTATTTCTCAAAAAAAAAATAGGAGTATATAATAAGATTAAGCTTTCATATTAGTAGGTACTGAGAATAGACTGTATTGCTCTAAATCTTTTCACACAACTATCATACTATTTATAATTTTACTTAAAAACTTTTTTTTCTAATTTCTTATATAATTGTATTTGATTTCACTGTAACATGTTTCTGAAATTATAAAAGTCTTTACCATAGAAACCATTTTATTTTTATTTTAGTTGCTTAATTTATTTAAAAAAAAATGAGGATAGCTTTTATGAGGTGCTTTTATCAAATTTGTGATTAATAATGGTTATAGCTTTGAAAAGTCAACGTTTTAAGTTCAAGAACTGCGCTATGGCGAGTTGTCAGCTCTTCCTGGTCACGATCATGAATCACGAAAAAGTTGCTTTTTACCGATGAAACAAGAAGAAAATTATTTACAATAAAAAAGATGCAGTAACGATCGTCATGATTTAATTAAAATTGGACATTAACAAATTATATATTAAAAATAAAACTTAGTTATCAACCATGCAATAATAATTTGAAAAAAAAATAAAAAACAAGGAAATGATGGATTGAGTACAGTTGACTTCACTCGTGAATGAATCGTTTGAATTTTTACACAAACATTCCATAAATTATGAAAAATATGTACCAATGGGTTGGACGAGATTTTAACACTTCATAAACAATGGCAATGGGCAGTTCAGTATCGTATTACACGTTCTGAAATAGAAAGAAAGCTTCAAGTGTACGCATTATTTTAATCAGAATATTCTGAGAAGGACAGAAACATAAATTTATTACGTAAATTATGCAAATTTTTTGAGCCAAATGATTATTTACTGCATAAAACAAAACATAATTGTGACATAAATAAAAAGAAATATGTAAATGCCATAAGTATAATTTAATTCAGATCTATAGCAAAATAATATGAATAAAATAAAATTAAATGGAAAAGAACGGGTAGGTGTAGGTATAATATGTAAAAACGCATACTACTCGATATCGAAGCAATGCATTTGTGTGTGCGACGAGCAATTCGAACAACGCAACGGCTAAATGCCGTACAATAATTTATGACAAACTGGTATAATCAGTATAATTTATGGAATGGTCAATATTTTTATTATTACGTATAATGACAACAGGATGATATAGTTTTAAATCGCGCGGTTAAGATTCATCAGACGAGACCATACGATACGATACTCACTATAGGACTGTAATAAATATCATATTATAATCTGCATGATGGGGAGCGCTATTTAAAGGGATGCTCTTATAAAAAGAGAAATATTATGAAATAAATGGACTTCTCGTTCAGGAATTGCCAGCCAAGTGAGTTACGTTTGTGAGTTATGAGGCCGAACTATGTGATTATGCTCGATTTGTAATGACAACTTAATTGTTTAATTGATATCCGTTCTGTGTGCTTATTCGTGAAAAACATGTAGGCAGACAAATACGGTTTTATATTAGAGTTGATTGCCTCTTCTTGTACTTATTTCTTATTTGTTGTTGTGCACATTTACTGTATTAGTCTTCGAACTAGGATGGGAATAATCCAAATAATCTTTCTCATTGATGAGAGGATATGGGGTTTGGTTCTTAGACAACATTCAATACATTTCTTATCTCTAATGGACTGTTTCATATATTGGAATATTCACAAACAACAATTTTCTACTTTAAACTGTCGGAGTACCTATCTATATTATTAATAAGTTCTTGTTTATTTCAAAAATTTTCCTTTATGAAAAATATAGCCTTCCCATCAAAGTATCATTTTTTTATTCGTCAATAGTTTTGATTGTAGTTTTTACGAGAATAAAAAAAAATTTATCAACCAATTTTTTTAATCTAATTTTTACACATTTTGGTAATGTTTGTTTTCTAGTTTTCAATACAAACTAACAAAAAAGTTTTTACCAATGTTATTTTTATTACTGTCTTATTGAAGAAATATTTACGTATTAATTAGCTAAGCAAAGATACTCATGAGAGCTTTTCCTTTATTTAATGTTTAAGTCATAGCTGAAAAAATTGTAATTTTCGGTAAACTAATTCTTGATGTCGGAAAAGGTTTCAATGTTTTTTAGTTTTTACTATCAATGAGAAAAGGTACCACAAGTTGTTCACGTTTGTAAAACAAACAGGTAGTTGTTAACTAACGGTAATCAAACGCTTCAAATGGTGTTGGTCCTGTTTTAAAATACCATGATACATACTGTTACCACTAGAAGAATATGAACCTCTTAGAGTTATACTTTGTACCTGATACTACCAAGTTAATATTTGAGTTTAGTTATTTTTGTGATTTATTCTACGTGAAAAGCTTTGAACCTAATTTAAATTTACCTCGAGATAATACAAAATAATTTACAGTCTACGCTTAGTACAGAAGTGTTCAAAATCAATTTCTTCTAAAACGCTAACAATTATCATTTCAACTAGCATTAAGTTTGTCCTACTACAAAGATCTTGAAACATAATATGTTGCCACTTAATAAATATCTGCTGCGAGGCATCACAGTACTTTCTTTTACCTTCATTTATGACATACGCTGTTTGTTAAAAGAGATATAAGCACTCTATAACTATACATTTAAAGTATAAACTGAACAAGTATAAACTATATGCATATAACCTTCACCTCAGAACCGTCCTTATTCGAATTTTCCCAGGAAAAAGTTTCAAATAAAAGTAGTAGACATCAATGAGTCTAAGTGGAAAGTTTAAAGATAATCGTTGGAGCCGTTTCTGAAAAAAATTGATAAAACTCAAAACTCGTAGAATAAAGTGGAGCTTTCGGTTAACCGATTTCAACTAAAAGCTTCGCGGTACAATTAGGTATAATATGGAGACCAAATTCTAAGTTTAGTGAAATTCGGATAAAGCTTTCGATACGAAATGGCTGTCACACACACACAGACATGTTTCTTAAAAAAACTTTTTGGACTCAGGAGACCTCAAAACATGTATTTCCGGTGAAAGCTCGAATTCGAAAATTCGACCCGAATACAATACTTCCTTTACTATATAGTAGTAAAAAAAAGTAAAAAAGGATACAACTCTCAAGTTTACAACTTTTTAGGAAAGTGGTATCTATATTGTAATTACTGAGTCCAGAACAAAATTGAAGGTGAGTCTTACAATTAGTTTTATCTTTAAAATTTTTAGCTTCAAATACATTTAAGCTTGTTCTTTAAAAAACTTTACTTTAACATTTTTTTTTTCCTATAAATCCTACTTCAAGTAGACCTAAATTTGCAATAGGTATAGACAAAAATATAGAACATTTGATGCTCTTTCACCTTATTTATGTTTGAGCTATAAATCTTGAACAACAAAGAAGCAACAGAGTTAAACTGAGCATCTAAAAAATAAACAAATACCTTTTTTCAACTCTATTAATACAGTAGAGCAATGGGTAAAAAGAATATAGAAAATAATAATAAATGTTGTCAGCGACCTTTTAAACTAAAATTGGTCGATTTGATTTGAATTTACGTGTAGGTAAGTATTATTTTCTTTTCAAAATTATCGTTTTGCGTAAGAAATGAAACAAAAATTTCATATGCAATTACCAAGTACGTGTCTTTACAGTATGTAAAAACACGTTATTCAACAAAATGCGTTAATAATGTTTTAACGATAGTTTTAAACATTTTTAAAATACTTTAATAACGCGTCCTTATTTGATTGAAGGAGTAGTGCCCTTTCTTTCGTTCTTACGTTGAAACATTTATTTTTTTACAAACGAATGACATAGTTCGCTGTTTTGTGTTTCATATCACACGACAAAGATTGAAAACCTAAAAATACAACTATATATAAATATATTAAAACATAACTATTTATTTAATAAATAATTAAACGTACTGTTTCTTAAACTTTGATTCGCAAAATTTATATCAAAACGCTTCTATTATTATATTTAGTATATTATCAAAATCTTTATTGTTCACCAATTACGAATTTTTTTTTTAAACATTGACAGAATTGGGCGAGCGTTTTATAAGTTTTCAGGAATATTTTATAGACATTATGTTTTGTTTTTACACCGAACTTAAATATAATATATAGATGATGTAAATAGTGAAGTATACCTATCCCCATTTTGATGATTCTTTTGAAAATCGAAGTCGTAAATTTTTAAATATAAGACAGTGTAAATCGAATAACGTAATTTATTAATTTTTCAATAGTTTTTATATGTGTGTTATATTTTTGACTTTCTTGATAAAAAAGTGGTTGGGTGTACTTATGTACGCGCGTGAGCAGTTATACTTCTTTGGCATCATTAAAAATTATTTTTTATTAATTGTATTCAAATAATCAATTTTAAAAAATTGTAAATTAATATTTAATAATAGTAATAATAATATATATATTTAAAGATAATTATTAAAAATAAAATTAAGGGAATAATATTTTAATTTATATCAATAAATAATATCCAAAAGCTGCCAGACGTTTATAAAATTTTTCAGGATCATTTTTTTAGTTAACAATTCATGCATATCATGAAAACGAAGCTTCATAGAAATTGTGAAATAAAGTAAGTAGCTATTTTTCAAAGTAAATGACTTTATGTTATTCTTATCTTAGAGAGATTATTCTAAGATGGTTGAATCATTTCAGAATCCCAGATTTCGTGATAACTAAGAATATGCATGAAATGCAGACGTCATTTTCATCACAGCTACTGCAAAATTCGAGAAAAGTAATAACTTATTTTTTAATAATATGTGTCATTTGTATATATAATTATTTTTAATTTAAATAAAAAAATAAATAAATAAGTAGATAAATAAAACAAAAATTCAAATTACACGCGCCAAGTTAAAAGAAACCGAGTGGTTTTGCGGCCAACTTCATTTTGTTAATTTTTGTCTCAAGATGGCCGCCCATTTAAAAATTTCACTCTCATCATTTTTTCATAACGCGCTTAAAGAAGTATAACTTCAAAAATTGGTTGTATAGTTGGTTTACGGACGATTATAGTTTTACGTGATAACATCATAAAGAAACATTGATGAAAAATTGCATACTTTTATGAATTGAATTTAATTATTATCACTGAATTACCATTATTTTGTATAATACAAAGAAGGAGTTAATTGAAAATAAACAATTTTTTTTTTAAATAGGATCCGACTGATTATTATGAAGGAAATCAATTAGGTAAATCTTATTAAGTATATTGTAGAAAAAAACACAAAACACGTTGTCTAGGATTCAACCATTATTGAATACGAGACATAACTTATTGTAGAAGTTTTCGAAGAAGCTCGCGTGGCGGCGTTTCAGTAGCAGAACTCTATCGTGCCTCTCTATCGCTTGTATCGCGTTCAATCAAAGCACATGCTCAAGCGGAACGTGACACTTTGTTATGCATGCTGCCAGTGTTCATCAATTTATAATACGTTATCACGTCAAAATAAAATTTTGTTTGATAAAAAATTGAATTTGAAACTGCGCTGTTTTATGTAAGTGGGTAGGTACATATATTATTTTAAATTTTATTATTGGCTCATCCAATTTACTTAATAACTGTTGATAACATAAGATAGTGGGCACTATTTATTAAAGTGCTAACCAGCGAGTGGTCAAGCTAATAGAGAAATAAAAAATGATTGTAGTAAAATTTTTAACCATACTTTTGAAACCGTGTAAAAACGAAATGTGTTAAAAATTAATATTCTATCGGGGTAAAAGTATATTTATTTGTCACCAAAATATTCTTTAAGAAACGCTACAATAAAGTCTTTTTGTTGAGTTTTAAACAAGACAATAAGCGTGCTAGCATTTGACTACATTTTTAACTCTTTGTAAAGAGAGGCAGTTGCAAGCAGTGAGGCAGTGACAAGTTTAATTTTATGCTTAAAAAGTCAAAATATTTATTGAATTTTATAAAATAATCTTGTTTGATTTTTCAGTAAGATAATATAAGCAATATCGTAAAAAGTCGTTATTAATTCAAAACGATGTGCGGAAGAACATTAAATTGATGACCGTCTCATTATTATACTTTCAAGTATGTGGACGTATGTGTATGAAGTAAAATGTTGAATACCACTGCTTTTAATACTTAATCGTAAGCATATTGTAATTGGTGTCACATAACATTATATTTAATTAGGACCGGTTGCGTGACTTCACACAACTCATACACACACATAGGTATATATTAATACCTATAACAACGTCTCGTCATTCAAACGAAAATTAAACTGACTTCAAGTAGATTTATTGATTCATAATTATATATATTAGAAATATATTTTATAACTATGAATATTATTATGTATATGTGCTCAACAAATATAGATATGCACACATGATGGAAACCTGGAATGTGATCACCACATAACTTGATGATTATTAAATAATCATAACGACGACTAGTGTTCTCAAGTTTGATCACATATTTTTCATTATACATCGAATGATAAAATGAAAAATCGTTTATTTAGTCATACAGCTTTTTTTGTTTCATTCAATTTATTGAAGTCTTGACCGCAATAACAAGAATCTAATAGTTTTTATTTCAAAATAATTTGAATGCAAATTAATTTATTCATTAGAATATTACATTTTGATTTAAGGTTTAACATTAATGCAGCTAATAATAAATGTCAAATCATTCTAAATAAATAATTGAACAAACTTTGGTTTGCAACAAAACTTTGACTTCTAACATTTGAAATTTGATTGTGATTACAAAATTTGTTTTAAAAATCGTTTTATACTTTTTTTTAAATATAATATAAGTTGCTCTAAAATTACAGAATGATTCATTACATAGTTAGTATTTTATTAGTTGCTTAAGAAATAACTACCTAAATAAAAAAATTATCGTTTTAATACGTTCAAATTAAATTGAAATGGTAAAAATAAGAAAAAAAAAACAATTTGTAAAAAAATTATTATTTTATAAAAATAATCTTAAATATCAAAAGGGCAAAAATCAAAACTGCCGCCAACTTTTAATTGACGCATACTAAAATTGCTCGGACATAATGCGGCACATTTCGATTTATCGTTGTATGAATGTTAATAAAATGTAAATGAATTGAATCGGTCGATTGTATTAAAAATGTTGATATGATCGATGTATATCGGAGAAGATGTTAAACTATGGGTTTAATTGTTGCCGAAGGCGCCAGCGGTCGTATCTGGTATCACTCTGATAGAATCTTAATTCGTTTCGATCGATCGTTTCTCTGAACGTATTACAGAAATATCCATATTTTTATTTGTGGTAGACCCAAGTCATTAAACTGACGAGTTGGATTACCTTAATACACACTTGTATTGTGTCTCGACTTGTCCACCTATTTGTGATAAACACTTAACTTTTTTTTCTCGTATTACTTGTAAAAAAAGTATTTATTTTTATCAAAAATAATAACAATTTACTAAATTGCATTATATTATAATTTTATTCATCATAAAATTGGAGCAGATAAACTATAAAAATATATATATATGTATAATAACGTCTTCCTTTCCCAGAAATTAAAAGTACTTTTTTCGATTAAGGCAATTTTTTAAATGAGGAATTTCTTTTTATGGAATGCTTAATTTTCATGTATATAAACTCAGTTAAAATATTACCCATGTCATACAATTATTACCTATTGAAAATAATATGATCTACTTTTTTTACTAAAATGATAAAAGTAAGAGCTCAGTTTAATAAGTAATTACTTATGTTTCTTAATCAATTTATGCCTCATATATTATAAGGCATATCTAAAGATTAATTCTTACAACAACTATTTTTAACAAAATTTCAAACTCCTTAATTATGAATAAGCAAAAATTAAAATATTGCAACATGAATAAGTATTGAAGTTTTGCTTGCATAAAATATTAATAATATTATTTTATAGAATATAGACACACAAGGTATGGTTATATGTTCAATAGCCGCTACTATAAAAGATGAATCTAGCCTAGGGTTTTTAAACGTACGACCCGCTGATCGAATTGACCCGCGAGCTCATTCATTAGCTCAGTTAATTATTACGGAAATATGTTTTCACACATTATAATGTAAAACGTATGTGAGTCATGATACATTTTAAAATAAATTAGGTGTGTATATGTCGCAGTCGATATTTATAATCAACCTCTACTAGTAATGTCTAGGTTCTGCTAGTAGAGCCGGTCCAAACGTAAAATGAGGAATCTTTCATCATCATTATACGTTTAAGATGATGAGCTAGAACATCGAACATCCTGTGAATTTTTTTTAAATACTTGAGAGTATTATATCCGTTATTATATCCTTATATTTTACTTAAAATTGTTTAGATAAAATACATACACTTTAAAATTTAAAGCTTGTAAAGCAATTTATTGTTGATTAAATACAGCTCGATAGTATTAGTAAAATTGAATTCGGTTTCTTATTGTATACTATCTTGCAATACCTTATGTTGAAGACTGCTACTTTTATCGACAACACAAAGTGAAAATATTTTATGTCGGTTTTGATTATTTGAGTTTTATTGTTTAGTAGGGATTTACTGTTTGTCATAATTTTTCGGCTACTTGACTTAAAATTAATTTTAAATCAAATCAAACTTAAGTCAAATGATGGTAATTAAACATCACGACAAGTCAAGCATTGATTTAGTAATTCGTTTCATTTAATTCAATTTATTTCAACCCATAGCCAGTTACTTGACTTGGTTAATTTTTATCCCTAATAGTAGAGTCTTTTTGTAGTTATCTTTAAAAAAATTATTTTTATACAAGTATTAAAAGTAAATATTTGAAAATAAGTGTAAAAATTATAAAAATGTTTCACAGGGCCTTTGACGTTCGAGCTAACCACCCAAGCTGAATGTATAATAACAATGAAAAACTGATAAAAAATTTTACGTTCAGACCGGCTCTGTTAGTAAAGGCTGATTATAAGCATCGACTACGACATATATGAATATCCTGGAGTTACAAAATTACAAATATGTTTTTCAGTTGAACCAAATTGTTATACTATGAGGTATACGTAAACACTTAGCATGAATTTACTGAAAATTAGCGCATTTTACTAAGACACACTTTATGAGCGTCGTCTTAAAAGACGAAGCTAAAAATCAAGTTTAAAGTTACTTACAAGTTTTCCCATGTGTACTATCCGCTAATGCACTCATACAAATTTAATGATGAGTATGAGTGAAATAAACAAACCGACCACTTAAAGTAGCATTTTAATCGTATTACACATGATAATATAATTTTTTCTTTTTTCTCTTTTAAATAATAACGAACGGAACAACGCTCAAACTTCTCACTTCATTTGTAATTTAGTAATAGGTACAAATATCAAATAGAGATTAATAAAGTTACGAATAAAACTAAATATAAGAAAAATTATTATAACTACTTAATGTCTTCTCTTTCATAATACCTAAAAAATGATTAGTAGAACTTTTGATTACTGGAACAATAATAACGAAGTATAAGATGCTATTACTTTTAAGAATTTTACTAATAATAATACAAAATTTGTTATTATATATAATAGTAAATTATAAGAAAACAAGTAATACAGTAGCAGTACCTACACAGGAAATTAAACATTAAATTTTTATTAAAGCAACGCGAAGGTTTGGCAAGACATTTATTAATAAGGTTAAATTGTTTAAAAACAGTTTTTTAGAAGTTTAAAAACCTAGTTTTAGTTAATATGATATAGCAAACAAAAATAAATCTATCATAATTACCTAAATGGCTTAACAATTCACTTTCATAGATAAATAAGATGCCTTTGAACTTAGATTAAGATTAAGATATCAATAAAAAAAATTATTTGATACTAGATTAGATTAGCTTAATGAACTATTTTTCTAATGTGGGTTAGATTTGTTTTCTAAGCTTAGAGGTGGCCCAAATCAAGTAAGAAGTTTTACCGAAAATTTTCCTCCTCCTTCAATTTCTTTATCTTGCCTAAGATATTTTTATAACTCAAAAAGATTTGTTCTGCTAAGCTTTATCAATTTGTAATGAAAAATCGGTCAACATGTTTTTAGCGATTACTTCAAATTGTAACGTAACTCAGTGATTGACCAGCAACTAATTTAAGAACAAGATTAGTTCAGATGAGCCTATAACAGGAAGGATATGAGTATACGAACTTCAAAATAGTTGAATATCTCATCTCAACATAAGTTGTGTTTTACATATTTGTGCGGGTTGTAAATACCTATTTGTTTTCTATGTTCTTAATGATTGAACTTGAAGAGATGACAGTAAAAAATGTGTTTCTGTATTTTAAGCAATTATTAGGTGAAAAGACTACTGTTTTTTTTAACAATTTATTTTATTTTTACACAATGTTTCGTTGGTGTTATTCCGACTTCATCAGGTATCTTGAATATTGAAATTAAAAATATTAAAAAGTCTGTTCATATTTTTATACCCTATTTTATTAATAAACAGTTTTTTTATTCACTAATTTTATATGTCTAAATTAAAGTTAAACTTTTTATAAATATAATAAAAATATAATTTGAATATAAATTTAACAATACAAAATTTCAAGTGTGTCTTTTCACCTGATAATTGCTTAAAATATTAAACAATTAAGACCTGAAAATTAGTATTACGTTTTTCTGTATGAAAAGCCTCCGACAAATATCTTGTTTGGGTTCATTGGTTGGTTATCAATTATAAAAGAACTGATTATGTGTGCAAATGGTGGTAGATTTACTTGCATAATAGCTAAGACCTCTCTCTTTTAAGTAACCTTTCAAGTAAAAAAAAATATATCGTAATCAAGTTATCTGTTTGGATGCTACAATGTTACAGATATACACAAGTTAAACATATAACAACCTTACGTTTTTCGTCGGGGGTTAAAACAAGGTGTCAACTCGATTCCAATATCTCAACAAAGCCGTACATTTTTTGAAAATATTATAAGGGTACTTCATAGATTTGTAAATTGTAAATTATTGTGTCTAATATCACTCTCAACAAGGTATACTTCTTCTGGGTACACTATTGAATATAGGTACAGGTAACTCTGTTACGTACCTATTAAAACTTCTTTAAATAAATATCTATAGTATTTAGGTATCTTGAAGACTAAATGTAACATATGTACATATTTATTTTATTTGTTAACGAAAATTATTAAAGTTTACACTTTACTTATAAAAATAAACTTTTATATTTGAAAAGTTAAAAAAACTTATTATTTTGTTTTTTTTTCTTTTCTATAGAAAACCTATAGGATTCCTATAGGATCGAAATATAATTATTTAGGTGGTTCATTTGAAAATAATTAAATTGATTTGAAAGTGTATGCTATGTATCTACTAAATTAATTAATAAAATTAAAATAACATAAATGGTTTAACTGGTTTTTCAAAGTAATAAAATTAATAAAGCGCATATTATTGAATAAAAGAGATAAAATTTTAGTACTTTCTGTCAGAATTATTACAACGAGAAAGTAAATAATTTTTTAATAAAATCGCATTTTTAATTTGTAGATATGCATTTTATCGAAATACATTGTAAACATTTTCATCAGATGCAAAGAATTTAACACATTTTATGACTTGTTTTAATTAGGTATTGAGAATTGCAGACGAAAATGTAATAAAATGCTTTAGCGTTTGCAATAAAATATTAAATATGCTAAATTAGGATAATGCTCGCATAATTTAAGTGAAAGAATGGTGGACATATCTTGAGTGCTTTTATATACCTATTTCATACTATGCAGGTATACGCAAACATAGTTGCAGCTTAGCAATTATTCGGTCAAATCAAATGAAATAAAATGTTTTAAGGTCACTGTTGTATATGTAGAGCTAATTAAAAAATAATCTCAGATGAGTTTCTTTGTGTTTAATGGGCGTAAAATATTTATTATGGTCGGGTATCGGAAATAAAAGGTTATATAAATAAAACGAAATGAATGTTTCGTATTCTCTACCTGGTGTAACACATACTTATGTATATTATCATCGAAGATAGATAGAATGACCATTGCTACAATGTGGTATTGTTATTATTAATAATATTTAATGTGAATAACACACACGAAAAGAAAATATTTGTTCCTTTTTCTTTTCATATCTTAGTCACATATAAATCATTTGTATAATTGGTTCGGCCCCATATATAAACAACTATTGAAATGAAAAACTGCCACGTTCCATCCACACTAAAGGCAAGCACAAAACATCCACAAAAGTATTCATGTTTAATGTTCGTAAAATAAATAAAAGTAACAATCAATTTTAAAATAAACGAGTAGGTATATTTGATTTTTAATTATCTAAATAGTTGAACATTAGAATTAAGCACTTTATATATATTTTTTATAGGTACTTAAAAATATTGCGTAGGTACTTATGTGTACATTTTTGGAAATCTTTAATTCGAATTAATGCTATTTCATCAAATATGTCAGCATTTTTCGAAATATAGGTAGTTGCTACAGAAATTCAAAGGTTCAAATTTAAAAAAAAATTACATCCTTGCCGTAATAAAACTATTAATTTCAAAGGATTTCATAGATGTTACTATATATTAAGTTTAGCTTTAAGAAAATAAAGAATTTTTAATGAGGTCTCAGAATGACAATAAGAAAAAATTTAGACAAAATGCTTGGGTCAATCTAAGTATATGTCGTAAAACTGCACCAAGTTACAAGAAATGTTATGTAAAGAACTAATATAACATGAGCAAAAACATATTTAACAATAGCTTTTTTGCAAAAAAAAATTGATTTAGGTATATGATTTTAATTATTTATATGACTTTAATTATTTAAACACACCAAGTTTGATTTATAAATTGATTGATAAAAGTGTAGGTACTAAATTTTATGAACGCAACAAATATAGGTACTACTGGATATATTAAAGAGCTATAGGTACTTTGTATAGTATCGTATACTTAATATCTTTTTTTTTTAATTTTAGTTATTTTTAATAACTCAATTTATAGCACAAATGCCTTGGAAGCATGTCATATACGGACTTTTAGATCTAATATTTTTTATTTTTACACAGCTAAAATAAATAAAACACCTAAAGTGTATTTCGAGAATTTTTCTTTGAGAATTTCCCAAGAAAAATATTATAATTCTCTTTCTCCAGTTCTCAAGGGGGTAATATTTCTTTTAATTGAAAATTTGAAAAAAAAGACGTTTGCAAGTATCTATACTATAAATTGTTTCCACTCAAAACTTTAGCAAAAAAAACGTGATACATCCTAACTTATATTTGGTCATAATCTTGCAATAACTTGTAACAGGTGTCGGTTAATATGTAATAATGTTGCTTTTGTTAGATTGAATTACAAATATATATTGGAATATAACAAAGTATAATAATAAGAATTCCGTTTTTGAAGCTCTAATTTTTGTTAATAATTATCAAACTTAAAAAATTTAGAGGTTGCCAAGTGTTGTACGCAAAAAACGTTTTCAGATACAAAGTGTTCGGGTATCCACGCTAAAATTTATCTTTACTTTTTTTTGTATTTAAGTTGGCAACTCTAATGTATGATAACAATTAGCTATCATCTGTTGTTATGGAGGATTTTAAAAATGTATGTATCTCTTAATTTTTTTTTTCTCTAGTACGGGTCTCAGGATTTTTCTTCCCTTTATCACTGTGACCAAAGAGGTCTAAATCTCTAGGCTAAAGAAGAACATTTTGTGTTGTTGAAACACAATATAAAGTTACCAAAAGTTATGGAGAGACAGTTGGAAAAGTTCCTAAAATTTTTGGTATTCATATTTCTATTATTGAGTTCACTATTCGAAGATTTATTGAAGAATTTAAGAAAACTTAATCACTTCTGGACAAAAATCTCTATTATGTCCTTATTCTTTGCGGTTGATCGAAAACATTTCAAATGTCAGTGAGAGCATCGATGGGAATCCAGAAACATCAACACTTGATCGTTCTCAACAATGGAACATTAACAGGAGCAATTGCACGCCATGAACTTCGAAAAATTTGATTTCAACAGGATGGTGTCACATGTCATACAACAAAAGAATTTATCAATTTGTTAAGAAAACGTTTTCCCGGTTATGTGATTTTCAGAAAAGGTGAAGTTAAGAGTGTTTAGATCTTGTGAAATGACGCCTTGCGATTTTTATCTCTAGAGTTTTCAAAATGCAAGGTTTATGTTAAAATAACAAAAGTGAAAACAGAAATCCAGCGCATTATTCTGAAATTGTATCAACCTGTCTTGCAAAAAGTCTTCAAAAACTTTATCAAATGGACCAAAGTTTTCCAACGCAGTCGAAGAGGTCGTTTGATAGACATCGTATTCCATAATTAATATCAACATCTCTACTTTATGTATCAATAAAAATTTCTTTCGTAAATAATATTTTACTATATTTTATTTCAAAATCAAATATTGCGTTTCCGATGGACCACCCTTTATTTATGACTATTATTTTCAACTAAGCTGTAACAAAATATCAAAGCTTAAAAGTTTTCCTACAAAAATGTATGCTTACAATGGAGGTTGATATCAAAGTAATGTTGTTAAATATTACTTTTGATTAAAATGTTTCTATTCAAAAAAATGTTTTTTGATTAGGTTTATAAATTAAGTATTATTACATTAAATTCGCTTTGAACATCGATGATTCGATAATCCTGGTAGTCCTATTAGAATATTTAAGTTTTAAGAGAGTTTTATTAACTAAAAATTAACCACCTGGTTAAGTCACAATTTAAATAATACTGTTTTAAGTACTGTTATATGAATCAACCTATATCCCTGGACCCTACTAAAACTATACTAAAATTATCGTAATACTTTCTTAAAAACACTCGACATTTAATGAAATAAAATATTGTTTTGTTTCGTCAATATAAAAATATACTTTGATAACATTTGTGTTTAATGGTGGTTTTATATGACTTACCTATAATTATTTTCAAACACAGAACTTAAATATAATGATGGCTATTAATATGCATTCAGGGCCGGCTAATATATAGACAACCAAAGGGCGCAAAATTGAAGATTTTTTTTAAATTTGGGTATTTAAAAACAAACTATAAGAATAAAAATTTAATTGTAAAAATGCAAAGCCATTGAACTACTTTCTCAACTAACATAATACATTTATGGTTGTGGAAATTAAATTATATGTACTTGATGTAAAATTAACATTCGTTTTATTTACATAATATCTTAGTCATTTGTCAAAGGTTATAAAATCAAATTTATTGTAATAACACATTAATTATTGTAATCACATTTATTGTATTGACAAAAAAACATTTTTCAAAGTTCCACTTTTTTTTCAAAATTTTATACCCGGCTGACTCTGTCGAAGGCACTTTAATGAGAGCGCAGAGTTTGTTTTTGTCTAGGGTAACCAAAAACACTAGAGCCGGCCCTGTATGCATCAATACTTCCAATACAAGTGCATAATATTATACAAGTAAGACCATAAACTCGTAAATGTTACAAGAAAATATTAATAACCATCATTAATCGCAAAAATAATATTGAAAAACATAAAATCAATTGAATAAAATTGATTAATTAGATTGATTAATTGATTTATTGATCGCTTGGAGACATTTTCATTTTATATCAACCCTTATCAAAAAGGGTCAAAAAAGATTCAAATCAATAAAAATCTAAATCTTTCGCAATGTCTATATTTACTGTTTCAATAATTTTAATCAACTTGCTTATGTACGTACCTATGTGTAATGTAATACTACCCGTTATGGTTGAACAAGAAGACGAGCTTTTTGGCATTCGCAGCTACTTAAAGTAAGCGCGTCAGAGCTACACCACACACGAATGAGGCATTTAACTTGATCTAGCAGACACGATTATAAAACATTAGCTACATTAAATGTATAAATCGAATGACAGTAACTGAATACAGCTCATGGCGTTTTTTACAATATTTTTAATGTAGTATACCAAACACTAAAGGAGTTATTGAGTACACTTAAATACACTATAATTAACAATTAATTATAATATCTATCAGCTGTTGGTTGTTTTTTTATTGAATTGAATGTTAAACAATAACATCAAAATGTTTCTTTTGGGTGTTTCTTTTTTAAATTTTATTAACGAGCATTTTTTCTTTCCATTGTGTTCTATAAGGTCGCATTGTAAACTTTAATTGCGTTTATTTCCCATATTGTTCTTATAATGAAATATTTCCTTACATATATCGTACATAAAACGTTAAATTGTTGGGGTTGGTGGTCAAAGAGACACATAGTGGCGTAGTAGTTCGCAAAACGCCACTTAAAATAATCGAGACCGGTGATCAAAAACTCGTGTATTTGAAAGCGACTACGAGTTGGTGTTTGTGTGTGTGTGGTGGAATTTACTTTTGATGATAATATCAGAAGAGAAGTCTTAACGTTCTTGGGCTGCTTTTAAGCGCGGCTCTAACAAAATAAATATACCACCTACCTATGAATGTATGTAATACATATATGGCACACATATACAGTTTCGTTCGTTTGAGAATATTGAGATGTTACAAACCCGCACGTACACGTTTTCTTCTGCCAATTACAAATAAAAATACATAGAAACACACATTTACAAATATAAATTAAATAAATACCGACCGAGTCCATTTTTTCCGTTTGATTTGCGTGCAATGTGTTACAAAATCTCGATTTCTTTCCACATTGTCCTCAATTATTTTAAACATAGTTTTCCACAGAAGTATCTCGTTTTTCCAGTTTTTAATATTTTATTATGATTGCAAATCGTTATCTTCTATCAACTATGTTTACCATATTACAATTTAACTTCATTACATAGTGATTAATATTTTTTTGTATTTTTCGTGTACTAACAGAGCTTAAAATAAAATATCACTAAGAAATTGTAATAAACAATAGATACTAAAGGGAGATAACGTTTTTACGATCATTTTAGATTTAATCAAACTGATAATGCATTTTTCAAAAATAAGTTCTTCAAAAACTCAATTGAAATAGGTATGACAGTAAAAATTTTAACTAGAAACTTGAAAGAAAAATAAATTTTAGCTTTTGAAAATCTATTTTTCAATAGGTAGGTACTTATTAGAAACAAAAATGTATAAACAAGAGATTTTGGCATTGATAAATAGTTTTGAAATTGTAACATTTCCAACATTTTCTTAAGTTGTCGTTTTTCTAACTACTTTTCTCTTTGCAAAATTTCTTATGTAATTAACATTACACGCAAACCAAATTTTTTCCTGAAAATCAATTAAGGATTTCGAAATAAAAAAGCCAAATTAGATTTGATTTTCAACTGAATTTATTTATATTTTTTTTAATTTTGGTTATTATAACATTATACATCACACATTCAATAGTAATTTAAATTATTTTTTTGAAACGACACAGAATAAATTCATAATAATAATCATAATAATTATAATAAGTCTATAAAATTTATTTTGCAATTTTTGTAGCAAAATTCAGTTCGTTGACAACTATTTATAGTACACAGCTTTTATTTATATAATATACATATAAGTAAGTACGAAAAGAGATAGGGAATATATTTTTGTATATGTATATATATATATATTATTTATAAATATGTACAAGTAAGATAAATTAAAAAATAAAAATCGTTTATACAAATATATTCTAGTATTAAACGTGTCATGTACTATAAATAATTAGTCAAATCGAGTTTTTTGTCTAATGTTTAAATTAATTTCTATATTTATAATTACTAAAAAAATTCTTTAAAATAGTTAATGCTAAGTTTTTGGAAAAATGGATGATTTTTGTCGTGCAATGGCACATAAAAAACTCATTAAAATGTGTTTGCCAATCGAAATTGTTCCGAAAATGATTTCTTTGCCATCGTTCAAAAATTACTATTTGAATTTTCGAAGAACAAATTCAACTTGTTAATACTCACCTTGTCGCAATAAGCGTTACAGTGGTAGATTTATTTTATTTTCCAGCCTTTTTCTTTTACTTATAAAAATCATTTTATACATATCTAAAGAAAATTCCACCACTGCACTTGAATAATTTTCAATCACCGGAATTTTAAATAAGTAGTCGAGAGATTTTTTTACATACTTGATATGGTCTTTGATATTTCCTTAAAGTGCTTCGTTTTTCAAATGTACAATAAGAAGTGACTTTAAGTTCGTTATGTTCAAGATCTTCAAATCTTTTATGCTTGATAAAGTTATTATCAAATCCATTGTGACAACACTATGTAATTATATACTTCTTAAAGAAATTTGTATTTATAGTTTTTTTTTTTTTTTTTACGTAATGTACAACTTTTCCATGTTCAAATTTACAACGGAATTAACATGGAAACTATAAACACAATTTCTGGTGATTTAATTATATCATCATTAACTAATTTTATTTAAATATATTTACAAAATGCTCAATGCCAGTCCATGTGTTTGTTCGGAAGCTAAAAATATTGTTTTATGTAATTTAGAACACTAAATAAATACTATTCATTGGAAATTTTTACGTTCAATCTCGGAATAAACTTAAAAGTAATATCACGCTTTTTATCATAAATTATTATTATTTATAATTTCCTCTATGCCCTTAATAATGCCCAAATAAAATTATATTCATTAAGTCGGTTTAATTTGTTTTTATTTGTCAAATACACTACAAATTTGAATAGTTACTATGATTATATCATCAAACATTATTTTTACCAAACGTTTTAAAGCATTATATTTTTATGTTGTTATAGTTCAATAATTAGTTAATATTTAATGCTCATTCTTCAACCGTAAAAAATGTGTGACAAATAACTTAAAATCACTTTAAAGAATCCTGTTAATGCTTAAGTTTAGTCTTTATGAACATATGAAATATTCATAATTCAATTTTAAGTAGACAAAGATTCAATTTAGCTCTTCAATAGCATATTCCCTTATTGTAACACTTACATTAGGTACTAGCGTCTCCTTGAATATCGTTTCAATACTAAGAAATCATATTTCTCAAGTATATCAATTAAAAAATATCTACAAATATTCAAATACGATTTTCTAAATGAATTCTTTCATTAGATATTTTATTCATTTTTGGTTGTGTGTAATTAGATTTTCAAGGTCTGTCAATTATAAGAAAACTAAGAAAATTAGACAAAAACTCCGAGATTGTATGATTTTTTGCCAAACGAACAAGTCATTTAAACGAATGCTTCTATAATTAATAAAACAATTTTTTTAGATTTAAAATTGTCTTAGTTTTCAAATTAATAAAAATATGACGAAATTAAAATCTCGAAAAATGTAAACAGCATGGCCTTAACGTAGAGTATTTATTTAGTAAAAAAATCTATCACTCATTTGAAAACTAAAAACCTAAGTTGAATTTTAACGACTGTGTGTCGCTGCTAAATACATATAATATTGTGCTAAGGATAATAAATAAATAAGGTTGCTATTTGTACCTTTCTCGTAGTTGATTTGTCGTTCTTGTTGGCGAGCGTTGTCAGCAGCTACTTTCAGTAAGCCTTGTATATTCCTTAGTAGTGTTTCAGTGGACGAAACACTTGGATCCTGAGGGAGTCCGCCACCGCCGGCAGACGCCACAGCTGAGGCTAATGTCGAATAATTTAGTGCTTGTTGGGAATCACTATTCGGTACTGCTGGGATTGGAAGATCAGCGGCATCGTCCAAATCTGTTCAAGAAACAATATACATTAATAAACTTCTTATTATACCGACGAAACTTTTTACATAGCTTATCAATAATTGATAGCCAATTTAAGTTATGCAGGTTCAAACAATTTTTGAACTAAATTTTAAAATGTATGTCCCTAGGTTGTTATATATGTTCCTTATTAACAATTTAAAGAAATATTATCTTTTAAGATATATATTAATATTAAATTGAAATGAGTTTGGAAGATAATCCAATTTGTGCGTGACTGTCGAAAGTGTGTTAATCCAATTCGTTGTGATGTAGCAAAGAAAGGATAAAAATAAAGCTAACTGCAATGATTAATCATATGCCTAATGTTAATGATGGAAATACAAAGTAATATTTGTTTTGACTAATTCGTAACGAATGTGGGTGCCAGTTTATGTTCGCGTTCCCACAGAGAGGCTGCCCTGAGAGAGCGGTCCACATACATCTTGGGGCCGCCGACGTCTTCAGTAACATGCTAATATGTGCACGAATGCCCTATCGATAATAATTTATATACCTATACATATTTTTATTTGTTACATTTCAAATAAAAATATGCGGATTTCAGTAATACAAACAATGATATTTTGCCATTCGCAATACAAAAATAAAAATCTTATTTATCGAAGTAAGAAATTGAATCGTTAACAATGCTTTTCAAAATAAAACTAAATAATTATCTGTAAAATTTTTGTATGTTTTAACTCTGCTCAACTAAATATATAAGATGAATCTATTTTTAAATTTTGATGCTTTTTTATAATACGAAAATTAAATAAATTTTTATTATAAGTGTAAATATATTTCAGATATTTTGAATAACCTACTCCTGTTTCGTAATACAAAAAAAATCATCATTTTCTTAAAACAGTTACTGTTAATTTTAACATTTTTCGTTTATTAATTATATAGATTGTTTTCATAAAATAAAATGTAAAATTGTTCAAACATCGGAAAGCTTATATAAATTTTTCCAATCATATTTTACTGATACATACTGAATAAAATTAATGATTTTAATTCGTTGTGTTAAAAATTTATGAAAATTATAATATTTACGTGCTGTTGTAAAGCATTATAAGTATTTGTAAAAATTATAAGACTTAATTTTGTACTAAGGTGTAGGTACACTAAAACCTTTTACAATTAAAATATTATCAAAAAACTTAGTAGACAAACAGTGAATCTCTCTTGTTTATTCATTCAAACCGTGATTGGAACTTGCCCGTGTGCTATACTATTTCAAATCTTTTCATTTAATATTTTTTCATGAAACATTTTTGTTTGAATTTTTGTTAATTCCATGTGTAATAATATAAATGAATAAAACGTAACATTTATAGCATCTATTCACGTTTGCTTTCTTAGAACTTGGCAAACAGTCACATTAAAAAATTGATCAAAGAGTACCTCCACGAACAAAAGAGTGTGCTTTAAAATCGATAGTATAATACAATAGACTGATAATATCAAAATTTATCGAAATTTTCATCAACTTTACAACCCGAATGTCACTATAAAAAAATTTCAAAACTTTGTTAGTGGCTAATCGTTAATTTAATTTTTCTGTTTTGAAAAAAAAAATAGTACCTATATGTTCCGTTGTGAAGCATTAGTGTTTAAGTTTAACTTTAATAAAAAGTTTTTTCAGATATGAGATAACAGAAAATTCGAATATGAATAACAGAAGATATATGCAGTTAAAAAGTAGGATTCTGTGAGTGTTTCTGTGCGGGTTAGTTTATGTACAAGATGAACTTGTGATTTTATATTGTACGAATCTGAAATATAAATGTCCTTAGTCTCCAGCAAGATCGCTTAAAAATGTTCAAAACTAAGCAAAGAATACACACATACAATTTTAGAATCAATATTTTAAAAACTCTTAAAACTTATAAATACCTATGTAATGAACAATTCAATTATTAGATGTCATATTATGGAATTTATAGCGTTAATAAACTAATTGCTTTGTGACGCGATTGTGTCATATTGATGGATCAATTTTACAATAATTATTCATGGTCAAAGTCGGTATAATCATGCGAAACAGGTGGGTAATATTTTGTGCCTCCTTGAGTTCCTCGTAAATAGGTAGGTGCATATTTGTTGCAACCCATGGCAAAGATGCAGATAAACTATAAAACATTTGTAATGTCTATGTTGTATCGCACAATACTTATCGAACGAAAAGTGCAGTCTTGACTTAAATAAGGTGTACATAACCGGTCGTCACCATACGATATCAACGCTGTACGAATTATTGGATTATCAGAACATGAAATCATCGGTTGTTTAAGATCGTAAATAAAACGGAATAGAGAACCTCGCTGGAGCCCAGATCGGCATGCTCACACAATATTCACCCCCTAGTGGCCCCGTTGGTCTTTTATGTCTGTTTCAACTGAAAATTTCATTCATCAACAAATATTTATTTAAATATTCAGCTAAATGGTACACTGCTGTCCAGCTAATATTTATGATAATTTCCATTATATCTGTTGCAATTTTATTCGATGTATGCCGTGAAAAAGAGGAATAAGTAAATAATGGAGTTTCAATACGATTTACTGCATCGATTAAACACCCATTTTAATTGATAACGAAGATCATTGGTGCATATATTGAAAAGAGAGTTGGGTGTTAAGTAACATCAAAGGTTACCTTTTTGTTTTAGATACTTGAATTGGTTTATTGCCGACAAGAAAATGTTTTATGAAGATTTAACAACGCGTTTGGGCATTTGTCTTGATAAAGAAGTACATTTATTTGCACTTATGCATGTTAAGATGCATTTAATAAAAAATCAACGTAAATAAACATTTTATAGGTATTTATACATAAACAACTTTAGATTCTATTGCCTATTAGTTTAACTATTTTGCTTTTTTTTTTTGGTAATTAGCTGATCAAAATCAAAACTAAATTAATTTTTGTTACTTAAATTTCCAAAATTATTTAAAAAAAAAAAAAAGCTAAAAGTAAAGAAGAATAAAAGTTTAATCAAAGAATTCAGCATTTAAATGTATTGTACTTAAATATGTTATTTTTTAAGATAAAAATAGGAAAATAATATACAATTATTATAATTTTGAAATATATTATACAAAAGTATAAAACTGAGAAAATTTAAATAGTAAAATGCTTTCATGAAAAGTTTTATTGTTTCTTACATCTACAGCAACTGTTTAAAATATGAAACAACTTAAAGTAAATTTCCATTTTATATCAATAGATTATGTTGTACTTGAACTAACGAAAGAAATAAAATATTTTACAAGCGTAAATCGTAAAATTTACACATATTGTACAAAATATTATGCGTATCTCGCATGTCATGCACTCGTAAAAGTGCCAAAAAATATAAATATAAATAAAATAAAAACCAGCGACTTGTTATGAATCGTGGTTTACCTAATAGAAGACAGGTGTACACGATGAGTTAATAGCCTAATAATATTATTTCTTATTTGTAAAAGCGTAGGGGTTCAAGACTCTTTCTTTAGCTAGCAGCAAGGTCGGTTCGCTATCTTCACCACTCTCACCGATAAATGAAGAGAAACGACTAACCACACGACGCAAGTTCACTCAAAATGGGTCTTTTTGAAATATTTACAAAAAGAGTTTGTTCAACTCCGCATACTTATACTATATTATTATATTTATTGTTTAATTTACACAAATAGGCCAATGGAATGCATGTTCAACATCAACGCAATGTGAAATATGGACGCTCATTTGCATGTTATCTGCAACCAGTTGTCGATCAAAATCATATATAAAATCATTTACAGCCTGTTCAACTTACATGCAACATTTCATTTATTATTAATTTATATATGTGAAAATTACTTCGGTATTTCGGTTACTTACTCAATTGAAGCATAAAATATATAGATGAATTATTAATTTTATCAAGCACTCATTGATCGCGCGTCATATTTAAAACAGTAAATTAAACTATAAGGGGTAAAATTGCATGAAAATTAATCAAGTGTTTGATAAAGTGTAAACGTTTTTTTCATTATAAATTTCTTTTTTTTTTCAATTAAAAGTTCTTTAACTTCAATTTTTTTCTCCACAGTTTATTTTATTTTGAACACCTTAGTTTTAATTTTTTTTAAATATTTTAAATTATTAGGTTGGTACTATGAATTTAAAAATAAATTCAACGTTTTATACTGGTTTATTAATGTTTCAAAACTATTTATAAACGTCGTATTCAGGTACTTATAGTATTATCAATGATATAGAAATAGAATAAGTAGTTTTATTGTAAAACTAGCTATACCCGCGACTTTGCTCACGTGAGTTTTAGAACATTTTTAGAACTAAAAATTTAACGAAATTCATATTATCCAGTAGTTTTTGTGTTATTAGTATACAACGATACAGACCTCCATCATTTTTATATAGAAGTATTCATTATCAAAGTAAAATATTTCTAAAATTGTTTTAAGACATCATTTTCAATAATAAATGCAATTACTCGCGTCAAATATTCAGTGAGAACGCGTTCCCATCGTTCGAATCTCCGAAACATCATCAGCTAGCTCTCTGATAGTAAATTAATTTTCTTCAAGGTGGAAGGTATAAGGTCGTATCATAAGCAATCTATCATTACAGAAAGACGTGGACCCGGGAACACACGATTAAAATCCTAATAGAGTTTGACTTTAATGATCTTTACACTGTTATTGGAGTATATGCAGTTCATTAGATCCATCTACATATGGAAAGATAATTGACGAATGTACTATAATTATAATTCAATTCATTCGTCTTCAATATTATTTAGAATGCACAAACCTTGATCTTTCTCGTCGTCGTCGTCAGGATCACTCAGATTATCTTCTTCTTCGTCTTCGGGATTTGATCGGGGTGAATGTGGAGGGCCTGCTAAGGCGGGTTCGGGTCCATCGACTTCACTACCCGAATGATCAGCGTCATTATCACCATCAGCTGACCCTAATGAGCCTCCACCACCAGCGCCACTTTTTGATAAATTTAATACAGGACTATGTCCATTTGGTGAACCTGAAAATCAAGAAATGCATTCATAATAAAATCAATTTTTCATTTACAATATATATAAATATTTTAAGTACAATACATTTTATATTGGTCCTAAATCTTTTAGGGACATAAAAAATATCTAAATTTAGCATTTAATAATTAACTCTTGAATTTTAAATTATTCAATTGTTTGGTTACGCGTATAGATGAAAAACGTTTAATGACAAATTAACATACTACTCGTATATTCCAGTTTCTCTGTTATGAGAGACGGTCAAATTATCATTCAGATTAAGTTGCTTTGTGTTTCGTGAACTCTGTGGGGGTGAGCCACATTGGTCAGCCAACAAGGGGAATCGTGCAATTAGTCACTGACTTTGAATACGGCTCTGTGGGCGGAACTAGGCCCACATAGATTGATGAAGCCATCTATAAGAGTCTGCATTTGTTAATCTCTACTTGAATGTTTCTGTTTATGCTGACTTTATCTTTGCGAATGAATTAATAGACAGACTGGACAGAAAGAATAAATCACACATAGCGAGTTGATTCGTGCAATATTTTTCATCCGGTCAATTTATTGTTTCTGCATATTAGACTTGAGAGTTAAACTTTAGATTTTTACGAGCTTACCATTTTGTGAACTAAGCTCCCTGACTTTCTGATCGAGAGCTAACGCCCGGTCGACATCGCCTCGCTCCTCACGTAACCTGAAACAGGACGAAAAGTGCATTATTTTCTCTGAAATCGGACACTCAACTTCAATTCCCATCGAAGACATTTTCATTGTAATACAACACTAATGACGTTTTTGTACAATAATTATTTTTGAAATATCTTTCACAATTAACAAACTGTGAATATTTTAATGAATTAAGGTCTGTACTTTTTAGAAAAACCCCATCTGATCGTATTACAAATGACACTTAAGAAAACGAATTTCGCTTTCGTTATTTAATATAATTTATAAAGACGTTTCATTTGATTTTCAGTGTAATAAAATAGCTTCGTTGAAATTATCTTCACATCCTTTTCAGTGTGCCCATTAAAAAGTTTGAATAGGAAATGCAATGCACATATACAAATTTCCTTTTGCAATAAAATGTAGTTTTTTACAAAGCCTAACATATGACTGTAGGGTGTAAAATAAATACAAATTCCATCATTACTTTTACGTGATTGAATATATCAAATGCATTCTTTGCGTGTAAAATCAAAGATAATGTCTAATGACAGCGTAAAATTATAATACATATTTTTCTATTTATATTAAGGGGAAAAATGTATCATTCATAAGTAAGAAGACGAACGTAACTCTTTCGCTTAATTGTATACATCCGTTCTTCACTTGCATAACAAGTAATTACATGTGTGTTCACTGACTTTCGTAAAGACGTTGGTAATGGTGGTAAAGATATTAATTAGTATTCGACAACAAAGCATTTTAGCATTCTACCTATACATATACCAGTATTCAAGGATCTCATAAATTATAACACTCTATATTACATTTGAATTTCACTAACAATATTATCACTTCGTACTCATTTTTAAATAAAATATAAATATTAAATACATAAACGGCGAACTACAATAATTATCCTGTACTGCGGATTATTATTAACTATGTAAATGAAGGCTTATAAAATTTTATTTTTACTGATCATGAAAGCTTTTGCTAGTTTTTAGTTATAACTTTATAAGTAAAAATCATTTTATACCAAAAATAAACACGTAATTATTATCTATAAATTATAATAATATACTGTTTTGTATACTTATACGTCTTATGTTCACTGTTTTTAAAGACATTCGCAATCAATACACTCTCCTATTAAAAAAAAAAAAACGATATAATTTTAATTTAAAGAAGCTATTAATGATTTTCGATTGCATGCGCTTTAGATGTGTCAGTTTTGTGAAAAAGGAGCTTTTTAATTTACAAAAACAAAATTGTTAAACCTAAAAAAATACATTATATCGTCCTGTTGGTAAGGAAATAAGGTAAGAAAAGGGAGTTATCCGTGTTTCGGGTATCATTCACAAAGGGGCGCTAATTATCTTCAAGACAAGCGAGATTCAGCATTTAAAATTTTTTTGCTTAATTGACTACGGAGGTCACTTAGTGGCGTAGTGACTAGATTGTTTGGATTGTAACATGTTAATATTTTTAAATTCTCTAGACGATCAAAGTCAAAATAACACCAACTTTTAACTGTCTAACAGTACCGTACCTAAAAGAAAGACAGAGTTTAATTTGTGAACGTCAGTTAAAACTTTTTTCTTCGTAACAAGGTTAGAACAATACCACAAAAGCTTTGAGCATTATTATTTTCTTGTCAATTGTTCCTAACATTAAAGATGGGGATGATACTGTAAAAAATAAATATTTTACAAAAAAACCTATATTTACTGAAAACTGATTTTGAATGTGTGTCTAAATATTTGTAGTGTAAATTGCTAATGTTATTGTTGTTACTTATTAGAACTCTTTTAAACAATTTTAAAGCTTTGATCAAATCGTATTGCACAAATCAATAACATGTTAATTGAAAAATAATTAAATGTTTTAAAAAAGTAATTAAATCAATTTTCGCCCGCAGCAAAGCACCTTATTTTAATAATTAATATTAATTATAAACTTGTATTTGAAAAAATCAATTTTGAAATGGAAAAGGACAATATTAAAAACGACGACAATCTCAAATTAGCACAAAAAATCATATTGTTTGATGCATTTAAATTTATATTCATTTTAATGAACACTGTTTGAAGCCCTCCTGATGCGAGAAACATTAACCAGAGAGGGAGTCTCCCTTTTTGAACTTCTCTTAAATATCGTACAGACACAACCGATGAAAAGATGTGTGGCTGAAGCGAAAAGAAGAGACAGAACGAATGTGGTATTCGAATGAGATATTGGCAAATGTTTTAATTATATTGCGAGCGAGCATTAAAAAGAACTGTAAAATAAGGCAGATGCTTTTTTCTCAAATATATTTTTTAATATATATGAATTTGTGTTGTAAATAAAAAATGATGTGCGGTCTGTTTTTGGGTGCGTATTTGGCTATTTAATCTGAAGAGGGCAGATGATATTTACAAATTTTAATTAGTTTTTTATCTTGAAAAGTGGCTACGTTATCGGAGAGAAATTTAGACATACATATGTACGCAAATTCATATCCATTTTATTTTTAGGTTTTATTATTTGGTTTTCTTCATAAAAATTGCATGTTTAACTCATTGAAAATTTCATTTCTAAACATAAAATTAAGAAGTAACGATTTTCAAAAATCCTTAACTGTGTAAAAATATATGCATATTAATATATAATAAAATAACTCTATTTTTTTCCAGTTGATATCAATAATTAAAAATTATATATACAGGTTTCCCTCTTATAACGCGATATTTTACAACACGGTTTCACTCTAACACGAATTAAAAATTGCGGAAAATTTCGTATTACCTACACGGTATCTCACAACACGGTTTTACAATAAAACAAAATTTTTGTATGTTATAATATATAATATTTAATAATAATATTCGTGTTTTTTTATTTAGTATTGTAAAAACTAATTTTTGGTGTATTTTAAAAAAAAAAGAAAATATTTAATTTGCCGTTTCAAAAAAAATTCGTTAAATCAAAAATAAACTAGTAATATTATTTCATTAATTAGATAGGTACTATCAAAATGAAATAACATTATTTAACTGTGAAAAGAACGAAATGAAATGAAAATGTTCCAATCATGTTAACAACCTACTCACCATGTTTCAAAATGTCGCTGTATTAAAATTTGTGATGATCCCAAAGGAACGATCACTGTCTTTTCCTTTAATACAACCAAATGAAGCTTTACTATTATTTCTAAACAATAGCATTGTGCTGAACTGAAATTACCTTACAAATGACATAATTCAATCAAGGCACACAGCCAGTATGTTCGTCACAAGAATGTCCGTATCAACAAAATTGAAACGCATATAGTGACTGGTGGCATTTTCAACCGAACCAACTGTATGTTTAATGTGAAACGACTATTCAAATTTCCATGTTTAGTTACTCCTTGGTGTTTAACTTAATTGAATTCACGGTATCAACAGACTGTCTCGCTGTTGTATTCTTATCATCGTGTGATTCCCTAAACGGTGTTAATCTGTAATTGTATATGAAAGCTTCTATAGTCTATTTAGTAACATTGTTATTTTGGAATCAAATTTGATTACATTTATAAACAAGTTCAATGATAAGATTTAAGCTTTGCCAAGATACAAAGTAGAGAAATTCTGATAGCTCAAACTCAGAAAGCTCTCTGCATATTTTCTTAGATCAAAGATTTTATAATTACACGTTTTCAGAAGCTGATATATATCTTAATAAGGGACTAATATTACAGTAGTCGTTGAATTCAATATTGTTTTGTAAGACTATCAATCGGAGGGTACAAATTGATGTGGCGCTGACATGCCGACTGCTATCGTCATCGGCAGGGAGTTTACCCCCTACAGAACAACTCCCGGAAAGGGTAAATCACTCACCCATTATTTCAAACATCAATCATATTGTCTAACACGTTTATTTAAAAGTATATATTTATACAAAACTAATAGTATTTTTTTAGAATTACATATTTTTCAAAAAAAATGATGAGGAAAATTCACTTATTTCTGTTAATACCTATACTTCAAGTATCAAATTTATTTCATCAAAGCTAAAATTTAGTTTAAGGAAAACTCAGTTTTCAAACAAGTTTATTATTAATAGCTAACGTATACTTGCTTTAAACTAAAAGATCGAATAAACACAGTACCCATATACCATTAGTCAATGTAAGTCGGTAATGAAAGTTCAAGCAAATACGACATGCATGTGCTGAACGACGGTATCTCAATTAATGTAATATTCTAATTGTATTGCTGGAAATGTAAGACTCAGTTAGCAGATTTCATGTTAACTGTTGCTCTCCTGCTCGATCCAGCAGTTTCTTATTAAACGATAATAGTCTTTAAGTAACAAATCCCGAGAATCTTTAACGCGATGCTTCCATTGGAAAGCTCCTCCGGGAAACATTGAAATCTCATTTCCGGACGCGAACCGACGTATATTCGTACTTATTAAAATCCGTCATGACTTGGTCGAAGGGTCTGATAATTAGAGAGTTTAGATATCATATGCGAATAGTTTGAATGTTTCTGTTTTAATTTACAAGATGGTTTCTCTTGCATCGTTAGAATAAATTTCCGTCAGACCAATGAAGCCATAAATAAAACGCATTTACTTATAAATAACAACTTTTCAATAAAACGAACGAAGAAAAGCTTTCCTTACTTTTTTAATGACCAAATGCTTTTAACAAACACGTTAGTGATTCTTAATTGTAGTCATTGTTGCATTCAACCGTAAATCATAGCATTCTATTGTAAGCTTTTAAAATGTAAAAGATTTTTAAGTTTTAGTAGATTAAGGGATGACTTTATATTAGTTAACATTACTATACTAAACGCAATGAGAAAATGTTCTTATTATTTGAAAAGATTGTAACGATAGAAGTTTCTGAAACAATTTCTTGCAGTTAATTTTACGAAATACTTCTAAGGAGGTATAATAAACACGCCTACCTCCATACATATATAATATTTGAACAACAAAAGGTAATTAATAAATAAAATCAAGTTGTTACAATAATATAATGTAGCTCGTGAAATCTGTAAAGTCACAGAGCAGTTGTAAAGATTTCTGATGGTTCCGCCCTTTCCATTTATAATATAACAACAAAACATACAACAACCCTTGATACATTCTTGTGTTAATGTAGCAAACATGTCTGATGCAGAAATGAAAATAATTAAATAATAATGAAACACAAGTAAGAAGAACAAGCAAAGTAGCTGCCGCGAGAAGAGTAGCGGGGAATTTTATATATACATACATCGGAGTTATAATGATTATATCAAAAGAAGGGTTAACTTGCAAGTGTTGTAAGCCAAATAAACACTGCGTTTATTTATTATTCATATCTTCATTTCGTACTGGCTTAAAATGACTGACACACTTATATTATATGGGTACTTTCGTCTTAGTATGGAATTATTTCTTTTGGGTGGAAAGGCTTCGCGTCTTTTTCTTGCGTCTTACCCTTAAATGTGCGAAAAGATTCTTTTCACACTAATAACGTGAATTTATCATTTCCTTACGTCTTGTTTGATCGTAATCTAATAGTCTTTTGCGACTTAAATTGAACTTTTTCTTGATAATTTTCAGTTACATTTTCATAACTACATATTGGAAAATATTTCTACGTCTTAAAACAAAGCTGCTTTAAATATTTTTATAGGTATAACAAAAAGCAAACCGAAACGGTTCGACATAAGTGGAAAAATTAAATCAGCCCTTATATGATTTACTTATAACAATAATTAGGGAGATACGGTTCATTTTTTTCAACATTCCCAATTGGCTTAATCAACGACGTCTCGGGAATCAAGTTTCGCATTATTAGGTTAGGGTAAATTAGCCTCATGTTTGAATATAAGGGAACGAAATCGAACAGATAAATATTTTATTTTAAACCAAATTCAATTTTACGAAGAACTTTTCATTTAAGTTGAAAATAAAAGTTTGCTATCATACTAGCACAAATCAAATATAACTCTAAGAGAATATTACTATATTCAAGTATAATTTTAATCGTTGATTGATTCATCTAACTGCCTAAAGATATAATTAAAATTTAATTACGCGCACTATGCAATTTGCTTTTTCAAGTTGTCTGCACGGTTCCCCAACATTGGTCGCTATGATTTTTGTTATGATCGTTGCCATACCCTAGTTATTTACACCAATCTGAATCTCAAACTGATTTTATGATTGCATCATTTCAAGAGGAATACGATTTAATTAATAACTCTCATTACAAGTAATTGGACATTTTATTGAACCTTAAAACACAAAAAAACTTAATAAAAATGTAAATTGTCACTTTGTACAATCAGAATGTTGGCAATACAAATAGTCTCAAAGATTTTTATTTTTAACGACAAACTATAGTTTGAAAATATAATAAATCTTTAATATTATTTATATAAAGCACTTATTTTTCATCGCATTTTTTAAAAGCAGCTTTTTATTTTTTAAATAAGGACGCAGGATGAAAATATTTTAAATCGAAAAAATGTTAAACTTTGTTCTGTTGACATACTAATTTCTTATCGAATAATGCTTAATTTGATCTTGTTTTACTCCTCTTAAAATAACTGTATCACGATTGTTTAGACACTATATTTGAATCAGAAAATCATTTTCTTTAATGTATTGTATTTACTGCATTTAAAATAAAAAATAATTTTTTTTATATTTATTTATCATTCTTTCATTTGAGGGCAAAAATTATTGGGCAAAAATTATTTCTTTTTTAAATTAGCATTTATGTTTTTATGTGTTTAAATGTGTCTTTATGCTGTTCTAAAATTTGCGAATATTATATTAATATACAAAAACTGATATCAATGTCATACCATTTATGTTTGAATTGAATATATAAATCGAATTTTCCTCACACACAATACCGTATGATGTGGGTAAGAGAAGATATCAGTAACTGAAAAATGGATATCGGAAATGAATTCAATTTATTACTTATATCTAAGCCGAAAGTGTTGAAATGTTGAAAACATTTGAAATTGCTATATTTTCAATAGAGCCTAATCTGCAACCCCTCGTAGAATTTTTTAAAATGAAACTTGAGCCTGAAGAGGTTGTGAAAAATTAAGTTATCAGAAATATGTTTGAAAGAGAATTTAAGATAAACTATTTGATGTTATTTTTGTATTTGATCGAATAGCATAGAAAAGCATTCACTGTAAAGTCATAAATATAAGATCTCTTAACTAAAAGTGAACTCTTCCGTGAATATGGCATTACGTTAAGAACGTAACCATATGTATATAAAGTCTTAGACGAAAAAAATAAAAATACTCTTGATCTCTCAAACCCGTGTTATATGGGGTGGATTAAATGCAAGGGTAAATAATGTAAAGATAAAGCACACTAAATATTGAAAAAAGTAAGACAAAAGCTCGTCGAAGGTGTGATATTTTATTCGTTTCGTTCCAAATGTGCTTCGAAATGTTACACAATGTAAAGAAGAGGAGCTTAGACAAATGTAATTTCTTTTCGATGGCATTACGATAGAATTTTATGGGTACTGTTGAAATTAAAGCAATAAATAAAAGCATAATACCCACGTTATTACGACATGATGGAATTGTAAATCATAAATGAAATATAAAATGAAAATACATTTTATTGGACTCGGAAAAAAACACACAATTTGTAATGCATTGATTATATACCTAATGTAATTTTTTTATGTACTGTTCTATAATTTTTTTAGTTTTTCATTTGTTAACAATTCCTAATTATTACACACAAAAAAAAAAAAAAAAAAATTCCTAATTAATTCATTTTACTTAATTAGTGAACCAATTACACGACAATTCTAGTTAATGAATCCATTTCTTTAAATGAAAAGATTAAAGTTACTTTCTGTTTTATTTATAATTTAATCTTATTATTTATAATGAAATAATCTTTTTTTTAATTTTTGTAAAAAAACTTTCACTTATTCGTCGTTATCTAATATACCTAAATTGATTTAAGTAATTTTCTTAATTAAAAATTCCAATAGTTTTTCTGTACAAAACTGAAACAAAATATTTCCGCAGCATAGCGAAAAATATTTCAAGCAATAAAATTTATTTTGTATCCCTGGCTAAGAATTCCAAATATATCGTTCATATCTGTAGAGATCATATAAAAATCCACATATCAATCAGCAATAACTGAAGAATGCAAAATGAAAAAAAAACGATGAAAAGAATTTAAAAAGCTACAACTTCTGGCCATGATTTTATTCATTTCATAAATTCCAATAACGGAATGAATTCACGTTTTGTTTGCGGCGAGCTTAACAAAAGCACTGAATTTAATTGCAATTGTGAAAAGATAGGAACGAGGAACGAAGCAGGTTTATATATAGAAAATGTTCGCAAATATCCCTCTTATGTTCGTATGTCATAAAAGCGGCAATAAACACATCGTATTGTGGTGGATGAAAGACTATCGCTCAAACAGGGGTTCTTCTTCGTAAATCCATGCACGAATTTATGTGTTCCCTCTATATCTTAAAATTACTTAATGAAATCTTACATATTATGTATGGACAGTCGATGCAATCTCAACTTTATTTACTTCAAATGTCACGGTTCCGTTTTATTAAAGATTTTATTTCTGTTTAATACTTTAATCAAAATAAGGAAAACTTCAAAGAATTGCAAGATCTGGATGTCTTCAAGAACGTAGTAAGAATTAATTTTATAAATTTTCTAATCGTGGGATTATTTATCGCCCACATTTAAGAGAATTGATCGACAAGACTTTAAGTTTACAAACCATTTTAATAACTGAGCATTTAAATATTAAATATTGTTAACCCTCTTTGAGTAAACTCCACCGAAAATCTTAACTATGAAGCAAAAGCTCTTTTCCTATGTAGCCTAATATTCTCTGTTCTTACAACAACTAAAAGAGAGATTTGCGATTAATTTACATATGGTACAAGTATAACAATTATAATTCGAAAACCGTGAATAAATTTTAACGTAATTGAATTTTTCTATAATACAAAATAAATTATTTGCTTCAAAAAAGTAAATTATATTTTCGCATGTTTGATTCTCTGTATATAATACTCATATAAATCTGTCACACATTTTCAATGGGGAAAGAAAGTTTTCTAAAAGAGTGATGTGGTAGGTCCTTTTGTTATATTTTCTTAGGTAATTGGGTTATAGATCAATCTAGTTTCTTATGGCATGACTAAAAGAAAATCCTCACAAAAAATTCATTTTACAAAAAAAAAAAAAAATATTACTTACATGAAAATAATATCAAATTACTTATTTATAAAATAAGTAGTTATAATAGTAGTAAATAATTAATAGAGGGGGTAAAATGTAGTTTAGAATGTAACTCATTCAACAGAAATTTTGTTTTTTGTTAAGTGTTAAATCGTATATATTTGAAAAGGAGGGTTCTGAAAAGTGAACAGAATCGTAAATGAAATCGCCAGTTTATATTAAATTGCATTTACTGTCTGTCATTTCCACGCAAGTGAAACGCATTCAAAAGTGACCAGAAATTGAAATGGACTTGAAAGAATGAAAAATCTTTTCATTAAAATTATTTTCTAAACAATTTATACTCTATAATGCATGTGCATTTAAATCGCCATACCTTTTTGACATCTTTTAACAAAACTGAAAAAGGGATACAACAAATCAACATAGATTTTCCTTTTTTGTGTGCACATGGACTTTTATAAAAACACGGACTATTTGTACAATAATAGTGTTTGTTAAAAATGTATTCAACATTTTGCTATTATTTGCTTTGATGTCACTAGAATAAATTGTATTTTTTCTGATTTATAAAAAATAAAAGTTAAAGAAGATCGAAATAAAGACATATAATATATCTACTTTTATACTAGTAGATAATTCGTTTTTATGATATCTATTACTTTTCTTAGAAAAACTACGAAAAACATAAAAATCTGATAAATCAATACATGCATTTTCCATTGAAACACACGAAAGTTTATGGCTAACATAAAATCCCTTTAAAATCCACTTGAACCTACACCCTAACGAAAATTCTTGAAGGCAAAAACTACATGCAAATATTTCTATTTTAAATAATTGCATGCCATAAATTTATAGTTAAACAAAATACCAGCTCCGTTCTCTCATTTATAATAGAAAAAATCGCATTTCTAAGGCCAGCTCAGCTTTGTCGATATGGAAAACAGAGAGAGCTTTATTACAATGTATATATACGCATATCTGACTTACACTAGTCATATTTCGATTCGCACATCCCTTCGTATACAGAAGGAACATTTGTTGCCACTCAAAAATTCGCTGAGTTTGCATCGTGAATCGTTTTGCGCTAGAACTGGAGAGGACGATTTTTGTTGAAATATGTAAATTTTCATAAAATAAGAGCACTCTCGTCTGGTGAATAACGACCACTAGTGCCATACGATTATCCAAGTGTGTATGTTCACATCCAACCCCATGCATTAAGACAAAATGCGATTATTTTTCATTAAAATCATTGTAAATACAAACTTTTTTTTGATTTCATGATGTTAGGTACCAATACTTCTTGTATAATATTTTTTATTAATTTGAATTTCTCAAATAATCGTTTTCTACCATAGTTATACAATAGAATTGTAAAAAAATTTATTTGAAGAATTTAATCAAATTAATTGCCCACGAGATAAATCATTGTTGAAATTATCAAATTTAACAACTATCTTCTATTTAAATGACATTTTCAAATTATACGCCTATTCAAGACATAAAAGAAGTTCTGTTCAAATTCTAAACGTATTATTATATTGATTGATTGGTCTTCTAAACGTTAATTTTCCCGTGAGTTATAAATAGTAATTTTAAATAAAGAAACGCCCGTAGAACGGATAAAATTATCATTAAACTAAAGTTATAAATCAAAGAAATATTCAAATTAAAGTATAAGTAAACATCAAAGAAAGCTAGTAACTGATAATATATGAAAAACATATCGCTGTTGGTTTTTTTGGTCCATGCAAATTCAGTCTGGAATACTCATAGTGATTTTCTAATATTAGAGGGTCGCACAAAAAGATCTACGAATACGTTTACGTCCAAGTGACGTGTGTGTGACGGGCAAGAGAGGCGGTTTTTAGGGGGTGGGCATAAAGACAGTGCCAATGTTGCCATCTGACAGCGATGTCCCCGACAGATGATTAATGAGCTCATTTTAATAATAACTTGCATGTAATACTCTCTGTGTTACAGCTAACAGATTATTATTGTTGGAACAAATATTAATTTTATCATAGTAAGAGATCCATGTTGTAAAAGATGAACCGAGAGACGTAGCTTATCAATAAATACGTAAATTTATACAATAATTCTGAACATAATTTATATAATTATCATATCGCATATTAAATATTTGTAAATATAAAGAAACTAAACCCTTAAGATATTGATAGACATCTCATAAAATTAAATATAAGACTCAAAAGATCTAATAAAAACTTATTTAATCTGTAAACATTATAAGGATAATCCAAGGTACAAGTACATCCCAACAATAATTACGATTAAAAAATAATAGAATTGTTCCAACCTAAACTAAAAAAAAAAAAAACGATAACCAATACTTTTATATTTCGAAAATGAATATACATCAAATGTTTTTCTTTTCTATCATGCTAACATAAATTAAACCTTAAACTTGTTTTAAAAATTTTCAAACGTTTACAACTTTCTTTAAACAAGGCAAAAACACAAAAAGAACACTCCAAAACCGGCTATTTTAACTATACGATATAATTTCAATATTAAATAATTTTCTGTATATATGTACCCGACTTAATATTTTTCATATAAGAAATCAATTTTCTCTAAATCAATAAAAACAATGTCAATTGTGCTCTATCTTTTACAAATTTAATATCCGATTTCAATTGAGTAAACGTTTTTATACCATAATAATTAATAATTTCCATAACGTTTTCAATCTTATAATACTTAATATATAAAATATTATTAATCATATTAAGAGGACAGACGTATTTATTCAATGAAAATGAATGTTGAGGATACTATTTGGTTAAGTAAACATAATGAAAGTTTATCTAAATGGCACAGAAAGCACAGTCCAAGCTTGCATATTTACAGGGTGTTAATATTAAATGTCAAAAGTAACTTTGGTAAGCAAAGTGTAAGCGATGCCACGTCGCTTTCTCATAGCAATACTAACAATTCGTAAATAAATGACCGGCAGGAAGTCCATTTCAACTGTCATAATTTAAAGCGGCGAGGGAGATTTCGGAGGAGCAGGACAGAATCAGAACGTTAAAATCTCGCTTTGAGGAAAGAAGGGATGGTGAAACAAGGCACGCTTATTGTTTGTACTTAAACCGCAAACCTTAAATTAACACCACATAAAGCCGCATATCGTTTACAATATTATATTTGTTATAATATGTTAAATTACTCTGTTTGTTAACTGAAATTATTATTTACATAGAAGAACCTTCCACGCATTGTAATCGAATAAGTACGTACCTCCATTATTCGTTTCGTTTTAGATACCTCTCTAACTGATGCTCTCAATGTGTTTAAAAGCTACAGAAGCTTTACTATACACAACTGACCACGCTCCCACCGCTTTCTCATGTTGCTTCCTCACAGCTTCTCTTACTCGTCCGTCCAATGTATTTTCATTATGAATGTGTTGTACGCTTGTTATGCATTGATAATGTTATGTCAATATTTCCTTGTGTCCAAATATTATCAGTTATGATGGAAAATGGCTCCAAGTCAAATTGCCTATTACTTTCTCATTGTACATTCAATACCATCAATGCACACATTTACACACTCAATAAACATGCCTTACAAATAAACGATATGAACATTGAACCGTACACATATTATGTGTAATTTGTAATTCGCTCAAGCTTACATTTTATTAAAATAAATTACATGTCTACGTGGTTTTTCATTTCGTTCTATCGTCGCATATCGTATATTTTCAAAAAAAATTTCATACATGAAAAAAGTTTCAATGAAGATATGTACGTCTGAGCTTTTTAAATAGGCAAAACGCGAAATGTGTTGAAGTCTCTCGAACTCGAGGCCATAAGCCACAACATGACAAATGACTGTTTAAGTTCTTGTGACATCACAAAGTGCCGAGTCGTTTAGTTCTCGAATGCCTCCACCGTTTACCCTTCTCTCCGGCTCTGACATACGAGCTTTACAGGGCTAAAAGAAGGTGGTTTATGTGTGACAAAGATAGCGCATTTGATTTGAATAAAAAATAACATTTCCCTAAAGTTAATAACGGAAACGTGTACGGAAATATGATTTTCACACTTTTTCTCTGTGTATCAACGCTTTTATTTTATGGATGTATCTACTATGCGTTGAATACATTTAAGTTTTGATTAGTTTCCAAGCGAAAATGGGGACTTTTAAATTAAGTTTTTCTAACTTGAGAACATTTTTGGGTGTTTGTGTGTGCTGTCCTGGTTTGGTAATTTCGTTTATTTTTCAGTAAATTTATGTTTTATTTTCAAATGGCTTCTCACAAGATTTTTACAAAATATATTTATCTTTCTAACGATATTGTCTTAACCTGCAGTGAATAACAGGAAAAGTTATGTTTAACTTTTCAATGTTTCGTCCAGCATATACATACATATACTTCTTTGGTATATCAAAAAGAAAAAGAAATTTAACTTTTCTTTTAAAATTTATGTACATAAGTATAAGGTCAATATTTAACAATATTTAAGTTTTTTTTTTCCGAAACTGATTTTTTCGCCACATAGACATAACTTATACAAACCTACAACTTTCCATGCAGTGTTCGCAAAATAAAATTCAAAGTTGCCCACAATTTAGTAAAAATAATAATTTAAACGTAATTCTGCCATATTTCATAATATATATAAAAATATTTTAAATATTTCTTTCCATTTCTTGTACATTATCATTAGCTGTCAACACTTAAGTGGGTATAAAAAAGAACAAAAATAATTGTTCAGTTAAAATATAAAAAAGTTCAATTGTCAAACGCACTACATATTATACTCAATTAGTTTGTAATTACATAAATTTTAACCACTTCCATCAATTTAGAAGGTATCAATTTCAGTTGAAAAAAATACATTACTTCTTAAATTACTATATACTTAGGTATATTATATTGATGATATCTTTTATAATTTTTTGAAAACATTTTTGGAACAATGTTCTCGCGTAAGAGATAATTTTATATAAATAAGTAATCATTCCTAATGTATTTTTCTTCACAGTTATTTGGAGTAAGAAAAAAAAATGTCGTAACATCTTCAAATTATCCACTAAAAAAGTGTTAATTGTTCCTATCTTTATTGAACCATGAAGAATTTCTTATATTTTACATACCTACACATGAACACCAAATAATGATAATAAATTAACTATCGCTTGTAAAAATTTATATAAAAAATGTAAAATATTCTGACATATGACTGAATGAGACAGCAAAATTAACTTATTTCAATTATTTTTAACAAGAATTTACATTAAATAGAGTAAAGAAGAAACAGAAAATACCATCGTTTTTTTCCAAGTCTACCTATTGTGTTTTGAATGATTAAGATTGAAATACGATCTACTTACGAGTAAGTAGGTACTATATATATAAAAATTATTATAAAATTATTACTTGTTATAATTTGATGCTCATTACTATTATCTGTATGTAGGTATAATTATTATTAAAGATCTTGGAATTTGAAAAAGTTAATAATCAAGTCACAGTTTTCTTATAAGTAATTACATTTTTTACTTGTTGGAAATCAATTATTTGTCGAGATTAGTGCGTCACTATTTCCTAATCAAGGTAAAAATTTTATAAATCATTTAAAATAATGATTGTTGGAGATTTTTTACTAAAATTAATTTGATTTTCATAACATTTGATTCTGAAGCAGTCATTATTATAATAGGATAACTTTTTTAAAACAATTTTTCTTGTTTACAGTTTTGATAACAGTTGCATTAGTAAAAGTAATACTCCTACTAAAAAGTATATTTTTAAGATTTGTGTTTGCTAATAGTTTTAGTTTGAAAATATAGCACATGATAAAAATTTCATAGATTCATATAGATGTCATCAGTTATGCCAAGAACAGGACCAGATTTAAAAATTAGCATGCAAACCTTTCTTGAAATGCCACCCGAAGAGAAAAAAAAATATTTTAAATTACAAAATTAAATCTATTCCTAAAAAGTATTTGCTGGAAGAAAAAGTTAAAATATTTTTTGGAAAATAATCATATTTTATTTGTTATAATCTATCGGTCCTTAAAAATTCACCATCCTAGATATTTGCTGAATTGATCATTTGCTAAATTCGAAAATAATAGGGAGGAGATACCTGTAACTTTTGTACATTGTCTCTGAAGAGGCTTTCGGACTTATATTTTAAATTTTAAAAAGCTTTTTTTTAACAAAAGGGTAGGAGGGTTACATCACGAATGTGTCACAGATCCAAAAAGTCCTCTCGGTGTTCACTGGCTCTATCGAATACAAAAGTGCTAAATCAAACATCTTCGGTCAGAAGGTTCAGAAGCTAAGACAAACTATTTTAGAGTAACGGATTCTCAATCAATTATTTTTATCTTATTTTAATTCGAGCATGATTGATTTGTTTTTTATCGGAAAATGTTGTAAGCTGCAAATCTCCACCAAATTGTCGAGTAGGTACTTACTCTTGCACCTTGCTACTGTTTAAACAGGCTACAAAAGTTTATGTTTTTGGTCCAATAAGAAAAAAATATTCTTATCAAATTATGACTGCTGAATAAAATTTCTTGTTTCGCATTTTGCGCTCATTCAATTTTTTACTATTATTATTGAAAAAAACGATATTTACTGATTTTTATTTATATTTGTTATTCGTTATATGCTTTTTTGCGTTAGTTTAAATTCAATCAATTTCTTCTCACAAATATATATAATTTAATATTTTAGTTGTGCACATGAACAAGAAAACACCAACAATATGAAACAAAATCAAGAATTTATTTTGATGTAAATAATACAAGTTAGGCATTATAAATTGACTCATAGATAGAAAATCAAAAGTAAATAAGTACCGAAAGAAAGTGATACAAGTGATGAAAGTTTCAAAAATTATAAATGTACTGTTTCGTATGTAAATGAAAAATGACATTTATTAAGCATGAAAAAGTTACTTAAAGTAAAAAGATGAAAATTTATTACGCAGAAAAATACCTAATAAAAATGTGTAAAAGGTATTTTTTTAGCAATCATTCAGAAGCATCATTTGTGTGTATGAACGCGTAGTGGGAAATAAAACAAAGTTAGTCATTTATCAATGGAAAAAAGTAGGGCCACAGCTGCACCGAACATCACCAGTGGCATTTTAATTCAGTTATTGAACACATTTTTTGGTCTTCCAAAGACATTTTAAAAATCATCAGCGTGTTGTATACATTTGTTTTCTTACGCCCTTACATCATCAAAAACAGTGGCGAGAAAACAGACGATAGCGACAACAAACGTACACCCTCCCCGAAGAAATGTAGCGTCGAAAAAATTATTATAGGGCGTTATATTGTTTCTTCACGGATGCTTTTTCTACTATATAAATTATTGTCATTTGATGCCAGTCAACATGCAAATGCCCCCATTTGATATTTTTTCCCCTATTTTTCCGAGACTTTCACTAGGAGTTCACTTAAAAAAAGTTGGATAACGTTTAGGTAAGTATTTGCGGAAGACAAATTTACGAAAGCCCATTACTCTTAATGCACGCTTATTATATTTAAATGAATTTTATTAAATATGAAAAAATGGATTTTTAATCTACAATTCTTTCGTTTTAGCATTTGCAGTTTTGCATTATTGCAGACGAAGCAAGTCGAAATCTTAAAGAAGTTGAAATCTCACTAAGCATGACGTTTGCAAATTTAATATAATTAATGACGTTTGCCGAACCCTTGTTTATGTAGCAGGGAAGCAGATTTGATTGTTGAAATGTGGCTCTGGTTGTTCGGCGTTACAGATTCGTTACGTTGAATAGATTTTGACAAACTCCTCGCATACAAAATAAATAATTCTCTCACGTAGTTCACACACCATCATGACTAGTATTTTATTTCAATTTAAACACAATTGAAAATAGTTGCGTCACAGACGTCGCTCTTGTTCCTCTTCATGCTGATAACAGAGATATTAATTCACTACGAAATAAAAATCAATTTATCTTCATATTCCATTCTTCAGTTGGACTTTTCATTTGTTATACTTCATGTCAGATAAAGAAATAAGCAAAAACGCCCTTCAACGTTATACTTATAATATTTTTCCATTCAAATTACCCGCAAAAGAAAATTTTCAATTTCTAAGATAACATTTGTTTAATCTTCCCCCCCCCCAAAAAAAACTCACGATCAAGTTGAAGAAAAACTTGATCCAACCAAATATAAAAAGAGTAAATTTTAAAGTGCGAGGACACTTCCTTGCTATAATTTAAAAGTTTTTGTCATTTAAATTAGATAATTTATTTTTTGTTTTCAAAAAACCAATATAAAAACAATTATTAACTATCAGTACATACCAACCCATTAAAATTTCTGATTTAAAATTTTTTTAATATAAAAATGTGTTTTGTATAATAATTTTATTGTAAATAAATTAGCACTTTAATATGAACCAAGAGTTCTTGGACCTTTGTTCCACGTATCAATTAATTAAGGATGGTAAATTACCTTCGAAATCTTTTACGACTAAAGACACCTTTAATTATTCAAATACCTACATTACAATATTTAAGCCAGGTTAAATTATTAATTAACGCAATATGTGTTTAAAATTATAAACGATGCGATAAAATTTTAAATCAGAAATTTCAATGTTTCGTGTAGTAAATTTAAATCTATTACTGAAGAAATTCTTCGTCGATTTTAGTGAAATGAGAAATTTTTTCAAGTAGGCACATAGATACTATATAATATTTCTTTGGATCCAATAAATAATTTTAACATTGAGATAAATTATTTGGTTCGCCAAAATAAATTGTATTGGAGATAACAGAAAAAGTTATTTTTTTTAATATAATCCTTTTAGTACCTAAATGTAAGTAGGTTTTATATTTGTATAAATTGGAAAACAAATCACAATGGGATTTCAACGTATTTACGTCCGTGACACGAAGTGCGAAATCGTCAGCGACAACCGATTATTCAAGCGTCAATGCAATGTGTAGTGTGTCTCGTTGAAGTAGGGCCCGTGCCAGCGTAGTTTTAGTAGCGACATTGCCACTCATCCCTGGGGCCTTTTTCGTAACGTCCTTTTGCACTGCACTCTCTCGCACTAACCGCTTTAGGCACGCCACTGTCACCCACAAATCATTGCGTCATTCAGTAATCCCTCAGCTCAAGCGTTTACCGGTCGCGGGTTCGCGGCCCCGTTAAGCTAACTTAATCGTTCCAATTTGACATTTGACAAATGCACATGCACCGTATGCCCTTTCGGTCGTCGCTTCTCTGAACATCGTATGCATATGTAACGTTTTAGTAGGATTTTTGTGATTTAACCAATGGAGACAGGAACCATACAGAGATTCGAAAATGTGAATCGTTTTTAAATTTATGACTTCTAAGTAAAACTAAAAAACTACGTCTACATTGACAAATTGTCTTCAATTATAAATCAGCATATTTTCACGAGAATATCACTGATGTTATTAATATTCATAAACAAGGCAACGCAATGCATGGACAAATCTCATTACCAAGTGATCTTAACAACCGATCTTTAGCGCGTAATCCATTTCGACAGAGCTAAAGAAAGGGTGAAAATCACAACGCGATCAACATCATCATGCCCAACATTCATTGTCAAACTAATTGTTCCAGTCCGTAGTTTGACGTAGATTAATTGATTTTAGAGCTGGATTTGATTTTAAATAGTTATACAACTCGCTGTTTAAACTTCATTATTTCAATTTTAACTTAATCTTAAAACATTTTGAAGATAATTTCAATTTCCCCTTTTTCAATACAGAAAAAAAATTTAATCTTACCTTTCTAAGTGTTTTACAATATCTTCATACGCCGCTCTGCAATTTTCCCAAATGCCAGATCTAGAAAAAAATAAAACCAATTATTTCAAATTCAAATGTTGTTTTCAATTAAATTTAAAGATAAAGTATATACACGGGGCCATCTTTAAATTATGTCACACAAATTTTAAGTTTAACCCCCTCCCCTAACGTCCTTGTCACAGGTGATAGAACTTTCGAGTTACGAGGCCCCTTCCCCACCGCCAAATGCCAAATGGCATTAAAATAATAAGTAAATGTTTGTATGTCGATAGTTAAGAGATGGTTTGTATTAATGTTTTGTTAGATTTTCAATGTTATATTTGTGACCCAGCGATTAAAGGGACGGCCTCAAATGCGAAAAGTCTACGGGACGATTCCCACAATCATAATTTTTTTTTAATTTTAATTGTACATTAGTAGTTTTAAGCCCGCCCACCCCCTTAACTTAACGTGTGACGTACATATTTTATGGATGGTCTCTAATAGATATTATGATAATTCATAGTACCTAATGCACAATTACCTAAACCTTGCCAAAGATCTTGTAAACAAATTAATTCCCATTAAATTTATCTTGAACGCCGTAATTTTTTGTAATTTGCTTATTTAAAAATATCCACGGGTCAACGGGAATTGAACTAAGCATCGCTGATGCTAGAAACTGAGGTCTAATAGATCTACCTACTATGCTACTAAGTGGAGTGTAGGCTATTATCAAAGTCATTTATTTGGTTCAAATTGTGCTAATTATTATTAATAATTAGCAAGGAATACAATTTTCATTTTTATCACTTTAACAAAATATCCAAAATATCAAAACAATCTTCGACTTTTTTAAGAACCAAACCTTTAATTCTTTAAATTTTCATGATATATTGAACTATCGAGTTTCTAGCTTAAAAGATTTGACACTTTCGCGAGTAAAACTATTCAAATTATCTTTAAAACTTTCCTAATAGTGAATTCATACAAACTAAATTAGATGATAACGAACACTGAATTAAAATAGATGTATTTTAGAAATGTAAGGTTTGCGTTATTCATGACAATTTTTTAAACTTAAATTAAATTTTAAGATGAAAATGTTCTTAAAGTGTTCCCATATTTTTGTCATATTCATTTTTACTGTTGCTCAATTCGCACAGCAAAGATATGAAATTCAAGAAAGCTTTCGTTATGTCTGTCTTACGTTAGTCGACGCCCCTAAATATGAACGATATTTAAACATAGAATATACACATAGTCTGAGCTTCCTTCCGTGTATATATAGTTATTTGTTTACACGGCTCTTCAATTCGTCATTATCATTTCAAGGCTCGCTTTTAATTAAAATGCAAATCCTAGTTAGTGGATGCATGTACACGTCAGTTCGTGAGAAGCAACGCTATGATTAATTCTCCAGGTATACACAATATGCTTTTGCCCTGTTTGCCATCCTACCTCCTTCTCAACAGATTCAGCAGTCTTCAGCAAAAGGAACATGCAAACATGGTAGTGTCTATCATCGCTGCACACTTTTCCTTGTATTTCTCTAAAAAAATACAGAATTGAACCAAGAAAAAACGATTTTTTTGCCTTAAATTTCATGTTGAATATTATTAAGAAAGGTTGAAATTTCAAACAACATAATAAATTTATTCCATCATGATATTCTTAAATTATCTTTTATATATTATCTACTTATTATTATTTATAGAATGTAATATAAAGTAAAGAACATTTCAACATAATAACACTTTAAATATGAAGAGATCAATAACATTTTATAATCGTGATCGAAGATCAATTAAAAATTATTCTAATAATTATAGCAATTATCGATTTTTTCATTTGATTTCGAATGTATATTCGAATGTATAGAAATCGTAGAGCAATTTCAACGGGATAAACGAAGATATCGTGTTTTAACAACAGTGAATGGAAAATCCACAATAATTCGATATTACTACAAACAAATAAAAAAACGCAGAGCCGTGCGTAAAGTAAGTGGTTGTATTAAGTGAGTTGAGATATACACAGTTAAGTCAAGTGCAGGGGTCGGATGTCACGACCCTAATGTTATATGTCTTCTTCAACAATCTTAAGAAGCTTATCGCTCTGGGTATTCTTTTGGCCTCCTCTCTTGGAGACAATCCAATTTTTATCTTTTCCTGCGTTAAAATTAAATATGCGTTTTCAAAATGAAAATGTTTTGATTTAGATACATATATGCATATTACATAAATGTTTCTCTTGAATACGTGTGTCGAGTAGTCGATTTGAAACTGATTGGATTATTTGAGTTAAGACGTTTCATTTTTCTTCTATTCAGCAAATACCGTTTGAATTAATTTTGAAACCTCAAAAGTGAAAGAAAATCATAATTATTTATTTGTGTTTCAGGTATCTTTTACATATTAGGGTTCTTTTTAAAATTATAAAGTATTTCTTTTTAATAATAGGGAAAGCTTACAGTTAGATAATATACCTATACGTATTTATTTTAAAATCTGTTTATTTACTATAAGCAATAAAAAACAAAGAAATATTCAAATAGTTTTAAAAATGTTTAATTGTTCCCAGTTCTTTTTAAGTAAGCTGAACGCGTTACAAATTTTTCATTGAAAAACTGAGAAAGGCCATGCTTTAATATTGATTTAAATATTTTCTCAAAATATTCAAATTTAAACAATATTATAAATAAAGAATGCACTTATTTAATATTTAAGCTTCCAAGTTTTTATACTTATATTGTTTTTATTTTAATAAACTCAGAACGATTTGAGAAATTCGTAAGAAAGAAGTGACACTCAGAGTTTATTATTTTTAAAGAAAAAGTGCAACAAATAAGTGAGAATCATCTGGAACAGCTCATAGAGAAAGTAAAATGTAACTAATCGTAGATTTTACTTGTAGCTTGTAGGTAGGTACATCAATTTTAAAACTTTAGTTTTTAAAAAGTATCCAATGTTTTATTTATGTTTTCTACTGATATCGGGTATGGAAAACATACGAAAATTTGTTTAATCATCGGTTTTTGTACCTCCAGTTTACTAACGAAATATATATGAAAAATTACGTTTTATGGCGTTCTGTTCAAAATCACAGGCGTAAAAGCTTAGTTTGAAAACTATCCTTAGAAAATCTATAATTTCCGGGATAAAAGATTATTATTTTCTTTTTGGAAGCCTGAAACATCTCCTTGCTAAAACTTACTTTGCTGAGTCTTTTTGATTAAATGGAAAAATAGTATTCGTACCAACTACAGGAACCAAAAAGTTATTCTATGCTAAAATTATTTTAATCCGTTGAAGCATTCTTCAGTTATAAAAGGACAAACAGACAGACATTCGCATTTACAATATTAGTTGTTATATAGATTCAATTATCTACTTATTAATGGCTCTAGTCTGGTTTTAATATCATAACAATTTGACATGTCTGTTTTTTGTTTTGTTTTTTTTCATTTATTTAAGGTCGCATCAACTGCTATGGTCATTAGCGACTGTCGAATCCGAAAACCCAGAAAAAAAATCTGGGCTTTCATTGGGATTCGAACCCAGGACCACAAGCGTATAAGGCAACTATCTAGTCCACCACGCCACTAAGTGACCTGAACATGTTTGTGTTTTTTGTACAAGTTTCTATATTTTTTCATATTTGTAAGCTCTATTGATTACTTTTTTTAACTCAATTGTTTAAATAATAAATCAAAACTAAATTAATTGCAAATAAATTCATGTAATATTTTTAAATTTTGCCACTATTAAAACCTGATTTTAAATTCCTAATTTTATCGTTAGAATTAATGTTTAATGTCCTTCTGCAATTTGCGAATATGGATTTGTGATCTTTTCCATTGACTAAAGATAACCTGACAGACATTTGTTGAAAATAGATACTGATACTATATGCACGGGCGTATTGATTATTATTTCTTTGATTTTACAGAATTTTACAAAATTTCAATCAAATTTTTTATTAAGTAGATTATGTTCAAAAAAGTTCTTCAAAACTGTTTAAATCCATTAAGTTAAACTAAATAAACGATGTTTAATAATGGATGCAGAAACAAAAGTTGACTTATGCGAGAATAAATCATCATCCCTCTTATATTTTTGGATAATTTTTTTTCAAATTTTTACCTAAACAATTGTAGTAAACAGGAAAAACTTTAATAAAAATTGGTAAGTAAATGCAATTTTTTACAAATATTAGTTTTACTACAATAATGTTCTTACCGTGCGATGGCTTCCATGGCTGGTGGCATTCCCTGGTTTTTAATAACGGATCCATCCGGTCTGGCAAGTCCGTGTGGCATTCCTGGTGACAATAACGCCGAATGTGCTGCGGCCGGATGGGGCAATTGCATGAATTGCATGTGACTTAGATGTGGCGGATGATTATATCCATTTGCTAATAACGGTGACTTCTCCATTCGCGGCATGTCTAAAAAAAATCATAAATTCGAAATCAAAATATGACGAGACCAAAAACCAAATTTAAATTATAGTTATTTATTTCATATAAATTGCCTTCACGATTTCTGTTCCGAATGAATAGTTATTCCAACTCACAGCTAATTAAATCTTCGAAGAATTTTAACAGGTATAATAATGTCAGATTGAAAGTGAGAAAAAAAAGTAATATACGTATTAAAATTATCAAGATATTTTATCTAAAAACAAGACACGTATTTATCATAAATGATGTGTTGAGAACTATTTGAAACGAGATTTTTTTTTTTTGGTAATAGCATTTTTGGCAGTCTAAAAGAAATACCTAGTTTTTTGTTTTTTGTTTCTTTGCAAGTGTGTAAATTAAAACTAAATATTATTTGTTGTTCGTCACGATATTGTAGCAAGAGGATAGACAGATGATAGGTAAAGTTGTCAACATGGAAATCGAGGCGGGTCTTTTTGATGCAGTTAGATACAACGGTGACAGATACGCATGGGGAAATGATTGATGAGCTACGAGAAAACAAGACAAACACTAATCACTCTCTTTGCAATGTTTAGCTCATTAGGTAACCGACTCAGACATCATTGAATCATTCTCTCAAATCTAATAATTCGCCTTCACTAAAATGCTACAAATTAAATTTTATGATTTTTCTTGCTATTTAGGTCAATGCTATTAAATAATTTTTACTTAAAATATTATAATTTTAATATATGTATACTTAATTATTAACATATTAAATGGACGTGAATATTATGGTTAATTATTATTTAAGAGTGAGTTAAAATTACAAAAAAAAAAAAAATAATTTATCAATAAACAGTTTATCAAAATTTATCAGAAAAATATTTACCCAATAGTTGATTACCTATGTAACTGAAGGTAGCGCAAAAGTTCACAACAATTGACCAAAAGTAATAACTTCAAAAAAACGGATATTTGTTAAAAGAAGAAGACTTGATAAGCATTTTGAAACATATGAGTTAGAGACCTCAAAACACATGATCTGAGGGCCTATATATCTATATCAATGATCGGGGAACCGGGGTAAATTATGGGGTAAAAATGAAAATTATGGGGGTAACAAGGATTTTTTTCTACTTTGCTATTTTTAAACGTATTAGTATTTTTACAAACCATTCTTTAAACTTAAATCAAAAAGCCCAAACTTGAACAAAAATAAAGCTACATCAACTATCCAAAATCTGAAGGAGAAAGTAATCAATTGATTTTTGTTTTGTTTGTCTATATTACATACTTATTATTTTCATGCAACTTTTTTTATTATCCGTGTAAATTAATTCAATAAATAATGTATAATTAAATTTTACATTGATTGCCTCCTTTTCAAAATGAGGGGGTAATTTCGACTTAGGCAAAAATATTTTGGGGTAATGGTTAAAAAAGTTCCCCGACCGCTGATCTATATCAATATAAATATACTATACCTATAAAATGGAAAAGGTAATTTTTGAAAAACCTAAAAATTGAGACCTTATAAATTCTATTTTTTATCATCTCTCCTGAGTACTGATCTTGGTCAAGTTTTAAGTTAGGTATTAAGAAGTACAATTTTAGCCTTTTTTTAATTGACTATAATCATATCATTTTGCTTTTCTTGTGTGAATCATATTGATCTCTTATATACTGCTGTTCTTAATTTATTTCCGTAAACTTTAATAAAGGTTTTATGATACAAATGAAGTGTTTTCGTCTTTTTTTTTTGGGTTAGCTTAAAAATTAACGCAAATGATTTTATTTATACTATACTAAGTAAAATAGAATCAGGCCGTAGGAGTTATAGACCTCTAATTTGAAAAACGTAACTTAAACCTTTTATTTTACCTACTATTACAGTCTCATAAAAACTACAATAATATTGTTTCTGATCTTTAAGACTATCGGCTATAGCTTTAAAGTTACAGTCATCCAACTGAAAGTAACTTCCTACTGTTAAGTTAATTTTTAGAAATTCTTGAATTTTTTTTTTTATTAATTAACTTATTCATAAATGACCAAGCAGATATATACCAATATTACGCGATGTTAACCACAACGTATGGCTACTAAACTATTTAATGCGAAAGCCATGACTTAAAAATATGAATATAGGTATCATCTACGTCTATGTATACAAGAAATGTTATACATTAGAAATACCTTCAGCCCCCGATATGTTCTATCAATTAAAGAATATTAGACAGCCGAAGTTTCATTTCTTTTTAAATCCCCAAAATTAATTTTGTAAATCAATGCCATTCTTCCATGAAGGAACCCTTACAAAAGAAATCGTATATAAAATCACTTATAAAAGTAAAGTTTTTAAGCTAAGTTGTTCATGATTTTTTAAAGAGAATACTTAAGTATTCTCCTTTGCGAATATATTTCCCACAATTTCACGATTTTAATTTATTTTTCTGTATTAAGATCTTTCATAGTAGAAATTAAACTTAAGTTTAACTTGAAGTTTAACAGTTGGAAGAAGTTGTTTTATATGAATTTTTGTTTCGAATGTTAATGGGGCTTATAACATTACTGCAACTAATACCAAACTAACCACTCCAAAGTCAATTATAGGGGGGCCAACACCAATTTTTGTCAAAAATTATAGGCATTTTAAAGATGATCTAAATATTTATAGTTTTTGGTTTAAATTTTATTAGGCAAATTATATTTTTCAAATAACCATGACAACATTTATGCATTAATTAAAAAAGATTAGCCATCTTTATAATTGATATAAGATTAAATTTTACATGCTAAAACCTAATATAAAATTATGATAGACACATACAAATTATTTCCTGTGGATTTCAAGTTTGACAACATTTTATTTTTAAAATCTGAATCAAAAAAGTCACGGCCATAACTTGTTCCACAGTCATTTCGATGATTTTAAAATCGTAGAAAATACACTTTGTAACATGTGAGACGAATTATGTGTTTACAGAACATAAAAAAAGGTATCAATGAAGACGATATCTTCTTTCGGGCTTCAATAAAGCAACAAAGACAGAAAAAAACTCTTTGATTTCTTCTCATTTATTAACTGTGTTATTTTATTGTTTATTTTCATAAATAAATACAAATGTCCATTCAAAAAGATATACGATTTGTACCTACATGTGAATAACGAAACTTATAACTTAGCAAATCTTCTGCAGTCAATATTTATGTACAATATTTGTATATATATGTGTATAATATTATTTGAGCGCTCTACAGGGGTCTCGTTATGGGACCACCACCCGGGGTTCGAACCCGTGACCCCTTAGAACCTTCGCCGCCGCCGTCGCCCCATATCAGTCCATCCACAGTCATCACGTTTACTATTTGCGAACAGTTTGTGCTTAATTAGTTCGCACAAAATGCATTTCATATACTTATGTCTAAAGGTTTAGCTGTATGTGTTGTCTCAGATCGAAAACCCATAACCATATCAGATTTAATTAATAATATTCATTATTTTTTCCCTCGATAAAATAATTATTATATAGTTTTGACAAAAGATTTTTTACCAATCCGTGATAAATTTAAAATATGATTTTAGATTAAAACAGTGTTTTAAATCATTAACATGATTCATTCCAAGAAATCAATCAAAATTGACGTCAATTAATTTTAAGAATGTATAATTTTATAATTTTGAAAAAATGTTTTTTTTTATATTATTAAAAAATTTGAAAACATTAATTGAAAAAAAAAAACCATAAAAATAAAATCAATATTCCTTCTGTTTGTGTTTATAGTTATCGCAAATGAAAATCTAGCAAGTGTTTCTGAGGATTAATGTATACCTAATGGTAGGTATCAATATAAATATTCACACATTTTGTAATAATGAGTTTTTGTTTTTTTTTTTTTTGTTTATTCAGTCCGATTAATTTACTATATTCGTTAACAGCTGCCAGATCTCAAAATCCAAAATAAAAATTTAGGGATTCTTCCATTGAGATTCGGGCCTAAAACTACTAACGTTTATAACGGTAAGTTCGTCAGTACGTCACTTAACGTCACTAAAAGGGTCAATTCGAAATTGTTTGTATAAAATAATTATATTATTTATTAAAACTAGTATGCATTCTGAAAATACTGGTTTACTTTTTAATTTTCATTTTATCTTTATATCTCAATGTAAGCAGTACAGTAGCAAACGGAGTTTCAACTACCCTTAAAATCCTGCAGTTTTTCATTTTTGTTAGATGGATGACTAGTTTTGACTTTCCATAACAAGTTTTATTTAGGTACGATGAGTTTGAAAAACATACTCCTACAATTCGTTTTATTTTTGGTAATTTTCCGCTTCTTTCGAAAATTAGAAAAATTCCTAAATATAAACAGATATGGGTAACAGTTATTTTCTGACTAAATTTGGTGATATACGAGTACACTTAAAAACAAAGTAAAAATGGAACACATAGTTTTTTCTTGAAAATCGATACACATAACGATTGTTGTTTCATGCCTTTTACTCGCAAATGTTGAGAAAAAATCAAAATTTGTTAATTCTCAATTTCACTACCGAAAAAAGCAATTCGAAAAATTAAGTTTATTCAAAAAACTCGGTTATTCGGTTTATTCAAAATCGGTTATGATAATTAGAAAACAATTCTTTACATAATAGATATAACAAAACGCGCGTTAATTCTTATCTTATAACACAAAAAATTAAAAACTCAAAAATAAAATACTACTAGCTATATAAACAATAAATATATTTAGGTATTGTTAAGAATTCGTTTTCCTTACCAAGATTTCGATTTTTATCTACTATCAGCATACCTTAAAATACGATGTAAACACAAACAAAAATGATCCGAGTAAAACAAAAATATTTTAAAATAATTTATAATATTTGTAAGCCTATTATTTTCATTAAGTAAATTTAGACGAATCGTTTAGTTGAAAATTTTTGTTTCACTCTTGCGTTATTAAATTTCTATACTTAATATTAGACATTTGAAAAGACAATTATTATATTTCCTTAACTTGGGTTTGTAACTTAAAAATCAAATTATAGAAAAGAAAACTAGTAAGCGAACTGAGTCTATTGCTTGATTATTTCAATTGATTTGAAGAAAATTAAATGTTGACCGCAACTGAATTGTAATTATAACGTGACTCGGTCATTGGTGTATATCTACACATAAGTTGAATGAATTCCAAGAATTCCAAACTAATTTAAAGTTCAATTAAGTATGAAATCGCAGTCACATTATAAAATATAGTGAGAAAAAAAAAGAATATCCCAACGAGTGTATCACACACATTCTTATATTTAATCCAAGTGCAACTAAATGCGATTTACAGAAAACTGAACAATAATTACAATTTGACTGACACTTCTACCTGTGTTGTAATTGCCAACTGTCAGAGTGTTATTGTAAAATGTAACATTCATAATAATTCATTTTAAGTTAGTTCTGTTACACTCATTCTGGTTTAACAGTTAATCGTATTTGATTGTCAATGAAATTCGTCCCTTATATGTATTTATATATAATATTATATTCATATATAAAGACCATTTTTTATTATTAGGTATACGAACGAAAGCACAAATAAAAATACCTGGATAGATAATCAAAACGTGAAAACGTTGCCGTAGGCTAATCAATTTATAGCCGTTTAAGTTCGTATCTTTTTTATGGCTTTTATTTGAACCGAGTGTTTCTACCATTTGAGATGGATATTTAATAAGTGTTATTTGTATAAACGTTGGTACCTTGACCGCGTGTTGAATCTCGAAGGAACGTATTGTCCACTTAAAAGATACCTTACTAAAAAACTCAACTTATCTTTAGATTAATTGTCTTTCTCCTCGTATCGTACAGTTTATTTTATCAAACTTTCAATATTTACTATAAATATCACAATTAAATATCCAAATATGAAAATTTTGAAAATATCACGTTCTTCAAAAAAGGAATAAACAAGACAAAATTCTTATTTTAATTTTGTATTGTTAAATCAAAATAAACAAATTACATTTGAGATAATGAGCTTGGTTATAAATATAGTCTTTTATTTTTGTCATTATAATCAAGTTTTTTAAGTAGTTGTTTGAATTATTTTTTTTAAAGAGTAACATGTTAAAAGCATATCTTGTAATTAGTCTTAGCATAAATAAACTATCTGATGTGCAATGGTTCAAGTACCTACACAAGTAGATATTTGCGAAAAAAAAAAAACTAATTCAATTATTATCTACCGCTATTTTAGAAAATTTTAACAATAGAAGACATCAAAATTCCTGTTTTTTTTCATAATTAACTTTATGTTTTTCAACTTTTTTTTAGGTTTTAATAAAACTTATTTAAAAAATTGATAGCGTTCAAAAGATAAAATCCGTGTTGTTGAAATAAAGGTTTTTATATTTCAAAAGTTAATTTGAGAATCCAACCCCAACGATTGAGGCCTAGGTCCGATTGCACGGACATTTATACGGCTGAACCCTGTACTTATGTAAGTACTTTAATTTCAGACTGTTATGGGCTATCTTTTGAAATCATAGCAATTTAGATAATTCGTAATGAATAGGACGGGCACAAGGAAATGTGGAATGACATGGAGAAATATCACCTGCTTAATAAGCCTTATAAAGCAGTGAGTTATATTCAAAACACTAACCGATTATTTTTTTGATTTGTTTCCGATAAAGATCAAATGCATCCACTATAAACACCTACTTAAAAGCATTTAGTACCATTTAATATTTATATTTATTAATCGATTGTTTAATTGGAATTGCTCCCCTCTTTATTTCAATTTAAAACCTTGCTGCCTTTTTTTAAACATCTTTTTGTAAATATAATTTATCAGAATTGGTTGCATATATATAGGTAATATTTATGTAATATATAGCATTCCTATCATTCGAAATGTTATTTTTAAGGGCCATTAATTTCAAACCTAAAAGGTCAAAATAACAGCCAGTTCCAAATTGTGTCTGAGTTTATAAATATCAGAGCTAGCAGCCACCGAATGAATTTATTTGAACCAATTTTCTATTATTAGTTTAACAATAGAAAATAACTATGATCAAATGGGCATTTGAAACGTAGAAACATAACCCTCGTTTCATTGGAGAATTGTTTAAATTCCATTATATTGAAAAGGTGCATTTAGAACAGTATAAGTCCTAATTTCGATAATTGCATTAAAAAGACAAAGACAGGATTATTTAAATCTGTATTTAATCTGCATTATACGCGTGATTGATTATGTTTTGTGAGAATTATTGAAATGGAGCCCTGACTTGACTTTGGGCATTGAAATTGTGATAGGATCGTAATTGTAGATGATGGTCTACGACCAAATAACAGATAAACGGTATTGTTTCAACGCCGCCAGCCAATACGATTCAAATCGTTGTAATTATTTTAACAGACGGATTGGATTCGACTCGCTACAAATACGTTTTGGTCTCTTCTTCATATTTGATGTCTGATTATATTCGCTAGAAAAAGATTTCTTAGGCCCGCCGGCCATACTTCCATAAAACTGCATAAGCGGACATCAATAAATCTATACTTGAGTTTCGTTCGATCGCATCTATTAAAATCATTATTATATCAGAAATTGATTTTTGAGTTTCAATTTGATGTTTGAAACAAATAAACGATGTCTATCTTTACTTATCAATAGGTCATTCGTAAACTTTCGAGAAAAGGTAAAATTGCAAATGCTATGAGAAAATATAAAAATACACCATACACTTTGTAGCCATTAACGAAAAACGATTTAAAAAAACCCCTCACACATCCATCCATCTATTCATCCATCCAAATTATCCAAGTTAATCGCTTAATGAAAATGAAACGTTTACCTTCGTCCAAACTTATATTAATGTCTATATAATTGTCTTATAAAATGAGCATAATATTGAAAATAACATATTACATTTTATCCCTATCCCAATTAAATTATCAATGTGTTTAATGAATTTTTGATTATATCATCATATGCCCTTGAACTGCGTGAAGTTGGTGCGAATTGAAACCAAACGAGAGGCTCGAAATGTTTGATAATAATTCATATCAGCATATGGGCAAACAATTTGCGGTGGTTTCGAATGGAACAATTTATTTTCTATAAATTTGCGGTTGTTAAATTCAACAGTCTTGGTTGTATTTCAAATATTAACCGCGAAATGGGATCGTAAAACATTTTTTTTATTTGCAAATTTCTACGTCTGCACATGTACTAACATATTATATTGAATGATTTTTTCTCTTTCAGTTTAAATATAAAAGATATGATCATAATTTGAAATATAGCTACAATTTGTCTATTTTATATGTTAATTGGTTAACGCGCGTTAGTTTAACTGAGCGATCAGCTGTCGTGAATTGGAGTTTGGTGTGTGGTTTAATTATTTAATTACTGTTAAATAACATATTTGTTCATTCCAATAATTTTACGACATAATAAAATAAACAGCCGTAAACTTAACGCCATTGGCAGTTTTATTAATAACATGTATACGCATACTGCTTTTTTTCTTGTTTTTAAAACAATTAGCGAGTCAAGAAACAATATAAAACTTTACTTAGGTAGGTACCTATACATAAACTTTTCAGTTACAACTAGAAAAATAATTTCCTATTTATGGAAATTGAATTATATCATATATTTCGATAATTTTCTGGAAAAAAAAATGTCAAATATAAATTTGCTAGCGGTTTGCTAGCTGGTCACGTAAAATTTAACAATGTAATTAAATACAGTAGGTTTCAGAAAAAAACCTGGGTATGAAGTGAGAACCAAAATCACCTTACTGCAAGCAATAGCACGCTTTACCAGAATTTTATTGTAAACAATATCAATAAATGATTAGTTATAGTTTAGAAATAGTTAAACCAAATCTTTCGAGATTTTCTTGAAATTTTTAAAATTGTTTTCAACCCTTAAAATGGCAGAGGTTCTTTAAATTTGCATATGATTGATAATAGAGCAAGAATAGAATTTACGGGAATTTGATATTTTTGAGAGAAAACTTTGAAAATGGAAAACTGTCAACCCTTTTGAACTAGTTAGGGTGGAATTTTGAAAAATTCCCGTTTAGTGGGTACCAAAGCCCAACCAGGAACAACACTTTACAAATACATGTTTTATATACCTATTCAGTGGTTAGCCTTAGTGTGAATGTCAGTCAATAAATTTACTTGTTCATATATTTATATATTATTTAAGAAATCTATTTTAAACTGTATATTACAGTTAACACAAATAGCACACTTTATTTACCAAACAAATAATTATTAAAGTTAATCAATGTTTTAACATTTATCGTCTGATGTAAAACACTGAAATTAAATTTCAATTTATGAACTTACATAAAAGCGTAAGGTAGCACAACGCTTCATTCATCAAACAAGAATACAAATATCAATAAGGATTCGTCAAGTAACTGGGCACTGTGTAATGAATTGAGCTTAACATTTTAACTTTGAAATGAAAAAATATGAAAATTAAATGCTTAACTTGACGTTTTAAAAAAATACAACAAACATCTAGCTTGAATTTTACTTAACTTTAATCAAAATTTGAGCCAGGTAGCTTGAAAGTCAAGTCAGCTAGGTTAGAAATCAAGTCAAGCAGTGACTCGACTCTACATGCCACGCATTTTTAATAATTTAAAACTTTGAAATTTTGCTCTGATGACACATTATTTTCTAATCTTATAAATAGATTTCCTAATGCTAAATTATTTATATAAAAAAAAATGTTACAGTCATTCTAACTAATAATTTTTGAGTGGAAAATAAAAACTTTGTTTTCAAAACATCAGTACATTGAAATCAGAAAAACAATTTTTATACTTTATTGAATAGCTACAAGGCTACAAGCGAATAAAATAATAAAAGATATTATACGCATAAGTGTATATAGGTAGGTATCTACCCATAGATAGTACCAACCATTAAGTAAAAATAATTTTTTTCTAGATTTTATTTATTTAATTTCAAATTAAATATTTGAAATATATTGATTTTAAATCTCATAATCCATCCTAGTTATTGATTCACAATCCTCCCTTTAAAAACTCATAGGGCGTAAAACACTCAAAGAATAGGTCAGGTCGTTTGTTACAATTTATTGAATCTATATCCACTTGAACAACAACAAAAATCTTCCTGTTTCAGATTTTTTTATTAATATTTCTCTCTTGGTTAAACACACAAAATATACAACTCTATTATCTTTTATATTATTATTGTACATTGTATTATGTTTGATTGTACGCAAAAATTATTATCTGAGAGAGAAGAGGAATATCATTGACATAATAAAACGTAAACGTGAAAGCTAACCCTCGGCGGACCCTTTGTGCATGTGTATGTATTACGTTTGGGGCTGATGATGATTTGACATGACGTCATTGTATAAGTGCTGCCCTGCGTGCATTTTCACATTGGCCCTATGAAAATTTCTCACTTCCCATATATGATTTAATATAAGATGCATCACCAATATTTCGTTGATTGATTGCACTCTCGCATTGTGCAGAAGAGTTTCTCTCATTCACCGAATGGTTTATGAAAAGTAAACATTAGATGCACAATGCAATAGTATATCAAATAAGTTGCAGATCATATTTCCATTACCTACCCAATAGCACCCGAAATATGCCCTTTCTATTCACAACGAAAAATTACCCCAATAATGTACCTATTAATTATAGTTATATAAAAAATCGATTTCATGTAAAATATTTTCTATTTTAATTAAAAATTAAACGCACAGAAAAAACGTATAAACAAACATACGTCATTCAAATTGACAAGAGATATATCCTCATTAAAATTCATAGCATTACCTCCTGAATTTTTTTTCTTTCTTCAAATCGGACTTTCGAATTGGAAAGAGGAAATAAAGAAACTCGGCTCTCTTAATAAATCTACATAATAGCGCATGGGTTTATAGTGAGAACCAATCTAACTTAAAACCTCAATTTGAGTATTTGACAGGAACATGTCTGTATATTATATTTTAACATTCATTCAAATCACTACACAGAACAAGCTATGTTTCTATCATTCAATTAAAAAAAAACAAAATTTTTTATATTACAAAAACTAAAAAAAAAAAATTGAAAAGATATTTTGGAAAAATTTTTTTAAAATAATACTTTAATTTGTTTTATTTCAAAAAGTAATTATCTCAAATTGAAATAAAGAAATTGAAATTAATCGCACCATTGTAACTTCTTTAATTATAGGTTGTCATTGTGAGTGAAGAGTTGGTTTTCGAAAGAGAAATAACGTCTGGCTCTTTAATTTATTTTTGTCTTTATTCAAGAAGAATTAAAAGTAAACTTCAATCTAAATAAATCATTGTGTCTTTACCTTTTTTAAATTTACGCTCCATAATTCTTAAATATTTTATTTCATTTTGAAATATTGAACATGAATGTTTTGACTAACAAGTACTAATATCAAATACAAATCTTGAATTTATTCCATTTTTAAATAATAACATATTATACAGAAGTAATATTTTAAATATTTGAAAAATTAGAACATTTTATTTTTTTAAGTTGAAAACTGTATGTATTAAAACAAATTGAATCTAATTATTTTTTTTAACTTAACAATAAACATTAAAACTTGTGAAAATACATAGCATAATGTCTTGTTTTAAATTTTATTGATATCCTGTTATTTAATCTTTATTATCTCATACAGACAAAGAATTTGACTTATTTCCAGACAGATAACATAAAATGGATATAATTAAATCATTAATTTCTTACTTATTATAATTTTTTCGTGAAAAAGAAAATAATAAACGAGCATAGCGCAAAAACGTTTTATGTTAACGACTTGAACACTCATAACATAAAAATAAATTTAATAGAACAATCTAACGAAAGACATTAACCAGAATGATCTAACGACGAATCTGTCTGTAATACAGAGAGATTAGAAAAGGAAGAATCTCGTTATAACCCCTGACTCTACTAAAATGATAGAATGACGCTGAAGTTGAGAGAGAATACGATATATATGGAGAAATATTTGCTTTAAGTGTGAAAGATAGGCCAATTTAATACATTTAATTATATAGAGAAATCTAATAAAAAGTTGTGAATCACAGAATCATTAACTATAATTGGTGTCCACCAAACGTGAAACTGCATCGTAAAACAAACGCGAAGGAAAGAGCAATGATTTTCCTCTCGTTCCTGTTATACGTACGCATATATCATTAAGATATAGAACTGTTTATTTTATTTAAGTAATAACACTTGTACATATAGACGATATAAGCTATTTCCACATAAATAAGCTAGTAATATAGTTCCATTTTTATTGCATGCGTTAATAAAAAAGTTCATTATGATAAAATATTGTCTTATCGATGTAGTATATATACCATATACTTAGACAATTTCAGTTGTATTGGATGCGAGTAAAACTATAGAAGCTTGAATATTTAAGTAAACAATAATGTGACCTGAGTTAAAGTTCAATATCCAAACTATAATCAAATCTTTGTAGTTTGAAGCTTCCTCTTTTTAAGTACAAAGTGAATCTGTCCTTCAAGGATAATGAAAATCTCTCCAGTTCTTTGATTTTAAACGAAAAGTGTAATATACGTATAATGAAATTCTGAATGAAATCAAAGTTATTCCAATTAAAAAAATCAATAAATAATTAAAAACTATTTTTTATTATTCACCAGCAATAAAGTAATAAATATTAAACCTTATCAAAAATCAATATCATGCAAGTATTAATAATTAATTAATAAACCAATCAATTTAATTACAACAATGTTCAATGAACCAATATAAAATTAGCAGTAAATATTTCCGTGGTTTCCAATCATTAATGTAATGTAATCTTGATCGTTTTATTAAATTATCTACCACTTGTAATAATTTAAAGCTATATTTGAAAAGTATTTATTTATATAGAGCACAAAAATATTAAGTTATCCAGATGAAAACTCTTTTTCAAAAAATATTACATACCTAACTCATAACATAAAGTTGTAAACTACTAATATTGATTTCAAATGCATATCTACGCAATTAAATACAATTTTCTTATTACAGTTAATAGTTATTCTACCGCTTGAGTAAAATCCAAAGAATTTTAAATTAACGAACCATAGTAAGCAATTAATTTCGCATTTTATTGATAATAGAGGCGTGAAAACAGTAAAGTGTATAAATTAAATTTTCTGAATTGCATAATTAAAGTTTGATTTCTTACTTAGTAAGTACCTATATGATAGAAATTGAAAAATCAAAATACACATTTTAACAAAATATCTAAAATATGTTACGAAATTGAATAACAAAGAGATTTATTCAAAATCTAACAAACATAAATTTATTACCGATGATGTGTAAGAAATTGAACTTTATTGAATGAATAAAATGTATGAAATATGTGGAAAAGCTTTTGAGAAAATTTTAACAAATGGGATCGAATAGGAAACCTTTGTAACCCGATGTAAATGAGAATAATAAACGAAGGTAGAGGACGTACTTTGGTATGTTAGTTATTAATGCTTTTGTTCCACATATATTGATAATTAAGGTGCTACACTCAAATGGAATGTCGAACATATATTAATGCAACATTCAGCGTCACATTTTTGGAATTCATTCAACGAACACGTCTCGTTTATTTCATTTATTCGCACGTTATAATCTCTCTTGCGTTTCTTCCTTCATACCATTCGGCTATATGTCATAATTATATTACTACGTTTTAATGCAATATTTCAAATAAAATACATAATATATCGTCCCCAAATGAATGCCTTATGAATTAAAATAAAAATATAAAAAGATAACTGTCATCATCACAAACATTTTGTTTTACTTATTTGTTTAATTTTTTTTCATTATATTTCACTTTTTGTGTATTAAATTTATTGTTTTAAGCTTTTATTTTTCAATTTTGTAAGGTGTTGTATAAATAAATTAATATTATTATTTTTTTGTAATTCTGTATTAATTTAAGCCAATGTCACTAAAAATACTTCCTTTTAGCTAAATAAAATGAATTTAAAGTGTTTTATTTATCAAGCTTCTGAAGTGACTGTAAATGATAATTTTTATTCTTTTTGACGTGATAACGTCTTATAAATTGATGAACTTCAGTGATATCATATTGCACCTATTATTACATATTTTCTTCATATTTCAGCGTGAAAATCTTAATTAAGAAAAATTTTAAGCAATATTATAATTAGAATTGCTTACTAGGAGTGCGTTCTATATAAACAAGTTTCAAATTTTGTCAATATTCTCATGAAAGTTAAATATACTTTTCTGCTAAAATCAAAATAAATTGCAAACCTTTACCATTTTTAATGCCAATAAACAAAAACAAATTCAAATCGGTTAATTGCAGCTATGGTTTTTTAATTATATCAAGCAAAAATAAAAAAGTAATAATTAGATACCAATGGGCATTTTAAACAGTTCTAGTTTCCAAATGTTTTTGTTTTCAAACAATTGTAGCAAAAAAAATAGTCATTTGTAATGCGGTTTTAGTTTTTACATATTCTATATTTTTACGTACATATTCAGCAATAAATAATTAAATGTATATGATCATCACAAATTTTTCAGGTTGATATTATAGTTCTTATAGTAATTATAATGTGTGATCAAAATATTACATTCTAATAAAATTTAAATAAAATGTTATGGGTATATGATATGATTTATTGCAAAATATTTTACCCAACGTCTTTTTGAGATACCGACGTAGGTACCTTAATAAATTGCACAAAATTAATGTAGACCAACAAATATTTATGTTAAATTTAATAAAGAAACGCATCCAAATGAACATTGCAAATAAGATCATCTGTCTAAATTTTATAGCGTGCAATCACGAAATCAATCGTGAATTGCTCAAATTAATTGTCTGGTCTTTGCCTCAAAATCATCCAAGCTTGTTGCAAGAAGAATACATTTGACTAAATTTCTTATAAGTACGTTAACATTAAAGAAGCGGCAAATTCAATGTGTGTTTTAGTTTTGTTTATTAAATTAAATATAAAAAAATACGTAGTTATATAAAAAACGGAAGTTTACCCAGTCTAGAAACACTTACTCCATATGACCACCATTTATTTTACATCTTATTTACACAATGATATAAAATATTATATAACACCTCGGTTATTTTATCGTTATAAATTATAACAGTAATAAAAATTTTGACAGCCTAACATAATATTATATTATTTCCTCTACAATTAAACGCGTACGAAGGCTTAGTTCCTGCTTGGCAATGTTGATGGCTAATTATACAAAGAAGCCCATTTAAAAGAAAAATAATTTTTAATGTTGAATTAATTATCGATTCAAGTTTCTTGAACATATTGAAAAGTAATATAAAATCGATAATGGCAAAAAGTACTTTCCTGCATTCATTCCCTTCTTTAAATAAAGGGATAACATTAAGAAAACGCCCCAATAGCTTGAAGAATTTCGAACTAATCGATAACGTTGTTGTTTGAAATGTTGATTGCTGTTTTGTGTTGAAGATGATAAGGCGGAAATTTAATAACATTCGTTTTTATCATTAGGGAACAGAATAGATTAATCGCTTTTTGATAGCAGATGTATTTATAATAATATGGTTTATTGCCTTTACGTCGTTTACGAATTATACAAATATATATAATATGGTGAATATTTGCATGACTTACAGTTAAAAAGGTACTTGAATAAGTTGAATTGAAAAAGGGAAAACAACTTAAACAGTCCAATATGTTAACTTTAAATAGTTAATTATTATTCATATCTCTGCGTGCAAAAGAATCGTTTTGAAAAAAGCAAAGAAAATCTTTATCTCTTTTTACTTGTCAGGTATTTAAACATACACTTTTTTTTTTATTTTTAAAGCTTTCTTTTAAATTTATTAAGGAATATTAATTGTAAAACTATATTGATTATAAGAGATAGTACATACTTAAATATTCAGCTTACTTTTGCATAACACAATATGTAAGTACCCATATAATATCATGTTATGTACGTTCATATGGCTCATTTAAAAAAAGAAAAACTTTTTTATTCTTGCTGTTGCTCTGTTCATATGTCATCCTAATTTGATTTCAGATTTTATATAAAATGGCTAAAAAAATTTCAAAGAAATATTTTAAGTAATCACAAGAGTCACTAGGATAAAAGATTCTTTTTATATTTGCGTTTGAATCAGAGTTCTGAATTAGCAAAGCAACCTGAAAATCAAAAGAAAATCTTCATCGGCTCGAAAATTAGACTTAACAAAAAATTAGCGAATTTTCGTAAGACGAAATTGATTTACGACTTACGTAGTTACTAAAAGACTTCCCATAGTAGGTATATGTATGTTTTTATATTCACAAAGTTGTAAGAATTGAAGATCTGATTAACAATAAACATAACACAGTACGCGATATTTGAAAATCTGTCATAACTTAAATTTTTTAATACGAACCATGTTTTTATTCCTTTTTTACAAAGCATTAAAAAGAGTTAATATTAAAAGATATAAGTTATTTAGTAATAAGTAATAAAATCATTCCCAAATCAATTTTTTAATTATAACAAAAATGAAATAGCGTAATGAAGTATTGAAACAAAAAATAAATAATTCAAACATTTGTTGGTTAATAAATTATTTTCTAATCAAAAATTTTGCTAGTTTGTTTTTGTTTTTTTTTTTTTTGGTGTTTTATGTTTTAAGTCGTTTTAACAGCTTAGGTCATATCACGACTGTCTAAACACAGAAAATTTCTGTTGGTCAATTTTAATCTTAGGTCTATGATCTTAAGTCTAGGATTCAACGGGAATCGAACCCGAACCACTTGACACATGAAGTGGAGAGAACTACTGCTCTAGCCACTGCGCCAATAGGTGGCTCCTTTGCTAGTTTTGTTTCTGTATTAAACACGAATCTAAAATTTTAGCTCTTTTAGCAACGCTATAAATGAAAATAATGCTTTCCAAAGTATATACCACATTTGAAAATTAAAAAATTATTCTTCAATGCAATATTGATTATATTTGTATAATTTTAAATACTTTTTTAGAAAAATATCAGCATTTTGATTGTTGAGTACTTTAGTTTTGCGTAGATATGCATGTATTTAATATATTGTAGCGAAGAAAAACAGATACAACGAACAGCATGGAAAAGACTGGAATATTCGAGAGAGTTCGATTGTCAATAATAAAATATTTGGATTTACTTGGTCGTCTATTAACGATCTTGAAATATTCAAAGTTTCGGAAATCGAAATTCCTAAAAAGTGCGAGAGAATAATAATTGTTTGCCTATATAAAAAGCGACCAACTAAGGACGCACAGTCACTCAAATGGGTTCATTCTGTGAATACAAGTGATTCTAGTAATAGTGATAAGGGCGATTTAAAAAGTGATTGATAAGTGATTTTTGTAATAATTTGTTTTCTCAGCGAGTTAAAATAAATAAAGTAGTTTGGTTTATTAAACGTTTTGTAAAATTTCTATCGCTGAACTCTTAACTAGAAGCCCAATACAGGTTTGAGAATTCACGTTACAATATGTTGTAATACTTAAGTGCTATATTTTTAATATTATTATATAATTTAAAATAATAAAAAGTTTCACTCACACTCACCCATGTGGCCATTCTCATAGGGAGGATAGTCACCGTTGTCAAGCCGATGTTTCTTCATTTGATGGTGATGGAGATGAGAGGCGGCGAGGCTGAGTCCCACAGGAGCACGTTTCGGCGGGCGACCAGGCCTGGAGCTGCGGAATAGTAGAGAGTTACTGTGGTTAGAGACAGGTGTTAGTCGCATGCCCTCTGCATATCCTATCCTATGTTATACAAGAATTTAGGATTGAGACAAACAAGGAATTGTCTTAAAACTAAAGGATTTTTATCATTCTCAAAACAAATGCATAAATATTACTCTATTATATTATATTTTTCCTGCTTTTACTTTATATCAACCCATTTTCTTGAGAGAATTATTTTTATGTGTGTCATTTGATATGTCCACTTCCCTCAATATTGACTTTGATCCCCCCAATGAAATGTTGTGCTTTTTGTAATGGATCACAGACAGATGACTGATCACTCAATTGTCTCTGACTTCATGAGCAAAATGAATTTTTCGTTCTCGAATCTTGTAAGAGCTTTTTGCACAAAACATCCATATAATATGCCCATGTATATGTTGACTTAATTATGAATTCAATATAAACAAAGTCACCCCTTGCAAAATGAATATTTGTAACGATTATTTCATTAAATAAAACAGTCAAAATTTGTGTGGCTTGAATTATTCGAAAATTATTTTATAACATTGTACTCATATAGGTACATAGTTTTATACATTGTAAAAGGGAGATCGCCCTTTCGAACGTTTAAACGCGTGTTATGGCCTCCCCATTTCCGCACATAGACGACAGGTAATTGCAGACGCAATGTCTCATTTTACGAGTCGCCGTCTGTGTTAATCATTTTGACCCGAGGCTGGTCTTGTTAAATTTAAATCACAACACTTTCAGCAATACGATTAATAAAAATTTCCACTTTTGCAAAGAAAAAAAAAACGTTTTGTTCTTATAAAGTAACACAGATTAATTTGGATATAATAATAAAAAAAACCATAAAATATTGAATCCAATAGTTAGAAACACGATATGGGATTATTTTGCCCCAGTGCAGTATATTACATCACTTGTCTAATATCTTATATAAAACACATTTGTACACACACGAAAACCCTCTGAACACAAAAAATATATCAAATAAAAAAATTTATGTTTTCTTGGGTGTGTTAAGGTTTTCCATTATCTTGTCAAAACGTTCAAAACCGAGAAGATTTTTGCTGAACAAAAATATATTTTGTTTTGGAAACGAAGGAATCTCTAACTCAATTACAGAAACCTTCAATATAACTCTGGAGCTTAGTTCTTTATTTTTGATTAAGTAACTGTAAGTGTTACGAGATAAATGAAACGGTTTAGTTAAGGTCTGAGAGCCATTACTGTCACATATGAAGATTTGTGTATTCTGTTATTGCAATTTGGAAAATATATAGCGAAATACCACACAATTGAAAGTTTCACTCTACTTAATAAATGTTGTATCTATAAGCTTGTGGATAAAATTAGTTGTATTATAAACCATTTATTTTATTTTCGTATTTTATTTAGTTAAGTACTAAATTCAATTAACATAGAATTACTTGAAAATATTTAACTTTTAGCAAGTAACCCGAAACACAAAAATTATTTGAATATTGTCTATTATGGTGTTTAATATTAATGTATCTAATATTACGCCTATACCTAAATTAAATAAGCCATAAAATGTAAAACGCTAAAGATGAATTAAAATTGAAGAGACTAAAAACAGATGGTTAAACTTAATATTTTTATAACTTAGGGGCAAATATGAATTAAATCCTCACTCCACATGGATTGTGAGAACGAATATCTACAAGAGCAATAAAATGTATAGCACAGAAAAAGAACCGTTACTAATATGCATGGCGCGTTTTTCTCCTTTTCATTTTCCTACTTAAAAATGAATAAACGCTAATGCGACATCATTATTACAATGAAGAAATCACATCAGTCGTCTTAGCGACTCAAAGAGGGTGAGATTAGTGGAAATTTTTTGGGGACTATTACATAAAAAAGTCTTTATTCTCATTGTAGGAGATAATTTTCATAATGTAATTAGAGCAATTCTCTCGGTTGGTTTTCTTGCAGGGTCACATCTTAAAGCAAATATACGCAAGGGCAATGTCTTCTATGAAGTTTTGTTCGCGAGTAAACGTATATGAAAAAAAAACAAATTGTAATTTGCATTGTAAAGATTCCAACTAGATTTATAAAATATTAAGGTTGAGTTCACTATATTATTCACTGGCATGTAACGATTATCATTTTCATTGTAATGTATGAATATAATTATTTCACATCAATTATTTATGGCAAATTATTTATTAAAACAAATGTATATTTTTCATCCGACAAATTCGTACATATGTTAATTATTTCGTTTGATCATAGATATAAATTATTGTAACATTACCTTGATTTATAAATTAGATCTTAATCAAATATTGAAATCTTAATTTGAAATAGTTTTTATTTCAAGTTCTTATTTGGTTTAATATATGTATAAAAAATGTATCTGTTTAATACTTAAAACCTTTCTTTTCTATACATGTACAATATGGTTTTTAGGGTAATACTGCCACATAAGCGTTAAGAAAACCAAATAACCAAAGACTTATAGTTGAACAATTTGGCAATTGAAATTAATAAAATGCATCTGAAAACGAAAGAAGCAATAGAATGGTGTATATTAGTCCGTAAATTCGGCGTGTCTATGGAATTTACAAATTATTTAATTTTCCAGTTAAATAAACTTGTTTGTTTCCTCAAGCACTAAGTGGAATCCGCTCAACTGTAACTAATGTTTGAATAACAATTCCTTATCTCTTTGGTCGGGACCTGGATAAATTCATATATTGTCTTTGTCTGAGCTTTTCCGATCTTCTTCTGCCTCGGTTTGTATTTGCCAAATAAATTAAATACGGCCTCTCTCTTATTCTTCTTATTCCTGCTCCCATCTAAGTAATTAAACTAGTTAAAAGATTCTCGTTTTACGTTTTTACCATGTAATTGCTTTCTGATAAAAAAATCTACTGTTTAGTCAGTCAATTGACTGAAGAAAATAAATTTAATATAATTTAAATTATAAATTATTTTGTCTCGATTTTTCTTCAATACTTTCACCATTTTTTTTTCCTAGAATTTATAATTATATAGTCATACTTTCATTAGGCAATGATTCTTTAATAAAACCAACAAAATTCCATTCATTCCGTATGGATATTATTTAAGAAAACATATGTAACGGTACCGTCAAAAAATTGATATTTAATAAAGTATATAGGTAGAAGAAAACTATAATTCATTTTCATTGATCTGTTTGCTTTAGAATAATTTTAGCGTAACGTCAAAACAAATATGAAATATGAAAATTCTTCGCCTCGATTACTGCTATTATTATTTTAATAATTTTTTTTTGATTCCAACCTGAAAAATCTTCTATTTTTAAATACTTAAAATGGTAATTTAAATCTCTTATATTCTTTTTGTTTTTGAGGATTTCAACTACAATGAATGATGTGGTCAAGAGTTATCTATTTAAATACAATTTTCAATCGATGTTTATACCAATTATAATAATTTATAATTTTTCAATCGTAAAATTTAGATTAAATTTCTAAATTTCATTGTAAATCTAAGAAACAATTTCTAAACACTGATAATAAAGTATTTCAATTGAGAAAGTATCCATTACAAAAATGCAAAAATTTTCAAACTAAGAAACGCAGATCTGAAGTTTTAACGTACGTAAAAGCATTAGGACGCTCCATCCATCAAAGAAGGACATATTATTCAAATTTTTCAAGTGATTGAAATAAAAATAATGTTTTCAAAATTTTCACTGCATTTAAAATAAATATTTAAATATCAAATCAAGACAAATACTGATTTTGCAAGGTATGTCATTTACAAGTCACAATGTCACGCAAAATGCATTTGAAAAAATATCCAACTACTTGCCTTGATGAATCCTAGTTATTCTTGACGTTGAAAAATTATAAAACTGTTTTTAATAAATTTTACCCTTCAAGCAAAACAGAATTAGGGATCCACAAATAATATTTCAAAGATTTTTGCTTTTTTATCATTAGCTAAATATCTTTACGAAATGCAGACAAATAAAAATTTTCAATTGGTTCAGTTAGTTTACTTTTCCTTTAATGAACCTATCAAACCTCATTTATAAAAACAATAAACAAAAACTTTACATAAGAGTTAGTATAATTAAATTAAATTAAATCATTTTGTAAATCCATCATAAACTATTTTTAATATAGAGGAAACGTTAACGATACTTTATCAATAGCCAAATTAAACTAAAGAAAAAAAACTTGACGCAAAGAAATATCGTTCTCTAGTGAAGTTTATTATAAATTATAATAGTATATAATATAGTAGATCATAATAATAAAAACTTAAAATATACAGAGATAATTCAAAAATAAACAAACTCATTTGTAACGTATTAAAGTTAAGACATCGGGTGTTGTATATCTTCACATTATGAACTTCTAAAAATCTATAATACCGCGTTTATTTTATGTTTCTGTTTCATATAAACGTATTTATACATATGTTCTTGTAAATTTGACATAAATAACGGCATTAAAATAGATACGTACATACATAAAATTTAAATTCGTTTGTTGGAAAAAATAACAACCATGATGAGTAAACATTCCTTAATATAAATAATATGTGAGTTGATTTTTTTTCGTTATTTTCTTTTTCTTCGATTATTATGAAGGATATTTTTACTAAAATAAATTTCTTTTCATAACATATACATCACTATATATAGAGGATTATTTTTTAAGTAGTGTCAAACCAAAAATGTTTCCAACTTTAACAATGTTTGGTGTTAATATCAAATTAACTTAAAATGTACATCGTTATTTTATGAAATAAATAATGTTCTTTTATGTATTTATTTAGTACCAAATTATAATGGTTGGTTAATACAATGTACAAAATTCGGTTGTTAAAAAATTTATTTATTTCCGGGCATGAGAAGCAAATAAGATATTAAAACGCAAGAATAAATTTAACTTGATAAAAACTTTTGAAGTTAGAACGTCGTTTTATCAGTTCTATAGTTATATCTTAAAATACGTAGGTATATGTTTAAGTAAACATGTAAAATCATATGGAAGAAAAAAAAATTATATTAAATTTTATCTTACATGCAAACATTTATGTATATACGAGAATTCCCGCGTTGCATCTTATTGTAAATGATAATAAATCGCGACTGAATCCAATGAATTTTCCACTCGTATATCCATTATCTTGTTTCTCGAAAAAGGTGCACGCGAGGTAAGTAAAGCATCTACATAATGGTATTCTATTTTAATGTCTCCGTGGAGTAATTGTAATTCGGAAAGAAAAGTGGTGTTCGGAGTCGAAGAAAATGACTTTTTTCCTGTTTTATGTTTTAATCTGGGATTATGAATCTTTAACTTATTACTACCATATACGAGTAGATACGTAGTAAGGGGACGTTTGAAATGACACAAATGTGATGTTTCTACCTGCCCTTAGCACTGTTTTAAAATGGCCACTTGAGTCTCGTTCAACAATATACATATAGTATACATATCAAATTACATAAAAAGTTTTATATAACATTTTTAAACCAAATTTGCTGTTAAAATAATATAAAAACCGTTATCTACCATTTTAGTTGGTATATGAAAAAAAAAAATTACAACAAAAATTCATGTCTGGTATAGTCATACGAAAATAATTAACAACTATTGGAACTTACGTATGAGAAGAGCTTTTTGCAAGAAAATAAGACGTGTAAACTTTGTGGCAGAATTTTTTCGAATCAACCCTTCTCTAAAGATTTTTCTATCAATTTCTTCAAAAGCATCGCAGAAAAATAATCGGTTGTGCGTTTGAATTAGTAGGTAAGGAAACTCCAATTTTGTCAACTGAGAGATGTTTTTAAAAACTAATAGGAGTATTATTTTTGTTTTCTTGTTGTTTTTAATTATTGGTCTCGTAACATTCCTTTAATTGTTACTTTCCTGATGCTTGAAAACTCGTTTATTAGTTTCTACTTTTCATTTTACTACTAGCGTTTCTTGCAACTTTATCAATAATTTTTATCAATATTTATTTTATATTTTCAATAAGTGAAAACTATATTCAACATATGCCTATGTAATAAAATAAAAAAAAAAACACGTAATATTCCTTAACTGCCCCCGTCAAAAAATTCTTGAAAATCATTTATTTTTTCGGGCGTCACAGTGGCTACCAACTTTAATCTAAATATTAAATATAGTAATTATATGATTATTAGAAACATGTTCAATGTTTTTTAGGTGAACCTACTCAGCATAAGCATACTCGTAAGAATAAAGATCTTTAAAAGTATTCAACTGTGTCTTTGATGTATAGAGTACCACTTTTTTTGGTAGCTATATGTAAAAATTGAAATTTTAAATTACTTATCGATTCACGTTTCATATCACAGGATAAAGATTTAAAACTCAATAGGTAGTTAGATATCAAAAATTGCTTGCTCAATAAAATAAGTGTTACTGTCTTCCTAAATATATTCTTTTACAACTAATAAAAATAATAAGAATGCATACCAATATATAGACACATATTTACATATGTAGATATATTACACATTTATTTTTATTTTTTTGTTGCTAAAAACTTTAATTGTGGGAGCTAACAGGCTGCAAGATCTTTTCAGACAGTTGTAAGACTGTATCTAAAAATTATTGTATTTATATAGCTTAAATTAAAATTTTGAAACCATTGCACTATAATTTATAGTGAAAAACTACAAATAATAATTAATTTCATGTAAATGGAGAAAAAATTCCGAAAAAAACAATTAAGTGACGATAGTCCTCATAAAAAAATTCGTGTTAAAAAATTATTACAAGAAACAATGCCCGGAACGACAATTATCCTTTATAAGCGTGTGATTTTTGCTTTGGACACGCCATAAATTTTGAACCCAACGTATTATCAGCGACAAATCTATTTCATTGAAAAGCAGAATGAGAATAAAAATGTTATCTAAAGTTTATGGCATTTTGGTAAACCAATATCACATTTGTATTAAGTGGATATTGTGAATTGAAGTCTCATGATTTTTTTTTAAATTACTATTGGGTAGGAGTAAAAACGCAAAGCATTTTTATAATGTTATCAAGCGCATCATCTGTCAGAAAGAAACCCCTATAGAAAAAAGATTCAATGTGCTATTTACACAAGTTTTTTTTTATATGAGCCATGTTAAATGGCTTATGGAAAAGCCACATAATGTGAAACTGATACGAAAAAATATTATATATTTAGATAAATAAAAATCAGTGTATGCTTCTTTCAAATCCACCCCAAAAAAAAAAACTCAATAAAATTGAAAGGGGTCATACTATATTCGATCCATAGCAATACGTATTATAACGGAATAACCGGTCATAATATTCGAGCCCAACCCCTAACTAAGTATTTTTTTTATTATCAATATCGTTTTATATTCACAAGATTCCATAAAAATAATTCATGATAAACAAATCAAACTATAGAATAATCGGGTGAGAAAACATCGATCGCCGCACGTGAGCTTGAGAAATTCAAATTCAGATATGAATTCGGTGGAAGCAAAAGAAATATTTTGATACAGTTCAACACGAGCTTAACAAAACACATTATTAATATTTCCTTTGTAACCAAAGTTTACCCCAAAATGTCTTCGGGCTACAAAACAGATGTAATACTGTCCAAATAAACAGAAAAATATTATACACATAAGAATAAACATGAAAATATTGCGCGGATTAACAAAACTGATTACACATCACAAACAATAGTTGAAATCCTATTATTTTCAATAGTGAAAAGATGATATTTTACAAAAGAAGCGTAGCCTTCAAACAATGTAAAAAATTTATGAAAATCATTCGATGAAAAAAATTAAATTATCTTAAGTTGTTAAAACTTCCGCTGTAATATATGTACATATGCTGATAACATATAATCGCTGAGGTATATTCGGTCACAACTTATTTTACAGAACATTTAATTTTGAAAATTATAAGTATTGTTACTTAAAAAAAAAAATTCAATTAATTTTTTGTTTATTCAGTATTGTGAAATAGGTAGTAAAATACCTAGTGCATAATTTATTCATGTTTTTTTTTCTATGGCTATAGCTATGTACCACTAATGTCACTACTTTAATTGAGAATTAATAAAAACGTACGTTTTTACTTCTTGGGTAGTTTATGTTAAAAGGATTCACTATTTCAAGTTTTACTAATTTATAAATTATACAATATAAAATTTAACAATGCCAATGTAATTTTAAAATCATCAAAAATTGTTCATTTTTATTCGAGCTTAAAGATTTTTAGATAGAAAATTACTGAAAGGAATTTAATAATTTTAAAAAGATATTTTTTTTTATTTTTTGTAATCTAAGACTAAAACATGTAATATATTTTAACAGTGTTTAATAATATTTTGAATTTTCTTCTTTCCAGTTAGGTACCTAAATACTTTATTTGAAATTTAAAAAAATAATATAAAGTTACAAATAAATAATAAGTGTCCATAACAAATGTGTCTAGGATATTAAATATTCAAAATTATGCACCGTAATATTTAGATGATGTTAGAATTTCATCAAGTTAATACAAAAACAGATCGATCATACGCTTGTCGTTTTGTGCAACGTTTTCACCTGGATTTTTTTATTAAATCGGCCAACTGAAAAAAGAAATATATAAAGACTTTTATATTTTATATGTATATATGAATTCCCGTATACAAATAAGGTTTGAAAAACGTTTTTTTAGAGCAGATGTCTGTTTCAGTATCGAATTATGTAAGAGATACATATGGGTTTGAGTAATGCCAGAAAGTCATCAAGAGACCCAAGGGTTGTTTTGGTTTCTCCGAAAAATGCAGTATAAGAGATTAAGGGCGCGGTATCTCTTCTATGAACGCGTCTGTTTAAAATAAATTAAATTTCGATTATCTCAAATGCGAGATATAGCCTTCACATCTTAAAAATTGATAGATGTTAAATTAATTGTGATGAGATTTAAAATTGCTTTACTTTTATACATATATTGAAAATGAATCCAAAGCAAAAAGCACAATTCTCACGATAGGGATTTTGCGTATATTTATACAAACATAAGAAATATACAGTTTCCATTAAGGGTGAAAACGCGACGGATGAAGTTGATCATCACGTAACACCTTTATTTCACACCAGTGTATGTAGACAGTAAATAGAAACCCGGGAATTAAACGTTCACACTCAATTCCAAAATCTCGTTTGAACTAATCCTTTCTCTGTATATCTTTAGTGGGTGAACGAAACAAATATTACACATATATAAGCTTCTCACTGAACCTTTCAAGTTATAGCTTTTTCTATTGCAATCGTGCTGGCGACCATATGAGTTTTCTCCCCAGGCTTCCATTTTTCCTCGTAGCTGCTTGATTCACTGATTAAGCTAACAACTTGAAACGTGCTTTAAAACACTTTATGTTCATCATATGTGAAAGATTTCTTCATAATATTGACAAAATATTTCTCTTTTATTTTATTTCATAAATAATTATTGATTGTTAATTATTGAGGTAATGTTTGTGTATCATTTTTTTAATTTCTTCAATTCTAATTCTCTTCAGTAGGTAACGGAATTACTTTCTTTTAGTAGTATACAGTAGAGGAAGTTTTTTAATCGGATCAAATTTTTTTTTTAATTTAAAATTATTGTCGCTTTGACTACGGGGTCATTTCGCGATTTCTTTGTTAGTTGGTATCTGTTGTGTATCAGATCTGTAGATATTACAGTGATTTTTTCATTGACTTCCATCTTTGTTTGAAGTCAGAGACTTCCGGGTTCAGCATATTCCTAAAATCCTGTTGAGCGGAAGTAGAAGGACAACCAGGGTCCGACCTTACCAGGTGGGGAACATCAATAAGCCCTCCACTCAAATTTTTGATTTCGAGCTTTCGTCGGAAATACACATTTTAAGATTCTCTGAGTCCAAAAAGTGGTTTTTAAAAAAATGTCTGTGTGTCTATATGTGACAGCGTACTGTATCGAAATTTTTGTCCAACGTTCACCAAACTTGGAATTTTACCTTCATATTTCAGTTTTTTAGTTTCTAGTTGTGCCGCGAAGCTATGATTAAAATCGGTTGACAGTAAGCCCCACTAGGTTATATAGGTTTTAAATTTTTTTTTTTTTCAAACACGTCTCTAACGATTTTCTTTAAACTTGCTATAATTATTAGACTCATTAATGCCTATAATTTTTAATTGACACGTTTTCCTGGGAAAATTCAAATAACGGTGGTTATGGGGTTAAGGGTGGGAGTTAGTAAATATATAGAAACTGTAAACATATATATAGTTCTGTTTAGATAGAACCAATCGTGAGTTTTATTTATGTTTTTTTAACCATCAGCAAATTTCATGTAAAAGAAAGTTCTGCAACGAGTTCCAGCAGATTTACAAATTTAATGTTGAATGAAAATTAATAATTATATGTATAACATTACTAATGTCTAAGAGTAACACAATATTTGCATGTAATAAAGCTGGACTGAGAGATGTTTTTACGTTTTAAACATTTTAAAATTTCTAAAATATAAATACAAATTTAATTTATTCTTAAAACTATCCGGCTCTGCTCAAAAGGGTGTAATTGAAAATGAAAAAAAAAAAATAAAGTTCGGTGAATCATTTAAATCATTAACAGCTTATCTACTCGTTGTTTGAAAGTTTTCGAAATCTTTATTGGCTTTAACGCCAGAAGTCTTTATTTTTTTAGTATCTACAATTGTTTTAAGAAAAGTAATTAATAATAAACAAAAATGTTCACTTTTATCTTACTAAACCAGTCACAGTTATATGGAAAATTAAAAAAAACATCTATTAGGCGTAGAATAATTTGAAAAAATTACAAAGAGTAAACGGTAGAGATACATTATGTATAACTAGTATAACCATCCAATGCTGCCTTTTTAATATAAATTACAAAGCTAAATAGAGATTTTTTTTAATACCGAAAAACGGTTTGCATAGAAAACAAATAAAAGAGGGATGTTACACTACCGCGCCAAAAGTTTACAAATTAATTTTTGGCTTATCTATATATTACCTGTTACAGTCGTCCAAGTGAACATTATTCATCATCTCTATAACAATATTGCAAGCCCACATTTGGTCCGAACGAAAATACTTCTAATTTAAAAAAGCAGCAAAAATATCTAAAAAATATTGCAAAACTACAAACTGTATATTTTTTCATGTAATAAAACAACGAAAGAACTTTCTCTCTCTTTCTTCTTTATTTGTAATAAGCTTGATGTGTTTGTAGATTCTGTTTTAATATAAAATGCCCATTTCTTATGTATGTAAAAAAATTAAATAAACCACAACAAGACGTTTTTTTAATACGAGGGAGTATTTTATATTACTTTCAGAGAGTAGAGAGAAGAAACCAAGTTAAGTTTTAACGTGTGGCCGTTTTTATTATCAGCATAAATAGGTAACGCGTAGGGGATGATTTCAACAGTATACAGTTATAAAAACGATGAAGAAAAAGAAAAGTTTTAATAATATTAAAAATATTACTAACGTGGAACCAAGCATTGCCCAATATGAATTTAATTTATTAAAATATTAAATACAATCTGTTCTCTTTGGGGAATATATCTACCCACATTAACCGAATTTTGATCGTTTGCGTGCAACAAAGAAGACGTTTTATTTTCAAATCATTTGAAACTGTTGTGGTGCTTTTTAATCGTTTATTCTCATTGATGTATTAGGGAAAATGAAAAAATAATATTTAAAAATGGAATGATGTTTTCATAAGAACGCCGCGCCGTACTATGTTGGACACTGCGCCACGTTGGATGGCTCCTTTCTTAACGTGGCAGTTTCGTAGCGTTTGTTTGGTTACGGATGTTGATGGCACGTGTCCGAGATACGTCACTGGTTCGTATTGTCTATACGCATATATATATAATATAATATGTGAAGTCTTAGTGTATCATGTGAGTGTGACTATTGTTTTGTTTGTAATAAACGTGAAATGTTTTCGTTATCCCACGCCATGGACAACGAATGAAATATGAAGTTCTTCTCTATATTATATTTATTTTAGAGAATGCATCTCCGCCCATTATTATCGTTTTATGTTTTAAAATTACGAATCATGGACAAATAGATATCATTAAATGCAATATTTATGTTCAGTCGTTAAAATGAAAGTAAACAAACGAAAAAAATATCTACAGACTATATTTTTAACCTGGCACTTTATAGAAGAAATCATCAACTACCTACTGCCAATCAATATTTCATAACTTCAACGATTAATGAAACAAAAATTAAAATTTATAAAACACCCAAAATTGTATTGGTTGATTTTTGATTTTTTTGTAAAATTTGTTAAATTTTAATACAGGCAATGAGAAAATAACAATTAGCTGCTAAAAATAATTCAAAACGTTTTCAAATAAAAAAACACAAGCGTGCATTTCAGGGAACCCCAAACATCGATTCTTTTAATTACTTTCAAGGTTAATAAATCAAATTATAATTTCAGTATTTAGGAAGATGACCCTTATTGAAGTCACAAAGGTAATGAAATAAGCACCTGAATTGAAGAATTCAGGACACTTTATGAACTATTGCATTTTTCGTTTTAATTTATACCTAGGCAATATACAAGGATAGTTTCGATAAAAACGACCTTAAATATTTTATTTTCAAATTGTAAATCAATGTTTAAGTAAAGCAATAGCAGTCTTTGATGAAACAAATAACAATAAATTTCGAACAACTTTATTTTTGGGTTTTAAATTTTTGGATCTGTGATTTGACATGCGAGTTTAAAGTACTAATGTATACCTACGTAAGAGCTAGTGAAAATCAGAAACCTTCATTAATCAAACAAGAACCTAGTAATCAAATAAATCGATCAATGGAGTAACCATTAAAGTTACTTCTTCAAATTTTACAAGAGAGTGTAAAAACTATTATGATATGTACCTATTGTTTTTACAGTGTGGCCGAGATTCTAGACAAATTGATTTTTTCTGATATTTATGTTATTTAATAACATTCATTTACAATACAAAATGTTTTTCTATATTTTTTCGGACTTAAGCTATTTTTGCTCTCACGGATTCAAATATTTTCAAATGTATTAAAACCTTCGTTTAAAATCCCTTCTGGTAAAACATCATTCGGTTAATCAACTATGCCCGTATGTTTTTACTTCAATTTTTGTACATAGTTATTTTAAACAAATAATCGTGGTTTTCCAATTTTTCCATTTTCCATTAATTTATTGTAGAATTATACTTTATATATAAGCTTATATATAAGCCTACTATTTAATTATACAAAATTAAAATACATGTACACTAATTAATTAAGTAGGTATATCAATTTTATTATTATTCATTGAATTTTATATGGATATTAAAATTACAAAGATACATCATCATTTTGAGAGCACAAAACATAAAATTTTAAATTAACATTTTCTCTATTTATCATTTATGTTTAAATTTACATTAAATCAACACCGGTACTTTGTTAGATGAGAAATGGTGCAACTGATTGTAAGCAACGGCAAACAAAATAATGATAGAGACAAATGATGTTTGTAATAATAACTTGATAATTACAGCATAAGCTTTCTCTTCATAGAGACTGTTTTCTTAGGAATATTTTTCAAAAATATCAAAGACAAGAAAGTGCCTATGCCTATACTGAAATTAAACAATTTAAGAATAATGTTAAACGCGATTCACCCATAACAAAAGCATTTAAGCATTTCTGTTTGATGCTCTCTCATATTTTATATCGCTTTTAAATAATGACACGTTTTGTATTCAAATATACAAGGGCATTTTGATAGAACTGTGTGTTTCCTGTTTCATTTCCCTTAAGAAAATTATACTTCCATCGTCCGTCATTCGCAGGTGTACACTTTGTGCCAATTAATTACAAAAGAGCATCCATGCCGCGGTGTTTCGTAACTTATCTCCATTCTAACGCGAAATTTTATATTTATTCGATATTGTAAGGCAGACTGGAAATGTACCCCATCATAAAGAATGAATAAAATGTTAGTTTAATGGATACGTTTTCCTCTATTCATAAAACAATATTATTATGTAAATACATATTTTTCAATATAATTTGACGGTGACAACCATTGTTTGGAAGATTCATCAAACATTAAATGAAATGAAATATTGCAAACAATACCATTTTCTCTCTACTCCACATATACTTCCAAACGAATATGACAGAACAAAAGGTAAATAATTTTCCCATTGATTAGTCAATATTTACTCTATAATGCATGAATTACAGTTGAAAATCGAATTAATAATACAATTTTACTTTGACTGTAGCCACCCACTTTATACTCAATTTTTTAATTAAAAAAATATTGTTAAATAAAAATATTATTTTAACAAAAGTTTAATTAAAAAAATATTTGTGGACATCGGTATGGGTAAATCCAATGACACAAAATATGTTCTATGTTTTGTATTATAATATATGTTACTAAAAAAATCTATTCAATTGTATTCTACTTTCAAAGTTACCTTAAGTTCGAATGGATATGAGAAAAACGTAATTTTTAATTCGAAAAAATGAGTGCTGATGCCTTTTATTAAGGTACATGCGTATACTCGTCAAACAAAGTAATAAATCAGTTAATTAAGAATTGAAGCGGTCAATCTCCAAATAATGAATTACATTGATTATAGTTTATCAAGCAATTAAAATTAAAATTTCAATAAAATAATTTTTATTAAGTATGATTAGTCTATATACTTCTATAATTGAGACTCGTGAACTTTTTCTGTCTCTTAGGATCTTTTCCCAAAGTCTTAAAAATAGCGTGTATCTACTTTGTTAAATTTTGGTATAGTCTGTAAGTGCGAACACCTTTATGTATTTTATAAATGAAAGCTTTGGGTAAATAAAAAAACGTTGCTTTAAACTAAAAAATTACAATCTCTTGAGTTCTCCTTTATCTAAGTTCGACTATTTTTATTTATTTTTATTTATTTGTCTGTTTTGTTACTAAATGATTAGGAATCATCACAGTAGTAGACCCATTACAGGTATTGAGTATTAAACATATTTTACAAATTGTTATTTAATTAATTAGATTTTAGAAGGCAACATGCATATATATTACTGTGACCCTACGTTAATTGCAAGTCCTCCAGGTAATTTGCTCTTCGGACCCCTAAACCGATACGTTTATTACAAAACGTCCTTTTTCTACCAAAATTCCAACACCTATGGCTATAATTTTAAACCAATCTTTGTAAGCCTGCAACCATATTATCTCGAGGCTACAGACTAGAGTCCCAACAGTACCTTCACATTTGTGGTCTGTGGATAACATCACTGTTAAGCAAATAAAATTAGGACTTGGAGGATAAGTAAGTGCGTACATATCTGTGTACAATATAGAAAGTTTATCAGGTTTCCGATAACATTTAAAAACGTTTAAGGAAAGCATTAATAAAAAGCATATTATATTATTTCATTGCCAATGAAAATAGTTAAATTTGTACATGTGTTTAGTATCTGATGTAACTAACACTAAAAACAATTCAAAACTTTATAAGATTCATGATTAAACAAGAAAAACTTTTGGAAAAAGCACTCAAATAATACAAAATTTCACTTCTCAATCTATTTTAAATCACAACCAAATGTCGAAAATATTTAAATATACCATAGCTTTATATCAACTGCTGTAGGTATGCACGTTGGTTTACTTTGCTACGTTCTATTTACATTTATGTACTCATATATACCCACCTGTGCTTACTTCTAAAGTTATTAAAATTTTTTAAACGACCAATTACTTTAGGAAGAATTTACTTTACGTTATATTATATTTAAGTTGTAATTATTGTAAAATATTTTTTATTTCCGGTTTCATGATACTTATATATATTTATATATCAATATTTTTGACACACAAACTTCAACACATGGAAATGTCAATAGGTTTGTTCCTATTGTCCTTCTGATGATGTTCAAATACTGACAAACAAACAAAGAGCAAGACAACATTGATCAAGAGTGAGTGAAGAACATAAAGCGACAAGTTCGCTCGAGTAAAAAACCGGTTACCCAGTGCTTAAACAGCTCCAAACCAGTGTCAATATACGCGAGTGTCACGAAAAGGTACGTACATATAGCTCGACTCTCGGCCTAATGCGGCCGAGCGGCTGTAAGCTGAAACATTTCTTCACTTACTCTTGTCTCTTGGTCAATGCTCTGGTCTTGCTCTTTGTCTTTCTTACAGTTTTTGAGCATCAACGTATGAAGCAGACCTAATGTGTAGTTTTAGGGAAGCTAATTTTGATAATACCTAAAACAAATATTTAGACGACCTTACTGTAGATATTTTATGGTTCTTCTTAACACTACTTCTAAGTTTAAAAAAGTGATTTACTCAAAACTTTTATTAAAAAAAAATTTTGGAAAAAACTATCATATAGGTACAACTAGATTTTCTTTCAAAATCAAATATTAAAAGAATAATTCATTGCCGTTCGAATTATTTAAGTTTAACATATCATTCAGAAAAGTTGAAAAATAAACCTCATATAGTCTGAATTAAATGTTACGCTTATAATTTTTTTGAAATTTAAAAACTTTGTAAGATTGAAAGTATAAACATGCACTGTAGACCACCCTATAATATAACATGTAACATGTTAACATGTAGCATATATACATATGTAACATGTTCTAAGTAAAATATTTCGTATTTTCTACACTTTTTTAATAAATTGATTATATAGAATTGCGTGTTAGCATACGAACTGAAAGCTTTCATAAAACATTCATTAGACTAAAAGACTCTAAATGTGAAAATAAAAATATAGGTATACTGTTCAACTGTGTTAGTGTGGTTTTTTATTGAATATCATAAAATATTACTTATTTTAAATGAAACAAAAAATTTATATTAATTAATGAACAAATTTTAATATACAGAAAATTTAATTACAATTTATACATTTCAAAAATTAGGATTACGCACAGTAAAAAAGGATTTCCGTGCATTGAATAAAATTCATTATAACTACTTTTTACTAAACAGCACCCATAAAAACATATCGCTATAGTTATTTTCAGTCCCACATTGAAACATACCTTCTTCTTCAAACTATCCACTTACAAATGAGAAAACAATAAATGTCAATTGAATTGCACAAGTTTTTGTTACAATGTAGAGACAAAGCAATAAATTTTATGAATATGAAAATGAATACAGGAGTGCAATAATCGATTTTCCTACAAATTTTTGCTCGTAAAATCAATGGTTAGATCTTTGTCCTACACTAAATATTAAAAAAAGCATGTCCTCATGAGGTAATGATTTATTAAGTCATTATTCTTATATAAAATAAATCGTAAATAATATGAACAGAAAATAAAATATTTGCAATGTGTGCTATGATATCTTACAAATCTTAATTTATAGATATGAACATTTTAGATATGGGTATAGACTCAATACAACCGTAAGTAAGAGATTCAAAATTTACTGTTTCAAACCTTTATTTCATGATTGTACACGTTTTTAATGTAACAGCATATTTTTCGTTATAGCATTTTTCCAAAGGGTTCAATATTTTTATTATTTTATGATTAAATATACGAAACAAAAATGTTAATAAACGTTAAAGAAATTTATAACTTTATAAATTAATTGCAAATAATTAAAATAAAGTAGGTAAAAAACATTATTTTATAACTTCAGACTTGAAATGATTTATCTTTTGATCAAATTTTCTGGATTGTGCCTGCAAAAAAGTTACTCTAACCTACAGTAAATTTATATATTATACTAATATGAACTGAATATTCTTTGGCCTTAGATAGACTTCTACAAAGTAGCTCTTACTATACAGTCCCTTTATATAGGTGTATTTCAATATATTATTTCATAATATAGATGCGATGATCAAAAATTATAAAAGAGTTGTGTGTTAATAATTCTCGTTGTAGTCAAAATAAGCTAAACATAATATTATTAAAACTTCTAATCAGTTAATACCAACAAATATCAAAAGTACTTAAAAATACTTTAAAAGCAATTGAAACGATTTATATGATCGCGTTCAACATTAACATCCACTATTAATCATTCCTAAACCTGGCTGACAAATTGAAAAACGATAAGTAAACGCACACAACATTAACATATATAGCATTGATTGAGCTCCTCTCTTTATGTATTCACAGCAAATGATAATGCAATAATAATATTGAAACATCAATATCAATGTCAATTCAATGTAAGTGACCATATGTATCACATAAACAGTATTAAATGGGTGTTCACATATAAATCTGATTAGTAGCGTTTGGACGTTAGTTTGCGTCTATATTTGAGTCAATCCATTTACGAGTCCCATTCCAAATCAAAAGATTTGGAATGGGACAGAATGGGGTTTATTATCAACCAATGACATTTACCTATCAATTGCTATTTGATAAACACGATGATTGTATGCCAATGCATGCGTATAATAAACTAAACCCTTCAACTATTCGACTGCAGGCTGCATTATTTACCTTTAAATTACCTTGATGGCATTAAAATCCAATAAAATTTAATATTTGATTTTAAACTGAAATGTTTTCACTAGAATACCTAGTTTTAAAATTTTTGTAAATAAAGTTCGTTTGAAATGAATAATAATATATAATAATGGATTCATATCTCAACTTATACACTATATACGCATTAGATAATTAGTATAATCATGACAATGACATTATACTAGCAATCAGAATCATATTGATGACCTGAATGCCCCGATTGACATTTGAACGAGCCTACGTAATGCCCATGTTCCCTTTCACTTTCACTAGAACTGGTCGGGGTTGATAGCGTTCTATTAGGGGTTGAAAGGCAATTAGTCATATTGATTAGTTCCAATAGTTATTTAGGTGTAAAATTAGTATAGACAAATTGATTTAAACAATGATAACACTATAGAATAATTACACATTATAAGATAAGGTCTTGGCTCAAAGTAATAAGCATAAGGTTTATAGATTGTAAGAATGAACAAAGATACTATAAGCACTATTTGGGTTTAATTAGATACATTTAATCTAACATTATAGCATTTAAATTTTCTGCTAGTGGTAGTTCTCTTTCTAAAGGTATTAAAACATACTAAGTCTGTTCTAGATGAAAATACAATCGCACATTTATTGTACAATTGATACGCAATGTGCAAAAAGCTACTATAATTGTATACTATGCAGAACTTTTATCGTAACTGAACGGTTTTATTTCCATTTGAAAAAAAATTATTGTAATTGCTTAAAATTTGAATAATTAATATGTACAATATTTGTATCCCTTCTTGTTAGTTAATACTTCGAATATTTTGTAGATTGTATAATAAAATGTATGATTGTATGATAAAAATATTATCAACGTAATGAGAAGTGTATGAAATTTTTTCAGAATATTAATTAGCAAAACAAATGTAGTGAAGCTTAAAGATAAATATGGTTTTAGATATCATAATGAAAAATATTGCATCTAGTGTTTTATCAAATGTACAAGCTTCAATACAGTACAAGAATTTTTTAAATCGTCTCATCTTGCATCAAGACATCACTAAAATGATGTTTGTAAGTCTCCTTCCTTTTCGTTTCAAACATTCGCCACAAATGTTCATCTGTCTAACATGGAGAGACAGTGACAAACAAACATTTGCAGAGATTTCTCGTTTTATCGTTTGTAGGTGATGATTGATTCAATTTAAAATGCTCTTCTTTCTTTACATAAATTTCAATTTTACTTAGACCAAAAAAAGTTATTTTAAATTTATCATCATTCATGATAAAAAAAAAATAACTTGAAAAAGAAACGAAACAAATTCGAGCACGTGGCTTGAGGAAAAAAAACCTTTCAGTTCTTTTTTATTCTTCACTTGGGATATTTAATTTCATTTTTAACGTTTATGCTAGACTGCATTTGGTTGAAGTTTATATTTTACCATCATTCTTGGGTAAAACAATAAAATGTACGATCATCATTCATCATTCAATTGACTTTTGAATACCTTGATTTAGAGACATTTTCCAGTTTCTTATTAATTTTTTAGGGATAGCCATTTATAACGGAATTATACTCATCTTAACATTTTTTACAAAAAAAAAATGTTTCTCAAAGTTAGTTTTGTTTCAATAAAAGAAACTTCACAGGAAAATCAAAACTTCATAATTAATAAACAGATCATGTTTCATAAATGTGTATGTTTAATAAAATATATAAAGTATGAATTTTATTGAAAATTTTTTTATAAAACGGTGGCTATTAGTCAAATTTATTCCACTCGACCCAATATTTTAAACTACTAAAAATCAAGGGAAATATAATCGTTAAAAAAACAATTTCACATTTGAATGTAATTTTCATGCGATTAAATGAATAATTGCTCAAACAATCCCTTTGTATAAATCTTGGTTAATTAAAAGGGAAAAGACGAATTATTCGTTTCTTACGAACTGAAAAACATCACAAACATACGGGGAAAGGGGAAGTATGAAAATGCTGCTTGAGTGAAAACCACATTTCGCATCGCAATGATGGGGTAATTGTAAACAGCAGCGTTGAAGCGCAGATAATGTGTGAATAATACGAATTGTGACGATTCAATGCGCCCAAAATTTCATACTCTCTCCTTAATTTTCCAAGGAAAATACGGAGGCTTTGGAACGCGAATCTCCTGGTTCAACAGATGAAATTAAAGAAATGAGCCATATTATTAGGGAAGTCGTCGCTGTAAAGTTTAAATTTGATCGAATTCCAAGTTGCAAGTGATAAATTTACTCATTAAGCTCACAATTTACAAACCTAATTCAAATTAATTCCATGAAGTTATTTTATGCTGTATTTAAAAATACAAAATCGTCTACCAATGTGTTTTATCTAAATATTTTTAGAAAATATTATTACTCGAGTTCCTTTTTCAATGAATAAACGACGGGTTTTTGGTTATGGCATCAACTAAAAAGGTCTAAAAAGATAAACAAACGGCGCCTAACTTCTGTAAGTAGTAAAATTCAATGTGACAGGCATGATATGTACTAATGTTTATTAGTATTCCAAGTGGAGGACTAAGTTAATGAACTCCAGGTTCACCAAATCACTTTAAACACTTCAAGCATTTAGTAATACACTTTCACATAACGGTAGATGCATGCAAATAACGTAAAATTATAAAATTAAAATCAGATAAATGGTGTTTGTCAAAAATTACAAAATGAAGAGCTAAGCAATACACATTAAAACAGATTGCTGAATTTTGTTTTTTTTTTTAAACGACTCATTAAAAGAATATTTAGTTAACGTTGGGAAATTATTTTATTCCAAAAGTCTTCCCCCTATATTAACCTGAAATCATAATTGTTAGACGTTTTATTATAATTTATTTTCACATTAAGAGCATCAAAAGCATCATAAATATTGATATTTTTTTCTGTCAAAATACAAACAGTTCATTGCTGTGAAGACGTCCTCCAATATATTCCTTTCATAAAATCTTTCAAACCGTTAAAACTTAGTAATTAATTTTAAAACAGCAATGAAACTAATTACATATGAAACAGCACAATATATTCGACACAGAAACATGAACAAATAGAATTCATTCAGACTGTGAAAATGATAAACGGCCTAACAAGCCTGCCTCTCAATCGAAACGATATAAATAATGAAGATGAACGTCACAAGAAAGATTTATTCCGAGTTCGATTTGTAAGTAGCGGAATTGTTCTCCATACCATCCACATTAAATATTATATTTGAATGTAATCGAATCGAGCGTAAAAAAATAAAAGAAAGCATAATATGGTTGGATTCATTCAAGTGGTATGGAGTTCGAAGTGAAGGATGTAGTTAGTTTTCTACATCGTCGTTTAATTTATGCACAGTTCTGCCTTTTCAATGTATATAATTGTTCGTTCATTTATGCCATTGTGGAGATTTATTTTTTCAAACACACAGATCTCATTTGGATCCAACTCTCGACTGGTTTGTTGTAATGATGAATAATTGTATGCCGTGTTCTTATTTCTGAGCCGGACATTCGATTTATTTCAGCAAACAAACCATAAATTAATTTTTTTAAATATAACCAGAACTTAATTGTTATTAGGTCACATGATAAATTATATTAAGTGGAAACGCTTTTTAGACGCAATTCTCAAAACTTTCTTTTCAAAAATAATATTACATATTTTATTGTTTGCTCGATTCCTTTTGTAAACGATTCTGATATTGAATTACTTCTATTGAAAATGTTTCCAGACAAAACGTTTAGTTGTTATTTAAATTATAATTTACCAAAAAAAAAATCATACATTTTTTTTCAATTTACTTCAATTGGAACTTTTTTTTCTTTAACATTGTTAGTAGCACGCTAAATATTATTCAAGTATTACGTAAGTAATTTTTACTGAACTTTACAACATTTAATGAGTTATGAAATAACTTTTTTTTTCAATTTTAACCATAATATTTATTAAAAACCTTAAAACTTTTAAAATTTTGAAATTTTTAGAGCTTTATAAAAATAAATTAAGTAACTAGTTTTCTTATTAAGTAGATGCTTTTAAAGTAAAAAATGCTTAAATAAAGTTGTCTTCAACGTAATAAATAAAACATCTAAGAACGTTAATTTTCATATAAATTGAATAAATTATAACGTCGTCTGTAGAGCTTTGGTCGGTTTGTAATATTGTTAACATTGGAGCACTCAACATAAATTTTTTCAGGGAAATTAATTTTCCCCTATATTTCATTTGAGCCGAATAGTAGATACATTGAAACTAACTCGGCGAAGAGATATTGAAAGTAACTCTATTTAGTTAATTGAAACAAATTAAGGGAGCATTTTAAGCGTCGCTTTTGATGTCTCCACAATCTAACTGAATACTGCTTTTGACTCGTGGTTATTGCAATTCTATCTGATTATTCTTGTTCCGCTTGTTGTAAAATGGCTTCGTAATTTTTGTGGCGAAAGTCATTAGTCGTTCGAAATACATAAAACAGCTATTGTCTTTTGTCGTGAATTTAATAGGTTTCGGTCCATTACGAAGCGAAAACGTCTTTTAAATATTGTGAAATTCGTGAAAATATTAATTTTTACCGCAGAATTATCAAATGCTTTTAATTTTCAATACGTGTTTGATTGAGGGGTTGATTTCAGAGGGTGGATGGTCCTTTTGTTTGAGTTGCCGTTTCATGCCAATGTCAGTTTACCTTTGTGTTAAATCAACAAAATATAATTATTCGAAGGGTAAACTATTTGAGAAATAAAATTAAAATTTCTTTTAAACCATGAAAAATATCATATGTATGATTTAGGGTAAATAATCACATTTAGGGGTTGTAAAAGCAATTTGTCATTACAATACTATGTGGGAGAGGAAGTTCAGCCCTTCCATCAGAAGTCATAATTAATTTACGGCGACTAATGAAGTTTCTACTTGGAAATGTAGGAAGCAAGTATGAAATTTAAAATCCATCTTTGAGATTTATATTTGATCTGGAGATGAAATGTAGATGTAGTGCACAGAGAACTTTGGTAAAATTAGATGAAACAAACGTGTTCATATGAAATCTTATCTTTCCCCTATTTTTTTTTTCCTTTTTAGTTTACTTAGATCATGTCTCAATAAGTGGTGTATCCGGCGCCTTATGCTTTTGTTTTATGAAGATTTCACCACCACATAATTATCAGGGTACCACCATCCACCCTAACCAATAAAAATCGTTCACCCTGCTCCCTAATAACATGAAGTTCACAAAGAAAAAATATACCTACGCAATCTGATTTCAATAGCTTTGTCAAATAAGTACTTACAATCTCTATTGTTTTATCAGATTCTATTGAATTATGAATGAGATATTCTCATTTTCAAGTACGAACGCTATTTGTTAAAATAATTTTTTTCGCTTTGTGATTTTTTTTTTCATCAATATCGACATTTTTATTTAGATACTTATCTCAGTGAAACGGAAGAAAATTTTTGCTTTTTTCCCCACTTAACAATAATTATCAATGAGACACATATTTTAAAAAATGTTCTTTTTCTGAATATACACGTAAATTTGTAGATTTATTTTAAGAAATATAAAGGTAAAAAGTATCTTAACGCTAGAAATAAACCTAAAAAGCTATGAAACTTAGCACCAAAGAGGAAGAAACACGCAATACTTTTAATTTATTAAACAAATTTTGTTTTAGAATTTTCAAGCCTTAATCCAAAATACGAATGTTAAGTTGCAACGTACGTAAAAATGAGAGAAAGTACAATGATCTATATTCAATCAATCATTTGTCAAACAAAGACGCAGTATTCAAATATTTCAAAAATTATGTTTAAACCCCGTTCTGTTGACAAAGGTTTTATTTAATTTAAAGCGTTAAATAGAAGTCATATTATTTAAAGTATATTTTCTATATTTAAAAAAAAATAAGTTTTTTATATTACGAATGTATTAAGTTGGGAACAAATTGAAAATAATTTTAAACTCTTTTCTGGAAAATATAATTCAACTCTTAAATTTTAAAACTTCCAACGACTTATTTACATAGGTATTACATATTAAGAACTATCTTTTTGTTGACGCCAAATGAAATGAGGATTAACCGTTTTATATTTAAGAGATTATAAAATAAGGGAAAGCTTGTATATTTTATTTGATAAATGATAATATATTTATATATTTTCTACAAAAATTAACAATGTTGAGAAATTGAATATGAAAATGAAATATGAGAATTTAAAGTTTGATTCCACTTGTAAACATTTCTGTGGCATAAAAAGCAGCAGTATATAATCGTGAATGGTAAATATTACACAAACAGAGGGAAGCCAGTTAAAATCCTATAAATGCGACCCAGTTCCATCTCGCACAATGAAAACTATGATTCATGTTGCGACTATAGAAGTCACAACACACAATAATTAACGCTGTTTTATTCAGTATGTTTTAATTGCACATTCTGTATTTATCCCGAGACGTTTCCTAGTTCATTTCAATATCAAGTCGTAACGACGAGAACAACGTGAACAGGAGAAAACAAAAACAGAATCCACCTCATTCCCAGTCGTAGACCACCAAAGAAGGAGAGGAAGTGTCCTCTAACCGTCAAGTCTCTACACACATTTGGTTTTATTATGCGACCATAGTCATAATACAAATGTACCAACGATAAGCTCTGAATGTGAAATGTGTTGGTAAATTATTCAAGCCCTACTGAAACTCCTCTCAACAACGACAAATGGAAATAAACGAGAAAGAGATGCCCTATTCTTGAGGTAAATGATGTACAAACGTATACTTGGGAAATTATGATTGTATCCAAAGTGTTTACCTATACGAAAACGTGTCGCTCTGATAGCGATCGCTTTTCATTAACGCCAGCTTTCACCTCAACGCTTTTCATTTCACTCATGAATATGTCCAGTAGTCCAGACATCGTTCAAAGGAAACCACCAAAAAATGCTCCTTTTCTATTATTAATAAGAGCAGAGAAAAAGCAAAAGCTCCATGATAATAATAACGATAATGAAAATTCACGTTTTCAGCATAATCGTGATGACTTTAATCAAAATTAAAATAACGTTTATTACAGCTCGCACTTATTAGAAAAGTTTTGTCGTTTAATTTTTACTGCTCACTGTAGAGAAATGGTTATTTATATTTAAAAGATTCTAATAAACCCACTCGCATTTTATCATTTTATAAAATTAATATTGCAGTGAGCTTTTGCATTTTTACTCCATATAGAACTCAATTTTATCCGTCCGTAAAATATTTTGTTACTGGGAGAGAGAGAGGGAGAGATTTTATTAAGCAAATATATAAAATTACGAGTATATGTATATATTTTGTGAGGCAATGAATAATTAAATGTTTTAATTCAAAACTTCCCTTCTATAGCAAATGATAGATTTATTTAGAAAAAAAAAATTAAATTGAGAGAAAAATCAGGGAAAAACAAATAAGAAAACTTTAAAGATTTCTTTTCACAATATAAAATTCTGACATCGTCCCGGTTGAAAGAATTAATTAAGTCGATACACATAAAGCCGCGAGAACTCAAGAAAAATGAAGTCATGAACCACCCAGGGTTGTCTCGTTCTACACGGTTTCGCATCCAAGACCACCCCTCGTCTTTTTTAAATTAGAGTAAAAAGATACATTTTCTTGTTCATTAAGTCTCCCCGGACTAATTTGAAAAGAATTCGCACCCCGTTTCGAAAACATTCCAATCGTTACTACAGTGCAATCCGATAAGAAACGCTCGTAATGAGAGAGTTGGTGTTATTTGAATCACTGCTACGTAGATATCAGCGTCTTGCTCCCGAACGATTTCAAAGTTAAGGAATTAACTGAGATTATGTAATTTTTTCCTTACACAAAGGGGCAGTCGTTTTTTATTTATTCGAATATGACTTGTTTATCCTGAGCATTTGCATGAATCTACAAAGAAAATGATACAGGCGTGTGATTGACAGTTTTATATTACGACATCTCTCGAAATTTACTCTTGAAAGGCAATGAATATTTTTTTAAGAAATTATACAAGTAATTTACAGACTTGAAAATTGAAAATAAAATATAAGGTCATTCAAAGCTTAAAAAACTTTTAAATTTCATGAAACAAGAAATAAATTAAAATTTCAAGAATATATCTATTTAAAAATTTCCTTTTTTATTATTTGATATATTAATTCTACTTTTTTTATTAATCAATAATAATTATTTGAGCAAATTATATTTACTTATATTTATCGAATCTTATTTGTGAAAATAGGCTACCACATTCTTTGTGGTCAATATTTTTCATCTTTAAACGATTTCTAATCTGAATAAATAGAATAATAGAAAAGAAAACAGTGCATCAACAGAACGAGGATTTAAACGTCAGTTTTGATTATTTTTTGACTATTACATTCTTATTTGACGCATCAAATGTTTCACTTCTTCTCACGTATCTTCCTGATACTGCGTTACTGAAGCTTAAAAAAATGTTTACTAATATAATACGTATTATTAAATATTTGTTAGATTGTGTTTTTAAGCTGTAATTTCTCCTATAGTTTAAAATAAAAGTGTTTTGGGTTCATTTTTCTATCGTCACATCCCTTAGAATTTAGATGTTTAGATAAATTATAATTAGATATTTAGATATGTTGAAAACTAAAAAGTTACCTTTAATTTTAATGATAAAAATTTTTACAACAGTTATGAAAGAAACAATTGCAAAAGTTGTGTTTTCTTTTTTCATGAAAATCATAACGGTTCTACAAAACAATAAAGTTACCTGCGCCCGTACATAATATGCTATATGAGCATACACTAAAACTGAGTCATACGTACACATAAAATGATAATTTACTCATACATAAACGAAAGAGGAGTTTCAATTGAGTAACACATCAAGAATGTCTGATTTAAAAGACAAAAAAGTATAAAATCAATTGAGCACGCTATGTCATTTTGATATTTGAATCCATTCGATTACCTCAGCGATTTTAACGCGTGATCAAATCATAAATTCTATTTGTTTAAGCCGATTGAACTCGAAAAATGGAAGAGTTTATAAGAGAAAAAAAAAATATAAGAACAGAATCTTTTGTCGGTTAGACTTTTTATTGAATTTCTTGTACAATTAATTTATTATGATCATTACACATCCAATGTGCGGTTCATTGGACAATGCATAAAAGCCAATGTCTTTTACTTGTTTTAAATAATATAATACGTTTTATGATATTAATTACAGAGGCAAGAGCTACAAAGCCCATTAGAATACTTACCGACACCTGAGCCCTCACTCAAATAATATTAATACAATACTCGCCTTCTTTATTTTTTGACAGATAAGTTTTGCGATTTTAATTACGGAAAATTTTCCCATTTATATTTAACTAAGCTCCAGTCTTTGTAATAGCATTTTTACCACATACTTTAATGCATTCTATATAATCACACTTAGGTGTAGTCCTTGAAGCTTTAAAATAATGGAAAAGAACAATAACTTTTATTAATACACTTAAAAATTTTAATCTTTTGATAAAATTTTAGTTTTTAAAGAGTATTTATGTCTCTTTTTCCCACTTTGTTGTTTATTATTTATGAAATATTTCTATGAAAAACTAAATTATTAATAATGAGTATAGATATCAAAAATGTATTCCATTTAAACTGTATTCAAATTTCCTTACCTTTTTAGTTAAGAAAATAGATTACTAAAACTAATTTTGATACAATCTTAATCTATTTCGAATAAAGGCCATCGTAAGATGAGCAATACCAAAAGTTACCATTGACGTATGCGGTTGCAATTTAAAAAAGCTGGAGTCAAAAAAATCGTGAATTGGTTCAAAAAATAACTAAAACTAATGCATTATATTTTATTTGAATTATGCCATGTCTAACAAGTAGTTGATCAAATTTTAGATGATTCAAATTTTCTCTTTGTTAACATTTTTAATTTCTTTCTTTAGTTTGTTTGATTCCTGGTTTTCACTTTCACTTTGGCTATGCTAGGAAGCTACTTGTTCAAGGAAACTGATGAATGTTTCATACTGATCCTTTCTATTGGAAGCAATTTTTTTAATTTTCCATGATATTCCGTTACTACATACGCCATTAGAACTGTAGCAGGGATCTGTGATGGATAAAAGTATCGTAGTATATCCCCGTAATAATGAACACTAACCTAAACATTTGTCACTAAGTACTTATAACGCTTGGTTTAAAATCTCTGAATGTATGCTAAAAAAAACTACTTTCCTTTTCTTCTAACTGAAAAACAAATAAGATCTTTATTATCGTATGTTTCCGGTTTCTGCTTTTCTATAGGAACAAAAATTTTCTTCTTGATAATTTTTTGTTTCTAAAAAATGTTCTTTAGAACCTAGGCCACTATCAACTAGCTATGAATCTTTAATTTAACTTTTTTTAGCATAAAAGCTAGAAACTTACTCATATAATTCAGGTATTATTCAAAATAGGAATAAAATGCAAAATGATAGTAATTAGTTTCGCTTTCATTTACTGGTACATTTAGGTAATTATTTTAAATTTTAAAATTCTGAAAAAGTAGTGAAAATAAAATAAAATTTACAATTATAAAGACATCATTTGGTAGCAATCAATAGTCTGTAGGTAAATTATTTTGAGTGTCTTAAATTTTATTATAGATAATATCGAAAAATTGGAATTATATTCATGCTTCAAAGTTTTGGATATCTTCAAACAAAAACTCCCGTAATTGTAAAGGATTTACAACCCCGAAGAAAATTCGCGTGAAATTTATTCATACAAACTTACTTTTCGGTTATTAAAGCGTTTCTTGCTAGTTGTGGACGAAAATTCTTTAGGGGGATGATATAGAAGGTAGATAGGACAGCATGTCTTAGAAGCTGTAAGCTTCGCGTAACAACTCGGAAATTACAATATATAAATTTACCTTAAGATGACGTTAATGAAATTTTCTTATTTCATATATTTATTGCTGGGCTCACGGGTGGTGTTCGTACCAATGCCTTTTTACTCGTCTCTCTCCACTCGAAAGAATACTGCATAGAAATATCTCAGTCGTGTGTATATATTGTTCTTCCATACACACTAACAGTATAAATGTATCTATCCAAGTTACGCTTGGTTAAGAAATATGGTCTAATTTAATTATGAAATGTTGTACGGGGTTGGGGTGGATATTGTATGTGTGTACTTTTATATTATACCCTTATACCACGACGGTGTAGTATTTCATTCACTTTGTACGTATGTTATGTGATGCTTTCAGGTTAAGATTTGTGAGGATTCATTTCGTTCTATTGTATTATTTCTATTATTATTATCATTATTAAAGATTTGTTCCTTTATTTCATCCATTTCTTGCTTCTAGAACAACGTTTGAAACACTTACAATACTCCCATATATTATATATTTTTAAAACAAAAACATAAAAGAAGTCGAAGGGATGAAACTGTAATGAAAATATAATCTTGAATACAACGTTAGTAGAAATCTAAATCAAATTACTTGGAAAATGGTTTGAGAAGGGAACAGCGAGCAGCTGCTTAATGCAACATTGCAATATTCAAATAGGACTCGCATCGAATGTAATGGCTACTAAACGTCAACATATTTAACTCCTAACTGATTATCAGAATAATTTATAAATTGTCTTTATGTTCTTGAGAAACATAAAATATTTATCATGGCTTTCAGATGCTGACGTTTTGTTCGTTGTTATTAGCCAATGTCATTGCGCGTCATATTATATGTATTATATTATTATGTTGCCATCCCCTAAAACAATCATGTTTTAAGTACATGCAGACTATAAAAACATACATCTCGTAAAAAGAACAGAGAAAGAAAAGTATGAAACTTAATTATATTTGAACAAGGCAAACGTGATGATGTTGGTACAAATGACAAGGTAATAATAATTGTAACATTGTACATATCGTATAATAGGCATATTCATTCAATGTTAAAAAAAAGCAACAAGAACAAAAAGCAATTTTTATAATTTCCACGAACAGAAATCAAATTTACTATAGACAATTGTATACGAACGATTAATTGAATATTTCCTCATTGGTTCGTGACAGAGGCAATGATGGAAGAGTGAATGTGTTTCAAATGTGTACCAAATAAGAAGAAAAGCTCCAAGCGACAGCCATCCCTAGGGAGATTTGAACACAGGATCAGCACGAGTAAATCCAGTGATGGAAAAGCGAACCAATTTATGCCGGGAATTGGCTTTCGACAAGGAACAAATAGACACAATTTATATTCATACAGCTAAGAAATTTTATTTTCATGTTACAATATAATATGAAATAAATGATTACATTTCATAAATTTTTTTTTCTATATTTGAAGTAAAAGAATTTAACACAAAACTTTTTTTTGCTTTCTTTATAAGGAATTATTAGATCTTAATTGTTGCTCTAGTTAAAGAAAATATTTTAATACTCTTAAATGAAGCCAAGTTTAAATGTATATCCGCATACTTTACTAAGAGAAATTTAACCATTTTACACTTAAAACATATTATAAGTTCTATAAAATCATCAATACTAATAATTAAATTTCCTTTTTTATTTCATTTTGTACCATAATTGAAAACATTTGTGGCCACCAAAAATTACTGCACTATAATATGCAAATGTTAAGTTAAAAATTCTCCCTTAACTATATCTCACTTTATTATTGTTTTATTTGTTTTGCAAGTAATAAAATATTTATAATATAAAAAAATTCAATAATATTACAAAGTAATTTTCATCTGTATCAAAACGATCTAACGAAAGTCACTCATTTTCAATGCAAAATTCATTATTCGTCTTACATATTTTAGTATAGCAGCACTTCAAAATGAACCCGTAAAACATGATTTTGAATAAAGATAAGCCCGTATAAGGAAAGGGCAACTGAGAGAGATCGTTGTCAATAATAATAATGGTAATAATAATGATAATGCCGATGATGATGATGATGACAAGCACTTATCTAAAAGCTACTGTTCAATCAAACAATAATAAAAACGAAATTGAATAGAAGACAACGTTAACATAATATACATATATGCTTATGTTTCCCAATGTATACCTACCTAGGTACATATAAGTATAAAAATAATGTAAATCGCTACCTACCCCTTTTTATTCACATATTGAAGCTGCTATAAAACACTAAATAAAATAAAAGAATTTTTGGTGAAGATGAGATTAGAAAATGAACTTTAAAAATATTGGTGTACATATACGTTAAACAATACTGTAAATGCTTATTAACAGAGAATAACTCAATCATAAAAATAGAAATAATATGAATTTGATTATACTTTAATTTAAAAAAGGTCCTTTTCAAACATCTACTTTTCCATAAAATTAATAAGCAATATAAAATAATTCGTAATAGCTCATTGAAAACGATCATCTTTAAACGAAAGCTAAATAAATGCTAGTAGCCGCTCGTGATAAAAACCTTTCGAGTGCGCATATTTTGCATCCCAGTTTTAAAATTATTTTAATACTAAACTTTATAAATTATTAAGTTAACGTTCTCTCTCGAGTTTAAGTCTTCTATGAAAAAAGCCAAAATTAAAATATTACATACTTTAAAAACGTTACCGCCTTTTTTGAAGTCGTTTAACAAATAAGTTATAAATAAAATATATAAAAATTTCTTCTAAAGAGACGTTTACATAGTACATAAAGTTTTAGAGCTCTATACTAAAACACGAAAATGAATTTCTACGATCAATTCGTTGTTCACAAAACTCTATAGAAAGTGTTAATTATAATTCTATAATATTAGCCACCTATTGGCGCAGTGGCTAGAGCAGTAGTTCTTTCCATTTCATGCGTCAAGTGATACGGGTTCGATTCCCGTTGAATCCTAGACTAAGATCCTAGAATTGAGCTAAAAATTTACCAACAAATTTTCTGTGATTAGACAGCCGTGATATGACCTTAGCTGTTAAAACGACTTAAAAACACCCAAAAAAAAAAAAAAAAAAATTTTATATTGCCGATGAGCGATCTACTAGATACTTGCATAGTCTTTTTTATATTTCTTTCTAGTAATACTGTTGATCAAACCAAACTAAATTCTTTTAGTTTCTGCAAAGACAGGCTAAACTTCCTGAAATATTTCAGTTGCTATGTTGATGATATTTATTAGTTTATGCAGAAAAAGAAAAAACGAAAGTGTTGGGTTACAATGTATATTAAGCAAAGAAAAAAATTAGAGTTGATTGTTAGACGATTACATTGTTACGTTGTACATAGGTATGTACAACAATCAAATTTACATTGACTTGATTTAGATTGACTTTTTGTTAGTTTTCTTTATTATTTTAGTCTTATTTGTGTAAAATGTGCTCATTGATTGAAAAAATGGTTTTTCTATCCATTCTCCCTAGCTCTCAGTTATTTTCTATAATGTGAACTATTTATTTCAAATTTTACCGAAAATTAATACCTCATATTCGACCAAGAAAATATTAGGTATTTTATTTAAAAATGTGATGCAATAGGACTTGTTATTATATGTGATACGTTTATATTAAATGACCGTTTAATTTATTGACCAATTAAATCATACCAGTAACGTTAAATTAACCTAACAAATTCGTTAATTCAATGATAAAAAACTTAGCTTGTATACCTACAGGAAACGATTAAATAAATTTCATCTGCTTGCTTGTGTACAACAATATTAAACCTTTCTATAGGACATCATTTCGCAAAAATTGTATAAAATGCGATATGGGCATTGTGTAAATGATCAAACGATGGTGCTAGGCATCGCACCTTTAAGCTCTTTAGAGTTAGTGAACCGAGCTATATGCGCAATGACACACCGAACAAGCTCTCCACAATACGCTCCGGTGATTACGTGGAGCGGATTATTCTATTGTCATTCAGGCGTATGTTATTCTCTGTGATATTGATGGATGTAAATGGTCGTTGATACAAAAAATTCATATCCTCCGTATTCAAACCAAAAGGACGTTCTTCAGAGAACAAAAAAAAAATACATGAGAACAAAATATAAATCCTAAAAATCCACCTTTTTTCATCTTATTTTGTCTTTGTGTTTATAATCAAATTGTTTGTTTTTAGCAAATAACGTTGATTTATTGCTAGTTTTTCATCTTAGCTATTAAATGGACAATAGCTTATTTATCATATTATTTTACTTCATGTTCATTTAATAAATAATTTACTATCTTGATAATTAAAAACATTTAACGAATAATGAGATTTTACAAATCATTACAAGGTACGCTATTAGCTATAATAACTCTACCAGTCTTTACTACAAAATAGTACCTATAAGTACAAACAAAGTAGCTTCTTAGATATGTAATGTATATAAACTAAAATTTTAAATGTGTTTTCTTTGAACCTATTGCCGATATCTTTGTCGTTAATGCCAACAAAAAGATGAGAATTTGAAACTCTAATAAATGTATCATTAAATTCATCTTTGTATGTTAAAGAAATATACTGTCTATTATGTATTTTGAGTGCTCGATAAGAGTTTTTACGAGTCAGCCACACATCAATCCCTCTACTATGTCGATTTTGAATAGTGTCGTTAGAGCGAATAATTACACCTAATGTGTGAGTTTGTCACACGAAAGGTATATGATATGACACACTAGGATTTAACGCATCTTTGGCTCGCTTTAGCGCTTCTGTTCGGAAAACCCCCGCCGAGAAGAGGTGAAGTGTTGAACGATCAACTCAAAGATATATTTTTTCCTTTTATTTGTAGAATACAATAAAGCTCCCTAATATTATATAACAATTGAAAAAGATTTGAATTTACATTTACATTTCGAAACGCTTTGAGTTTATGTTTTTTGAATTTCTTTTTTGTGTTGCACGTGATTTGAATGTCGTTGGCTTTCTTTTTTTTTTTCGCTGTGAAAACAACTAAAGCAATTCACGCACTTTATAAACATGACCAATCCTCTATCTCCATCCAGATCAAAGAGACTCGGACGTTTGACAAATTTAAAATTTAAAACATCTATTTCTCTACACAATGAGTGCTATGATTACGCGAGCTTTATTTGGCCTTTCACACTCGAGTCGGTGCTAGTGTTGTGTGTCACGTGTCAACGTATCAGTTTACCTCTTTGATCATTCGTTTATTTAAAACAGCTACGCTTGGACTTTACAATTATCGTGTATGTGTTTTTTTTTATTTTCGCCAACGATAAGCACACACAAACAAGTTGCGTTAAAATGAATGGCCGAAGTCCTATAACAGTCGGCCGACCTCATATTTGGTGATATCAGCAACAGGTTGAAGCTTTATTAATTTAGAGAAACACAGGAATTTTATACATGAATAATTTGGAATTCGAGCTATATAATTGCCCAATCAGAAGAAAACCGATGAAATAATACAACAAGGTGGAAGAAGGAAATAGTTTGACTGTCCTAATTCATTGGACTTTCTATAATATACCTAATCGAAAAAATAATATTCGAAAACTTCAAAAATGTTATCATTTGCTTAAAGATCCCCGAAAGAATAAGATTTATGATTTGGAAACACAAAACATGATTAAAACGAAAACAATTTTTACATGTTCTCATTTTGATGTTCCACGCCCCGAATACCGCCTTGCCTATTACTTTTTACCTGACGAGAGATTCTTCAAGTTTCTTCGTACTAATGAAGCCTTAAATATAAAAACAAATCTACTTTAAATAATTGTATTATTGTTGAGGCTCTCACACTGAAATGTTAATTAATACAGGGGAGTCATAGAAATCTGTACCACTGGAAAATATGTATGTGAAACGAGGTTTGCAAACCACACGTATAAACACAGGGTTTCCGCGCGGTTAGCGTCCGGCGCCCTAGCGCGTCCAGGCGGTTGGAGTCTCTCACCTTCTGTGCGTTGGTTAACGCTATCGTTTATAATTCCTCGTCCGATAATTTCCCTATTAATGCATCATACACATTGGGGAGTCACTATCTGATAATTCACAAAAAATTAACTCGCTATAAAATTTGAAGACATATAGACAATTTTAAAATAGTAAAAATTTTATAGGAAATCTATGGGGGTATTTTGGAATTTTTTGTTGTGTTAGTAAAGATTGCGTTTAACAAATGATTTTTCATATTGATTCATTTTTCATTTTTACTAGTAAAAGGGGACTTGTCTCTCGGTGCTTTCATGTATACCTACCTACTCTGTCACTTTTGTACTTTTGCTTCTATTAGAAAAAGAACGACACACAATAGTAATTAAAAGAACGAGTCTGGTGTACATTTAATGGCTACCATCATCACTATGAAATTCTTTGAACGTGTATAACATGCACAATTTTCTCACTTTCATAATAAATATATTTATTAAGTTTTTTTTTCCATATGTTTTGTACATTGAAAAGAGCAATTTTTCGAATAAATTTATACAATTACATGCACTGAAATATAAACATGAATACTTAAAAAGCTGTTTAGTAGAAGCTCTTAAACAATTATACTTAGGAAGGAAGGTACTAAAACATTTACTTTTATTTACAACCACACATGCATGAAAATATAAAAAGCGTTTTTGCGACTATTTCAAGATGGTTTGTTCAAATATAAATAAACAGGTAATATTTACTGAACTGAAAGAAATAGCATGCAAGATTTATAAGGTTTTGGTTTCATTTGGGTTGATCTAATGTAAGACAAATATTGAAAATTCAAAACATTTACAAAAATTGCATACGTACGTCATAACTTACGTCGTGCGGTGGCGATCTGCAGCCCTCACAGCTGACGTAAGATATGACGAACGTTCGATCTAACGCAGAGGGCCGGAGGGTGCACATACCAGTCCGTAGCTTTCATTGTGAAACATCTGAAAAAAAATAAAAAGTAACCAGTTCGTCGAAATTCTATATGACTCGTAAAAATGGAAAAAATCCACTTATATATAACATTAACATTAAAAAAAAATAATAAAAACACACATAAATGGCATTAACATCGGAAAAGGGACACTGATTAACCTATGAATTTCATCTCATTCATTTATATTGGCTCTAGTCTATTTAAATTTTTTATTTGTGCAAAAAATGGTACAGCTGCGAAAGTTGGCAAACAACTGTGAACTGAATGACCCATCTTTTTACATATTGAACCGTATTTATAAAAACATACAATTACTTTGCTTAATTTTAGGGTACCGTTCTTCATCCCTGCCCAACATCCAAAACAGTATAAATAATTGCTTCCAAAAGTTATGATTACCTAGTTCATTGTAGATTTCGTACAATATCGAAAAATTTGACAGCACTTTTGTAAATGTAATGATTGATTTTTTAAAATTGTGTATTTGTACCCCTCGAACTTGTTAATATATACAATAAAAAAACTAAATCAGCATATTTTATGTACGTAATTAATACCTTATGAATATAAGTACCTACTTATATGTTATATATTTATATTGATCAATAGTCATAATATACATACATTTTACTACTACTTTTTAAACAATTTTAAGATATAAAGATAATATGTATATCGTATTTAGAAAGAGTAATTTTAATTACCTACACTTTTTCAAACTTTTTTTTAAATTTACTTAGTCATGTTCGATTATAATCGATTACAATAATTATTGTAAGTATCTTCTAACTAAATCAATATTAACTTTCAAAGTCGCACTAATTAGTTAATTAAGACAGCAGTGAAGTAAACTTTAGTTAAATTATCGAAATAGTGAACGTGCAACAATAGAATCAAATTATAAGAACTTGATAGTTTCCTTTCTTGAATCTATCCCTCATTGCATAATATCTATGTGCTATTATCGAGCATAAAAAACTCAGATTCAGATACTAGATTCAGAAAAGCTCATTTGCTTATATATAGGTAATTGCATAAACCTACACAAGTAGAAGCATCTACGTGTTTAAAAATAAAGTTGGTTTTTATTACAAACAATATTATTTAGCTATTGTAAATTGTAAGTGGTATATTTGAAAAATAACTTTATAATAAACGGATGCTGTAATTACTGCTTAAACTGTCATTTTATCGTTTGTTATCAACTTTTATACTTTTATATATTACGTATATGTGCAGCAAAGCAAGTTTTACGTTAGCAAATTTCAAAGTAATTCAACTTTACCGGATTCGGACTAAGAAAAATCAAATTAATTTTTTTGACTTGATTTGTGTTCTGAGACAAAGCGGAAAAGAAAAATATTCAAACCGGACCTAACTATAGATCTGGCAAAACCCACTTTAAAATATCCTCAAATATATTATAATACTTGAATTTATATTTATTTTTCAGATCAAAACACAACCTCCAAAGAGAGAAAATTCAGGTCACGTTTTAGGTAAGCAATAATATTATACCTATTACTTAGTTTTATTAATGCTATATTTCCAATATTCTTCATTAATTGAATAAAAATTAAATTTTGTTATGTATGTACATGTATTTGAAACCGTTGATTTTAGAAAATAAAACATACTGTTAGATATATAATATATTTAACGTATATCTATGAAAGTTTATAAACCTACTGAAAAATTGGGGATTGGTATAAAATCCGCCTTTAATTCTGATTATGTATATCATAAAAGATTCAAAAACTTGTAATATCTTATCTGAAATAGAAACTCAAACGAAGAAATAATTAAATGAAACTCCTCATTAAATGTATTTAAGTATTAAATGTTGTAAATGGAAAACGACAGAAACTTCGGCAGTTCAAGTCTTCCACACTCATATTGAATGTACGAAAGGCCTAAATAGTTAATATTTTTGAAGAATTAATTTACAAGTTACATGCGCTTGGGGCGAGCTTATTAGCGTAACCGATTCACAATCTAAAGCCACCGATGTTTTACTATTTCATTTAATGAAAATATTCATTCGACAACCAAACATATTATATTTAAAATGTTACCTTATGGTTTAGAAACTTTACTTAACGCTTCTCCGATTGCTTCGTTCTTCAGGAAATCTTTCTTAATTTTTTACTTGAAATTTAAATCAGTTATAGTATTTAATTTTATTAACCTTGGTTATAAATACATATTTTATAATACCATAGAAGAGATTTTTTTTTAATAATTTCAACTTGTTACAATAATTTATACTCATTCATTCATTCTATTAAAATTGTAAGGCTATATTTTATTTTTCAAAAACTCCCACAACGCCGGAGGTCACACGCATGGTCTTGAAAACTAGACGAAGATTAATAATTCACTAACTGAATGACTAAGTTTTCAATTTAGAAAAAAAATTAGTATTTAAAATGTATGTTATTATTTTTTTAAATTAATTTTTAATATTTGTTTTTAGTTTCTTACTATTTTATCACACAATTTTATATTTTATTTGAACATGTTTAATTTAATGAGAAATATGTGCAGTATTTAAACTTGTTCTCGTTATTTTTTCCCGTTAATTAATACGCAGTTGTATTATGTTTCTTTCAATTGATTTCGACTTACAAAATATGTTTAATTTATTTTCGCATCCAATTATAAAGTGCAACGAAGAAAACCAACAAAATTCAATAAGATGAGAAGAAAAGATGCGATAGCCAAGACTATATTTCATTATTGTTTATGACATTTCTGATTAGTAACTGCAATGCCACACATATACATGAAATAATAACGATATTATGAGCCACATACGCATAAGTATGTGGATCTACATAAAGGTATAAGAGACATGGTTATAAATACAAGGCAACACGCAAACCGAAATGGAGTTTTTTTTCTCGTTTTACACTTTGATTAGTCTATAAGACAATGATAGATTGGAGCGTCAGACAATTTATATATATTATATGTTTATATTATGAGTAAAATGAATAAACATATAAAACGAAAAAGATTGATAAAAAATAAATCAAAAATCCAGCTTTCAAGCGATTCATCTCAAAAATTTTTAATAAATGATAAAAAGTTCACCAACTAACTAAAACTGCGAACATTTTTTGCTTTAATATATCTACTACACGAGACAACTATATTTCTTCAATATTATAAACATTATATATTATACTTATATACTTAAGTAGATAGATCAATCTAAAGCAAATTTTAAAAATTTTAAAAAATCTCATGGCAATAGGTTTATGCGCCAATCAAATTCTAGATGTACGACGAAAAACTTTTTTTGTTGCTCTCCGTATATTTTTTACCATTTAGTTATAATTTTTATCAGCAGTCAATGTTTATGGTTGAAAAAAAAAATTATCCAAGATCGAGTTGAAAAAAATATTCACCCAATTTAAAAACGGGCGTGAGCAACGCACGAAATGCAACGATTAACATTCGAAATATAGAAAACAAATGGAAAAGTCATATTTGCTTCTAATCTCACGTTTCAGTTCATAATTAAACTCTTGACAGTTGAAATGGAAAAGAAAAAAAACTAATGAGGTCTCCCTCAATGCTACCACGTTCATGTAAAACCACAAAACATATCACATACTATACTACAATATATTCGAATGATTAAATTCTTAGACAAATTGGCTTAAAATTTATTTAAATGTTTCATTTTTATTCAGGTTGGTAATTATTATTAATGGCTTCTACCAACTTCTACTTGATTTTAGTGCAAGATAACATTTTAATACTAATTTTAGGTTGTTTGTATATTTTTAGATTTTATTTACAGCAACTATATATAAATCAAATATAATGGGTTTTATTTGATTATGCATCAAATCCGTTTGTACATTTTGAAGCATTTCTTTCAAGTATATTTTGTTAAGTTTGTTGAAATTAGTGGAATAAAATATCGAAACAATTTGAAGTAGGTAATTAAACCTATTCATTGCCTAGTTTTCACAAGACAACGTAACTTTTTAACCAACACTGAAGTTTCGAAGTAGTTAGTTATATTAGTCTATCTTTGTATACAATATTTAAATCTATATATAGGTACCTACTAGGAACTAGGTAAGTATAATAAATTAATAATAGGTACCTACATAAAATAAGTTGTAGATGAAACCAAAGGAATAAAATTAATAATCAATAAAAATGTTAGCATGATTGTAATTTATATGATGCCTGCACAATATGTGAAGTATAGCTATGTATTTACTTTGGTCGTTGTTTTACTATTTCAAATTAATTGATTTTATTTTAACCTAAGTAAAATTTTACATTCGGTAGGTACTCTTCTCCACCACCATAAACATTAGTTCGTTTAGAATTAAATATGTTTTCCAAGAAATACAATTTTACATTTTATCAGAAATCTATGTGAGTGTGGAGTGAGTACAAAAATTTTGTAATTAGAGAAGTCTATATATACGTACATAATATTTCATTTTAATTGAGAAATAAATGAAAAAGGCAAAAAGGTAATGTAAAAGATGGCATTTAAAAAAGAAGAAAAATGTTCAGGTAGTAGCAGTTACCGAAAGCGATTGTAGTGATGTTAAGACATTGTTGTATTGTGTCTATAGTTCTTTATCAAATTAGCATGGAATGGTGAACTTGAGTGTAAGAAGTGGATATGGAGGAGTTGCGTGCTGTCGGCTGTGGCTCTTAAGAGTGGTGCGTTTTCGTGTCCGACAAAGTGCATTCAGGTAAGGCCGCCTCTAATGCACCAGAGTACCAAGTCGTTGGGGGCATTTACACGCGAACTCACCACCACAACCCATGCCCATCACTAGCACCAGCACCTACACCAACACCCGTATATCTGCTATTAGAATATGATACACATAAATACTTTTGATGTGTGTTAACGTATGTGTAAGTGTAACGATCGTTCATTCTCTCTAAGCATGGCTTTGATTGACATTAGGTAAATGCATTTCATGAAAGTGATGTTTTGCATATAGAACTTTGAACACATGCAGCTCATGTGGGTACGATTCAATATTTAGTTTATTTCTCACACACCCTATTGGTCTCGTTCTTAACACACATTTAAGTAGCTCTCTCTAATAACATCGCGAATCACGAGATTGGAGTAGGTACTGAGGTACTTCTTTGGCATTTTAAATACATATATATGGAACAATTAAATAAGAAAGTAGGCAAAATTTTCAAATTGGTCTTCTAATATTCATACCTACCTAAAATCTAAATATTGAGTAGAAACATAATTAAAACTTTTCATTTCAATTCTTGGAAATCATAAAATTACTATCAATAATCCTAACCCTTAATATTACCTACCTTTCTATGAAATCACGCAGATAGAAAGCAACATTTGATAATACACCTCACGTGCAATGAAAAAGTTAAATGCAAACATTTCACAATTTGAAGGTGAAAGGTGAATATTTATTTTAGCATTTTCCTCAGAAGTTTATATGAACGGCACATAAAACACATGTCGATAAGTAAAACCTACTTATTTCCCTTCAATAATTATAATTTAATTAATTATTAATTTCAACAGTGAAAATTAAAATAGTAAAATAATTTATATCGTATTTAGTGTGCAACTTGCATCGTCGTTTCAATTCATTCAGTAAAATTTTAAAAATCTATTTGTAATTATCTCAAGATATAAAATCAAGTAAATTCTGTTTAACACGCAATATGTTTTCATTTATGCTAAAATAGTTTATAAGTAGGTACTCCTAGTAAGAAAATCAAACGTTTTAATAGAAATGTATCTACCTTTTGAAAGATCTTCAACGAAATATTAAATTATAGTTTGGGTACAACCGACAAAGATTTTTTGATAATCTATGAATCGTAACAGATGTTAGCCTAAAATTTTAGTGTTAAACAGCAATTTAACAAAGATTTTACTAAGCTCCAACTTCCCCTAAGTGCCTAAATTAAAAATAGGAAAAAGCATTATTATTTTTTAATTTTTTTTTGCTGTTAATAGTTGTTTAACTTTCGGTTTTTACAAAAAAATAATGTCTTTATTAATTTGACAATTTATATTAAAGGTAGGTTATTTTTTGCTCGTTAGTTATTACTAACTGGCAATTATAAGTTTATTTTTATTGAACCTTATTTTAATTTTATGTGTCAATAATACAATCAATTCATTTAAATTTAAGGTACTTATCATTTCAGTTACCTATAACTGAAAATTAAGTATGCGAAAAGCTCGAATCACACCAGTCGAGGTACTGAACTAAGTTAGTCACTATACTGTAGGCTACTTCGACCAGCAACATTAACGAAGACGTGGTTATAGTAGGTTGGTGATAGGGAAAACCACTCGGTATAATAAATAAAATGGTGATATATACCCATTGTCTCAGTTAAATTACACGTCCTTTACTGGGCTGATTATCTTAACCACACTTCCCAAATACTCGACCAAATGTACCTACTGTCTTTGCTTACATAACACTCGACTGGCGTAATACGGCCTTATAAATCCGTTTGTATGACATTATTTGGGATTTTCACTAACTTTACAACTGTATTGCTACTAAACATAATTCTAAATTTTTAACGTTTCTATTGTACTTTACCTCTAATTTTCTGCTCCTCTTTTAAATAAAAACCGATCTAAGATGTTTGTTGTTTAACTATATCTAAGTATTTAAGCTCTAATAAAACATTTTTCAGTATTGTTGATTTACTTTGAGCATTTTACCAAAAATAAGATTTTAACATTGACATGTATTCCAGTGCAAATATAAAGTAAACCAAACGACCAAAAAATACAAATTTTATTTTTAAGCAGTTGGTAATAAAATCGTTGGAGTTAAAAATGCATCATAATTCTTGCTTTTCCAGCATTTCAAAACATGGAAAAGTGAAATGTATAGATCTACGAAAAACATTTTTATGAATAACCAAGAGCTGGCAGAGTCAGTTGTTAATTAAAGGTTTATTTTTATCGACTATTCAGATTCGTGTTACAAGTTTATTAGTTAGCTACTAATTTATTTAAATTAATGTTTTTTTTTTTAAGTTAATTAACGGCCCACATTGGCTAGTACGAAATTCAATTTTATATAAATGAACAAATAGTTAGCCTATAATTAAATCAATATATTTTTAGTATTTCATGAGCATTTAATAAAGACGATGCACAAAGAATTATATTCAACAATGAAACCAATGTTAAATTTATTCAAAATATTTAATTAAAACGGCCCTTGTCTGATGTTGTTACGTGTGAAAATGGTTTATTCTCGATAATGTTATCGTATTGGTTTCTAATAAGATCGAATAGAGAGACCGTTGATGTGATGGACAGCCGATCAAATTAAACGTAACCGAATGTATTATGCTCGTAAATAAATGAACCAATTCGAAGAAATCCGTTTCTATTTAACACAAATAATATTGCCTGAGCGAGATCGGGATGAAGTACAACAGACTGGAATTTTTCTCTTCTACTATAAGTTTATTTTTCTCCTTTTTCTTATATGCTTAAATATAAATATATATGTAGCATTGAATGGAAATGATAGTTCGATTTAATTAATTACAGATAAAATTCAACTCAAGTTATAACAAAAAATAAATGAAATTTTAAAAGACAAAATTAAATGGTTTCTATCGAAATACGAAAAAAATCTCATTTTATAAAGGGTTGAAACATCATCATGCATAGATTGAATTTAAAAGAAATGAAGATTCTTTAAAATGATGTTTTAAAAAATGTTCACTTGGTGTTATTTCATTGATGGAGATGGTGTATTTTAAATAAACTAATTCGAGTAAAATTAATATAGACACGAAAAAACATCTCTTATATGCGGTAAATATAGTTAATTATATTATGGATGAAGGAATGGAATTACACCCCGGTATAAAGTATTTATAAAATGTTTGCTGGACCGAGAATTCTTTTTCAAATTAATTTCATCCCCTTAAAAATGTAATCCCTTTTTCTGCAACAGAGCTTGGACGAGACCATAGGATGTCTACGCTGATTAATTAAATCTCCTCAGACAAACATTCAACAAACACACAATTAAAACATTTAATATTCAACGAACCACTACAATATTTATGTTGACTACACTTTAAAATTCTTTGTCAGCCAATTCATTCTTTTTAATTTTGTAATTTTGATATAGATAAACCCACTTTCATTCATTAATTCTAAACTAAGAACTTTCTCTATATTTTATTATCTTGTAAACATTCAAAAAAAATGTTTTGATATATATTTCCAAAGTTAAGGCAAATAATGAATATAATAAAATAATGAATTTTGAAGTAAAATAGTTAAAGATATGTTTTAAATGTTCTAAAAAATAAATAGGTATCAGTTTGCAGTTTCCTAAAAAATTGATTATCTACTTATGGTTTAGCTAAGAAAAATAATAAAATAATTATCAAATTAGTTGAAATCAAATTTTAAAAAAAGTTACAACAAAGCTTCAATTTTAATCACCAAAACATGTTAATACCCGAAAAATGAACATAATTAATATTCGCGTACAATAAAGACAATACAAAAAAGGCAGAAAGCTTTAATTACTTTTTCTTCGAATGTAGGTGGTGCCAATAGAGAAAGTACCGACTGTTTCATTGCTAAATACAAAACTCAAGCAAAACAACGCTAGTCCGAGGAATTATCAAGCTCAGGAAGAAGACGGCATACACGCATTTGTACGAGACATGAAGCGATTTATAAAAGCTTATGATCACTCAGTTAAGTTTCGTATGGATAAGAGTTGCTTCTTTACCACCCCTTAATAAAGCTTCCGATAACTTGGCTGGACCACTAAACAAAAGGATTGTGTATTAAAAAGCAGGAGTAGAGAGAGAGAGCTTGAGCATGCTGGGAGATTTAAATATCTACCCTTATTTTATGTGTATGATACAACCAAGTGAAAATGTTTATTAATTATGAAACGAAAATACATGTTACTGGGGTATAAGAATTACACAAAAAATTTTATAAACTCCCGCGCTTAATAAAACTTTATTTTTTTGACGGGATAATTTTTCTTCCAAATCTCTCCATCTATCTCATTTATATGTATTTTTTAGTACATACATACATTATGTACGTATACAAATACATATCTACATACAAATTCTTATTAAAATAACACGAATGGTTCATGACTCGAGTTTGGTATTATACCGAGGATGATATTAAAAAATTTCTATAAAATACCTCATATTTAATTAAGATTGAAATTTTAACCTCCACATATATTATATATACATATAAACGAAAAGCGAAAAAAACGTGTCTGGATTCTTTTAAAAATAATTTTCATTACAATTTTTCTCATTTTTCATTAAAATTAAAAAAAATGTAGATATATTTAAAAAAAGTAAATCAACACTTCATATTTCACAAGAAAATTATTTTCAAAACCAATGTGATCCTGTCATTGTAATAGGTACTTCATTAATCTTTCACATTACGAAACAGACAAACCACAATGTAGTGTAAATATTTATTATTTATTTATGAAATGTGTAAAATAAAATCTTCCAAATGTAACGCATTCATAATTCAGTAATATTCAAATATTTATTCTAACTTATGTTTTATTTACATAAGTTAAAGATCAAATTTATATATCCTTACTACCGCTTTTTCTGGAACAAACACTTCCAAAGCGGTTCTCTTGAGCACTTGAATAAAATATGTAACAACACAATTAAAAATAATGGAAAAATTTTGATATATTTTAGTCGAAATATCGAAATAGAACTTAGCATTAGAAATGAAAAACGGAACATGTTCATTATTTGCCTCCCTTTCTCTCTTATAGTATTATTTTAATTATGAAAACTAATAGTTGTAACATAATGTGCCAAACTTTCATTGCTGGGATTCAGTATGAAGTTCTTTAATTCATGTGAGAAGAACCTTTCCACGAGCATCTCCCTAAACTCTAAAGCCTTAACCCACGTGACTGGGTTCCTCTCTTCTAAAGCTAATGACAAAAACTACAATAATAAACTCTACAAAATTAATAACAAAAATACCTAGTGAAGATCAATAAAATAATAGGAGTATAATTTTAGAACTCGGCTATTTAACAAAAATATCTGCTGCGACGTGTCATAGAACTTTCTTTTTAACAGAAAATTCGTTATTTGAAGAAAAAAACGATTACTTTTTAATAAGTTAAGTAAAACAATTTTCCTCGATAGGCTTCGCAAGTAGATAAGCATAAATTAAGTTATGTTTTTATTTTATACTCCCAACCCATCCCCAGAATCCCCTATATTTGATTTTTCCCAAGAATGTGTTTTAAATATATCTATGTTGCAGGCTTCGATGAGTCTAATAGTCATAACAAGTTTAAAGAAAGTCGTTTGAGTAGTTTCATAAATAAGTGAAAAAAAACTAAAAACCAATAATCAAGTGGGATTTCCTACAAGCCGATTTCAACCGAAAGCTTTGCGGTACAACTAGATGAAATATGGAAACAAAACTTCAAGTTTGGTGATTTTCTAATTAAGCTTTCGAAACGATATCGCTATCACACACAGAAAATTTTCTAAAAATCACTTTTTTGGATTCAGAAAACCTCAAAACATATATTTCCGGTGAAAACTCGAAATCTAAATTTCGACCCGATTACTACATATGTTATACTTCCTTTACTAAATAATAGTAAAACAGAGTACAAATTATAATTTTTTCTGACAGCTTTAATATTTGTTTTTCTATTTGTGACATCTAACTTGACCACGTATTTTACCTTATTGGCGACAATTAGAACTTGATATCTTATTATTCCTAACGATGAGCAAACCATATACGATTTCTGTAACCAGCTCTTTGACTATCATTAAAGGCTTATGTTAGATATGTTTCCATCATAATAACAAATAAAAAGGTTAACATTGTTTCGAGGAATTTTTAAAATGTTAATATGTACGCAATATCCACTAAAAGTTATTTTTTCTATCGTAATTATGTGTAAGTATATATATTATCTAAATATTTAGAAAAACATAATATGACGCCTTTGATTTACAATAAAAAATAAATCTTTTCTGGGGAAGCGGCACCAGTTTATCCGGCTTGTGGAGAGCTTATTGACGTTTCCCACTTGGTAAGGTTCGACCCTGGTTGCCCTTCTACTTCCGCTCGACAGGATCTTGGGAATATGCTGGACCCGGAGGTCTCTGGCTTCAAACAGAGGTGGAAGTCAATGAAAAAATCACCTTACTATCGACAGATCTAACATACAACGGTAATTATACCAACTAACAAAGAAGTCGCGAAATGACCATGCAGTCGAAGCGACAATAATTTTAAATTAAAAAAAATAAATTAGAATGCATTCATCAGAAAAGGAAACAATATATCAACAGAACGGTATTTTGTTTTAAGACATCGGATTATATAGCTTTACAGTTTCTCTCGCTTTTACTTAATAGGCACAATAAACATTTTTTGATTCATGCTTTATATATCACAGAAAAAATGTAAAAACTTATTAATAATTATACTATTACTAATTAGATTATCGTATAGTAAAATATATAACGTGTTACAATGTTCTTAAAGCTTTATTTTACCGAGTTCAATATAACAGTTTTAAAAATTTTGTGTATTGTTACAATATACTTTTACATCATACGATGTAAAATTAAATAGTAAAGGTATAACTATATATCAGCTAATATCAAAATTTTTGATACAATTTTTATATCGTAGCTCAATGTACAATGAAACAAATATTAAATTTAGTTTAATTATTAAACTTATTTAGCTTTTATCTACTCTTTTGCTAAATATGTAAAATTAAATAATTTACTGAAATTAAAAAATTAAGTAAATTTCTTAACTTGTTGTTTAAATTGTAAGATATAATTTAATTATTTAATTTAAAAGAAAAAAAATTAAAATCTTTAAAATTACGTTTTGTACTAATTCTTAAACAAACACTGAGATTTGAATAACAGTTTGTAATACCATCTTTAAGTCTAGCCCAATTAAAGAAATGATAAAATTTCATATTTCAAAATAATATAAGCCAAATAATACAAAAACTGAAAAATATACATACCTAATAATAAAAAGATTATACTTATACAAAGATAAGTTGGTTTAAAAGTTTACCTAGCTTTAAAATTACTTTTCCTTCTGAAATATAAAGTTCTTGAAAAAAATATTTTACGTAAGATGTTTATAGTAAAAAAAATTAAACAAACGTAATGAAGATATTCATTCATGTAGTGCATTCTCTAATCAATTACATAGATATTTATTCATTGGAAGTAAAGTATGAAAGCTGCGATTTCAAACTGATAATTTTCTAGCTGAATGCTTACTTATCACTGCTTTTGTTTTATTCGAGTGAATGCCGCATTTGGTTGGCTTATAAGTAGGCATTCATAATATAGGTATTTCCAACATTTCACACACACAAGACATAATCTGAAATGATAATTACAGGACGGCTTCTTCAGAGAATCTCAACTTCTGTCATGTCAATTATAATATACTTTATTCCCTTTATTCGTCTGTGATCTACTCCTATTGATATGTTACGAATAGGTGTATCCACCTTTGATAATTATCATCAAACTGTGCTAATATTGCATTGATTTTTGTTATAAAAATATTTCATACCTATGTATATCTACTGTAAAAAATTTAATTAATTAAGCAAATGATTCTTGTCTTTCAAAATAAAATTGGTTTTATGTACATTATAATTTTTTAAGTTAATTAAATAACAATCTTGTTAAAGAAGTTCTAGAGTTGCTATAGCTATATAACTATATATACTTATAAAACTAACTATTTTATCAAATAGTCACAAAATAGCCAGTTATTTGAAGCGACTATAAATAAGTAATAACTTCAAAAAATTATTTTCAATATTACAATTTTTATATGGTACGTAGATATCTAGTTTCAAAATAATAAGATTTTAGTGTTTAAAAAGTATCTTTAACTTAAAATTATATTCCATTAGGACCTCATCTCATTTTAAAACTAAAATTAAGAGTTGCATTCCATCGCATTTAACTCAACAAAAAAATATTAGCGCCTTGAATAACGATTGGAAAAAATGTTTTCAAAAATCAAAATTTCCAGACTATTCATGTCACAGATTTAATCTAGCACGCATCAAAAACCGAGGTAATTATCGAAAAATTCATTGAAAAATACTCATTCTTAAAGATACCTATAAAGTATAAGTATATTGTTAACATAAAAGCGAAGCAAACATTACAAACGAAAAAAAATCCAATATATTATATAGAACAAAACCAAGTGTAACAATAAAATTGATCACCAATCGATCCTGAAAATCTTGTTTCATTTACAAAAGAATAAATAATTATTGTTAAAGAAAAAATAAACATAAAATTGACAATAAAAAGTATCACAATCAACAACCACTTTGATTTTTTTTTCCATTTATTTCAAAGGATCGATAATACAAAAAGGTTTTTATATAAGCACACGAAAACTAGTCCTATCGAAATTTGTTTGAGGCGCATTCGACTTGAACCAATCGTGTGGCGTCTACTTTTCATCAGTTAATGACTCAGCATCTAATAAAAAGGTAGCCAAATAGAACCATACATAATCATTAGTATATGATATTATTTTATTGATTATATTCATTTAAAATACAAATCTAACAAATCGCTACTTCGACTACTATAATGGTAAAAAAATCAATAACATAAAATTAATATTACTTATATAAAGCGTTCATTTAAACTGTCCATGTATAAAATAAGTAAGATTTAAACGAAAAAAAAAAACTAATCTTAAACCCTTCATTATTAAAAATTCCGTAACAGGAACACGGTTCCTACAATCAGCAACAAAAAAATGTGGTTGACCGAATGGGTTGTATAGTAATATTATTATGTTTAGTTCTTAAAGTATAAATTTTATATCATCGTTTTGTCAAACTAACATAGGTATGAAAAATAGTTTTTAATAATAATAATAACAAAAATCAAATACAATAGAATCATTCAGTAGCTCGTTTAGGCGCGCAATTCTAATGCTGAAAACATAAAAAGGGGGTTTGCTTGTTAGTAGTTGAGAAAAGCGATACATAGGAATCGACCACGAAGCAAACAAAGCTCTCCCCTGTATATGGGCCAATGGAAAAAAGCTTTAGACAAAGTTTAGTCTGCTTGAAAGGGTGCAAAAGAGAGACATGCGGTTATTGATTCAAGTGGCCCACTCTTGAAATTCTTTTTTGTTATATACAATAACAATAATACTACTACTATATTGCGTTATTTATGATTATCGTTATTAAAACGAATGGAAATTAAGTGTTTTTTGATATTCATCACCGTTGGGATAACATTTTCAACAAGCTGAATTTCTATTATATACATTCACAATGTTGTGTTTACATTATTCCAAGTTAAATTGTAACTGTTTGAATAATAATTATAGTTAGTTGATAAAATATATCAACCATTTCAATCAGAATTTAGGTAGTATAAACCTATACACAGTGATCTACGATGTAAGAAATTCTCAGATTTCGGCAATTATTCATACAAATCCGTAAGGATTCGTTTCGTATTTCACAGAAAATGTCTAATTGTATTGTGATATCCACGTGTTTGAATATGATATACTTGTTAGTTTGTAACAATATTGATGCATATTTGTTCTATATATAATTATAATTAATAAAATTTCTACCTGCCGGATAACTTTGAATACTGGTTTTCGTTCCAAATCTTCACAAATATCTAATTGATTTTCTTTTTCACGATCGTTAAAAATACTCTGCAAATAATTTTAAGTTACACCTGCCATAGCTCATTGCCACATTTCTATTACTTCGGATATTAATATTTGATCTTGATAAGACCTCAATTCGCCTAATGTATAAGTAGTACAACATAACGATGAAATTAGTAAAAATAAAATAAGACATAAATAAAAATTCAAGTTCATCCTCTCCTATTAACGAAGTTTTTCCCTACTCCAATTTATCAATAACAAATAGCCCATTAATAAATGTAGAAAACGCGAGCCGTAGAATGGAGTGTAGTGTTACATTTCAACAAGTTCATAAATTCATTCGAAGACACTCGACTCGAAATGGATGTCTAATCGAAAAGACCGCACACTCCATCCATTTCCTTATCATTGCGTGTCTGAATATCCTATTTCATACTATTAGCGACTTAGCTGTATGTCTCAATGTTAAATAATCTTCTAGTTCAGTTTAAGTTAAGACGTAGGTATTATTGTTAGAGAACAAACCAGACATTTATTTATGATTATCTCTGATTTTTTTTTAAATTTGTTTATCATTTAAAATTAGATTTGCTATATTGATAGTGTTTTAAAAAAATAGTTGACTTGAGAAGATATTTTTCGAAATTTTTCCTATATGTATAACGAATATTTTACGTAGTATTTATAAACACGTAAACTCTATTGGAAGGTAAAAGAGCATTGTGAGAACGATGAGTGTTGGGCTCCCGCAGGAACACAAATGCATCCTAAACATTTGTCGTAATATTCCAACACCCGACTACGATATTTCCAGACATTCGAAATGTACGCATGCTATGTTCATTTGGAGAGAGATGTCATTTCATTCATAGAAATGATTCAACAGACAAAGAAACAAACACAAATGGGAATGGAAATATAAAACATGACCAGGAATATCCCACGCGCCGCCAATTCGAATGGGGAAAATCCCATCAGTGGTAGCGAATAAAACGTTTCACTTATAAAAGGTACATTTTTATATTTTTGTAATTCTATGAAACTAAATGCTTTAAAGAGACTTTTGAATGTTTTAGTTAATGTAGATGTAGTGACGTTCATTATTTGATAAAATTTATACCAATTTTATGTCATTTTAACTTTTTATGATGCACTGGAATGAATTTTTCTTGCACTGCACTGGCTTTCATTCCCATTCACAGACGGCATTGCAATGGTAGAGTGGATTTGATATTGGGATAGGTTTCCCAATGGAAGGGAGGACTCGAGTAGCATTCAGAAGTTACAACTGTAATTTAGCTATGTCTATAGTACGAGTTGTGCACATTGAGAGGGCGGACAAGGCTCCCACATATAACGGGGGAAGTCAGCAACCTGTGGATTCGTAGAGATAAATAAATCTCACTTGTAGTTGTGAATGTCGCAAGGCGGATGTCACACCGGTTCCCATTTATATTTCTGTGTTGTCTTTGTATTAGAGCCCCTCGACATTTAACAAATACCTAAAACACTGAGCACGCACGATATACCAGAGATAAAATGTGGATGCATCTGCAAAGCACTGCTGGCACAGTTTTCAACTTTTCACATTAAACATTTATGAGTTAATTTGAAAATATGAATGCATATTTAAATTTTCGTAATTAAATTAAATTAAAGTTTAAATATATATTTTTTTAAATGTTCTCAGCGAATGGTTTTTTTTCTGATAATTGGGAATAAAAAAGCACAGAACTATAAAGGCTGAGTATTATAAAAAAAAAAACTATCGAAATAATTTCAATTTGTTTTAATCTTAAATAGTTAAACTTTAAAAACGTTGACTGAAAGCTTTTTTAATATCCTTATAAACATGTAATACGTTTTTTACTAATAACGTCTAAACGCAAATGAACATTAAATATTCCACTTATTATAATATCCCATTCAAATGTAGGTGTACTCTACCGTTTGCAGTCTACTAAATATAATACGCAGTGTAAATGCATTAATAAATCTGTTACTGCTACAATAAAGCACTTAATTTTAACTATCGTCGTTTTAAAATTCGGCGTAGTTTTGAAATTCCAAAAATATTTTAATATATAAAATTTAACAAAGGTCTCTTATTAGAAAAAATATGATTACAAAAAAGAATCAAAACCTCTTTTATGCGTCTATTTTTTAATAAGCAAGTTATCAAACTCCAACTTCACGTATTATCGATTACAACACCTTATCGGAGCATAATGGTTGATGTTTTCGACAAACAAGGTTCGATATCAAGTCAATGTCAAAATCTGATCACAACACGAAACTTTTGACATAAACTGACACATCAAAATAGTTTTTCATTAGTAACATATCAATTAGAGCGACTTAAGCCCCTTTCGGCATTCTGTATAGCGACTAATTAAATCAAAACGTAACACAAATCTCTTTAATATGGGCCTATTAATTTTTTAAACTTATAACATTGAGCGTAACATCAACGGAATGAAAAGTAAAATTAAAAATGAAAATCTAATTCAAAGCATATTATTATAATTTGCGAGTAACTAAAAAAATTAATTAAGGAAGTAGATTTTTTTAATGCCCGTATACATTAAATCCTATATAGGTAGATATACAAAAAATTCTAATCCACAATTTTCGTAAACGAACGGCTTGTCAAGTTCAATATGATTAATCCCTTCAACTCACCACATTTGACCGAGAAAACACTTTTTCTACGTTCAAATATAATTTATTATGTAAACTATCAAAAACCCTTCCATCATTAAAATATTATGTGTTTCTTCAAGACAATACAAATTAAATGTTGTAATTAACATTAATTAATGTGTATAGGATTATTTAGTGCGTGTCCATCTAAAAATCTTCCCATTGATTCCTTTCAGTTTTTATCAAATTTTTAATTTACAAAAGCCATTCATTTATAAATTAGTACAACTTGAAAACATTTCATCTAATAGTTACATGACGTTTAATTATAAAATTTTTCTCTTACTTTAAATAATACCTTCTTGGTATTCTACAAAAAAAAAATAACGTTAAATATATTTTATTTACTTTCAAGATAAATACGAGTACCTATACGTTGTCAGATTTAAATGGAAATAATTTCGATTTCTCGTCTATTCATCAATTTTCTATGAATTTCATCCGATTGGAATGTTTGTTAATACGAAATGTATCTAATTAATTTGAAACGCTTACTTAGTATGCTTGTAATGTTTAATCAAATTAAAGCTTTGTTATGTAAAGCTTTTTATGTCAAATTCGTTAGTGTTGACTTAAATGTAATTTCTTTTCTCTTATCAATGTTTTCTTGACTTTAAAAATATTCTGACGTTGATTTACGATTTTGTAAAGTAAACGTTACGATATCAACGTTTCGGTTGAAATGGGGATTAATAAGTAAAACAAAGATGTAATTTATTACTTTGGCCGTATCTAAATAATTATTTTAATTTGCTTAAATCCTCATTTAAGCTCTACTATGAATCTTATGATTTCGAGAACGTATACTACTGAGTGTTTAACTGAAACAATTTAAAAACTGGGTTGCTTTTGTCGATAGAATTTTTATTTTTTTGTTTTTTGGTAAATGAACTCAAAAATCTTTACTCTAAGAGTTTTTATAGTTGTGTTTATATAGATAAGAGGAAACATGGTACCTACTACTATAATTTATCTCCAATAATTATTTTATTAAGTTCCATGCAAAATTCAATATTGAAAAATTAATTTTGGTTTTAAATCCTTCCAATATAAGACTCAGTGTTAAATTAATTCTTTCAGTTTTTCTTTTTTTTAATTTGAAGAAAATTTGTATTTTTGGAAAAATTAAAAAGATAAAATATCTAATAAAAATATAGGTGAATATTTTATTGTTTTATCTATATTTTTCATTATGAAGTTTAATTTTTTTTTGTTCTGATAATTAAAACTGAAAAACTATAATAAATCTCTTATATTTCTTTTCTCATTCTTAAATGTTTGATAGGTAGTATATATTCAATTATTCATAAATATCTACTTCTTTAGATGATACAACGTGAAACCCGTTACAAATCAAACAAACGCGTCAGTGCCTACATAAAATATATACCGATTGTAGGTATAACCGCTAAATATAAGAGATTTTAATAGCTAAAGCGTAACTGTCCACAATATTTATTTAGCACTATTTTAAACGTCTCAGACTCGGCAATTCTTAACCAGTATACTCATATATCATAAGCGACTTAATACCATAAGTAATAAAATCCCCATCGCCAATGTCTAAGAAATGAAACCGTCATTAAAATTCTACTAACTTACATTGTTTAAAGACATTTATTTATCTACAGGACAAAAACATCAAATTATTTATACAATTCATTGATATATTCTGACACATAAAGTTTATGAGTCATACTGTTAAAAAAAATACTTAAAATATTCCTTTATGTATATATTGTATATACACACACAATATTGCTTATAAAACATTGTTTAAACACGTTCAATTTTGAGCCTACAGTTCCATGACTGAATTTCTAAAACAAACTCTAATTGCTTCAATCTTATAGTATTTATTAAATAATACAATGATATCAAGCGCACAGTAGGGGAATCCTTTGAATTATTAGAGTCGAATAAAAGAAACGATCTACGGCGTTTTAAATTCAAGTAGTCCCTGACTGAGCGCCCGGCCCGTGTCTTCAATAAACATTTATTTAAACCGTTTTGATTGTTCCTCGAAAATGATAACAAAATGGTTTTTACTACTATTAACATTTCTTGTGTTATCGAATTGGTTTTGACCCGTCGTCGCACCATCAATTGTGATTGATTTCATTCGTGTCTCAGTTGCCGCTTGATTTTTAAATTATTTTTAAATTTCTCCACAAAAAGAAACAATTTGTTCGATGATTAATGATTTTCAGCCGTTTTTGTTTCTGTATCGAATACAAACAGAATGTTATATCCTCATATATATATATATAGATATAGATGATTTTTTTCACGGTGCTTTAGATTTTATGAACAGATTTCAGGTATCAAATCAATTCGAGAAACCTCAACAGCAACAACAAAAAAAATTTTGAAGAAATAGAAAAAAGTCTGTGAGAAATAATGAGCGTTCGAGTATAATTAAAAATTTAAATTGATCATTAATGACAGCATAAATTCTATTATTTTAAACGTATCAATTTAAAATAAGTTCTTGATTTCAAGTTGCTAAAACGGCTATCTATTAATCGTATATAAAAATAATAATATATTTCGTTTAAAATATCATTCGAACCCAAATCCAAATCATTGTCATTTTGATGCCAAGTTAATAATTATCAAATTAGTAACGCGCGTCAGGTAGACAGAAATAAAAAATCGATATATTTCTCTAGATATTCGGTCCTCATCTTCTCTCATTCGCAGGTAGTTAGTGGTCAGATATAATTTAAATTTGATTTTGAGAATGATAAAATGGGATTCTTTAATTGGATTTATTTAGACCAGAATTATGAGAGGATTTTAAGATACATATATAATATAGATATAGATAGTACTTGGACAGAGGAGGAAATAGCTTCTATTCTGGTCTTGAAAATAAATGAGAGAACATGCGATATGTATTCATTGGTGGACACGTACCTGGCTGTGGTGCAATCCCGATAAAGGATGTCGAAGTCTTTACAGGAAAGCAACTTGCAACGATTTACTCCCGGTTGGATAGCGCCAAGCCCCCGAAGAATACGAACTTGTTCAACGTTGCACACAAGAGGAACAATGTCCAGACGTTTTAATTTCGTATAAACTGTGTGTAGGCCACCCACCAAATGCTTGAGAAAAAGTTCAAATGCTTGCGGCAAACAGAGCATTGTGTCACCGGCTATTATAAAAGCAGCCACCTTTTGTCCTCGATACTCGACTAATTTGCATTCGTTTGCTGTGGGATCTGAGCTGGATATTGGCGGAGGACTATTATAAGATCGAGGTGGGCCATGATGTGCCATTAAGTCCAGTGGTCCGTGGTGGCCCAGCATACCCGAAACACCTAGAGAGCCCAGTAAGCCTAAGCCGGGCGGCGGAAGATGGGCCTGCAAGGACTGTGCTAAACGGGGCCCGACGGGCGGAGGACTAAGTGGATGCGGCATACCCAAATGCGAGCTGGGTGGTGGGCCCAGTGGACTTGACTGTTGGCGTGGACTTCCCACAGGATTATTGTTGCTGGATGTTGTGTTATTGTTGTTTGTCGCTGGAGACAAAGGCTGCTGTTTTATGATGGCGCCACTTGGCGAAGAAGCGTGACTACTACGTTCACTAGTCGTAGAAGCAGAGTCCATTGCGGTTGTGCAGTCCATGGCACGATAACACGCGCGCGATTATCAAAAAGGTGCCAAAATCACCACTGTGTTTACAATTGATCAAATCACAAACAACAAATATAACTTATATAAACTTCAAGTGTAACTGAACGATAGTAAAACGCTAACAGAGAGTTAATGGAGCACAGGGCACAGCATTGTCCTCGGGTGAGCTATGAAGAAGCTGAGTGAAGATGAGGAGGCGTGGGTGAGATCAAACAATCGGTACGAGAGAACGACAATCCATGCGATAGAAGAGATGTCGCAATAATGCGAGGGTCGTTCTGTCCGTCTGTTTGTCTGTCTGTATGTCTAGTTGGACTGTGCTTTGCGCAACGCCAACGTTGAGGTGCCGAGCACCAGGAGGTGCAGCGGGGTGCGCGGCCTCAGTGACAATTGCAGAGTTCTCTTCTGCGATCTCCAACCCACCCCATATGGAAGATAGCTCACTTTCTCACACCCTCAGGGGTTGTAGCTCCAGATAGCTCACCAAATACACAGACACACACACTGGCTCTAACTACCTAATACGACAACGGGCGACATATAAACACAACACAACGCGGCGAAGCTCACGGAAATGTAGCAGCCAGAACGCGCGACTTCTACACTCAGTGGATACAAAAGTAATAAATAAAAACATTTGGAAAAGTCCACTTGTGTTTGTATCGAGAGGCGGGCTCAAAGCGCACCGAATGTCAGGCGCACAACGCCTATCATTCGCCAAGCGCGCTAGCTACGGCTACACCATTGGTGCACCAGGAGGTTACGAACGGAACGACCGCCTTCAAGCGTTTCTCAAAGAAGTTTATTTCTTTGTAACCGCTGAGGGCGGATGCAAGCGAACTTGAAATATGAACTATGACGTATTGATAAAGAATGTCACCGACGGCTTGTCACCGACAAATCAATACGCTTTACAGATATGTTTAAGAATATCTTAACTCTTTCTGTCAATCTAAGATTTCTATTACTATCGTTCTCTACATTCAAAATATCAATGAACTCTTACAAATTGTGCAACACAAGCTACGTTTAGGTAGAGCTATTCTGAGCTACTGCCTACTTCCCAACTCATCCCAATTTCTTCAATTAAATACCAAACGATTCTTTGATAATTTTCTAAAAATAATATCTATGCTCTATAAGTTCATTTATAATAAGGAAATCATCTACAATTTTAGAATATCTAGTATTTATAAATTTGCTGGTGTATATTACTTAAATATTATCTACTAATTTATCTATACTTATTAAGTAAATAGGTATATAAAGAAGTTATATTAACCAAAAATTAATTTAAGATAGAAACTATAGGCAGTCACCATAATTTAATTTAAGATAGACCTAGAAAGTTCAAATTCGTATATACAATGCACATCAATTGACTTACTCTCTTAAATCGAAATAGTGACTTTCGACTACAAATAGTGACTGTAGTCACGATTTATGAGAGTAGGAAAACATGTTTTTTGAACTTATGTATGATAAATATGGAGCACTTAAAGGTAGAGAATGATATTCCGAGGACATTCAAATCCAAAAAAGGAAAGGAAAAAAAATCTATGGGTAGAAAAGAACCGTTTTGAGAAAATAGGTAAATTATATAGGTACCTATATCTACTAACAGTAGGTAGAATATATTGGTATCTGATCACAATGATTATTTTGAGAATATAAATCAGAAATCAGAACCTAAATAATGAGATTATATTAGGTAATATAACTTAGAAGAAATCTAATTTAGGTACTGACTTAAAAAAAACTTTCTTGAAACTATACTGAAGTGAAACTATTATACCAGTGCTTTTAACCTTTGAAAATGGTAAAAAGTGAAAAAAATTATACCTAATAGGATGAAACCCATTGGAAAAGGAAGAGAATATAACAAAAGTGGAAAGAAAAATAAATTACGGTCAATCTGAGGTGGGGAAGTGGAAAAGGGGGGTGTTTGTAAGGGTAGAAACGGTTTATCTTGATTTTCGACAAAACTACAAGTCCTATGGAAAAAAGTTAACACAATTTTGAGTAATTTACTAATATTTAAGTACACTTTAATTATTGCATTTTCTGAGAACATTTAACAGTATTTATGTATTTTCTGCACCATCAGAAAGTAGAGGTTTCAAAGAACAAAAAGCATACCAACTTATTAAGAAAATCTGATGTTTTGATTGAGAATTTTCGATTGAAAAAAAGAGTACTTTTTCGATATTAAGTTATTATAAGGTAAAAAAATTAATATTTTAAATAAAAAAAAAATACACTGCGTTTGGGACATTAAAATGTAAGTTTTTACCAAATTTCGTGTAATTTTTTATTTTTTGTAAAAGATAAAAATTAAAAACCAAAAACTTGGTAATTTGAATTGTTCACATAAATTTTGAGGTTTTGTGAAAAAAGTGTTAGCACAAAAGTTGTAGATCTACTTATTATCTATAACTTTGCCATTTAACTTTTTCCCATAAGACTTGTCGGAAAACAAGATAAACCGCTTCTACCCTTAAAAACACCCCCTTTTTTCCACTTCTCCACCTCAGATCGATCGTAATTTATATTTCCTTTCATTTTTGTTATATTTTGTTCCTTTTCCAATGGGTTTCATCCTACTATAATTTTTTTTCTGTGCAAAAATTATCTATCCTGGTCTATATACCAATCTTGCCTATCTGTAATTATAAGGTAAAGTATAAACTCTTATTTGTTGATAAAAAGGTAGGTACCTACCGGTTCATGGATAATTTATAATCTAATAGGTGATGGAAACGTTTAATAAGTAGAGGTCCTCGTATAGTCAATTTTATAAAATATTTTCAAATAAGTAAAAACCTAAATAAAAATAATTCATAATTTTAACATAGGTAGGTACCTATAGGTAGACGTACCTATAGGTGGACACTGTCGAACCAAAGATGCAAAACTTAAGAATTTGGTTTTTCGATCTTATCTACCTATAGGTACTTACCTTAGATAGTTAACGCTAGTAGGTATGTTAAAAAGATACCAGCTAGCATTAAAATTTTCTATAAAATTAGAAAATGAAATTTTCAAACAACACTAAATTTTTTGAATCCTGACCATTTTCAAAATATTTATATACTTATCTACTGCTAATATAAGTTTTGTTTCAGATAAAAGACAAACCGTACATTTCCGTAGATGAACGGTAAAATAGCTTTCCAGATGATCTGTGACTGTTTCTGTATATGTTAGTTTATGTAACAAATGAACATGTGATTTTATATTGTACAAATACATAGATATAAGTAGGTAATAATATATTAGGTATTTGGTCTCAAACAAGTATCGTTTAAAAAGATCCAAAAATAAGCTGAGAGTAGACATGTGCACAAAGTAGGTACCTAAGTAAGTACCTACTTAGATAGATATAAACAGCTATTTTAACAATTAATTTAAGCCCGTCACTATACAAAAAATGTTATCTGGAACGAACGTTTCTATTACTTACCTATATTGTAAGTTAAGTTCATAATTAATAATTAGGTAAACTCTTAATTTTAACATGTAAATCGAAACCGACTAAAATTACTTAGACGTTTACAGGTACGTAGTCAATCAATTTGTACCTATTTGTATCAATACCATAACCAATTTGTATATCTATACCTAGATCTGTTCCAGATAAAAAAAAATATCATATTACATTTACGGTACCTATATCTAATTGGCAGGTACGCAAAATACAAAAAGTTGCTATAATTAGATACATATATATATGCAGTTATAACTGCACAGAACTCGTATCGTAACTGTACGGTTTAATTTTAACTGGAACAGACTTTATGTTTGTATACCTATACCAACCTAGTATCTATATATAAAATTTATCACCAACTCTTCTTCATAAAATCATTAAAAATATAGAAATAAAAAAGGGATAAGAAAATAAAAAATGCGATATTAATAAAATATAGATTGTACCTACTGTAACTTCTGTATAATAATTAAATTAAATTCTTCTTTACTAAAATTCACAATTACTTTTAACGGAGATGGTCAGTAGGTTAGTAGTGTACATGAATCCAGATGAATAATACCGATGGGATAATCAAAAATCTTGTACATAACCCCACTGGACTAATATATTTAGGGGGCAGAGATCCCTCCGTATTTTATTCTATGATATTCTATACCCAAGCAAGCGTTAAAATGCATTCTTTCTCGCTCACTTGTTTTGATCCGTGATTCAGGTACCACATGCATTTTGTCTATTCTCGCTACTCTTCTTATCATCCTCATTAAATGAAGCGAGGGTTGGGAAACCCAGTCAATAACTAAATAGCACCCATATAAAACTTTTTTTTTATTTTTCTAAATGTATTCCATTTTTATAAATTGAAAAACTATTTTTGATATTAGTATCATGATATTAGATCAGTGTTTCCCAAGCTATGTGTCGCGAGAGATTCTAAAGTGTGTTGCAAGATTTTAAAAAAATATTTACATTTGCTAGAGTTTTTGAGTATTACATTTATTTGAGTAAAATTTGTATTTACCAGAATATAAGCCGTAACGTATATTTTATTTTAAATGTAGTTGCATCTGCAGATGCAACCAGATCAAGCTTTTAACAGACCTAAAGTGGGCAGTCGCCTATATCTCGTTTCGTTTCCTTCACTGAATTTTTGTATTCTATTTGAAATAAGGTAATTAAGTAAATAAGAAATTCATCTATTGGTGTAAACGGGTGTGTCACGAAAATTCTTGATTTCTTTTACTGTGTATAAATAAATAAAAATAATAAAATAAAAAAATAATTTGGGAATCACTGGTATATCACTGGTATAGATAATAAGGTGTTAGTATTTAGGTACCTATAGCAAAATTAATACCTATATCTAGGTACTTATAGAATATAGATAAAATACTTAAGTAGGTATTACATTGGTAAAATGGAAATAAATGATTTCGAAATGTTCTTATTATTATTTAGCAGTTGAAAAATAGGCCGATATGCCTGTATTTTTAGTTTTCTTGGGGGAATCGGAGTTAAAAATGTTTACGTTAGTATTACCTACCTACGAATAAAACGTAGGTAATACCAGTTAGTAAAATGCGTTAATACATTCAATAGTTAAGTTAGTATGCACCGATATGCTTGACTTTTTTCGATTTTCCTTCTACAAAAAAATATAGGTAAGTATGTTGACAAGGCTTATATTTTTCCTACTACATTTAGAATTATTCTTATAATACATTACATAATAATACAATACATACCACTATAGGGGTAAGCTTAGAATAATATCTATTGTTAAAAGTGTTAAGACATCTTAGACATCACATTAGATAGACTAATTTTTATAAAATAAATTCTAAATATTAAGTTTGTAAATCATAGCTCCCGCATCCTGGGTAGACCCCCAGGCCAGATTATGGCGAACTATTCCTTTACTGGGTGCTATGAAATAAGAAGATACGTGTAGTACCTAACACTTTTTTCCGAAACTTAGTATAGAACGTTGTAAGTATTTCGATAAAATATTAAAAAGTAGCTATCAGCTTAATAAGAGACGCAAAAATTATCAGTAATCAAACTAAATCTGGAGATTTTTCGAGGGCGCGGTTATAAAAGCTCACACCAGACGCATAAAAGCTACGACGCTGTGTAAATTATCTAACACGTCATTTTTCTTTACAAAACGACTTTTTATGTAAAGTGTATTCTATACACTTTTTTCGAATAAATCAATGAAAATTAAGTAGGTATATTTTTTATGAAACATACATGTTTTTAAATATGTATCTATATAGTATATATACATATGTACGTACATGTGTCATGTACCTATATTTTTTACATCGTCATTACCTCTTCAATGAACGATCTATTATTCCTATTTATCACTTTCAATTGCCTCAATTTTTTTCGAATGATGATTTTTTCCTATGAATTTCATAAACTATTAAGACAATTAAGACTACATTAATAGCATGTATCACTCTTAAAGAAGTAATCAACTATAAAAATTAACTGACGACTGTAAGCGCCATCTAAGAAACAGTAGCATAAGCTTTTATTCTTAAAAAACAATTTTATACAGATACTCGGGAGTCGCGACACGTTATCGTCCATTATTTTTACTTTTTTATTAATTTATTAATATTTGTAAAATTTTACTTGAGTTTTCTTTTAAACAAGAAAAAATTAAAACAATTATAAGATTCTGTTTTCAATATTTTTACTGCTTTCAGTTTAAAAAATGTTAATTCTGATCATCTTATCATCCGCATATCTTCTATAGAAGTGAATCTTATAAGGTAAAAATTAGTAAAATCAGTAAAAATCAAATAATTTTTTTATCTTAATTTTGTTAAGTCACTTTTTTAGTTTGTAAAAACTGCAATATACAGCAATAAATCCGTCTAAAAAGGGAAAAAAAAATAGGTAAGATATTTTTTTTATAATTGCTATACCTTACTATTTTATTTGAATAAATTACAAAATATCAACAAATACATAACTGCTTTTATTTTCTTATAAAACTTCCATTTAATTCCTAAGAATAAATTAAACTTCCTGGTACACCTGAAACTTAAAGTCACTGCCACAATAATTTTCATTTTCAAAAGAGAACAGCATGCTTGTCCTTACCGACAGTAAGACGAAATGTTTTACGTATTGCAGTCATGAATATCAATGGAATAACATAGCATGAAACAATTTCTCACTCTGCCATTAATTCAAATATTTTCTGCACTTTTTTTCAAATATGTGTTTCAATTGAAAACCTAACAGAACAAAATTAAAAGCTTATTATTATTATTATTAGTTTTTAGAATAATGTAAAATTTGACTAGTCACTAATGACCACGTTAAAGCGACTTTAAATAAAAATAAAAAATTAAAAGCGGCATGGCTACTTATGAAGAACGCAAGTATTCATTATATTTAAGAAGTTTGGGAGCTTATTGAAACAGGCCCAATGCTATATTTTTATCACCATATTCATTATTTACCAATCATGGCTCCTGTCGAAGAGGTATTTTCGAAAGTCAAATTTTCTTTTATGAATTTGCTGGCAAATTCAAAAAATTGTTCATATTTGGAAGCTGTTATAAATCAGTTTATTGCCACCGTAGCTTCTACTAATTGTTATAAATTATTTATACCTAAATACATATCTATCTATACGTGAAATTACCAACAGCCACCAGAAAAGAATATTTTTAAACTAAACTTACATTAGGTAGATATTTGTTCCACTTTGAATTTCATAAATAATTCTTAATTAGGTATTATTTGTAATAAACCCCTAATGAGTATAAAGTATCCATTTTGATTTGTAAAATGTTCAATTAGGAGTGTTAAGCCGGTAGTATTTTGTATTATCGTTCTGAAAACGCCTACCCTCTGAATATAAAATATGAGCCGTTCTTAAAATAAAAGTATTTAGATAAGATTAAACAATAATTTTGTCGCTAAATACTTCAAAAGGGATATCACTTTACAAATAGGAGAAATATTAACTCCACGGTACTTTTAATTTCAATTTTTATTAAAATGTAATAGAAAAATTAATTTAAAGTAAAAGTAGGTACTAAACAATACTTTTGTCTAACTTCGACGTAATTATTTGTTTTAGTGATGTCACTAATCTGTATCTAGTAGGTATGTTAAATATCCACACAAGTATCATCAACGCTTTTACTGAATAACTATACGAAAGACTTCATTTTTATATCGATTTTTCAATTATGTTGTCTAATTGTACTGTGCTCAAAAATCGAATGAATCGAATGATGGTAACATTTCTGAAAAAAAAGCTGTCAGAACGCCTATTTCTGAAATAAAATAAAGACGCTATAATAAGACGTTACAAAGACGAAATAAAATCAGACGCTTTCTCATCAAAACACATTGTATGCGAAGAAATCCAGGAAAAACCTATCGAACTCCGCTTGATTTTAATAAACCTTCTTTCTGTTATACTGTAGTTTATTGTAATTAGGTACATTAAAAAAAAAGTAAATTGTTTTACGCATTATTATATTATATTTAGATACATACAAAAATATTTTTGCTCTCCTAGATACTATTTCTCCCTTGAGCCTTTCAAAAGTAAGCAAATACCCATACCATTCCTAACAATAAAAGTTAACACTTAATGACCAATACACTTAGATACATAAGTAGGTAATAGTAATTTTAAGATCAAATAATTTAATTCATTTCTTTGGATACTTTTCCATTTATTTAAACGCTAGAATTAAAAGCTTTTAACTAACATAAGTTGAGAACTATGGAAAAAATATAGGTAGGTAGGTATTATTAATTTAAAAAATGTACCACATGAAAATGAAAAAACGCTACGTAAGCAATTGAGTTTCATACTTAATAAACATTCAACTACTCGACCACTAATTTTACTAATTGAACGTTTGAATGCCAGTGAGCAATCATTGCATACGCAAACATACATTATAAACAATGAAATATCCAGATCATAAATACACTCATACATATGTAGAGTCCCCTGTAACTTGACTAGGATAATATCCCTACATACATTACACACAATATTTTATTAAACGATATTATTACAACCACTCAAAATAGGGCGAGTGGGACACTGCAGCAAAGGATAGACATTTACCTAACCACGAGATTTTTGCAAACCAATTAATTCGATTTGACAAATTATTCAATTATGCAATTAGTTATACCTATACCTACCTAGGAACATTTTAAATAAATAAAGGAAACATTATTTTGATTAAAATATTTATATCATTTTATATCATCAAATTTTAAAATACGATTTTTAACCCAAATAATATAAACACTTAAACGTAGTTCTTATTTTTCGAGATTATGTTGTAAATTAACAAGTCGTTCAACCTTAAGCTTATTAAACAACAGATATTTTTCATTAAATATATTGTGTACAATCACTAAATCGCATTTAAAAGGTTAAACGAGTTGAATATGCATAAGCTTTTCATTTATTGGATTTACTATTCATAACTAGTGCATAAATATATTCGCATTCCTTGTTAATGCAATATTGTTAGCCCATATCTGTAATTATTCATTTTAAATACACAATACCTTTAAATAAAAATGCTTCTTATTAGATATTGATTGGAAAAAATGACATTCATTTTCAATTAAAAAATAGCTATTCATGTATAATAATTTAGTATGTAATAGGTACATACTATGCATACAAACATAAAACTGTTATATAAAAAGCTATATAGGCAATTTAAAAGTTTAAGGTACTTATCTATATAATTTTTTTAATAATTTAAATTAAAATTCTTACCGTATTTATATATAGGTAGAAACTCAAATGTTCAATTAATAATTGTAATATTTATATCTAAAATAAATGTTGTAATCATAAAATTATCGATTTGTATATAATAGTTATTTGGAGTAGGGGATTGAAACAATAATAGTACAAATAACACTATCTCATTAAATATAGCATTGAGAGAGTGGTCCTTACCCTTGTCTGATATCCGTATTGTTTATTAAAATTAAAAACATTTGACAACACATAATTACATTGAATCTATATGAACAGAATGGGCCATAACAATAACATATAACGACCCTCACATGAAGGTACCTAATGTGTAATTGTGCTGGAAAATGTTTAACCGCATTGTATATAAATAATACACAGACAACAAGGTAATTTTTCCACCAAAATAGAGTAATTGCCCTTTAAATTATAATTGTTATTATTTGAAGATAAATAAAAATTTATTGAGGTTATGCAATCGAGCTATTTATAACAAAAAACCGACAGTAGGTACATACCTATCCACGTTATTTATTTGAATAATCAACATTTTTTTAATATTTTGCTTTTTTCATATAGGTTTGCTCTAATTTATAACAGCATTTAAATTTTTTTATAACTATACTTTTTAATCAAAAATTTTAGTATCTACTTATACATCTTAATCAAATAACTGCTATATTTCAAATTAATCATTTTACTAATAAATGAATAATAAATATGGTCATACTAACGTTTTTCATTTCATTTTAAGTATCCTTGTTGTTTGATATTTGTGTTTACTTTAAAATCTGTTTTATTATATAGATACTGTTTAACCACTAACAAATGAGATATGTAAATAGACGCATACTTGTAAACGTATATTAAGTAGGTATATAGATATATGTATATACATTGCAAGTCGATGCTTTCAAGTGATGGTACTGATGATAATAGTAATGGTCATTCATTGTTCACTATTTGCCACCAATATTTGGTACCACTTCGGGCTCTATCGGTCTCCTATCTGTATCGATAGAAAATGAACAATCTGCGAACAATACCGAAAGCATTGAAATATCCCGGAATAAGTGATGGCTTATATTGTTTGAAGCAAACCATGTTTAAGCATCTGTTGTGACCAATAATAGCCATGCAAGTAACAATTTATCCATATGGTTTAATCAGACACTAATGTGTTCATATACTTCGAATTACATCCAAATCACCAACCCACTTTTCTATCACGAAAGGGTGCAATGAATAGCGATGCACAAATGCATTTGTAGAAATTATAATTTGAAGCTTCTGATGCAACTCTATTGTTATCGTGAGTGTACGCTGTGAAATATATGATAACGCGATGCCAAGATTTGTAGTGCTAGGGGTAAACTTTCGACTGGCATACGCGTGTTCATTATATAGTTGTACGAATTGGAAAGAACTACGACTGTAAATGAGATGAAATGAGAGAACGCGCTATGCAAGTGAATTTATAGTTTGAGAACGGGGTTAATGTTAGAATGAGAAATAGATGGGTGTGCAAACAGGACGATCGCGATTACCAAACTTGTCTACATTGTGATATAACAACATCATCACATATGATATAATCCCGTTTATCTGTTAGACCACATCGTGTATTGTTTCTGTCGCGATTCATTGTTGCATTGTTGCAAGCACCTGGTTGGGAACTAGTTGATGATGTGAGGTCTTCCTGCCGTTATCGATGAATCGGACCTCACTCCAAACGGGCATTTGTCTCACCTATCACCCTGATGCTGCATTGTGGTGCACCACCAATGCACTCCAGCAAAACAATGACGTTTCATTAACATCCATTCAAATTGACTGATAATCTGTTAAAATGCTAATCTCACAACCAAAATGTGTGTTGTTGCTGACGTTGTTTTGTTTCCGTTTTATGCATCCACATCATTATTATTACAACTCTGCGATGTAATTTAGAGGATTAAATCGGCCATCAGATAGATTGTCCTCGTGTTTTATTTACTGTGCAAGCCATCATAATAATGCTATAACACCGCGCCAGTTGTCGCGGCTACCGCTCTTGACAAATTTTGATGTTGATGTTATTGTTCGTTATCAAAATGCATACTACAAGTTGCATTTATCGGTTTAATTAAATTTTACAGTGATTTAATTTTATTTTCATTTGTTCACTAAACCTTCACTTAAGCTTGGTGAAAATAGCCTGAGAAAATTAATAAGTATCTAAGTATATCTAGGCAAAAATGTGTATACTTACATAAGCTACCCATCACATACTAGTATCATACCTATAGTCTATAATTAATCAATGAGTAGGTACTTACGTAATTGTATAGGTAAAAATAAGACAAAACGATTTTAGACAAATGTTTATATATGAAAAATAATTTTCTATCACCCACGTAAAGATTTAAACTAACCTACGAAGCAATGAGTTGAGCCATTTCTTTTACTTCACAATCGTTCAAAGCTACAAGAAGCATTGCATTAAAACATAACGTGCTGATTTAATATAGCCACTTATCAATCCTAAAAAATTGAACTTATATATAAGTCTACACACTAATTAGAAAGATATCATTATTTAATCAGTAAAGAGATTAATCTACTTCAACTAGCCTGATTTGTTTCTTTACATTTTTATCGCTGTTTACATAGTTAACACCTCATTTAAATAAATCGGTTTGAAAAAAAGTTAGCATCAATAGATTACTAGATCGTTAATTGGAGAAAATATATACCTATATCTAAAACCCTAATTGTTTAATTCGTAATACTAGCACATATTAAAATAAAATTCAGCTCTCATATACGACCGTAAAACAGCAATAAAACATTATCCTCCCAAAAAGTTTATGTCACGAGCTACCATTCCATAGTAATATTGCTGTACTCTCTACTTTTTAACAGGACTTGAGGATAAAGCTAATATTTTATCTATCGCCATGAAAAACTATTTTTATGTTGAATAACCGTTTGGGTGTTAATGTGCGATATGTTGTGTTTTTTATGGTTTTAGTTTACATAAGATATAAGTAGGTACTATTTTAAAATGTTTCAACTTATTTTTAAGTCTTAAACAATGAAATGTTTTTAAATTTTTATAATCTCATATTATAGTATATAAATAGTATTCAATCAAACTAGTGACATTATAATTATTAAAATGCAAAATAGTTGCATTTGTGTGCAATTGAGGGACGTGTATAACAAACAATATGAAGGATTAAGATGACGAAATAAAATTAGTTTCTAATCAATTAAGTAATTTGGTTGCAGTCGTAGAACAGATTGCACAATACACAATGTTTACAAAGATATTTAGCCAGTGACGACATCCGTCTAATCTGTAATGACGTTTTAATGCGAAACGTCTTAAACGAACGGATCGCAAATAAAATATTCATTCGCACAAAGCCAATTTTATCCCCTGACGATTTTAAACTTGAGCAATTATGCACGGGCACACGGAGTGAATGAATGAATGTTGGCTGGCAGTTCCGAGTTTGTCGGCTCGGGCGATATGATGACACAATCGCAGTGCCTCTCTCTATATTATAGATTTCCGTAACAATAACACATGACAGATGCATGATGGATCGACTAAACAACCACGACAACGCCAAGCAACCACCTCAGCTTTTGTCGCAACACTATAAGGGTGATTTTGGATTGTTTCATAATCGAAACTAAGTGTTACGCATGTGTGTCTCTCTTAGCCGATGGGGTAGAACTCACCCTGTCAAATAATGATTTATGTTTCTTCAAAATTTCCACGTTCGCACTCTGAATTCGAATGCTTTTTTACATCTCCTCCATGTTATTATATTTTTTTATTATTAGATTGAAAACGTCACGTGTGTTTTAATATGAGAATTGCATTTTATCGGTCCATTCGAAACTTTATTAAGATCCTCCTCGTATGTTTACTATTTTTTCCTAGTTATATAACATACATATACTGCGTCGTACGAACACCTATCCTCCGATTTACACGGAAGACAGGGTCCTTTGAAAATCGTGTGAAATGAAATCGTAATTTTTGTATGTAGAACCGTTTAAGTCGAAAACATGCATAATTATTAATTATTAAACGTATATTAATTATTATTATTCATTAGTTTTTATAATATTTTTGCAAGACAGTCTATATACTTTTTGGGTAAGTATATATGTAAGTATATATGACATATGTACATAAATTGCATAGCGTAGATATATATCTTGTTACTACTTTTGAACAATTTTTCGTTTAACTTTGTGAGGAAATAATATTTTTTGATAAAATATTGTATTTGAAACTATGTTGTTATTTTATAGGTAGATACGAGTATTTTAAATTTAATTATTGGCGTATCCAATTTTCTTTATATCTACTGCTATATGGGATAGGTATAGTAGGTACTATTTATAAAAACCAACATTTTTAAACAAATTTTCAAAATCGTATAAAAGTGAAAACACGTAAAATAAATACTGTTCAAATCGGGGGATATAGGTTTGCGCACACATAATATATACATAGATATATAGCACAGACTATTCTCAGTGAAATATGCATATATTTACAATTTAAGAAACCGTAGAACAGTGCTTATCTCACCTCTTTGTCACCCTCCCCTTAGAACTCAAGTCAATATCTTACGACCCCCCCCCCCTTATTTATTTGAATTTTGTATAGTAAATATGTATATACATACTAGTCAATTGCATGCATTTGTTACATTTGCAACTTTTCGCGGCTCCCCTGCAAGTGGTCCACGTCCCCCCAGGGGGCTGCGGCCCACCACTTTAGGAAGCACTGCCGTAGAGGACAATATGTTTTGATTTCTGACGTTACTTATACACCTTTTATCATTAAATCAAATATTATAGTTTTTCGAAGTTTAATAAAATCTTGACTGTATCCAATAAACAACCATTAGGTGTTTGATTTATTTTAGCAGCAGTTGGAGCAGTTGCTCTCTCTGCTATATGCGTCAGTGTTACTGGGTACGATCCATGTTCTACCTATACTAGATATCATAAAATTTAAAACCTAAGATTAAAATGATGTACAGAAATTTTCTATGGGTAGGCAGTCGTGATATGATCTTAAATGTTAAAGCGGTGGTTCCCAACCAGTGGTGCCGGCACCCCCATGGGTGCGGGAAGGCATTCTGAAGGGTACGGGAAAATAGACAACAACAAATGAGCGGCCATCAGCTATTAAATTTAATTTATCTAATAATTTTACTTAGGTTTATGTCCACAATTGAACAGTTTTGATGTTTTTTGTTTTGCAATAAATAACAACACTAAATTTTTTTCAAAAAGTATATATTATTCTAATTTTATTAAGGTTAAGAACCCCTGAATGCTACATGAAGTAATTTGATCAATTTTAAAGAAATACTCATGCGATTTTCTTTTTTCTTGCTCCTCGCTTCTAGTTTTGATTAAATTGCCATAAAAATATGATTCCCCTGAAAAAAAATAAACACATTTTTGTGGGGGTTCGGGAGCTTATTTTCAGATTCAAAGAGGTGCTCGCCATAAAAATGGTTGGGATCACTGTTTAAAGCAATTTAAAACACAAAAAAAAGTATTGAAGCCGTTTCTTCAGATGATAATATGATAAAATTAGAAAGTAATAAACAGTTACCTTAGTACAGTAGTTCTCAACCAGGGTGCCGCAAGCACATGAAAAAGGTGCCGCGAGCTTTTCAAAATAAATTCGCCGCTATTCTCGGAATTGAAAATCGGTGTCTTACAAAAAATACGCGGGAAATGTGTTCTCTCTCACTCGTCATAAAACTTACTCGTCATGACATCGTTACATGAAAGAATCAACCATTATTTTCCGGAACTATCGATTGAATTATACGATTGGGTTCGAAATCCATTCATGGAATCTGCACATGATACTATAAATTTAAGTCTAATAGAAGAAGAAGAATTAATTGATATTCGTAATGACCACACATTGAGACTAAAACATTCAGAACTATCCCTTGATTCGTTTTGGATACTCGTTAAAAAAGAATATTCAAAAATTTAAACTACGGCAACTAATTAGCACAAAAATAGCACTAAATCGTTAGCATAGTTTCATTTGATTGGGCTGGGTAGCCAAGGCTAGCTTAACGTAAATCCTGATTTTGGCGGGACAGTTCTGCTTTTTGAAGTACTGTTCTTGGTCCCGCGGTGTTTTGAATAAGTCTCGCTTAAATTATTGGTCAGCTTTACTACGGCGCATATTACATTATACTATTATATTTTTTTCAAAGTTTTATAAACGTTCATATAAAAATTTATACAATAATATTAGCCCATAAAATTTTTGACGAAAAATAGAATAGTGTAATATGCATCTACAGTAGAAATCGTTTATAACGAACTTCAGGGGACCGTCAAATTTTTTTCGTTATAAGCGATATTCACTATAACCGATATGTATCACATGTATCGTCTTATCTAAGACATATCACAAGGCCCGAAGGTTTTGTAAGTTACAACCGGTAGTTCATTATATGCGGTGTCGTTATAAACGATGTATACTGTATTTCCTATTTCATACCAGTTGTATGGCATGAACCAAACATTTTTCTTACATGCGACACGGCCCTCGCTATTTTTATGTGAATTTTACTATACTTATTCCTATATTTCCTTGCAATTTGGCCCGCTTTTTTGTCATGAAAATGTGGTCATTTTAGAGTTCGTATATGCATAGAATCTGTATGCATATAGTTCTGTTTATATTAAAGTTATAAAGTGCTTATAGTTCTTTTAACCAACTAAACAGCGAGTTTTAAAAAAGAAAGCACTGTGTTAGTTGAGTGGATTATTTGAAAATATGATAAACAATTGTAGAAAATAGAACACACATTAAACTTATCTCTATTATACGATGTCCTAATAGGTGTAGTTTAGAAAAAAAAAAAAAGTGATTGCGTGTACTTATGTACGCGCGTGAGAAGTTATACTTCTTTAGTGTCATTAAAAATTAGTTTTTATTAATTTTATTCAAATAATCAATTTTAAAAAACTGTAATTTAATATTTAATAATAATAATATATATATATTTAAAGATATAATTATTAAAAATAAAACTTAGAGAATAATATTTTAATTTGTATCAATAAATAATATCCAAAGAAAGCTGTAAGACGTTTATAAAATTTGTCAGGATCATTTTTCTGGTTAACAATTCATGCATGTCATAGAAACGAAGCTTCATAGAAATTGCAAAATAAAGTAAGTAGCTACTTGTCAAAGTAAATGTCTTAATCTTATTCATATCTTGTGTTACTAAATTATTATTTTAAGATGGTTGAATCATTTTAGAATCCCAGGTTTCGTGATAACTAACAATATACATGGAATGCAGACGTCATTTTCATCATTAAATTTCAAATAGTATAACAGCTACTGCAAAATTCGAAAAAAGTTTAACTTATTTATCAACAATATGTGTCATTTGTATATATAATTATTTTTAATTTAAATATAAAAATAAATAAATTAGAAAATAAATACAATAAAAATTCAAACTACGCGCGCCTAGTTAAAAATACTGAGCCGTTTTGCGGGCAACTTCATCTTGTTAATTTGTGGTGATAAAATAGAACGCTACTAATGCTTCTGAAACCGCGCCGCGATGCAGACGTCATTTTCATCATTAAACTTCAAATAGTACGTATAACAGCTACTGCAAAATTCGAGAAAAGTTATAACGTATTTATCAACAATATGTGTCATTTGTATATATAATTATTTTTAATTTAAATATAAAAATAAATAAATTAGAAAATAAATACAACAAAAATTCAAATTACGCGCGCCAGGAAACCCAGTGGTTTTGCGACTAACCTCCTTTTTGTTAATTTTTGTCTTAAATCTGCTTAGATTTTAAAATTTCACTCTCATCATTTTTTCATAACGCGCCTAAAGAAGTATAACTTCAAAAAAAAACTTTCGTTAATTAGGTATGAATACAAAAAAAATCATGATTTTAGCATAAAATTTAGAATTTTTAAGCAATGTTTTGTAGAAAGGGAAATTTTAAATGTTAATAGTATATTTTAAGTTGTGGTAACATTAATCACAAACCATTTACACATATATAGATAATAATTGGTTAGGTATAAGCATCATGTTTCGATCAACCGTAATTTTCCTCTAACCCTCCCCCTCATCATAATTCGCTTTCCCTCGGGATAGTCGAGTTCTTACTTTACTAAATTGTTTTATTTCCATATAACCTTTTTAACTAATTTTTATTAGTACAATAGACACTCCACGACGTAAAAACATCAAAAGTTGATAGTTTTCTAAAAGTTATGGAGAAAAGTTTACAACATAATACTCGTGTTACGTTTTCATATTTGCAAAATATAGGTACAAGTTTGAGAACTATTGATGTTTTTTAATGAATATTTTTATTAATGCATAGCTTTGTCAATCCGTCCTCATTTTCATACGGAATTTTTTCGGGTTTTCGCTACAAAGAGAATTGGAATTTATATTTAAAAGTTAAATTGGTGAATGCAATTATTGCCGAGGTAGTCGTTATTAGAATGTCAGTAGAAGAGGGTTAGAGTTAGGGTAAATATGTTGTTATTTACAATTTATGTGGATAGATCAAAAAGACATGATGCTATTATTATTAAATGATTGATGACAAACAAATGAACAAGGTGCTGAAACAATAATTGCATAATGAAATGATGGACTCGGCTATAACAAAGTATGGAATTCCAATAATATCTATAGTACTAACGCAAAAACATATCTACATCAAATACGGAATTTCATGCACACATGTCACATGCTATGCAATCAAATATTGAATATAGAGGTGTACAGATTAGTTAGAAAAAAGTAATTTAAGGTTTTGAATATATCCTATGCTCTAATTATTTTGACAAACTTAATATTGATACGTTGCAAGGAAAGCCATTGTTCGTTGCAATAAAATAAATTATTGATTATTTTTAAGATTAGATTAGTACAATTAAGCACACCTACTAAAAATTACTATCCTACTGAAAAATGTAAAATTAATGTTTTTCATATACGCAATAAAATACTCGTTTATTAACGAAACCGTGTTTAAAAGTTACAAACCTCAACAGAGCACTAAGCGGCATTACTAGTGTGATATTTTCAAAAATACGGTTTTTTTTATAGCCTGTACTTTTAAAAATAATATAATTCAACTTAGAGTGTATATAATAATATCAAATTGTTTTTGGGTTACATATAGAGCTACATTAGTTAAGGTTTTACATACAGCTTTTCTTAAAACCATGGTTTTCAAATTTACTGAAGTCCTAACTCGCATGCAAATCATTCAATCGATTTAAAAATTTTTATTATAAATTTAGTATTTGTTTCTCCATCCAAGTTATTCCAGTCTTCCAGTCTTCCAGTTATTCAATTGGATATAGCTATGTAGATTGTTTATCGAAATTTACAATTTTTTCGACCACTCTGTCATTTTGTTGAATTATATTTTGTTATCATAATTGTATGCCATTGTATAGACAATTGCTTCTAGTCAAGCGTACTTTTATTATTTTTATTTGAGGCACTATAAATAACGTTTCCATTGTGGGGAATTTTTTTTGAGACTCACGAGTTAATGAATAATTTACTGAAAATCGGTTTTTCATTCCAAAAAATTATCTTTTATTAACTATATCTATGTTCACAATTCAATATCCTCACAATTTCAAAATATTTGATGCAATACTTTAAAGTTTTAAAAAATTGCCATAAACACTAGTAGGTACCAATTAGAAATGCAACGAATATTCAGCTACTATTCGGTATTCGGCCTATTCGGCTGCATTTTTTAATATTCGGTATTCGGCTAAATATTTTTCCTACTCGGCCGAATACCGAATACTAAATCATTACAAAATACATTTTTAATTCGAAATTATATATATTTAAATTACAAATTAAAATTGAAAATCAATTAGGGAGAATTAATTATGATGAATCAAAACAATTTTTTCTACATTTGAGTAAAGTTTCCTTTGAGTTTAGAAACCACTACTTAAATGGATCTAGGCAAATACTTTGTAAATAAAAATTAATTTCGGTTACCGTTAAATTTTTCTTTTTTTTTTAATAAAAAATAATGCGTCTCGTGATACGATTTACTCAGAAAGGAAACGGCCGAATATTCGGCTATTCGGTCGAGAGTGTGGCTGAATATTCGGTATTCGGCTAAATCACTATTCGTTGCATCTCTAGTAGTACCAATACACCTCAAAATGTTTTCATAAGACATTTATGTTTTATTGAAAATTCAAATTAGAAGGTAGGTATGCTTTTTGAAAAAAAAAATCCTTCTCGTCATTTTTTCGTGTAAGTATTAACAAAAGCAGTTTTTAATTAATTCAATAATCATTTCAGACCAATATCATGTTGGTAGGAACACGAGGAAAAGAATATTTTTCAAGTCGTTGTTGAGAGCATTTGTTACTTTTTACTACCTTTTTACCTTTAAAATCTCAGATATACCTACTTAGTAGGAGAATTATTGTGGTTATTATACAAATAAAATGCATATTTTTATTGAAGCGTTTTTTATTGTATTTTCGAAAATATTCAATCACTTATATAATTTTACGGTATTTTAATATTGTAGGTAGTTCGTCGATCTTAAACCTTATCTTAACCATAGCCTTGGATATTACAACGACAGAAAACAAAAAAATAATTTAAAAAAAAGAAATAAAAATAAAATAAAAATAATTACCTATATATAATATAATATATAATAAATAATTTTTTTATCAATAACTTTAAAGCTGTTTCATATGAAGAGTTACAAATTTAGGATGTACCAAAAAGATGCTCACACAATAGAGAACTTTCTTTCGCTAAAAAGCTTTATTGGAGTAAATTTGCCATTCTATTCGGCTGTACTGCTTAGATGCTTAAAATTTCAAAAGAAAATTTTTTAAGATTATAAGAAAAAAATTAAACATCATTTTTGGGAAGATGGCTTTAATGAAAATTATTTGAAAACTTATAATTTTGTAGTAAATAATTCTTTTCGTTTCTAAAGAACAAAATCGAAACTGAGTTATTCTGTATTAAATAACGAATTAAGTAGTTATAGATAAAAAAATGTATTCTTTTTCCCAAAGTAGATAATACATATATCTAAGTATGTTTAAATTTGCAAGCTATTGAAAAAGAACTTTACGGACATTATCTAAAAAGAACGAAATGGATTTTTACAAGATCTATATAAATCATAAAATAATAATTCTAGAAAAGCTACTTATGTTAGCCTATACCTGCCTATACCTATGCATATACACATACCCCTTATGTAGATATAATGGAAATCATTTTCTGTGAAATACTTGTATAGATCGATATACCTACCTAATACCTATATGTACACTAGTACATTAATAAGAATGAGTACAAATCAACGGAATAAGTATATTAATAATAATTTGCGTATTCATGTACTTTTTCATATATGTATAATTACAAAAAATTAAATTTTAAATACCTATATCCATGAATTATACATATTACAAATTCAAGTTATATATCAACGTTTAAAACCAAAGCACTTTGCAAAAGTTTATTTGTTATCTTTAAAGTTCACATTTGAGTTCTATTACGCTTACGCGTTACAATGCAAGCTTTAACAATCCGCGATGCAAGCTGTCGTCCACGTCATCACACGCTCTGATCACAATGATTAATGATTTTGCACGGCTGTTTCAAGTAAATATTGAATATGACTTTTGTAAATGATAAAAATAATGCTCAAATTACTCAAATTGATTTTTGCTGTAAAACTCTAGACATAGGTATTCAAAAACACCAATTTTTATCTATTGCATTAAAAAATTAATGTTAAAAGAAAATTAAAGTATAGTTAGTATAAACAATTTCAACAACTTTTGATGTGACGGTGCTTAGAGAAGGATAGTATTTAAGTATACTATATATACGTTATGATATGAAATGATAGTAGGGCGTGAAAGCTTTGTGAAAGATCGAATTTATGATTCCAATAATGTGCATTTTCACTTAGACACAATATAGCATTTTAAAATATGTATATTCAATATAAAACTTAACTGACGCATTTAAAATTCAATTTAAATAACAAAATATTCTCGAGAAAATTCATCCCAAAAGAATAAGTCAGACATAAAACTTTTTAAAACCGCACACCTAAACGTCAAAAATCACTTAACTGAAAAATATGTAACCTAAATAAATAAGAATTTTCCCATTAAAATAAATTACCGAATGGAAACCGAGGGGAAACTCAAATATCTATTGATTCGGTTTAAAAATATGCAACAGAACGTACAAATAATTTACTCGCTACCACTTTATCGAATACATTAGAGAATGCATATAAATATTTTTATAGAGGATTTGTTTGCAAAAAGACGTATTATCTATAAGTTAAATATATTTTTATCGTTTCGTATATGAAATTCACTTTATAACCATGTACCAAAAATAATATCTAGATAACAAAAACATTAAAGCTAAAAATTGGAAGGAGAATGATTTTAAACCTTTATGAACAATTTATTTTTCTCCATCAAAAATCTTTAGTATTATAAACATATTTGAACAGCTAAGAATAGTATAAATGTATTTTCACCCCTTTTCTGCCTATACGTATAATAGGATCATATCAAATTTGTGCAATTCTTATTCTCCAACACGCCTGGAACATGAATAAAACTGAAAGTATCATTGAAAATACAATTATTTATGATTTTTCACGTATTTATTTTTGTTTTTCTTCACTATAAAATTCTCTAGAATGTATCATGTTCAGTGAAAGCATTTCCAAGTTTGTATCTTTGATAAATGCAAATTATCTCTATTGACTTGCGTTGCAATTGTAAATGGAGAGGGAAATTGTATGGGTGAAAAGCAAAGCTGTTGGACACCGATAAGAGGTACTAGAATTCAATATGTCGCAAAGAAATCTAATAGAATTCATTCTCACGACGTTTGCGAATCAATATTTGATGTTTATGAAAACTATGTATGGAATATTTATTAGGTGATAAATTATAAATTGTTATGACAAATTGAATTGAGATAAAAATATTTTGCTTAGAGAAGGAAAGGGCAAAAATTATGGCATACCACAACTGCAGTGCCGTTATATGGAAGCGAATGAATTACCTCGTTAGACCTATCCGATGTCCCCCCAATTTGGAAATCGCGGTAGTTCGAGGAGCCGCAGAGTGGCTCTACCGTGCGAGAGCAGGCCGACCTACTGCACCGGGAGCCTTCCGCGGCTTCTAGAATCGACCACGTGACGTCACCGACTGAGCAGATCTGCCTAAGCTATAGCGATCAATGTTCAGCTGTGCCATCACAAGACACACACTTCCAATTGAAAACGTAATTCGGCTTGTATATATACTGCTTTATGGATACTCAGCGCACTTGCGAGAAGTTTTGAAGCTAATAATATTTTTATTTATATTACTATCATTCAAAATAAAAATAAATTGATAGATTTCAATTGAGAATATGTCAATTCACGTTTTCATAGGTTATTTACACCGAAATTATTTACAATTACATGTTTTGATTTACATGGCCAAGTAATCCATACGGAACATACACAGTAAAAATATGATAGTAAAAATTTAATAATCTTACCTATTAACATAAATGACGATTCAAGAAAAATTGTTTATTAGAAGTAGTTTATTATATTTTTCATTTTCCGTCAAATGAAGTAAAAACTTAATAATTTTCATGCTTTCTTTTGGTTATTTAAGGTTGTTCCAAATATACGATAACTACTTACACCCTTAAACCTACTTATAGATTGTAATAAAAAAAATGAACAGAAATACCAAGAATATCTGCAACAACTTAATCCTGAATTATTGAGAGTTGACGATGATTCTCAACCTAGTTATACTACTAACTATAATAATAACTAAAATAAATTATATATTAACATGGGTTCTTATGAAAAAAATTAAAATCTTCCATAGAAAAAAATTAACCATGAAAAATCAAATTTACGGAAATCGACGAAACTATGTAGAAGGAAAAAGAAAAATAATTTAAAAATATAATATTTTTTCGTTCCTTTAATTTATAGAGCAACACATTTGTGTAATTTACAACTAAAGAACAGAACATTATAAAACGATATTTGATATGTATAATTATATCGATTATATCTAATGTCAGTTCAGTTAATATTTTAACGTACAATTATAATAAATTAATTAACAACTACCTAATATAATAATATATATTGCGATATATGCAGTGGTTTATTGGTAAAATAAGAAGTAACGGAACGCATAGTGAGAGCAAAAATATAGTCCGCGACTTTCCATAAGCAGCTTCCTAAAAGTTTTTTGGAGATCATCTTAATTTAAGCAAAATTTTGTTTTCCTTGTAAGTTTTTTATTTTTTTTATTGGTACTTTACTAAATATTAACAAACAAAAATAAGAAGTTTGAAAAAAAAATAAAAATGAGACTGCTAAAGCCAACACAGAACACATTATGCTTATTTGATTTAAAAGGAAGAAAGAAACAAGACACAAAAAACAAGATAAATTCTTTACATTCTACAAGTTAACATATTTTTTTAATTGTTTTTGCAAATTCGCCAATTTAAAACATAGTTTTTATTTGGAATTAAAAACATGACAAGTTACTAAAAGAAAGTACCGAAACGCGTTCCGTTTCTGAAAAAAAGTGCCGGAACGTCGTTCCGCCACGTTCCCCCCCGAATACACCACTGGGTGTATGTTAAGTAAATACAATATTCTTCAAATACTCTACAGTTCATATACGACGAGAGAGAAGAGATGAGAAAACGAGCGGGAAATAGAAGGCATGGACTCTGATCTAGTAACAACTAACATATAAGCGACGTCGAATGTAAATATGTAGGTAATATTCATATATGTATATAAACTTATAGGTCAACAGTTGATGAGAAAACAACCGGAACAACTTTAAGGTAGCATTAACTGCTACGGTTGTTAAAGACTGACGAATCTGAAAACCTATGAAAAATAATTGGTTTTCATTGGGATACGACCCTAGGAACACTAGCGTATAGGGCGACAATCTAGCCAACCACGCCATTAAGTGATCTAATCATAAAGTTTTTATTCAAATTTAAATAAAAAACGATTCAGACATACATATTTTATTACAAGTACTGGGATTTCTAAGGATTGTAGGAGTTTTAAAGTATGAAAAAGCTCTCTCTATTTTTTTAAGTTCACTTATAGTGGTGCAGCGGTAAGATCTATTAGATCTCCATTCCGTGACAGTGGTACTCGGTTTGATTCCCGTGAAATCCTTGTTATTTTTAAATTTATGAAATACTGAAATTTTCTGTATTTAGAAAGTCACAATAGAGCGTTAGATATTAAAGCGACTTAAAACACAAAATAAAAGATTAATCACATTTTTTTTATAAAAGAGCAACATTTTCACCACAGTTTGTAAAATGCTCATTAAAAAAGTATTCTTACAGTTATCAATATTTAATGATAATTTTATAAGAAGCTAAAAACCTGAATATTTTATATTGGTAGTTGGATCTAGTTATTGTTAAAAAGGTGCTTAAAGAATAAAATTTACAAAAGAATTTTTGTTAACATGGTACTGTAATATTATAACGTTTTTAAAATAAATCCAATAATAGTGATAATAATAATAACATAAATAACAATAGTAGAAACTATTTTTACATCTCATATATCAGGGCTTATAAATAGGAACGTAGTTAACAATTTGAAGTATTGATTTACGCAAAATACAGTATGCATAATATATTTGATGCAATAGGTTGCAAAACGTAAAAAAAGCGATAGATTACATATTATAACACTTCATTTTTAATTTAAAACAAAACATCATTCAAATGATCATACTAACTTTATCGGCACTGTTTTTCATTTAGAAATATGATTTTGTCGATTGATTTCTATCTCTTTTAATGTACGAATAATGGTGACTGATTAATGGTGAATTTGAGTGCTTGTATTTTATATAGATAAAAACTCCTAAGCAAGGAAAATTCGTAATGTTGCCATGATAGACAAACTTAGCTCAACAACGGAAATTTTAACAAACAGTGAGTGGCAACACTTTCTTCAACAGACTTGCTTCAAATTGAACTAAACCTACACAGCACACGATTAGCGCATGTTTAAGCCATTTTTTTCGTTGTAGAACCACGAACTTACGTGCAAAGCATTCCTAGCCATGGGACGGGTTTAAATTGCACTGTTAATACAAAAATCCTTGTTTATCGAATTTATCATCCATGTGGTGAAGGCTGGATTCAATTTGCAGTGGAAATTTTCTCTATTAGACAATCTTTAGTAGTAGTAAAAAATACTCATATGGACTTAGTTCTGCCCACCTCTACATTATCTACACCCTTCCTCAAATTATTCTGTTTTAACAAATTGCAATTTTGTATTGTATAATCCTTAAAATTTACTTGCAAGGGCAATTTACGATTTAGAAAATTCCCTACGAAATGAAACACGTGAAATGTATTCTCTTTTCTTTTTTTTTTGGGTGTTTTAAGTCGCTTTAACATCTAAGGTCATATCACGACTGTAAAAGCACAGAGAATTTTTGGGGTTGGTCAATTTTTACTTAGGTCTAGGATGCAACGGAGATCGAACCCAGAACCACTTGTCGCATGAAGCGGAGAGAGCAATTGCTCTAACCACAGCGCCAATAGGTGATAAATGTATTCAAATTTGTTTTAAATCCCATTATTTGTTAAAAAATTATATTAATAATAAATTAAAATAATAATAATCGATTCCGAGATTTGCTTCTGGACAATTAAGCTAGTACACAAAAAGGTTATTGATAGAGCCGCCATTTAGTGTCTACTGTTACTGAGAAACTTTTAAGTACTTAAGGATGTTTGGGAGGTAAACTAAAAAGGCGACAAACAATAAAAATTATTAGAACAATTAAATCTACTGAGAAAATTTTAAAATGATTGACAACACCGTTAAAAAGTTATAACAATTTAGTAAACTCATATTTTAACATATGTTCTTATGGAGTTTTGTTCTCTCAATAGATAAAATTTATTCGAATTAAAATAAAAAAGGAGGCAAATGTTTCAAATTTTCAAGGTATTACATTTGAAGTACATGAAACAATTTTGTAAAGTTTGATTAACATTTACAACACGGTTGTTGGGAAAAAAATTAAAAACATAATTTTACAAATAATTTAATATAAACTGAGGTGCATTCAGTGTCAAAAGTAGGCACAAGTTTTTCGTTTTAAGCATTTTGTTTTCTTATTTAAGTCACGATTAATAAATTTAATCTATTTCTTTTAATACTAAAACTATTTACTTCGTGAAAATCTACACATATAATTGATTTTAATGAATTATTAATGCTCAGTACTTTTGATCTCGATTGTATCTCCCTTACATCCTTAAGCTATAAGCTCGAATTTTTAAAAATGTTTTTCTCAAAATTGGCTAACCATGGTACTGTCTTATTTTAAGGGTAGAATGTTTTAAAAGAGTACTTTGCCTATGCAACAAGTCTCATCCTGTAGTAAATTTTTCAAATCGTGCCTTCTCCTTGTAATCAAAAATCCTAAAATAGTTATTAATAATTATTATACACCATTAAATTCATTATATATTTTTAATAAGCTCTCGGGTGTTCTTGGTTTAACAATGTCCAAAGCATAAATAAAATGGCTCATGGTAATTTCAGAATTTTCAAAATCTTCCTCTAATGCTTTCATAGCAGCTTCATTACACACAGCATGAATTTCAGCACCGGAATAGTTTTCTGTAGACTCGACTAAATTATTTATTTGAATATTAACAACAGGCATATTTCTTAGACGAATTTCAAAGATTTCTCTTCGTGTTACCTCATCCGGTAATGGAACGTAAACTATTCGATCTAATCTCCCTGGTCGTAAGAGTGCTTTATCAATGCGATCAGGTCTATTCGTAGCTGCTACCACCGTTACATTTCCCAAAGCTGTCACGCCATCCAATTCAGTTAACAACTGTGCCAATACACGCTCTTGGACACTGTTTCCAGAACCAGATATACTTCTTTCGCCTCCAATTGCATCAATTTCATCAAAAAATATAATCGACGGCGACGCTTGACGAGCTCTTTTGAACAAATCACGAATCGCTTTTTCGGACTCGCCAACATATTTATTGAATAGTTCAGGTCCTTTAATTGATAGGAAATTAAATTTTGTTTCAGTGGCTAACGCCTTGGCAATCATTGTTTTTGAACATCCGGGAGGACCATACATTAATACACCTCGTGGTGGTTTTAATCCCATCCTTTGGAAACTTTGTGGATGAGTTAAAGGCCATTCTATAGCCTGTTTCAACTTGAGTTTCAGACTTTCCTGACCTCCTATATCACTCCATTTTACATTGGGTGATTCGATTTGAGCCTCACGCATAGCACTAGGTTTTACTTGCTTTAACGCCTCTATAATATTATTAAATGTTATCGTTTCTGATAGATTTAAAGCCGTGGCACATACAAGCATTAAATCAGAGCCAACGTATCCCGGAGTTAATTTTGAAACCATCGCCAAATCATTGTCATTAAGATTTTGACAAAAGTTGTTCAATAATATAGCTGATAATATATCTCCTCTTCCATTTTCATCCGGTATGGAAACTTCAATTTCAACATCAAACCGTCCAAAACGTCTTAAAGATGAATCAATTGAATCCGGTTTGTTACTTGTCGCTAAAATAAAAACTTTTTTACTTGTATCTTTCCGTAAATTATCTAATAGTTGAATTAAAGTGGAAATAATTCGTTTTTCTAATTCACTTGCTTTAATGTTTCTATTTGGACATAAAATATCAATATCATCAAAAATAATTAAGCTCGTTTCTTGACTTGTAGCATCTAAAATAATTTTTTTTAAGGTTTCTTCAGCATCACCACTGTACTTTGAATAAATCGATGAACCATTTATTAGAAGAAATGGCACTCCCAGTTGGTTATAAGTGTCTTTTGCTATCCAATCAGCTAAGCAAGACTTTCCCGTCCCAGGAAATCCATATAATAAGACAGATTTAATCGTAAGTTCATTATTTGGGTTTTCAAACACGATATTTCGAAAATTTTGCAGTTTTCTTCTCACTGAGTCAATTCCTCCGAGACGAGGTAACGTATATAATTTCTTTTCGTTCTTTAATTTTGGTATGTTCTTTATTATTACGCTAGTTTTCTCATTGATTCGATAAAATTCAGCTTTCGAAGCTTCTAGAGAGATATTTTCTAATTTTTTCGATAGTAAATCTTCAGCATTGGCATCATTTGTGATATTAATAACTTCAAAATTTAACTTTTTACCATAATAAGTTATTGAGAGCATATTATTACGACAAACGATTTTGTTAATATACGTCCGAAGGATTCTTTGCACTATGTCAGAATTGATTTCAATATTTTTTCCTAGATTCAACGGTGAAAGAGTTAATGTAACTGCTGTGGAATGTTCTTGTAAACTTTCAATTGCTATTTCCTTTTTCGTTACATCAGTCCAAGTTAATTGAATTGCTGGAACGAATAAAAATATTTATAATTAAAATGAAAAATTAATTAACAATTATTACCGTTTTCTGTCATAAGAATTGACGAGGATGATTTCTCTCCTGTAGGCCAAGCAGCACGAACAACAGGACATTTTCCATTTAATTTAACGATAACTTGATCACCAATTTTGATATTACACAGTTGCATTGCTGACTGACTTAAAAAAATTAAATCGTTAATATTATTTAAAGATAAGCCGGATATATCGTCTTTAGTTTTTATATCAAGTATGCCATAAAAGACATTATTTTTGATAAATGGACGAATAATTTTTGTTTCATTCTGTGAACATGAATCCTTATGGTTTTCCTTTTCTCTGGTAGGAATATAAGCCTTGCAAATTCCACACTGCACCCACATACAAGCCTTACTCGGTTTAGGAGTCATTTTACATTTGAAACACTTGGAATAACATGAAAAGTTTAATAGAAAATTATAATCGTAAGGATCGTAACACGTGTGTCAGGTTTCTGTGAACTGTTTAAGGTATGTAGAGTAAAATGGGATAGCGTGTTTGCTACCTTGTCTACTGCCGATTGGCAAATACCGGCAAATACGACTAATAGCATAGCTGTCGTCGATAGCTATAGCGGCTATAGCTATGGCTGATAGCCGTCACAGTGCGTCACAGCTTTGTTGTGTGACGTTTGGCTTCACTTAACTTATATTTTTACGATAATAAGAAAGTGGCATTGATCAGCGGTATTAATGCGAAGCTTCATCGGATCTCACTCCATCCAATCCACTCTGGCTGGACTTGGAGTATTTGTAGTATTTGTAGCTGTAAAGTGTGAACGGCTGTAAACAATAACGATAAGCAACGCGCAGTAATTTTACAGCTGTCATGCTAATTTCAATGAATATCTTCATTTAACCAACATCATTTAACGATTTTCCTCACTGAACTCAATCGCTCAAAATTTGAAAGTATTCGTAGTCAAAATATAAAATGCAAGTGTTTTTCAAACCCCGAAGAATCTTCTTTATAAGAAGCGAGGAGTTGTTGAAACGTTTAATTGGTAAGATCATATTTTATAATATTTCAAATACGCAAGAATTTACACGCAAATAATTTAACAATGTTAATAAAAGTCGAGCATGAAGGTTTTGACTTCTTTGTCCTCTGGGATAGCTCCGATTTCGATAATATTTTTAATGTTTGATTTTGTTTATTGTTTGAAACCAAATAGGTACATGTATATGCGCAATTAAGTATTTATATTGTTTAAATAATAGAAACAACTTGTATACAGCAATTAATTTTTTTCGCGGTTGTTATTCATTTTAAACAGCAAAGAGTTCAAAATGTATGTTTTATGTTACAATTATTAAAAGCTTTAAATCATAATATGAATATTTTAGTCATTTAATTTCTTCAAAAAAAGGGCTTGCATTGAAAAAGTTAGGGTAGCTCTGATTTTTTAGTATATTGTTACCTTTATGTCATAACTTTTAAATTCAAGTTTTGGACCATATTGCGCAACCGCCCGCTGCGCAGTAGCATAAAATCATCCAAAATTTTGAATTTTCTATGAAGTAGTTGTATATCTTCTAAATGGTTGGCTTTACAGAAAAATATGTTTTTACTTTTAGTTTAAACAAGAATAAATTTTCTATAATTTAAAGCTAAAATGATTCTTGTAGTTAAAATATTGACTGCGATATGGTTCTTTCGAGCATTTTTTGTAAAAACGTTGCACAATACATGATTTTTTGTTTGTTTTTGCACAATGCACTCGGTCCTTTTTTTATGCGGTTTTGAAGTTATGCGGTTGTTATTTCAAGAAGAATTTTTTAAAATAACTATTTTAGACCATTTTGACACGTTTAAAGGGTAAGAATTGTACAAAAAATTAGCAAAGCCATCGCAAAGTTTAATCACTTATTATATTGTCAAAGGGAAAAAATCAACATGCGAAGTTGAGACTAATTTCACTTGTGAAGAATCATTATTTTCAAGACATAGATCTGATATACTGACTATCTCTTATTTTTTTTGTAAAATTTTTCTGTATACTTAAACCTAGAAGGAATATAAAAAAATTTAAATTTCGCTGACTTTGGACTTAATTATTATATTTCACTGAGTGAATCAGCACGAAATTGTTCTCGAAGACACTTCAATTTGATCCACTGATGACGAACGCATGGCGTTTGAAATACGTATCTGGAGATACAAAATTAACAATTTGGATTTTTCGGTTTGTGAATTTTTACATTTAATTTTGCTTAAATTCATAACTTGTTTTGTGAATTTTTGTGAATTGTATTTGTGAAATACTAGAAGGAATATGTTAAATTATATTTTTTTGAAATTTAATAAAATTGTCTATGATTGTTAACGTTTCTATAAAATTATGAATAAACATTTCAGAAAGAATATGGTAAGACTAATTATTTTTCTGAAATTTAATTAATCTTTTATGCGATTTGCGGTATATTGTAACTCATTGATTTAGTTTTATGCGGTTTTAAAAAATTATGGAACGTATCCTTTATTTTTATAAGTGTGTCTTATCTTTTTTTGTGCAATTTATTTTTATGCATTTTCCTGTGGAACGTATCTACCGCATAAAAAGAGAACCAAGTGTATTTCCTAAATAACGATGTTAAAACCAATCTTTATAATACTCAATTTTAAAGATGAGCTAATAATGTACAGTACAATGTTATGACATAATATGATGTTACTACAATAAATACTTAATATTTTGAGCTAGTCAAAAGAAATATTAAACGAACCAACAGCGGCTCTCTAATTCATACAACATTTTTGATGATTTCATGCTACTGCGCAGCGGGCAGTTGCGCAATATGGTCCAAAACTTGAATTTAATAGTTATGACGAAACAGTAAGAATATACCGAAAAATCAGAACTACCCTACCTTTTTTACTGCAATCTCTTTTTTTCAACGGAATTCTTGGACTATTATTAGTTGTTTATATTGTTTGTAATTTTGGAACATAAAAAACATTACCAGTGCTAATGACAAAGTAGTTGAAGCACTTTAATAAAGAATAAAAAAAATTTTAACTCTTTTACTGATCAAAAGTTAATAAAAACCGTGAAAAAATTAATTGTTACATAAAATTGTTTCTATTGTTTAAATAATAATTATAATTAATTGCGCATACTCTCACATACTATCGTATGTTTTAAATTCAAATTTTAAACAAAACCACACATTTTAAAAATCATCAAAATCGGAGCTGTTCGTGAGAACTAACAAGTTAAAACCTTCATTGACTTAACTAATAAAGTCTGTTTGAGGTGAGAATAAAACCGTACATTTAAGAGCCATTCATAAACTACGTCTCGCTAAATTTTGCCATTGTTGAACCCCCTCTCCTTTCGTCACGCTGCGTCACACTTTTGTGACCTCCCTATAAAGATTACATAAAAGCTACCCCCCCCCCCCTTGTAAATAGTTTAATTCGATTAATGACATAATAAAAACTGATATTTTGTGTAAATAGTGTAAATATTATTTACACATTCAATATGAATGACTTTCTTTATCTATCGTGGCAGAAAAATAAAATTAAAATATCTAGAGAAAAAAAAAACAAGGAAGAATTTTTTGATGAAATTGTGAACGTCACGTCTCTAAAGACTTCTCCTTCCCCTGGTATGCGAACGTATTTAATGAACGACCCCTTACAGTACAACTGATGCGCAATATACAAACAGTTGCTATAATTGTATAGTGTGCGGAACTTGTATCGTAACTGTACGGTTTTACTTGCATCACGAACATATCTATAATTAACTTTTCTACATCATTGTTGTATCGTATTGATTGTTGATATGTTTTAATTTTTGCGTTTTAGTTGACATTTCATCAATTAAATCATTCAATTCGAATCGAAGAACAGCGTTGATTATAAGAGCGTTGCATCAGCATTTATTACCCATCACAAGCCGAAAACATGATTTTCAGAGATCAGACTTCCTTAAAGGAAACGGAAAGACTTACTGTCTTCATTATACGTTTCAAAAGTCTTCTTTCGCCAATCCGTTGATAACAGCAAGATATTTTTCTCTGTCTCCGATTGGCTATAAAAAAGAACCGTTGAAGCCCTCTTCAAAAATTGAAGCTACGGTCAATAGTATTAAAGACAAATCATCCGTATCCCATCCAGAGCAAGGCTTAAATATTGTTCCTAAGAAAACTTTAAAACAACGAGCGTATGAAGAATTAACGCACTATTGGCATGGTTTTAGACTTCTTTTTATCGAGATTAAAATATCAATTGGTTTATGTTTTCGTTTATTACAGGGAAAAACGTTAACACGTCGAGAACATCAACTTTTAATTCGTACCGTTGGAGATATGTTTCGCTTAGTTCCATTCTCCGTTTTTATTATTGTTCCATTTCTTGAATTTACCTTGCCTATATTTATAAAGTTTTTCCCAGGAATGCTACCATCAACATTCCAAACTACTAAGGACGTCGAGGATAAAATGAAGCAATCGCTTAAGATGACATTGGAAGTTGCTAAGTTCCTCCAAAAGACTCTTGATGAAATGGCATGCCAGGGCAAAGGTCACAAGTCACAGAGCGCCAAAGAATTTTCAGAATGGTTCTATAAAGTTAGAAAAACCGGAGCTGAAGTTACCAATGATGAGATAATGAATTTTTCGAAGCTCTTCGAAGATGAAATTACTCTAGATTCATTAACCCGAAGCCAATTGTCCGCATTGTGTCGAGTCGTTGAAGTTGGAACTCTCGGAACAACCAATTTCCTCAAGTTTCAACTTCGAATGAAACTACGAAAGTTGGCTGCTGACGATAAAATGATTCAAAAGGAAGGTCTTGACTCGTTAACCTTAGAAGAAGTCCAATTAGCTTGTAAAGCTCGAGGAATGCGAGCTTATGGCCTATCTGAACAAAAACTTCGACAACAACTTGCACAATGGATCGATTTGAACTTAAATCAAAAAGTTCCATCTACTCTATTGCTTTTGTCCCGCTCGTTAATGATACCCGACAGTATTTCGACCGAAGACCAACTTAAAGCCACGATCATGTCGTTACCCGAAGACGTTGTGACTCAAACCAAAGCAGCTATTGGTGAAAAAGAAGGCAAAATTGACAACAAAGTCAAATTAGAAATCTTAAAAGAAGAAGAGCGTAGGATTAAAGAAGAGCGACGTGAGACTTTAGAAGCTGAAAAACGGCGAGAAGATGAAAAACTTCGTGATGTTGCAGAAAGTTTAGATGCCGCCAACACTAAAGAGTTACGGGATCCTGCAGCATCGTGTACCAATAAAGATTTCAACGTACTAATAAATGCCTTAGACTCGATAGCCAAAGACAAGAAAAAACTAATCGTAGAAAAAGAAGAAATTCAAGATTTAAAGGAAGAATTGGCCGACTACAAAGAGGACGTTCACGAGCTACAGCAAGTGACGACCAATCTGCCATTGGGCAAACCAAAAACCGAAATCGCCGAATCAAAGGCAGCGAAACGGTTATATAATAAAGTCAATAGTATGATTGGTAAAATGGATAAAGTTTTAAACGATCTGGAGAAGAAAGAGAAACAAATTAAAACGGAGCAATTAGACTCGCAAGCTAAAAGTGATGAGTTGATTCAGATCGATGAACTGATGTCGGTAATCAAAAAAATTATGAACGTTCCCGATAATACACGTTTGGAACATATCGAACGGATTTTAGGAAAAATTGATGACGATCGAGATGGTTCCATTAAAGTTGAAGATGTACTTAAGGTATATGTGTTAGAGTATAATAATGGACTTGTTCCCAATGAAAATAAAATCATTCATTAATATACAATAAATCATGGAGTACGAGATATAGAAGACGGAGAATTCTTGTGTTAAAGAAATGGATTCTTATATGGATATTATATATTAATATATATATATGTACAATATATAAATGTATAAATATATATATAAAAATATTTATATATAATATTTAAGTATGAATTATAATGTTAAATAATCTACAAGGCAGAAGACGCACCCATGCGTTCCCCGACGTCAATGTGTTAATGTACATACATGAAAAATATATGTAGCGCATATATTTAAAAATAGGTGTCGTAATTGCAGAAAACGAAAAATATTAGCATTTCGTAATTTTTTTTTTCAAATTGAAGTAAAAAAATTTTTCTTTTGTTTATTATAATATTTTTCGTCATCTAATTAAGAGTACTGACATTATCAATATAGTCGAGTCAATCAAGGTATTTACTTATTAGTTCTCAGGGACTAAATCGGTTCGTTGTACTTTTCACGGTACATTTCATGCGCAGTGAACAAAAAATTACTACATTTATTGTGCATGACTTGTAACGTACAATGAACGATTTTATTTTCATCTGGAACCCAGAGCAGTGTGAAAAGAAACCCCCACCCCATTTAAAATCATCTATGAAATATATTGAAACATTATGGACTTTTAAAGTAGTTAATGCATGACTGAATTAATAAGAAATATTTTAAGCTTATAATGATTGTGTTGACCGCTGTTTTATCGCGCGGCACCTTTATCACTAGGCGCCTAGTGTTGAGGCTCTGCTGTAACCTAGTATATAATTTTGTAATATTTACCACGTCTTGAACGATTCTGATAAAAAGTAGCATCAACATTATAATACGTAGTTGTCGGCACTTATTTGCTGATTCTTTCTAGATTAAACCTAACTATAGTTTTCTAATCTTTTTAATTTTTTTCTTAGGTCGTTGAAGTGATTGGAAAGGAAAACGTTCAGCTTAACACAAAACAAATTGACGAATTAATCGACTTAATCGAAAAAGAAGAACTGCTAGAAGCAGAGGATAAAATTGAAAAAGCCCTAAACAAAAATTGAATAACTAAGTAATCGTTTACTCCATAGGGAAAGAAAAATGTAATCTAGAAAGCAACCCTACGAATAAATGAAGGAATAGTTTCACCAGAAAATTAGACAATAAATCGCCAAAACTGTAATAATATATACCAAATATCATAATTTTTTTATTTTTAGGGACAAATGTATTTTTTTAAGTTTATTTTATTTATTGCACAATGCATTAATGTAAATGTTGAATTTAGTGAACAAACTTTTATTAATAAACTTAATCATTACGCTTATATTTTCACGTTTCACTGTAAAACAATTTTCCAAAAAAAAAACGAGTTAATTTTTTTAATTTTTTTATTCGTTGCAAAGTTATTTTAGGAATAAGAGGTATATTGGCTATGTCAGACAGGAGTTAATGGAAGAACAGAAGTATTAGTGGTTAAATAAATATTGGTTTGATTTTTACGAACAAAAGTAGTATTGTGACTCTGATGACTGTGTGTCGCTCATCCACGTTGTTTTTTCAGCTGTATTGTCACGAACGAAAGTATTTGGATGTTGACTGATTTCACTGTGATTGTTGAGTTTATTAAAAGACAAGTTTGCCATTTTGCGAAGCATTCGTTAAATTTGTATGTATCAATAGGTTGAATCCCAGCCACTCTAAATCCATTGATAGCTTTCTTTATGTTAGCTGTTTTGTTGTATGCATTTGTAAAAAGTTCAGCAACTTTTGTCAGTTACTATTTTTCAGGAAACTTTTCTTTCAACTTAAATAGCAACATAAAATTTATAAATGGATTATATATGAACGATAATAACATAATATGACACACTAAAATTTAAAAAAATACTTTTTTATAGATTTTATATACTGAAAAAATTGCAACAAATAACAAATTTAAATTATTTACTTACCGTGACAATATGCAGACGTCAATTTAAATATATTTTTATTCAGCAGCTAATTTAAACAATTAGGTATAAACATTTTCGCGAAAATAGAAATAATTCAAATTCAACTGTTTCAAATTACCCGGCGTTCTCAATTACCCGACCTTCCCCTACTGCTGTAAGCCAAAATGTTCGCTATAGTTATTTATTTTGCCAAATTTCATCTGGGACTTTGATGTTTATTTTAACGAATAAAATCAAATTCACGGTCGACGATTAACTTATAACTAAAAATTTTTTCCTCCATAAATCGAACAATGTATACCGAAGTAGAAATTTTTCGACAATTCGTACGTTTCTAACATAATACCCGAACATAAATTAACTTGTAGCAAAAGCAACTTCTCGTTAACGAAATAAAGCATTTTCTGGCTTTAAATGATTAAATGCCATTTCGTCCTACACCCCATTTGGTTCATTCTACTTGGGTGTAAATTGGTAACAATATTACTTCCTTATTTCATTTCGTATAAACTATTACTTTTTTCCTCTTATTAAAATGCATATTTATATCCTTGAAATTAATATTTTGCCACCATAAGTCATTATAACACTTTAGGATAGTATCTCTTTAGTTATTTATAATGAATATTATAATAATTAGTACAAATTGTTGCAAACTTTAAATGGATAAATAATTTTATATAGGAGTACATTTTTTAATTTGATAAAAACAAAGAATAATTTGAAAATGACAAAAATCGAACGAATTTAAAGCAATTTAAAACGTAACACTGCCAATTAATTGCGGAGGAGTTTCATTAATTTTTCAGTCGACACATACCTAACTATTAAGTTTTAAGAAACTAATTCAGTTGATCTTTATTTCAAACTGGATAAAACATGACGATAAAATTTATTTTGTTGATTTTAGTTATTTTTAAGTTATTTAAACCAACTAAATTAACGGTTCAAGATAATATAAATGTTACTTATGATATATTTGATAGTGCTGAAATTTTCCTTTCTGAACACCTAGAAACAACGAGTGAAAAACATTTTAAAATTGAAAAACATACTGTCGACAACAATCAAGATTATAGCGGGGATTTTGAATTGTATGAATCTGAAGAATATAAAACTCAACAATTACTAACGGCAAGTGTGACTAAACCAATCAGTTCGGTGACAAACTGGGATTTATTAAGACAGATATTTAATACGAAATGGATCGAAGATTCTAAAATACGTAAAACACAATTTAAAGAAGCTCCACAATTTATGACAGAATTATATAAAACTGTAGCTTATCCTGATGGTCGAATCAAAGCTAATAGTCCTTTTAATTCAAAAGTCATAAGGTGTTATGCAGAAGCAAATACCACCAAATCGAACTACTTCTATTTCAACATTTCTAATGTTGACGAAAATGAATTTATCTTAGAAGCTGAACTGCATGTGTTTCGGTATGTATATAGAAAGATAAACCTAAGCTGTGAAAAATTTAATTTTTATTTAAAAGAACAGTCTTCCAGATTTATTACAAATTCCTCATCCTGCTTTGTATGCAACACCGTATTGTCTATTGAAAGTATTTCAAGTGACTGATTTGAATATGTTAAATATATCTGACATTCACATACTTTTAAATGTTCATTATGTCAGTGCTTATGCGACTGGATGGCAAATATTTAACGTAAAACAAGCAGTGAAATCGTGGTTATCGGGAACAAAACGAAATTTGGGTCTCCTAGTGACTGCTACATCTTTATTCGGAAATGATGTTTCAATTAGTTTCTCTCGACGAGATGTGCATCAAAATATATTTCAACCGATTTTAGTTCTTTTTAATGGCGAAAAAGTTGGTTACAACAATGATGTGTCCAGTAAGACAAACTAAAGCGATGTTCTAACTTCTTTAATAAAAACTATTTGTTAAATATTTTTTCAGGTGCTACAGAAACCTCGTCTTTTCCAAAAGTACTTTTCAAAAAATCGAACACACCATACGAAACGGATTCAAAAAATCCTTTAAATTACTGTCATAAACAAGATTTTTATGTCAATTTTCTAAATATTGGTTTGAATAATTTTATATTGGCCCCTTTAGAGTATAACGCCCACATTTGTAATGGACATTGTTATTTTCCTTTGAACTATAAAACGACAAATCATGCTATTCTTCGAAGTTTATTGGGAAATTTTTATTCCATTAAGAATACAAAACCATGTTGCGTTCCAACAAAGCTAGCACCTATTTTAGTTTTATATTATAACAATGAGGAAAATGTAATATTAAGGAAATGTGAAGAAATGATTGTAACTGAATGTGGATGTCAATAAAATCGTTTTTACTTTCTTTTACTACTATATAGATAGTAAAGGAAGTATTGTAATCGGGTCGAATTTTCAAATTCGAGCTTTCACCGGAAATACATGTATTGAGGTCCCCTGAGTCCAAAAAAGTGGTTTTTAGAAACATGCCTGTGTGTGTGTGACAGCCATATCGTATCGAAAGCTTTATCCGAATTTCACCAAACTTGGAATTTGACCTCCATATTAAACCTAGTTGTGCGGCGAAGCTTTTGGTTGAAATCGGTTAAGCGAAAGCTCCACTTTATTCTAGGAGTTATTGAGATTTTTCAATTTTTTTTCGAAAATGGCTCCAACGATTTTCTTTAAACTTACTATAGTTCTTAGACTCATTAGTGGCTACAACTTTTATTTGAAACATTTTCCTGGGAAAATTCGAATAAGGACGGTTCTGGGGTGAAGGTTGGGAATTCGTATATGTTACAGGTTGTACGCATATAGTTCTGTTTATATGTATATTTATAAAGTGCTTATATTTCATATATTTTATACAACTTATACCAACAGCGAGTTTCATAATTGAAAGTAAAAGAAAGTAGTGTGACGCCTCGCACCAGATATTTATGTTTGAAATTAGATATAAGTATTATATTTTGTTATGAAAATAGAGTATTTATTTATTCAAGATACTTTTTACAGTATTTTTTTAGTCAAAAATAAAAAGCAAAATACGCATATTGAATGTACAATTATTTTTAGGAACAAACAACAAAGAACAAGATTGTTTTTAAATAGATTTTATGTTTATCACTTAAGTACAGTGGCGGAACTACAAATTTTAGGCCCCCCATCAAAAAAAAATTAGTTCGGCCACCAACCTTATATGAATTTTTGCCGTACTGCTTCTGGCTATCAACATGTTCAAATCGCCCTTCAACTCTAGGTGTAGTACCTTGATTTTTTAGTTTTAAGTCGGTTGGATTAATTTTTTCGCTATAAACTTATACTTTTTACAGCTTCAAGTGGCTGTAGAACTTATCTTCTTAATAGATATTGGATATTAATTTCAAGTGTTAACCGTTAAAGAAATAGAATTATAAGTCTTGATCGTCTTGATAGATGAACGGACAGATTAAGTATCAGTTACAAAGTACTATAGCTATAGTTAATAGTTATATTGTTACGAATACCGCGAATACCTTTCTTCATTTTGAGGTACGAAACATTAAAAACTACATATCTTGCTTTTATAATAATAACTGATAGGATGAGGAATACGCCACTCAGCAGTAAATGTTGAGTGGAGTAATAATAAATGTGTATATAATAAACGTATTAATCTTACTCATAAGCATATAGGGTTCCAGCAGGATCGGTTATTTATAAGGAGCGCTCCGAATGTAAAAGTCATTGTTGAGTTTAAAAAAAAAAATTTTAAAAAGAACGAGATTCCCAAAAGCAAAAAACAAACCCAATGTATCCAACTAGAAATTCTTTCTGATTTCCCTATTTCCTGGTAAGAACTTTATCAGGAAAAAAATAAGGATTGCTTTAATAGGGTAAACCTGCCGTGCTCCAAATCACGTTGGATATAGCTTTACTAATAAAAATATTATTTTCCATTACCTACATATTCCTGCTTATGGATTCATCTGAAGTTTTTTTCAGAAATAGAAAATAAATCATTCGTCATAATATTCTTAATTTGGTCTATAACCTACTAAGGTTTTTCTCAGGATTGACTTGTTAAGAGAAACATTATTTGTTACTAGATTTTTTCGATCTACATAATAATGTGGGAATACGATTTGTACCCCATAAGTCTTCCGGATTCACCAGTCCTCAAGGACCGCGAAAACAGTAGAAGCGATTATAAGCAATAAAAGAAAGGAAACCATAATAATGTTCTTAATTTTTTTTCAAAACAAGGTAAACCTAATAGCTGGGGCTTAGAAATACGATCCTAATCATATAATCAGGAACATTTAAGGTACTCCTAATAAGGACCGCATCACTCATGGCTCATCTGCCTTATATTCTTCTCAGGTTCCTCATCTGTTAATTCTTAATCCTATCAAGGTAGCAAAGGCTAACCTGATAGTCTTTATCGGGCGCTTATATAAGAAACTATAACCGGGTATGTACTCTGAACAATCTAAAGCGACTTTAGTTTACATAATTCTAAAAATTATTAATAAGAAAATAAATTTTAATGTAAAAATAATTGCTTGCCAAAGTCTAGAGCGTCTAGAGTTCAAATGGTTGAAACTCAAAATCGGGAGAAACGATATACGTTTTGGGAGAGGTGGCAACTCTACTTGATAATTAAAACTAACATGAGTTTGATAACTTAATTCTAAGCCAAATTTAAGTCAAATAACTTGAAAATCAAGTCAAGTAATGAATCTGTAATCATGTACGTAGATTATTATAAGGATTTACAAAGCCAACTTACATTAAAGTACCGAATACCGATACCAGCAATAACTCATATCAATAAAAATGCAATTAACATTTATTACTATTTCATTTTAGCTATTATTTTAAAATAGTTTGCAAAATTAAAAAAACTAAAATAAAGTACGTTTATAAACAATATGCTTTAAGCATTCTAAGATGCTTTTTCTCTGTCTGATGCTCTTGGATCATCATTACAAAAATAAAGTAAGCTGTGAAACCTTACGGGATAGGGCACATTAGGGTATATTTAATAGCTGGGTGAAAAATTTAGATTTATATTTACAGAAAAATTAACTAAATACATATTTTTGGTAAAATTTTTCCGTTAAAGATTATTTATTAAACCATATTAATTCTATACTTTTTTTTGATCAGCAATATTTCTTTCTTTTTGTTTGGTTAATTATCTGTCAAACTTAAAACACCTTAAAACGAAGTAAAAAATGGGAGACGAAGTTGGAAATTCGTCAAAATTACCCGAAGAAAACGTAAATCAAGATGAGTTAATCTTGCAACAACAACGTCAAATTGAAAAAGAGGTATTTTAGTAATTTAATATTTATCTAAAATGTTAATATATTTTCGAATTGTTAGATATCGGACTCCACACCGCTGGTCGGAGAATTAGAACCGCTGTCATCCTTAGAAAACGAATATAATGGAGATGCGGTGTATCAATTAAAAGTAAAAGATTTATCGTCTAAGTATAAAGCGATGAGACGTACACGGCCTGATGGAAACTGTTTCTTTCGAGCCTTTAGTTACGCTTATTTAGAAAGACTGCTCGACAATAAGAAAGATTATGACGATTTCACCACGTTGGCTCAAAATAGTAAAGACAATTTGGTAGCCTTAGGTTTTCCACAGTTCACGGTTGAGGATTTTCATGATACTTTTATGGAAGTAATCCAAAAAATTGCTAAGGCCGCAACCGTGGGAAATGCTAAAGAAGAACTACATAAATTATTTAACGAACAAGGATATTCTGACTACATAGTCGTATATTTACGCCTTATTGCAAGTGGACAACTTCAAAAAGAAAGCGATTTTTATCAAAATTTCATTGAAGGGGAACGATCAGTGGCCGAATTTTGTCACCAAGAAGTCGAGCCAATGTATAAAGAAAGTGATCATATTCATATTATTGCTATTTGTGCTGCATTGAATGTTGGAGTTCGTGTCAAATATATGGATCGAGGAGATGGTGGACAAGTAATTGCTCATAATTTTCCCGAAGGAACAGCGCCGGCTGTACATTTACTCTACAGACCCGGCCATTACGATATATTGTATCCCTAGTTCCTACCTCTTTCATATTTGTACTTTTTATGCTAAGATCTTATACTAACTAGCTTATCAACAATAATTAATGTTATTTTATGGTTTAAGTTAAATTTTCAAAAATAAAAAGAAAATTGCAGTAAAATTGGTATTTTTTTTAGGGTATCGTACATCAAAAACTAAATTCTTATAAGATTGTCTCACCGGGTTTCAGTTCCGGGTTGTTTTCTTTTAATGTAACCGATAAAAAAAAAATTGAAAATTGATACATTTATGAAGTTTATTAAAGCAATGACAGATATCTATTGAAAAAAGTCAACACCGATTTTGAGAATTATTTTTGAAGGTTAAAGTAGAACATTTTAAGTTAATCCCTTAGCAGCTCTGTCGGCAGTCGGCACATTATACGCTCATATACTTATAAGTCGGACGTCGCTTATGTTAATTTTTACTAGATCATAGTCCTTTCCTTTTCTCTCACTCTCGTTTTGTCTTCTCTTCTCTCTCATTGTGCATAAACTTTATAGATTTGAAGAATATTTTATTTTTTCAACCTACACCACGATATCTTCGAGTATAATAAATTATTTTTATATTCTTTGATGATTTTATAATTTTTCTACACAATTTTATGGATTTCTGTAGATTTGGTTTCCCGCCGTGAATCTTTTTTGTCGGATATTTCTATTTTTCAATAGGAACCCGTGTTAAAATTTAACTTTTGAGGAATAGTTCCTTTTAGTTATATATCGCTTCAAAATTATTCTCAAATCTTACAAACTCAAGATTGTGTTGTTATCGATATTATGGATTTTTCTGTTAATTTTCATTAAACTACAAAATATATTAATGAAATTGGACGGAAAATGGCAAGCCCCTTCCTCTATAACCAAACCTATTTAATCTTAATTGAAAGAAATAGTCAATGTGTTTTCTACAATTTAAAAAAAATCCTTAATTTCTTTTCTAAATTTTATAGCTAAAACAGTTCTAAACTCTTTTTATTTCGTCGTATTCCTTATTAATCTATTAATCATATTAGTCTATTAATTACTTGAGGCGTTTATAGGCTATAATTTACTTTGGGTGAGAGGAGGGGGGTCAACGATTTTCGCGTAAATTTTTCCCGCAAGAAAGTGCAAAATAGTAAGAAAATTGAGCAAATGAAATAAAATATTTTTCTTCATTAAAATATGGTTAAATCTTATAGTAATGTTATTTTTTGTGTTTAGAAAATTATATATTTTTAGAAAAAAAAAATTAATACATTTACGCTAGAAATATGCATTTTGCAAAATCTCATGTGTAATAAAAAAACGGGGGCAATTCTAACGACATCTCACCAGGTGGGAAAAGGGGGGAAGGTGTGTGGAAAATTCATAAAAATGCTTCTAGTAGTAAAAATGAACGCCTTCTTATTTTCCTACTTTTCTCTTACATTTTTTTAAAACTTAGTTCCTATAACAAACTTAGGGTAAAATCGTGGAGACCATAACATAATGAAAAAACGACCAAAGAACCTTCTCTCTCTTTCTTTTTAATTGTGCTCACTTTTTGCTAATAGTGATTGGTGAAATGATATATTAGAAGGAAAATAGGAAGCTAGAGAGATAAAAAAATATCTGGTGCGAGGCGTCACACTACTTTCTTTTACTTTCATTTATGAAAATACTCGCTGTTAGTTAAAAGAAATATAAGCACTTTGTAACAATACATATAAACAGTACTATATGCATACAACCTATAGGGCTATATGTATTGCAAATTTTTCCAGGAAAAAGTTTCAAATAAAAGTTGTAGCCATTAATGAGTCTAACAACTATAGAAAGTTTAAAGAAAATCGTTGTAGCCGTTTTCGAAAAAAATTGAAAAAGCTCAAAAACGCCAAGAGTAAAGTAGAGCTTTCGGTTACCCGATTTCAACCAAAAGCTTTGCGGCACAACTAGGTATAATAGGAAGGTCAAATTTCAAGTTTGGTGAAATGCGGATAAAGCTTTCGATAAGATATGGCTGTCACACACAGACACACACACAGACATGTTTCTAAAAATCACTTTTTTGGACTCAGGGGACCTCAAAACATGTATTTCCGGTGAAAGCTCGAATTCGAAAATTCGACCCGATTACAACACTTCCTTTACTATCTATATAGTAGTAAAAGAAAGTAAAAAAGCTAATTTTTACTTTCTTTTACGACTAGATAGTAAGGGAAGTTTTGTACTCCGGTCGAATTTTCGATTTCGTGTTTTCACCGGAATTACACGTTTTGAAGCCCTATTAATTGGTTGTAATCGGTTGACTGGAACCTCCAATTTATTCTACGGGGTTTTGAGCTTTTTCAATTTTTTTCGAAAAATACTCCAACGATTTTCTTTAAACTTGTTATAATTCTTAAGCTCATCATTGCCTACAGTTTTTATTTGAAACTTTTTCTTCGGGAAATTCAAATAAAGAGAGTTTAGGGTATTTTTCTATTTATATTTTTTTAAAGCAATCATGGGGTTTATTTATGTTCTCTTACCCAACAGCGAATTTCATGCAAAAGAAAGTACTGAGACGTCTCGCAGCAAATATTTTTCTTTTCATTTGAAACTAAATATATCAATGATTTAATACAAAGTAATTATAATACCTCGAATTAACATTTTGGGTCTCATCGGTTTTATCATCAATCGTACTTCCCAGATTCCTTAACAACCAAATTTTACTTTAGTAAAAAATGTATTACAAATAGGACCGGTCGTAACGGTCATACCAGTTCAATCGTATTACGAAACCTTCCTACTGCGAGTTTCAATCGCACTTAATCGATTTTTTATAATTACACCATTACACCTAATAAACAGTTTAAAATAAATTTAGGGTAGTTAAGGTTACAATGAGTTACTACAGTTACTATAGCTCAAAACGTCTATGATTAACATTTCTTCAAATGATTCAATAACTTTAAAGTTCTAAATTTAAGTGTCAAATATAAAAAAAAAATATTCATTATATTTACTTTAACATGATCGTTTAATAAATTTAAAATTAAGTAAAATGGTTTTTCGAAAATTGATAAACACTGTTCAAGTACATTGGAAAAAATCACTTTTTGCAACTGGAGTGCTTACATACGTAGGCTTTAATATAAATGAAAAATTGAGGTAAAATATTTTATTTTGTGTTGGTTTATATATTTTGATGGTATATTTTTCCAGAACATTCAACTCGATGCGACGTTACAGTCTGCAAGCATTGGAATATGGATTGGAAACGATACCTCCGTTCCAAAGCACGAGGAAAATAACTGTTATTTTAAATCCTAATGCAAATAAGCGAAAAGCAAAAGCGTTATATGAAAAATACTGTGCACCACTGTTTAATTTGGCAGGTATCGCGGTTGACGTTATTGAAACCGAGGGTGAAGGAGATGGGAGAGCAATTGTGGAGAAAATAGGACTAGTGGACGCAATAGTTGTGGCTGGTGGCGATGGGACTTTTTCTGAAGTTATTACCGGTTTAATTAGGCATTGCAATAACGACTTGTCCCGTTTGCAAATCCCGATTGGAATTTTACCATTAGGACGTTCGAGTAAACTTGGCAATTACTTATTTCCAAAAAGTGCAGATAATGAAGCGTTGAGTTTAGCTGAAGCTTCAATGGCAGTTATCAGTCAACATACCAAAAAAATTGATGTTATGAAAATTGAAGTAATGGAAGAATCTGCCGGAGAAGTTAAACCGCGGCCAGTGTACGCGTGTTCATCGATTGAATGGGGTGCGATACGAGATGTTAAAGAAATTAAAGATAAATACTGGTATTTCGGTCCGATGCGAGACTACGCTGCATTCGTCTTCAACGGGTCTAAAGTTGCACCAAAATGTGCAGCCCTTTTATATTACACACCCCCATGTCCTGGTTGTACAAAATGTGCGGCGGTGAAACAGCAGAAGCGTTGGTGGGAAAGGATTCTATACAGAAATAATGAGAATGTCAACTTAATCACTAATCCCGAGTGCAACAATTATCAAGAAAAAGAAATTTTATCATCAAATCTATCGCTGAAAACGAATATTGGTAGAAATGAAAGCTCGGATATATCCAGTCTAAAAGTGGAATTATTACCCGAAAAGATGTCGTATTGGGAAGTACTGCAACACGGTTTATTTAAAAAAGAATTCGTTACCGATGCAATAGAAGCGCGGCAAATCGAACTTCAACCCTTAACACCCACAACCGAAACGAATGAATTGTCAATTGATAACGAGTCATACGACCTAAAAACGATACACATAACATTAATCCCAAAATCATTACAAGTGTTTAGTACCAATAGTTCAGCCCCTGCAAAACCTGTTCAATCTTATCGAGAAAAAACCATATAACATATGCTAAACTTTCTGTATTTTTATTTTTGTTTATAGTTATTTTCATTTAAACAGATGTATCTTATGTAAATACATAATACTTAAAAGTTAAATGTATAAATAATTGTTAGTTAGGAAAGCTATATTAATACAGGTAAAAGTCAAGGCGAGTCAAACTCATAAGATTGAGAATCACTGCTCTACTCTCACTATCACCCTAAATTCCTCCTTATCCAATACAAAAAGTTATACTCTCTCCTAATAAGAGGAATACGAAGAGGAATCCTTAGGTTTCTATAATATATTTCAAATATAATAATTCAGTTTCAAGAACAGTCAACAGATCAAATTTTATGTGTTTTTAGTTAGTAGAAAATCCGAACCTACATCGACCTTCACCGAGTTGATAATAGAATGGAACATATTTTATCATGAATTTAGTCAATTAGAAAATATATTAAAAATGGTTGCCTTTTATCTTTTAAAAAATTAATTTTATTAAAATATTGCAACATCAAGATAATAGAAAAAAAATTATATCACAGGCGACTGCGATGTTGCGTCCTTTATTATTACACAGTACATTTACCTCGGATCTCTCTGTCACACATTTCCAGGCACATTAAAATTTAAATCTTTAAAATTCGCTTACGATTAATAGGACCGAACTTTTTGCAAACAAACCTATATCAACGTGTTCGCAATAAAACAGCGCTTATGATGATATAAAATCTTTTTCTATTATCTTGATGTTGCAATATTTTATTAAAAATTATTTTTTAAAAAAATAATTAAAAATAGTAAACAGTTAAAAATTTTTTAACGGATATTTTATTTTTTATTTCATGTGTTTTTAAAATTTTTGTACTGCACATTTCACAACTTTCGTAGCTTCTTCAGATGCTTAATTATAAACACCAACTGTTGTAATAATAATTTCAGCATTAATTGCTAATATTTGTTGATAGTATCCTCTCAATAATTAAAATATGTAAAATAAAATTTTATTTAAAATATTTGAGTGATTGATAATTTTATATTAATTTTACATATTTTAATTATTGAGAGGATACTATCAACACATATTAGAAATTAATGCTGAAATTATTAATACAACAGTTGGTGTTTATAATTAAGTACCTGAAGAAGCTACGAAAGTAGTGAAATGCGTAGTACAAAAATTAAAAAAAAACATCAAATCAAGAATAAAATATCCGTTGAAAAAACTTTTAACTGTTTACTATTAACTATGGATAAGAACTTGGATAATATTAAAAATAGTTTGTCCAGGATTTTTTTTAGGCAACCCATTTTGAATATATTTTCTAATATACTAAATTCATGATAAAATATGTTTCGTTCTATTATCGACTTGGTGAAGGTCGATGCAGGTCCAGATCTTAGACTAAGTGTTTAAAACCTTAGTTTACCTGTACTATATTAAAACGCTTAGCTATTGGATTGTAGAGTTGCACTGAGCATCATTATTTTTATTCGCTACATTTGCAGTCACTTTAAAATATTTCAATAAAGGAGAATGTGATCTTGTGGGTGTGTTATTTAATTTTCTTTTGGGTGTCACTTTTGGACTACTACTTTCACTGAAGTCCAGTCGAGTTTGTTTTGGCGTCTTACATTCGAACGTTTCATCCACCATCCGTTTGCGTATTTCTTTCTCTTTTCGATACAGAGAAATCCAATCTTTGTTTTCCTTTTGTTTTTGAGGCGAAATTATCCTTAGATGCGGTGCTGTTCCGTCTAATACAAAATTTGGCAAGTTCTCAATGATTGATAATGTTTGTTCTTTTCTGTTGTCATTGGGTTGTGTATCTTTCACAATTGTTAGTTTTGATACACTAATATCAACTGTATTTTCTTCTAAAATTGTTGCTAAAGATTTAAAATCGTGATCGGATTCTTGAAACTCTTTTTTGTTCGAACTAAATAATCTCCGAACTCGTTTAGTAGGAGCACAATTTTCAGGAGAAGTCGTTTCTAAGTGACGTTTTCTAGATGTTGTTCCTAGTGAAGTGCAGTTTTCACATGAACAAAACGAAAATCCCGGTTTGTTTTTATTGCATTCGATTTTCATTCTTTTGGATATTGGTTGTTCTGAGTATGAAGTTTGTGAAATACGTCGTAAACGCCGAGAAGAATACGGTGTGGTGTCTAGAGAATATTTAATTGGATTCAAATTAGATTTATCAAATACTTCTGTGGTTCCACGAACAAACTCTCGTTCGTGGTTCGTTTTTTCATCATCTACATTTTGAATTCGCCATATTTTGTGCTTCGAGTCGTCTGAACAAGTAATGATTTTTGTTTCTCCTCGTTGACACCATGCCACGCAAGTTACTTCGGCTTCATGCCCGTTCAAAGTAACTAAAGGAAGGCTTTCTTTAATGTTCCAAATATAAGCCTTTTCGTCACTACTCCCGCTAACAAGATACAAGTCATCGGGGGATAAGCTTGATTTAACATAGAATGAATTTTGAACGTGATGTCCATCGTATGTCATCACTGGGTTTTGAGAGTATGTAGAAATATTAAAACAGTAAATCGTATTATCTAAGCAACTAGCATATAACTTATTAGAATTTTTGTTAATTATAAGATTTGTATATCCATGTCGTGACGTAGTTCCAGCGTATGGAATAGAATATTTAGGTAGTGGATCGCGATTGTGAATCGTGTAATTTTTTCTCATATCCCAAACTTTGATGATTCCATCTCCAGCAGTGCATGATATCAGTGTCATATCATCTTGATAAGCTAAACCTGTTATTGAATTAACTCGTGAACAACAGTTTCGTGTGTAATTACGTTTTTTATATTTCGAATTCGAACTCGGTGTATGTGGGCCACAGGAACAATCGATGACACTGTCCGGCTTTCCATTTATGTTTAACGTATTTTGCACAGCTCTGATATCCCAGACGCATATGATTCCATCTCGACCACCTGATGCAAAAACGCACGAATCATTTTTTCTAAAAACAACGGTTTTAACTGACCGCGTATGCCCCGTAAATGAACGTTCTTCTCGAACTTCTGATCCGTCAACATTCCATAATTTCACCGTATGATCTCCGGAGGCTGTAACCAGTTTCATTTCATCGGTTTTCCACGCCAAATCGAAAATCGCATTGAAATGGGCAACAGTTCCTTCCAGTTGATTATTACCATTATTTGATAAATCTGTCGTATCTTGGATTGCAATTTTTCCATATTCATTTGCCAGTGCGACAATATGTTCGAAGCCGGCTGATTCGGCGAATTTGCAAGCTAGCAGTGGAGGATCTGTGTTTGAAAAAGGTGTTTCAGGAAATGATATTCCTTTGTATTCGTCAATTTTTAAACATTGTAGTCGTCTGATTGCAATGTCATAATCCCGCCAAACATCTAAAACATTAAATAAATATGAAAGCTACTTAACTTCACTTTACCTATTTTAATAAAATTGACTTACAGTTCCCCATTTGCCGCTCATTATGCGATACTGCTAGCGACATTTTTCAATCCACTTCTTTATGTCTATTTTGGGTTTATAATCATTGAAAATACTGTGTTATTATCAATTTACGTTTAACGTATTTAAACGCGGGAATCTTTAGGTTTTTCGGTTATTTATCTAGAATATTTGTTATTATTAAATGTTACCAACGTAAGAATTTGAAAAAAAAAAGTTATAAATTCAACCGACAAAAAGTACTAAAAGCGACATTGAAAGACTGAGGCAACATAAGGAACTATAAATAAGAAGTGGTCGGGAATAAATTACTTATGATATCCAAATATAGATGGCAACAGCTATGTTAAATTACAACTAAAAGGAATAACATATTTTGTCGAGCCAATTTAAAGGAATCAAAATCCTCAACATTTCGTAGCCTTCGGGGACGTCGGGGACAGCTCTAATTTTGATGTTTTTAAATGTTTGTTTTTTATATTATTTGAAATTAGAAACATATGAGTTTGCCCACTTAACTATTTATATTGTTTAAACAATAATTTTTTTATTCAATAATTAAGTAATTTGTTTTACGGTTTTTATTAACTTGTAAATAGTAAGGAAATATAATTTTTTATTTTTAAGGCCATTATAAACCATTAAAAAATATAAACAATTAATAATAGTTCTGTAAGTTCGCAGAAAAAAATGGTTTGCATTTTAAAAGGTCGGATAAATAGTAGTTAGTACTTATTTTTCTTATTATTTATTAGCTTTTATTTAACTTGCAATGTTTTTATGTTTGATTCATATCATTTAAGTTGAATTATAACCAGTTCCTCTTATAATATTGCCAAGTTTAATTTCTACATGTTTGTTTAGTTTCAATGAGATTGCATTATTATGACTTGTCTATACATTTGTCATTGTTTGCATGTATACTTTTATAATATATACATATATATAACTTTTTTTTTAAATTCAAATCTTAATTATTAAATACTGATTTGAAATGATCCAAAAGCTCTTCGCTGTTTTCATAATTTTTTTTCTTACAATTAGTTTAATTTTCAAATACTTCTGTGGTTCCACGAACAATAAATGTCAATATACCTATACATATTATAATGTATAATGCTTACTTTGGCCCTTCTACTGTTTCTTACTTTATTCTATTAATTTATAGAAGAATTAAATTAATTTAAATTATTTTAGAAACTTGTTAACGAAAACAAAAATAAATTTATATATAGTAGGTAGTATAAAACATTACTAAAAACAAATTGTTTTTTATTGTATACATAACACAATTTTGAACAATTTATTAAAATGTACACTTTAATTATTGCATTTTATGAGAACATTTTACATTGTAATGTACATATATTTTTTGTACCATCAGAAAGTAGAAGTTTCAACGAACAAAAAGCCCACCGACTTTTTTTAAAAATCAGATGTTTTGACGTGAGAATTTTTGATTGAAAATTAAGGTGCTTTTTCGATATTAAGTCATAATAAGGTGAAAAAATTAATATTTAAAAAAAATTACAGTATGTTTGGGACACTTAGAGGTAAGTTTTTGCCAAATTTCATGAATTTTTTTAAAAACTTGGTTTTTGGAATTTTTCACTAAAATTTGAAGTTATGTGAAAAAGGTGTTCGCACAAAAAGTGTGGATCTACTTATTATCTACAACGTTGCTCTTTAACTTTTTTTCATAGGACTTGTAGTTTTGTCGGAAATCAAGATAAACCGTTTCCACCATTACCCCCCCACCACAGATTGATCTTAATTTGTCCTTTCATTTTTGTTATATTCTCTTCCTTTTCCAGTGGGTTTCTTCCTACTATAATTTTGTTCCCGTTTTACCATTTTTAAAGGCTAAAAGCACTGGTCTCTTGATTAAGTCTAAAAAGAAAAATAAGCTTTGAATTAAATCAAATCCATCAATTTATTACATTTAATATAAGAATTATGACGTAAGATAAAAAAGACCAATTGAAATTTTTTATGTTTATAGACAGTCGTGATATGACCTTAGATGTTAAAGGGAAAAAAATTGCATCTTACATTTTATATTATATAAAACCTGGCCGCAAAATTTACCTACTACTCAAATATTATAATAGTTAGGAACCTTAAATGCTTCAGAAATGTTTAATTTTGTAATTAGACAACTGGCGAAATTTTAAACATATTTTTTTATCTTTATGTATATTATAATAATTTATTTGAAATAAAATTAAAAATTTTATTTACCTAATACTGTTTCTGTTTTATTATTTTAGCTATGTTCACGCATAATGTAAAAATAAAAGTAAACACAAAAATAATGATCGTTTCATTGTACCTACTCCAAAAATATCTCTATTGAGTGTAAATATATATTTAGGTATAAAGATTAATAATTTAAGTAGCCTACAAAAGTAGCCTGCAAGGTATTTAGTTTGGTCACCCCTGATTTGCACAGTTATTTTCCCATTAATTGTTTTCCAATTGTTTGTTTTCGATTGGGCCTTAAAATCAAACGGTAAAGATGAAAAGTAATATTTGATAAAAAAAAATGAAATATAAGGTATTATTTATTTATTTTTAAGTTTTATGTTTATTTCTTGATTATTTTTTTTTTGTGATTTATATCATTTTAACATCTCACGATTGTCACTAAATACAGAAACTTTATATTGGTCATTTTTATCTTATGTATATATAACTAGGATTCAACGAGGATTCGCGAACCCAATAACACGTGATGCATGGAGTGGAGATCAACTAATCTAACCAGTAACCACTGCGCCAATAAGTGGGTACTCTTCAAAATTATTTAATATTTATCATGAAGTGATACCCATCCACTTTGCTGAGCGCACATAAATTAAACTGATTGATAAATATATCGATAATATACGTCTTCACACCAAATTATAAAGAAAATTAATTTTAGTTATTTTTATTCAAAAAGAGAGGATATCATAAAATATTTTCATTATAAACGTTTTTTATTGGACACCAAAGAATAATTCCCTTTAAAGGCGTTAACAATTAAATAACCACATTAATATATATATTATATAGATATATCTATGATTTTTTGGTTACGAATAATTACCTATACCCGTCTTTACTTGGTACTTGATTAATGGGATTTCTTTATATGTTAGAGGGTAACAATATTTTTTTGTTAATATAAAAACATTTAGTGCACTTTGAGAGTTGTGGCTATCTATAATAATTAATTTAATAAATACTTATTATAATATTTTTGAAAATATACAAGTCGTTCAAATATGTTAAGTATATAGGTAAGTATAAGATTCAAAATTGAATAATATTCGTTTATTTTTAGGTTTATGTTAATCGAAAACTATTATCAGTGATAAGCAATAGATATTTTTAATTCAATTAATTAAGTAAATAAAAAATTGTCGAATTTGAGATAATTAAATAATGAGCCCAAGAATAGATAAAAAACTAGTACATTTTCCATACAATTATACGTAGCCTACATTTATGGATACATTATGTACCTGCCTACCTACTTTCTGATTACTTACCTTCATGGCTGCAAATGAATGTTAGTACCTAATAAACTTTTGTAATTTTACGCAACTATTCGAACGTAAAAGTGTTTAATTAACTTTTTCTAAATAACGTACCTACGTTGTAGGTAATAAATGAATATTGAATGAAAATGAATTAATCCCTATACCTATAGGGAGAACATGAACAACATTCATATTGTATTTAAAATGTTTTTTTTTAAACTAATTCAACGGGAAATAGCTTTTGGATTTTCAATAAATTTCCCAAGGTAATTATACAAAAAAGTCATGACTTCAATTGAAATTTCAAATCGGTTAAGTCGATCGAGAGATATCTCTAAACGCAGACGTCTACTATTTCGAGTTAGTCTTCGCTTACCTACGACAACTAAGTATGTAACAACTAAGGAATGTAAGAAAGGAAGGAAAGCTGAATATAATGATTATAATTTTTATAGGTAAGTTAATTTTATATTATTTTTATAACAAACAATACAATGCAATAGTAAAAAAATTTGAGATCATTTATTTTTTTTCTTGGTAACCTTTCTGCATGGAGTCTCTTTCTTTTGAAGTTTTGATTTTTTTAATATTAACAAAACCAATTTTTTCAAACATAAAAAGATTAAGTAAATGATACCAATTAAAATGATCAAAAGTGCCAATATAAAAGCGTTCACATCCAAAAGAAGATATTGAAACCAATATAAATCGAAAACGGATGGTTGAAGGTGGGAAGCACCTCTGTGCTTGATTACATACTCGATCCAGTAACGAACTTTTTCTTGGGGTGACATTGGTTGATCTCTAAATAACTCTGAACGTTTTTTTATATTTTTGGAATACTTTGGATTATGGAGTAACTCATTGACCGCATCAGTAAATGAACTTTCATTAATATCTTCAAGGTGTAAAGTTAAACCACATTCTAAAGAGGTAATGCGTTGGACATTATAATATTGATCGCCAAAAACTGGGATTCCCAACATTGGAACTCCAAACCATAACGCTTCTGTGACACTACCAAGTCCACCATGGGTAACGAAAAGTTTTATATTTGGATGAGCTAAAATCATTATTTTAATTTTACATAGGAAATGTTACTTATTACTGGAATTAATTATTGTTACCTAAGATTTCTACTTGAGGAAACCATTTTCCAATTTTCACATTCTTAAAACCTTCAGTGATTATTTCACTATCCCATTTCCAAATAATTTTTTGTTTTAATTTTCCAAATGATGCCACAATCGAATTTTCTATATCATCTTTTAAATGTTCATTTTTAACGTTGGAACCAAAACTAATAAAAATGAAGCCATCACTGGCTGAATCGAGATATTCTTGTAAGTCTTGTGGAAGTTTTTTAAGTTTTGGAATGTTAACTCCCCCGACTGAAATTGTGTTTGGCATCAATGGACGTACATATGTGAAACTTTCATGATAATTGAGAAAAGTCAAGGAAACATTATGGAGAACCGTATAAAAGTCAGGTGTGTTTGGTAAGTATTTATGGAGCACCTCTTCTTGTTTCGGGAAATAATATACTTTTCTGATAATCTCACTGAAAGTAATCATGAATAAATTCATTATACGTTGAGAAAAGGTCATATGATCTGTAAACGCAAACATCATATCTGGAATGTAGGCAATTGGCTCGGGATTGCCTGTAATATCATTTGTGAGTACTGATGGTCCTACTGAGCTTAACACAACTACAGGACAATCAAAATGATAGCCAAGCCCGAGAAGAGCCTCGTAGTTAACCAATTCAATGATTACTAGATCAAATTTTTCTTTCAAGACTTTTTGAAATTTTTCATTCTGAAAAATCATTTCTGTTGATAGAACTGATATATCATAAAAGCTCACTAAAGACTTTAAGATTCCAAAATTTCGTGGTCCGTTCACAAAACTCGTGATATATTCTAAAATAAAATGATATTAATATATTTAGGTATACTGCAAATAGTTAATTAATCAATCAAATATTATATATATAATAATTAAACAGCGTACTTTCCAAAAGATTCCGAAGTTCTGGCATAGTAACGAAATTATAATTTTGTTCTTTTTCATTTTCAAAGGGTGCAACTACTGTGACCTCATGGCCGACATCAGTGAGTGAATTTAAAAATCCTTTGGCGTAAATAAAGTGACTTATACTGGACGTAGGAACGACTGCTAAAATTTTCGAGGAATCACTAATAGTAACTAAGCAGCCAAATAGTAAAAAACACAGCGTTAAATTTCGCCACATTTTTTTTAAATTTAAAACAATAAAATGTACACCAAATTATGCAACTGAATACATGAGAAATGTTTTTGAGACACGTACAAGTGGTTACAATTTATTTTATCAATGTACTCAAAAGATATCGAGTATAAGATTTTGATAAAAATAAATTATCGTCTTAAGTTTTTTATGAAAACTATAATTTAATTAAAATTTATTTTATTACCATTTAAAAACAATACAAACATTAATAATTAACGTTTCATAAATCCCATCTTATTTATGTTATTTATTTTAGTAACACTGTAAAGGCCAGACCCATCTTTCCCATTAGGCACTCTTGGCACTTGCCCATGGTCGCACGATCGTAAGGGCCCACAGTTCCTGCCGGATCACCAAACGATAACCGATTTTATTACCTCAAACATGTTCATTTCGAATGTTTGATAAGTACAATGCGCCAAGAGAGATTAAATAATTTGTCGCTCATGGCTATTGAGTGCGACATGCTGAAAAACTTAGATTTTGAAGAAATAATTAACAATTTTGCCCATCTCAAATCTAGAGGTAAATGCTATAAGAGTTAGGTACTTTTGTATATTACAATATTGATATCTATTCACATATTGTGACTATAAAGAAATGAAAACAAATCTATGCTTATACATACTGTAACGAACAAAGACAGATAACAAACAACGATGAAAAAGGCTGGAACTTTCGAGAATTCGATTGTCAATAATAGGAATTCAAATTTCTATTACTTATCGACAACTCAACGATCGTGGAAGTTTTTAGAAGATTCGGCAATCTAAGTTTCTGACTGTTTGACAATACATTGTTTAGCCTATATAACGACACAACATTCACTCTAGAGCAGTGATTACTAAAGTGTGAGCCATTTCGTCGTAAGCGCGCCGTCAAATATTCACATAAACAATTCGGAAAATTTCTTGGAATTTCCAAATCTAAAGATGCTTGTTGTCTAGTCTCAATATGGATATTACCGAAACAGTTGAAATTAGATGTTTTTGCTGTTTGAGCTGGGAAGTTTAGGGATTGGATTTGACTCTTCGAGAAGTTGTGTAGGGCTTTCTTTGTAAGTTGATATGGCTGCTTATCTAGAATTTGAAGGTCTTGGTGGGAATTGAGGTTCATTGGAAGGAAAAGTTGTAGGCGATACTTCAATTAAATCAGACGCAGCGAAGAAATAGCATTTGGGTTGAATAGAAATATTTCACAAGCTTTGAAGCCTGATGTGGCATTCCCTACTGTTGCTGTTTTTCCCTAATCTTTCCCAATTGATGATCCAACCTGTAATCTTGTGATAAATCTATCTAAAACATAAAAACATTCGAAAGATTACACAAAGAAAACAGGAGTTTGCAAAGTATGGCACATTATCCTCATTTGGTGGGAGAGACGCCATACCCCTTAAAAATACTTAGCTTTAAACATTTATGAGAAATATATAGTTAAATGAGTTAAGAACAAACAAAACGACTTATTAAAACCACTACTTACCTTACTTTATCTTTTTTTTCTTGTAACATTCAATGAAACCGCATTCACATAAAATTATTTTCGAAAAAATGAAAAACAAAATCAGTTAATCCTTTATAAATACGTTATCCTTGAGCGTAGCCAAACAGGAATTGACAAGTTTCATTGTCTAAGTCCTTAAAGTAAATTATAGTGGGAAATATAAATATCTCTATCTCACATAGGGAGTTAGCGAAGGTATGGCGTCTCTCCCACTTTTACCCTACTTATTAAGGGAGCCGCAACCCGAAAAAGAAAGATTGGGGACCTCTGTTCCGGAGAATTCAATCTATAAATATAAAAGTGATTCAATTAATAGGGATACGATTAATTTGAAAAGTGATTTAAAGTGATTTTTTTTTATAAATTCCTCATGCAAGAATTGAAATTAATAAAGTAATTCGGTTTAATAAGCGTTTTGTAAAATTTAAATAAAAATCCATCCAAATTAAATTCCATCGGATTGAAGAACCCTTAGAGACCCCTTGAGAAGCTCAATACAGATTTGAGAGTATCCTATTACAATATTTTCTTTGTCTATCATAACAAACTACTCGTAGAGCTATGTAAAAGTTATAGGCGCCCCCACAATCCTAATGTGCCCAGGGCCTCCAATAGGTTAAAGACGGTCCTGCTAAAGACGTAATAGCTATCAAGTCTTCAATAAAAAAACATGTTATAGAAATATTACCTACCTATATACATAATAATATAATTATATATATGTTACTGTGAAAGACCGAAATCCGGTGAATGTCGAGATACACCGGTGAATGTTAACATTCACATAGTCGCTTGGTGTATGTCCGAAAGATTTGCTAAATAACAATATTTCTGACTTACACCGGTAAATGTCGACATTCACCATGCTCTCTTGGTGAATGTTGAACATGTCGTACATTTATAATTTTTTCTCCCTAATTAAGTCGTTATAAAACGTCACCAGGATAACGTAACTTTTTTGCCTTCTTTCTGAGAGGAGTGACCAAGAGTTTGCTACCCACAGTACATTCTAAATGAGAAAACAAATATGTAGTTGTAAAAAAAAAACTTAATTATGTGATTCTAATCTTATTTATTGCAACAACTTAAACTATTATGACACTTTGAATTACACAAGAATCCTTTGCTTTTACAACTGCATTTATTTGTAGAACACTTCCTTTTGCAAGGACAACGTGCATATCCTTGCCCCCCCGCTTCTTGAGTTAGCTGCAGCTGCTTCTCTCAGCGACATTTCTTGCAAAGAAATCTCATCTATGGAAAGTAACTTTTCTTTACAAATTACGAACTGATTACGTGTGTGAAGCTGCTTGAGGGTAGTTGGAGTCTTCTATTCCAATAACAACCGCTAACACATTTCGGCTATCTGTACGACCACGGTCGACATCAGGGACTTGTATTCGTACAGTATCACCAATTTGAGCAGGAGGAAATTTTTTTTCAGTCAGAACTTGATGTGAAGTCGTTGTAGATTGCAGGTCCTCTTCAATATTTTTCTTCGGATTATAGTTTTCAGTATGACTACCGCTCAATTTTTTTTCAGAAGTATTAACAGTTTCTTCAAGCTGTTCTTTGGTTTTAAAAGTATTGGCTATTTTTTCGAGTTGTTTTTCGGTTTCAATATTTGCGATTTGTTCGCTAAGAAAAAATGACGATGCTATGCCTCTTTTTGCTTTAATGTCAAACATGGCTTCATAAGGACTTTGGCGTATTCCTTCGTGATATGTAGTGTTCTTGGCAAATTGAACAAAGGGTAAGCCATCTGACCATTTATTTGTATCGTTATCATCCATCCATGCAGTTAACATATTCTGTACATCCTGGTTGTCCTCTCGTTTACTCTTAATTAATGTATTTAACTTTTCAAGAAAAAGATCACGGTTTACTGTAGTATCCGTTGGGTATAAATTAGGGTATCAACAAAAAATATGCAAACGTCGCTCGTATCAGCAAAACTTACATAAGACTGATAAAGCTGATTGACTTCCAGCAAAACAAAGGATTTGGCGGGAAAGAGCCAGTCGCTTCCTTAATGGCTCTTCCCTTTTGAACCTTCACCAGAGCGTATCTGTGATTGTCGACATACACCGGTGAGGGTTCGAATGTATAACAATGTAATGAAATATTTGATCTTTCACCAACGTATTTGGCGTATGTTGACATTCACCGGTGAAAGTCGACATTCTCCAATTTCGGTCTTTCACAGTAACATATATATAATATCCGCATAATAAAAATGTCACTAAGTCGTGTCTGTACATTGAAGATTTTTTTGAAAAATCTTATTCTAATATTCATAATTATCAATACAAAGTTCAAATTGACTATTTTTATAATAGTCTATCTGTTTGTTACCGCGTGACACGATAAAATTCGTTATAATGATAACTAACTATCTGAATCAATATCAAGGATATATCCTATAGGTAATTTTTATTGTGGGGAAATGTTTTATTATCAAGAGAAAATACAAAAACTGGTAGTTAAAATTACGCATACAGGTATAGACTATGCATTATTTAATAATAATATTTATAGTAATAACTTACAAAATAAGGAAAAAAATACGAGTACCTTTAAAAAAAAATAACCATGAGCAATTTTATACTTAAAGTAGGTAAATAATGGATTCGTTCCAGATTTGTGACTGTTTATATACGGGTTCGTTTCTGTATCAAATGAACTTGTAATTTTATAATGTACGAGTAGGTACCTATACGATTCCGAACCAGTAATATCAATAATTGGTCTTTAGCAAGTTTCGTTTAAAAATGTTTAAAAACAAGCTAAACGTAAACATGAGCACAGCGTAAGTACCTATATTAAGTTCTTTTAAAACGATGGTGTGTGATTGTAATGTACTCTCTGAATAATATTGATGCAATTTTTTATATATAATAGGTTGATAATCGATGCTTTTGACAAACTTTAACCTCAGAATCAAAAAGTAGGCAAAACAATTTTCCTAACCTAAGGTAAGTAATAACGTGAACTATAAATATATAATGAAAATATTATTTCAAATAATTTAACCAGAAAGAGCTTTCAGGTTTCCCCTAAAATTCATTCAAATCGATATAGTCAATCGAGAGAAATCTCCAAACGCAGACGTCTACTTTTTGAGTTATAATCTTCACTTACTCTACGATAACAATACTGTAAACAAAGAACAAACTGTCGAACAAAGACAAAGACAACGAATAGCATGGAAAATACTGGAACATTCAAGAGAGTTCGATTGTCATTAATAGAAATTCAAATTACCCACCCGAGTCGTTTTTAGACCTATTTTGGCCCTAAAATAGATCTTTTACCCTCTTTTGAACCTTAAAAGAGTAAAATTAACCTCATCTTGACCAAAACGATATTCCATCGTCTTCATTTTAACCTACATGAAAATTTTATTTAGTATTGTGAACATATCGTCTCGTCCTAAAAAAAGTTTTATGATCATAAAACATAAAACTTTGTTGTAAATATCTACTTTGTTTTACAATACCTATTGCAAATATTATTTACTAATAACCCAAATTTTTGATCTCTCTCTTTCCAATACTTAGATGCTTAATATAATATTGTGTATTCTGGTATCCATTACTGGTTTGATCCTTAATCCTGTTCACTCTTGTTAATTTTTACTCAGTCTCTTGTTAACCGTTCGAGTGCTACACGAGTTAGTATACAACAATAGAATAAACTTATTTCACTATTTGATTATTTTTCAATATTGTCTATATCAAAAGGCCTACAAGTGTAAATGTAAAAAATTTAAAAGTGCAAAAACCGAGTTTAAAAGAAAAAGTGTGAAGAAATTTGCTTCAATTTATTATCTTGAAAGTAATCAGAGAGATGTTATACAATTAAATAAAATTTCTAAAGAAATGCACATGGTCGGGTATATTGTGGATTATAATAAAAGGAAACCCTGGAAAAAATGATGGCAATGGCGACAATAAAGGAGCTGGTCAGCTCAGAAGGACAAGGACATTAAGAATTAAGAACTGATATTTGTAATATTCTTATTACTTTTAAATTTATCGCTAATATTAATGAAACTTGCATATTTAATGAATAAAAAAAATAAAATATTAAAATAAAAATGTTATTCTTTTTGAAAAACCCTACCAATAAAACAATAAAAGGGAGTGACAAAGAAAGAGTGGAGAAAAGAGAGAGAGAGGCTCATTTGAATTTTTTGCTGTATCTAGACCTCTTTTGAGCCTAAACATAGTATTTTGTCCGATAAATGCCACTTGTAGGTTCAAAAGAGGTCTAAAATTCAAATGCAAATGGTCATGTTTAAATCTACTTGAACTTCTCAATAGCCCAGATTTTGAGGTCGAAAATAGGTCTAAAATTTTGACTCGGGCATTGACTACTATTATATTAATGATCTTAGAAATATTCAAAAGATTCGGTAATTGAAGTTTCTCAGATGTTCGAGAACAATTGGTTTGCTTATATAAAGCGACTGGGGGCGCAAGATGCATTTATTCTGTGAATACAAGTGATTCAAATAATACCTAATAATAATTCGAGTGATTTGGAAAGTGATTGAAGTGATTTTTCCGATAAATTGTTTATCAATAAATTAAAATAAATAAAGCAGCTTAGTTTATGAAATGTGTAGTAAATTTCCATTGAACAGAGAAACCCTCAACGAAAAGCTCAATACAAGTTTGAGTATCCCGTTACAATACTGTCTTATGTGTCATGAACCGTGTAAAGCGTTTACAATGAGAACATTGATACACTTATTTGATATTTTATTTTGAGTAGGTGTAGCCAAAAATAATTATTCTATACAGGCTACAAAACACAATGAAATAAAATGTATTTATATTAGATACTTTTCAAATACAAAAACCTTGAATTTTCACAAAATCTAGTTTTATGTTACCTTCAATATATGCACTTACAGTTGCAAAAATGACGATCATTTTCTTTATTAGGTCTACCGTAAATATTACAAGATAGAAATTAAAAGAAAAGAATTATGTGAGTGTGCTCTTGATTATAAAGTAGTTACATTAAGAGCAGGAAGGGAGGTTGTTAAACTAACGTTTGTAATAATAATACGTAAAAATGTTAAAGCAAATGAAAACTTTCCTATTGTGTAGTCACGTTTGAGGGGTGCATCATATTGATAATGCTTTTCTCGAGTAGTTAACAATGTAATGGTCGCGTGATAAGCGATCGGTCGTGCCTTCATTCACATTAATAACGAAAACATGGCACACCCCACGTGGATGGAGATGTCCACTCAACTGCACGTGCCATAATTTGATTTTTTTAAATTTTAACGATACATTATGTCTTAATAGTCTTTGTTTAAAGTAAATTTTTCACTTGTGTACCTATTGTTTATGCACAATATTGTTTTTGCCAAAAATTATTCTTTTAAAGCATTTCTTTAATACTTATCCAAAAAATGTATTAAGGTATATGAATGTATGTACGTGTTGGCATTTGTGGCTATATGGTAAGCATCTTTTGATAGGTCTACAATTAAAAAATAAAAATTATGATAACATAAGAACGGTATTAATTTTTTATGTGATCATTAAAAAATTGTAGTTTCTGTAAAGTTTAAACATCAGCTCAATCTGAAAGATAACATTCTTCTTTCATATAATTATTCTAATTCATAAATATGGGTTTGAAAAAATCTATGAACGTTTATTGTATACGTTGTATCTAATATGAACTTTTACTTCTTTGGCGATGAATCGTCTGTAAAATTTAAATATGTATTAGCTAAATTTAAAAGACAAAATTCTTCTAACTTATATCCTAATGCATGCGAATATGGATTTGAAAGATAGTGATGTTTATTACAGTTTCTGACAATAACGTTGATACTAACATTGGCCAATCTCAATAGATACTTTGTATCATTCCAAATAAACTTATTCTAAGTTAAAATATCTAAATAATAAAAAAAATCTCATTAAAAATCATTATACTTACCTATATACCTATGGTATTCTTTACTTTTATTGTAATGAAAAAACAGGTGTTTCGAATTTTGCAGATATTTTACCCCTTTCAAATTTATTTTGTTTAAAAACAACTTCCAGCACAGATAATATATCTAAGTGACAAACCTTATTTCAGTTTCAACTATCCTATCATATATGACATGTATACGTATATATTACATTGAGTTTAAATGCTTAGATTATACAACGTGCTGTTATGAGGTAACGTCGTTAACTTGGTGCAGTTATGATAACAAATCGCGTGTCCAAACTAACCCCATTATAGGATAACTTGCAAGTTTAGAGTCAGCAAATGTGTCAACCCCAACAAAATGTATAACGGACGACGGGCTGACATTCTGACGCCGCCACCGCTACGATCGCATCGCACCCATTCGTTCATTTTGCCACCCTATGTCGTGGCTGCCTCTATATGATTTCCACCCACAATCCTCACAGTATTATAAACATCAGTGTCAACTAAAAGCAATATTAAATACGTGTAAAACTTTAATTACACACCATTTAAACACATTTTAAAAGTGTCACCAATGAGAGAAACATCTTCAAATCAAGTTTATTTTTCAATCAACTATAGGTACGTGGCTTTTATGAAATTTCTAGGGATAAATAAAGATAAACTATTTATGTTGACTAAACAAAAAAATAATTATCTCATATTTAAGGCTTGTTTCACTAGTTGTTGATAAACTCATATGTATAGCCTATCATTTACAATAAGATTTAATATCCTCATAAATCGTAAGTTCAATATTTGAAGTCGTAGTAAGATTGAAAATTGAAGAACTCAACTCTGTTGATTATGAATTCAAATTTTCTATAGATACTAAAACGCATCTAATTTTGTAATATTTACCAGTATAAAAAGTAACCAGAAAGTTTTGTGGGCATATCTATAAAACTCACCCAACATTGCCATTAGCATTGAATAAAGAATACAGCAATACAGAGTGTACCAGCTAGAAGGCTTAGAAGTTTCCGGAGAACTTTAAATGATAGAAATCTAAAAATTGGAATTCCTAACTGGATTGGAGCTACTTTCCTAAAATATTTTTAAACACAAGACCTCATTTAATCCTTAAGGTTTTCGATAAAAATGACTTTTATTGGAAATTTTGCATCAAACGGACGTCTTGTAAAAGGTCCGTAACTCTCACATTAAATTGTGTAGGAAGATCGGCATAGACTCGTTTGAGAGCTCAAAGATGCAGTTAGACTCGAGATTATCAAAAACAATCAGTTGTTTTTACTAAGTATCTCAAAGTGCATCGTAAAGTAACACGTGCTGAATTGTGCAAGATATCAATTTTTTTAAATGGCACCACCTAATTTATAAACCTTGTTTGGTTCATCTTAAAATTCCCCACATTTTCATAATTCATATCCCTATAGCCAAGTGTAAGGGTTTCCGTGCTATCGTTTAAAATGAGAAAATTCAACGTTAAATCCGTAATTTATAACCGAGTTATTTTTAAGGCTATTCTGCTTCTTATTTTCTTATAATTTTTGTTAAAATAACGAATGTATAATTCGTCACTTTTCTCAATGAAATGAACATTTTTTATCTTTGTTGTTTTTTTTTTCTTCGCAACTATAAACTTTCTCATAGCTAGTATTTTAGTAGTTATAATGAAAATCTAAATGAAAATTTCAGTTATTTTTTAGATATAAAAATAAATACTTATAAATTTCTAAAATTTCTTAACTGTTATGGCTATACGTTTGTATAAAGTAGTAATTTGAACCTCTCTTCATCAAATTTGGAAACCTCAAAGTTGTATTACGCTCTTGTTTGTGAACATTTTTTTCAATTAATTGATTTAGTTTACATCAATACACTCAATATTAGGGATCAAATAAAATAAAATATAATAATTTCAATGACGTTCCCCTTTAAAATCTTAAAACAATTCTAATGTGATTTGAAATCATTCCAACCTCTAGGCGGATTGTTGAAGTTGGTCGTCTAAAACAAACGCTGCCCACTCGGCATTGTTGTCCAGCATAATTCTTTTGTTTACGATTACGACTAAATGAACAGATGTGAATATTACAAAAATTGGTATGAATTTGCTCTCATTTTTTTATGTTCAAGTTATGTACTTAATGAACACAAACAATACGCTCTGTATTAATGCAACGCGATTGAGATTAGAGGCCCTTACCACGGCAACTATAAAAACACACATCACAAATTTAAAACTAATCATATGGAAATAATTTGGCGTGTAAAAAATAATAGGTACGTTTTTTTCTCATGTTACATACCAAAGGAAGAGAAACCGTTCACCCTTACTACATTCACTTGCCAATATGAAAGTACCTCTGAACGATTTTTAAATCATTGATGCGTTGGATTTCTTCTTAAAAATGCATGAGAATTTCAAAGTGTTCCCAAATATTTTGTTAAATAATCATAATGAAACTGCACATAGGAATATGCGTGCATTGTTTGACGAAAGTTTTAAAAAAGTCATAAAAAAAAAAACAAAGAAATTATAAGACGAGAAAAAAATCACTGGAAAAAGCGAAATAATGTTGAAACAATATGCAATCAATATTGTAAAACACTTGAGAAGCTTTCGTGGAAGCTTCTTTTGTGTAATGTCACGGACACAACAAGCGCGCGTCGCAAACAACAAGTACACTTCATGTTAGATATTGTTTGACAAATTTTAAATACATTAGATTCGCTGCGATGTTGAGAATATCATTCAAATCGTTTTCAGTCAAGACGAAAAACTAGGATATTTTGAATTGACGTCAAAAAATACAAACCTAGCTTTTGCTTGAGAACAACGAAGAGGATGTAAACTCTTAAACAAGTTAAACAAGTATCATACAATATTACAATACCTATATGTATATGTATATAAGAAGATTCTTTATCCGGTTTTTTAAATAAAATCAATTTTTAGGAAGGGAAGGTTTGGAAAAAAAAAAAACAACTGGTACTTTTTAAGACTTTGGGTAACCAACTTAGATTTATTAACACTTAAGAATATTAAGATCCAGAACCTATTAATTGTTATATTTTTAATACACTTCTATTAAATTTACTTGTATTAAACTCAAAACGTAAGAAATTTGTAGGATTGTATTATATACTAATCTATTTATATGGTCATAAAATTTGTAATTTTACACAAAAAGTCTGTTTCACTAACAACCTGAAAATTTTAATTTATACTTAAATATATACAATTAGGTACATATTATGTTATTTTTTATAATATTCTATTACAGAATATGCATTGTACCATTAACATTATTTTATCTTTTATGCACTTAACTTTTATCCAAAAATATATTTTTTGGTTAAATGTATTAATTTTTTTTGGTTTATATAAGGTCGCATCAACTACAATGGTCATTAGTGAGCGTCTAATCCGAAAACCCGTGAAAAAATGGTGGGCTTTCATTGAGATTCGAACCCAGAACCACTAGCGTACAAGGCAACTATCTAGTCCAACACGCCACTAAGTGACCTATATTTATTACTTATATGCTATTCATTTCCAATATTCACTTCTTAAAATTTAATTATACCTACTTTATTACCAAATACCGTAGTGTGCTTTGTAGAAAATAATTAAAGTAACATTTTCGTTAAAAACCACATATTCACGGGCCCTTAAGAAATAGAAGGTATATATATTATATTATTACTTACTATAGTTACTACCTCATAATTAATCCATTAAGCGAAAAGTTATATTTTAATATTAAATTTTAGCTGTATTGAAAAATTTTCCACCTGTAAGTAGTTCTTGAAATTCCACTTGAAGGGCACTAAGCTCAGACGCTAATTTCATTAATTTAATTTTTTTTTGCGCACAATACCTTAAATGTCAGTTAAAGTATATAATTAGGTACTTATAAAAATTGAACCTAATTTGGAAACTTAATTGAAAACTTTACTTTATCTTACATAATATTACAATTACAATTTTAATTAGATGATGTTAATAATATAATTACTTTAACCACAATATGGTTGTATCTTGAAAATCTACCGATCCGAATAGGTACTATATAGATAAAATATAATCGAAGAAAGAATGCATATTTCGTAATAAAATATTTTATGTAAAAAAATATTACATGTCAAATAAAGAGCTTAACTGCAATTATTTACGTCCTGACATAGTCCCAAAGTCGAAATAATAACACTATTAGAGTCATTAATGACCTTAGATGATGACCTATTTTTACTTATTTAACATCTACATCTAAGTTAGAATAATATTTTACATCCAGCATCCTAGTAATCATTTAAATTCTAAATGATTTAATAGTTACTTGGTTGCTTGTGGGAGTCGGAAGCTGCAGTTGCTTTCAGAAGTTCTTAATAAAGTTTTAGTCACAAAATTGCTTTCTAAATGATTACCTATTGTTTATAAGAGAAAAACTGAAGTGCCAATTCAACTTCCAAAAACTATGAAAATTGCTTTGCAAATGCACTACTATACCCGTGGCCCCAACCCCGATGGCCCCACGAACCGATGCTAGTTCGCAGAGCAAACGATATCGGACCGTCAAGGGCCTGATTAAAAATCAAAATAATGTAAAAAAATAATAAACTTAGGCTGTTAAAGGAGAATTAAAACAATTTAAAATATATTATAAACGCCAACCTCCCTTACCAGGCCGCGGTAAAATTGTCAACTGTCAATCGGTTCACAATGATAAAGGGCTGGAGACCACTGCTCTAGACTTTAAACTCAAGCTTCGTCGGTTCTCTAGCTAGAGAACCGACTACAAACCTAAGTCTGCTGTATGTATCCGAGTAAAAATCTAAAACAGTAATCTTAATTGTTCGCTAACTCATTACTGAAATGGCTGTTTTTTTGTGAAATCCATATTGGAACTATGTTAGTGATCATTTTCCCATGATTTATTACAGCCTTCTATAAGATAAAGTTTGGGTTTATCAATTATCGAGTAGTAGCATTACTAGTTTGAAACCGTAAATTGCTCTTAACCATTAAGTACATTTTCTTGGGGTTTCTACTATTTTTTTTATTCATTTAAGGCCGCTTCAACTGCTATGGTTATTAATGATCAACGAATCTGACAATCTAAGAAAAATTTTGGGCTTCCTTTGAAGATCGCTGGCGTACATCAAATTTCAAATTAAATTAGATCGATGGATATCAAAATACTTATACCATTCAGGTCTTTATCATCTCTATCATTACGTAAAACAAATCAATCAAAATAATAAAATTAATGTTGTTTTAATTACCTACGGTAATTACGGTACCTAAGGTAGGTATATTATTTTATCAAGTGTAAATCAAAACGAAATTTTTTTTTTAGATTTGACTACACAACTAGAATGTTTAAATTGATGTATAACTTGTTTTTTTCGATTTCAAATCAAGTGAAAAAATATTTGTAAAACTCATTACAAAAAATCAACAAAAAGAACATACCTAACTTGAAGAGTTGGTTGTTAACAAAAAATTAATGAACAAAAGCTCGAGCAATTTAATTTTAAACAATAAACTTTTCATTTGAGAGCTTTTTAATTTCGTTAAAAACGGCAAAGCAAAGGATCATTTGAATACAAAAAAAAAAAGTTTCAATAAAATAGAATAAAAAAAATGTTCACCTCCTCTCACACGTTCCTTGTTAATTGATAAGTTTGCACGACAATTTAAGAAAAACAATACATAACAACTTAACGACAACGTAAATGAAAAGAAATCTCTTTCTCATTTTTATTAAAAAGTGCTTTTGTATATTTTGTGTAACAGTCAAATATATATCCATCAGCAAAATATATTCCTCAGGATGCAAACGATAATCGTCACTATGACAATGTGACCGAACGATGAATTTTTACAATGATTGATGTATTTTTGTGGTACAAATGTATACAATGTACATGTTCAATGTTTCCTAACCCTTAGAGGGGCATTAATTGATTCAATAAGGGTAAAAACACGCGGCTCTCTAGCGGCACCAGACACAACACAAATAAAATGATACACTGGCATTACAAGCCGATAGACGGACAAGTTGACTAACGGACAATAACAGACCGACTTGCGAGTACAATATAATACAACTCAACTCACACCAGAAGAAAAATCAGAACAATTTCATCACACAAAATCAACAATGCCACATTCATTATAACTTGAGATTTTCCTATCTATCTGGTTTAGCTTTAAAAAATTCTATAGGTACCTATTCGTTGTTACCATAGGTATATCTAATGCATATATTTGCTAAATATTGAAGTTAAAAAAAACGGTCCATAAAACCTATATGATTTTGCACAATTTGCCAAAATTCAACAAAACTGATTTTTAATTGTGCAGAAAAATCGATGCTATTCATAAACAATCACAATAATATTAATTTGGGCTTTGAAAGATCAAACGGTACTTTTTTGGAAGTAATACAAAGGAAAAAATAATAATTCCCATGAAACTGGGTGCAATAAACCAATTTAGCTCGATACGTGAACGTACTTGAATCAAGAATAATATTGATTTAGTTTATTTTGTGTTTATTGAAGGATAAAATAGTGCGAGCGAAGGGTGCAGTTCAAACAGGGTCACTTCGCACCCCCTGCAAGGCGGACATTATGCGGTATGTTTACCCCCATGTGTCGCCCTTAAAAACAGATTAGCGTCTATTATACATTGAAGATGAGGGTTTCATCGTCCTGATTTTTTAGTAATCGTAATTATTTTGCTTTCAATATTACTACATCCTACATTTAACAAACATGTTTAAATCATTTAAGTTGAGTAGAAACGTTTCCTTACGAGGATATGTTCAACTTCAAGCACTAATTCTTTTCTTGAACTGCTCTTATACTTTCATCTCAATACTTTATACTTTCATCAATTATTAAACTCTAAAAGTTCTATAAAAAAGTATGTTTATACCTAATCAATTTTAAATAGATATATTGATTAATCATAAAAAATTTTAATTTTAAAATCTTACTTGAATTGGAAAAACTAATTCTATCATTGCAATTTAATACACTTTTGTTATAAAACAAAATCTATTAAACTGTACTTACACAGATACCCATACAAAGTTTGGCGACAGGGCCATTAATGGCTCATTGCTTAGCCAGAGATGCTAGTTGTTGGCCCGAAATTGGCAACTGTTAACGGCCCAACTACGGTTGCCGGCTGGATGATAACCCCGGGCCGCTAATGGCAGTTGACTATCGGCCGACTGCAGTAAAAGTTACCGGGCCGTTAATGGCGATTAACAATCGGCCGACTGAAGCAAAGGTTACAGGGCCGTTAATAGAAACCAACAATCGGCCGACTGCAGTAAAAATTACTGGACCGTTAATGGCAAATATTATAAATTAATAAAACTACTTAAATACTGAAAAAAAAGATATAAAATCAGCTCAACGATTATTATGATACAATCATTTATTCACTTTATAATACATACAATCTTAGTAAAAAATCAGACAAAATCAATAATTAATACAAAAGTAGAATTTTAAACCTGGTGTACATAACACGCACTCTAAAATTAAAAGGGAATTTTTGGTGGTTTATAATGAAGATCCTCTTTTTTATCGCCCATTCTCACGGTCCACCCAACCAGAAAGCCATCGGGCTAATTTACCAGTGAAATTTTTAGATTCCTCTGCATCCTCAAACTTCTCAGTTACAACATCTAGAATATGCAAAATCAATTATAAATAAAATTGTTTTTAAGACACAATATTTGTGAGTGAAGGAGTTAGAACTAAAATAGTATAAGAGGTGAAAAAAGGAGATTTATTTTCATAAGGGTATGAAAAAAAATTTTATCTGTAAAACCATTCTTAGGATGAGAAAAAATTCTCTAGAAAAATAACTAAATGACTCACCTGCATAATAGAGAATTTCTACTAGATATTTATCCCAATTTTCATTTGCATCGCTTAAGTCTGCAGCAAACTTATCAACTTTAGGATACTCATCAGCCGGTGGATATTTACAAAGTAAAATGCCATTTTCTTCTATAAGAATCCACTTGGATGGAATTAGATCAATGGTTTTTGTATCGTCAACATTTTCTAAAAAATCAACGACTGCGTAGAGTTTCTACCATAAAATCCTTCCATCTGTAACATTAAATTTAACTATTAATATTTTTTTATTTGATTATTTCACACTATGAGAAAACTATTAGATTATCAGGTAAATAAATATAAATTATTAAATAGAACTACTTACTTTAGTCAGAGACTTTAATAGACTGGTTATCAACAGGCGATATAGTAATAGACGAACTATTTTGAAATACAATAATACACTTTAAACACTACCTTAATACGACTGTATTGTGTTAACGACAATTTCTGTGTTAACGAAACGAATCCTCTTGCCCCTGTTCACCCGTTAAAAGTATAATAATTTACCGCCAGATAGCACTTAAAAGAAGGATATATTCATACTTTGCGTTCATTGGTTAATTTTGTAACACATTTGGAAAGTATTTATATGGTGCGAATATTTGAAAATAATTGACGCAATTGCAGAGAAAAAAAATGCATTTGAAATTTATGTTTCAAATAGATTTATTTTGTTCATATCCATTATTAATTTATAATTTAAATGTTCATGGGATTGTGAATGAATATAGCATATTAGTTAATGTTCAATGATTTTTATTAAATCGTCATATTACGTTTCGTCCCTTTCAGCACATTATTAAAAAAAAAAAAACGCTTGATTCATTATCAATTATTTTTCTTTTTACACAACTTATTTTATATAATATTAAAACATATTACACCCTAAACATAAGTCAAATATAATAGACTTAATGTGACGTATAACTCAGGGTGACTTAGGGCCCCCTCAGGGTACTTAAGGTTTATAGTAAGGCATCTAACTTTTAATTATTTGCGCATGAGCAAAAAATTATTTAGCCAGGTTTTGGCCTATTGTTGGCCGACGAACGAATATTGAATGATGATCGAATAGACGGCGACCGGCAATTAACCAGATATGGCCCATTAACAAATTCCCATTAATAGGCCGAGCGTTGATAGCCAGACATCGGCCGAGAAACGGGGCTTTTGTCATTAACGGCGACTTTGTATGGGTATTTTCAATAGCTTAAAAAATACAGTTAGGTACTTACCCTTCGAGTGTAAATGCAAAGCAGGTGGGTGAAAATTTTAAATTAAAGCTCAGAAGAAATTTAATGATTTACAGTTCAAAAAACACCTGAGTCCAGATTGTTCGGGGAAACCATTCAATATTTTGCAGTATGTACTTATTATTTTTATCATATTCACAATTGATAATTTACGACATTTAAATTTTAGTAAATACATGTAATGTGGATTCAACTGCCGAAAATAACGATGTAAATTAGATTGTCCCCTAATTTAGAACAGGAAAGCTGTGATGAGCATCATACTGAGTGAACTTCCTTGTTCTAATAATATTCAACTAGGAAGTACTCGAAATGAAATATCAGATCATTGAAAATTTTTGTATTGATTTATACATAGCACAACTTTAAGGGAAACAAAAATTATTTCAAATCTAGTTTTGTACCATGCAAAACAATAAAATCATTGAGTTCATTCTATTCATTATTTTCATGTTTTGAAAAAGTCGTTTCAAACAATACATTTTGTGATGTTTACATATTTTTCTAAAGCCATAATCGAATTGTTCAAATTCTTGTAAAATCTAAAAAAAGTCAATGAACACCTACCGTGCGTACGTATCCAATATGAAATATCTGTACGCGTCTGTGATGGACAACTGCCAAACATAATTTTTAGTTTTATGTTTATTAGGGTTTGCATTTTTTTTTCAATGCGTTGAATGGTTGTGATTTTTACAACGGGTCCAAAATTGTATAATTTTACGACTAATATAGAGCATGTTTTTCGTTTGAAAACTATTTGGTGTGGCCACCAGTTGGGTATAATATCATAAACACATAAATTATCCCTGAAAAAACTACAACAATTAGCTTCAAAATTCTAAAACTTGCTCTCATAACGACGTGTAGAGCCACGCGCTTTTCACTTAACTACCTAAGTAAACCGTTACCAATTTTCGACACCAAAACGATTAAGGGTAATATTTTCAATTCGTCACAGTTAGTAAACACAATACCATGCTTTTTTTCATGTACAACAAAACCTTGCGTACGTATTATATTAGACAAAATCTATTTCGAAATTTATTAAAATATTATTAACTTTAATGAGTAATTTTTGGTTATGATAACTTCTAATTACTATTTTTTATGATTGCTTCAGTTACAACGTTCATGAGTAATTGTCAATAATTCTGAAACCTTAAAATACAAATCCTATGCTGACAGTCGTATTAAACTCTACAACTCCTGACGCATGGAGCGTCAATTAAGCTTAATGAGTGAAAAAATAGTTTTATTTGCTAATAGTTAGTCAAATTTACATTGAATATATTAATAAAACTTGTTTCTAATAAATCCATTATTTGCATATTTGCAATCAATAGTTTTGGAAAATTTAATTTTAATTTAATTACCTACCTGAAATTTAGCATACTAACGAGCATGATTATTATTATAAAAATTATGATTTATAAATATTTTTTGGCTACAATTTTAAACAAATACATTTTACTTCGAATTGACCAGGCCATCAGCCATAAAATAGAAAGTAATAGGCATTAAGGTAGGTTTATAGTTAGAGAGTTTGACTCATTTGGCACAGTTTATTATAGTAAGTATGCATAATGTGTATAGGTTCAGCTTCCTATGGGCTTATTTATTACTTAAAAATAAAAATATATAAAAAAGCCATTTTTGAAAACTGGTCTTATTTCCAAAATGCACTAAAAAGTAGAAATTAAATTTTATATTAGAATTTACGAAAAGAAAGATCCCTATATTCCAATGTGATATACATACATAGTCGTTAAAATTAAAAGTGGTACAAGAATAATAGAATAGCATATATATATATATATATATATATATATATATAATTTATATATAAATTTATATATACAATTTAATTTCTACTTTTATCTACTTATATATATATATATATATATATATATTAATCGTATGCTGAATTGATCATCATGACTTTAAGACCTGTTTGAATAGTCTGTTTGAATCATTAATATAAGTAGTCGACATATTCAAGCTAAAAATTATATATAAATATATATACTAGCTGATCCCCGCCCGCTTCGCTGAACATAGCAAAATTGAACTGATTAATTAATAAAAACCGTCATAGCAATATAAAAGAAAGTCATTACAGTTATGTTGACACAAAAAGATAGTAAATTTTGTAAAGATGGGTAGATGAAAATTTTATTTTGGATAGGATTTGAGTAAAATCCGTTCTTAGTACGCGTCTACATGGTAAGAGGAGTAACTATGTTGAATTTCAAGTCGATCGGACCTTTTAGTTTCAGAGATCTCGTGATATGTCATTGATCGTTTTTCGCTTATATATATATATAGGGGAAGTGTGCCCAAAACGAGTAAGCTAAGCGCGAAAGTAAAAAAAACTGTAACATTCGTATTATATGGTGGGTTGTTTTACTTTATAATATAGAATAATAATTAAAATTTGAAATAAAATACGATTTGACTACATTATATGTCCAGTATTTGTTTATTTTAAACAAAGTTATCAAAAACCCGCTTTGCCCTATACATAAGCCTAAAACTGGTAACTACCTTAAGCAAAACGGGTATTCTTAGGGCAAAATGGGTTAACGTCTTTTTATTTACTGTAATAACTAATGAATCAAATTTTTTTTTCTTTTTATTTTTAAAAATAACGTATTTATATAACTCATTTAGATATTATTTAATTAAAATATTTATTGGCTACTTAGTCGATAGAGATTAACACTAATTTATAACATTAATTTTATACTCATTTAATCAGACTTTTAGAGTTATCTAATATTATAGAAATCAAATATGTTAATATTGTAATATAAACAATAACTATTGCAATTAGATATCAAATAGAAAATACAAACTGATTGATCGCTAGCTCTCGTACTAATATGTCATATGCCAGAATAAGAAGTACAGGTTTCATGAGCGCATTCTCTACAATCTCCACATTCGATCCAGTCTTCTTTAGGTAGATCTTCATACGGATCACCACTAGCTGATCAAAGCTCGTCAGGCTTAGGCAAATCTCCACGCACGCGCACAAAATGCTAATGCTTTATACAGGCGCGTAAGACAGCTTACCCGTTTCGGACTCACTTCCCCTATATATTTATAAATTATAAATATATATATATAGAAATTATAATTTAGTTGTTTATTTAAAGAAAAATATATTAGCAAATGTGTTTTCACATGATATAGGTATATGTTCCAGAAAAATCTATGTGAAAGCCAGTTCAAAAAGCCTATGTAGGTATATTTTGTAATTGGTTGGTCCATCCTAAAAGAAATTAAATAACTTCCGTATTCCGTACCAGTAGTGAAAGATAATATGAAAGTAAACAGTATGTGAAAAACGTTTTGAACATTTTTAACAATTGCTCAAACTAGATTCAAATGTTTACATTCATAATTAAGCATTGCATTTGCAAGTTATTCCATTTTATAGTTAAAATGCTATTATGTTATGCTGAATTCATTGCAAGAAATGTTCAGTTATTTAACTTGGTTAACATTGGTTAAGTTATGTCTATTTAGTGCCTACTTAGGAATTCCTGTTTTTGAAATAAAGTTTATGTCCATTTACTTATAAATAAAATTATTATTTAAGCTTTTTGTGAGAAGATACCTATTTATGTTAATTCAGTAGCTGTTGCAATCAGCCCGAGTCGAAATTTTAGACCTATTTTCGCCCTCAAAATCTAGGCTTCAGTGGTTCAAGTAGATTAAAAAGAGGACCATTAGCATTTGAATTTTGCTCCTCATTTAAACCTACAAGTGGCATTTATCGGACAGAATACAACGTTTAGGTTCAAATGAGGTCAACAGCAAAACCCTCAAATAAACCTCTTTCAACCTGATCACAATTTTTTTATTTACTCTCTCTCTCTCTTTTCTCCGTTCTTTCTTTCTCACTCTCTTTTATTGTTTTATTGGTAAAGTTTTTTTCAAAAAGAATAACATTTTTATTTTAATATTTTGTTTTTTTTTATTCTTTAAATATACAAGTTTCATTAATATTAGCGATAAATTTAAAAGTAATAAGAATATTACAAATATCAGTTCTCAATTCTTAATTTCGTTGTCCTCGTTTACCAGCTCTTTTATTGTCGCCATTGCAATTATTTTTTCCAGAAGTTCCTTTTATTATAATCCACAATATACCCGACCATGTGCATTTCTTTAGAAATTTTATTTAATTGTATAACATCTCTCTGATTACTTTCAAGATAATAAATTAAAGGAAATTTCTTCACCCTTTTTCTTTTAAACTCGGTTTTTTTACTTTTAAATTTTTTACATTTACACTTTTAGGCCTTTTGATATAGACAATATTCAAAAATAAATCAAATAGGTAGTGAAATAAGTTTATTCAATTGTTGTATAGTGTATAATGCGTAGTCCGAGTTTCGGAAAATAAGATTCGAATTCGAATAATCCGTACCATGTAAGGCAAAACTCGAAAGAGATCCGAATCCGAAAATTGATGACAGTTTCACTTTCGAATATCCCGCTACTGTGTATTCCTAATTTCGTATGAAAGCTCATAAATTCCATTCGATAACTAATTTGTTGTCGAATGCACTTTGTTTGTAGTCTTTTTTTCTTTTTCCTATGTTTTTTCGTTTTATTTGTGTTAATTTAAGAAAATATAATTTAAGTTTGGTATATATGTTTAAACTAATAATAGAAATAGTGTTTTATTAGTTTTAATTTAATAATAAAAATAGTCAGCATTTTTGGAATCACTATCACTATCATTAAAATAAACTTCAATTGAACAATCCATTTTAATTTAATTTTATCAAATTATATTTAAATAAATAAAACAACTCGATTTGTATACAAAATAATTATTTATAAACGAAAATTAATTATTTGTATTCAAAAATTAATTATTTGTATTCGAAAATTATTTTTTTGCTGTCAAAATTGAATTTCTCAATTGGCAAAACTATTCTTCATTCAAATTTCTTACGCGGTCCGGATGGATGCGAAATTCGGATCTGCCTGATACGAAACTCGAACGATTCGAATTTCTTAGACGGTAGAGGGCCAGACTAAAGCTGAGTAAAAATGAACAAGACTAAAGTATTCAAATGTAAAATGACAGGCATAAACCAGTAATGGATTATATCCAGATACACAATAAATTCCATGCTAGTAGAGGCTACACAATATTTCATTTAGGTTAAAATGAGGACGATGAAATATCGGTTAGGTTGAGATGAGGTTCATTTTACTGTTTAAAGGTTGAAATGAGGGTAAAAGATCCATTTTAGGGCCAAATTAGGGCGAAAACTTCGACTCGGGAGTGCTGCTGAATTTTGATACCTAGAAATTAATATTTAATTTAAGGAAAAAATTTTCTCTTGCAACTTCATAAAAAATACTTATCAAAAAGATTCAATTATGTTACTCCTAATTACTATGTAGGCATGCCTACATCTATTTTTCAATGAAATCGTAATGAAATATCATACAATTAAGATACAATCATTTCTGAGTGTTCAGCTCAAGTAAAGCTTTAAATTTTTTTTAATTATTTTTATTAAAAAATATTTAAGTCAACCTATTGAAACTTTTGATTAATACAATAGAGTAAACAAATGACTATCCCCGTGCGTATGTTGACAATCATTTCAAAGTGAAGCATAAAAAGAGTTGTCCAAGTCGCGATTTATTATGATATAAAACAACCAACACGTGTCGGAACACAGAAGACATACGTTCATAGACACGTGGGACGCGACATCGTTTTGTTACTGTCATTGTTGTTCAAACCAAAAAACAAAATAAATACGTAATAATAACATGGATTGGAAGGACACTATATATTTTTTTCACATAGCACGCGTAATATTGACGAATATGTATGTGCAAAAGGGGCCATAACATGACCGCCTGTCGCGAGCTTTATACGTAAGCACGGAATGTTTGTAAAGCTCAGTATGACGTTGTGTATAACGAGACTATGTCCTTATGGGCTTCGATTTGATTTTGATGAGAGATTGTAACAAATATAAATTTAAAGGGTACATTTAACCCTCATCCTTCTCAACAGCTCATCTTCAAACCGTAACAATAGAACTCATATTTATTCTGTAGGTCACAAAATAATAAATCACAATTGTCGTTTTTTGATAATATTATTATAAATAGCAGTAACCGGAAATAACAATATCCCTTTCCTAGCTTTATTTGTCTTATTTGATTAGAACAAAAATGAGAACTTCGTTGGAAAAATACCAAAAATAGCATTTTGTAGAACTTGAAGCAACTGAGCATTTGTAAATATAGATATTGTACTTATATTTTTACATCATTTAATAAATAATTTTAATATATAATTTGACTATTATATTATTATGTATACAATCTGTTCGTTCTATATATTGCTATTTTTGTAATAAACTAAATAATATTACATATTTTAATGTTCTCAAAAGAAACGTTAAGCTTTAGGTAACTTTTAAATGTTTAAATTTAAATTTTTAATAAATAAAATATTATAAAATTAAAATAGTAACAATATGGATTATAATTTTTGTACTGCAGTCGAGTAGATGGTTCCCCTAGTTACCTTTTTTCGTAGCTTTTGTGTTTAGTTTTTCGAATGGATTTATATCCAGGAACATTCTAAAAATTGTTCAAATAGATAAGCCTTCAAGTTGAATTTATAATAACATCTTTTATAATTAGATAAACAAGCTTTTTCACATACCTTTGAATAAATTCCAGAGTTGTTGCCAACTCCTCTGGATATTTTAGCCCAAAAACGTAATATAGTAAAAACGCTATTAGAAGTCCCTCTAATATGTTTTGCGGAAAAGAGGCGATTATTTTTTCCACCACCACCACTGACTTCACTGATGAGTGAAACAAATCGGTACCTTGTATTATCAAGACGGGTTACGTGAAATTACCCACTACAGCTTCTACTATGTGCATCAGTGAGGTCTTCAACCTAAAAAAATAAAATATATTCATATTATACTTATTAAATACTTTTGATAATTTATTACAATTTACGTCAGCCAATTTGTATAAATAATCACAATTTTCCTTAAAATACTCAACAATCAGGGGAAAGATCGCCAAGGCACGTGGAGTACCTATTATTGTCAAGATTTAACAAAACTTCCTTTGAAGTTGTTAAAATTTCTTTCATTTTTTTAATGTGAATATCATTTTTTTGGGGGGGGGGTTAAAATAATATTTTTAATAAAGGTATTGATTATTAAATTTTTTCAATGTTCATTATCCATGTTTTTGTTGATTCTGCCCCCAATAAAATGTCGGCATGCTTAATAATGAATGTTTTATGCGTTAATATGGGCCATTCCTCAAAAATAGTTTTTATCGCATTCTCTATATATGATTGCGTTTCTTTTAGTGGGAAAGTTTCTTCAAATGCCGTATGAACAGATTCAATCTCATCATCAAGATTATAATATGATCTTAAATATTCTCTCTTTTTTGTTTGGCTCTCGAGGCTTTCAGTTGGTGGTAAAACGGGCTCATATTGAACGGCTCCATATTCATCCCTTACTTTGAATTTGATTTCATTTGTCTTGGGTTTTTATATACAATATAGGTACATGTATATTTTATATGATGCACCTATAATTACAAATCTAAGATATTACTAATTAAGGATTAACTACTTGACTAAATTTTCATGTTGATTTAATTTTTATATAAGGTTAAGTCAAATTTTGAGTCAGTTAATGTTAGCATTTAAATAGCAAATTAAGTCAAGCATTGAAGTTGCAAGAATTATTGCATTTTATAGTTAAAATACTATTATGTTAAGCTCAATTAATTTCACAAAATGTTCAGCTACTTCACTTGACTTGTTGAATTTCTATTACTAATATACGTTTTCAGTAGAAGAAAAAAATAAAAATTTAATTTAGATAAAACAAACATATAATCTACTGATTGAGTACACATACAATTACTGTTTAGTTATATTTTTTCAAACACATAAATTGATGTTGCTGTTAGTGATTTGTCGTTAGGATGCATAAGGTTTCACAATAAGTAATACGAGAATAGAAGCACGGAAAGAAGCGGACAAACTGACCAAATGATGCCAATTTGTAACAATAACAAGCGCAAACAAACAGGCATCATTTTACAGTTTTCTTCTGTAGTCGCACACTTGTATCTGCCAAATAACGGTTTGTTATGCTTTTATTTTCGTTTATTTTCTTATAACTAACAGCTGCAATTATATCTACATAAAATTAATAAATTAATATAAATACCCAGTGCCTACCACTTATATAAAATTGCGAATTTGTAATGCAATTATTGTATATAATCAAAATAGCACTGTTAAAAATATTTTACTGAAATTTCAGGAAAAATACAAAAAAATTATTCACTATAATTTTGTCTGCAAATAAATTCAGTAAAAGTTCTTACTTAAAATTCAGTATATATACTGAAAATAAATTCAGCAAATATTCTTACTTGAAATTCACTATATATACTGAAAATAAATTAAGTAAATATTCTTACTTAAAATTTAGTAAAAAAAAATATTTTTATACGGCTCTGAAAATTTCGGGAAAAGTCGTGAAAAAAGTTAACTATAGAGTAGATTTTATTTATATACTACATATAATATTAAAATATATTTTTTTTTGTTTTATTTATTCGTCATAATAATCTCCCAAAGTATTTGCTAATTTAAGAACTGCAGCCGAGTAGATAGCCGCCGAATCCCCGTTTTGTATAGTTTTAATGTTCAATGATTTTAATGGATTTATATCCAGCAACACTCTGAAAATTATTTAAAAAGATTAGCCTTCAAGTTGAGTTTAAATAATATCTTTTATAATAAGATAAACAAGCTTTTTTCAAAAACCTTTGAATAAATTCTAGAGTTTTCCTCAACTCCTGTGGATACTTTAGTCCCAACACATAATATAACAAAAATGTGATAAGTAACCCTTCTAATGTGTTTTGAGTAAAAGTTACAATAATTTTTTCTACCACCACTACTGATTTAGCTGATGGAAGAAACAGATCGGTTCCCTGTATTATTAGGAGAGGTGTCGTACAGTTACCCACTGCAGTTTCTACTTCTGCATCAGTGAGGTCTTCAACCTAAAAAAATAAAATATATTCATATTATGATAATACCTTTTGACAATTTATTACAACTTACGTCAGCCAATTTGTACAAATAATCGCAACTTTCCTTAAAATACAATACAATTAGGGGAAATATCGCCAAGGCACGTGGAGTTGTGATGTCGAGATTTAACGACATTTCCTTCGAAGTGGTTAAAATTTCTTGAATTTTGTTAATGTTGAAATCTTTTTTTTTTGTTTTTTTTTTTTTTTATAATATTTTTAACAAAAGTATGGATAATTAAATTTTTTTTAATGTTCATTCTCCATTTTTTTGTTGATTCTGCCCCCAACAAAATATCGGCATGCTTAATAATAAATTTTCTGTGCGTTAATACAGGCCATTCCTGAAACACAGTTTTTATCGCTTCTCTGTATATTATAGCGTTCTTTTGACTGGGAAAAGTTTCCTCAAATGCCTTATGGACGGATTCTATTTCATCTTCAATATTATAATTTGTTCTTAAATACTCCTTCTTTCTTGATTGGCTCTTGAGGCTTTCAGTTGGTGGTAAAACTGGCTCTATTGCACACATCCATATTCATCCCTTACTTTGAATTTGATTTCATTTTCCTTGGGTTTTTTCGTTGTCGGTCCTTCTTCGACAATTAATTTTTTTTTTACAAAATTGGCAAATCCTACTCGATTATCAATGGATCTTGTCAACGTATGTATTACATCTCCTATAACTGTATTACCAATAAAGTCCTGAAACGGAATTTTGTATGCTTCAACGATCTTTGTGGCTATGTGACGACCCATTGGATATAAATGATCTTTAATATCTGTTATTAAATAATCCGCCAAAAGTTGAACCATCATCCGTCGATCTGCTGGTAACAATTTAAAACAATTTCGGATTTTGATTTCTGATCTCATTGTGCATGTAAAAAATATACTACTATTACTAAATTGTATGTAATATAATGCAATTTACCACGATTAGCATTATTTAATTTTATTAATACGTTAATAGACATTTTATTTAAAATAGATACTGTAGAAAACTTTAATATATTTGAAACATAATTATAATAGAACTGCAACAACTTTTTGGTAAAGAATAAATAATTAAAGTAAAAAAAAAACAATATGTTTACTTACGTATATAATTTTCTATCCGCAATCACTTTAGAAATACAAATGCACCTTTTATGATCGATATTTGGTTTAGAAATGAATAAGTATAATGCATAAATGACAAAATTTGGTTATCAATAATTTTCATACCTACCCGAAACCAAAAATCCAAGTACCTGCTGGGGTAATAAAATCCTGCCAAACAGGCTTTCTAATACATAAATTCACAAATGTGCCTGTAATGTAAAATCTTTATATTTATAAATATATATTACAGCATATATATACAGCATGGATTTACCTTATAATTAAATTTTGGTCAATAACATATTTTTAAAATATCTGGTGCGAGGCGTCAAAGTACTTTCTTTTACTTTCAATTATGAAACTCGCTGTTGGTATAAGTTGTATAAAATATATGAAATATAAGCACTTTATAACTATACATATATAAACAGAACTATATGCATAGTGCATACAACCTATTACATATAACATACACGAATTCCCAACCTTCACCGCAGAACCCTAGAATAAAGTGGAGCTTTCGCTTAACCGATTTCAACTAAAAGCTTCGCGGCACAGCTAGGTTTAATATGGAGGTCAAATTCCAAGTTTGGTGAATTTCGAATAAAGCTTTTGATACGATATGGCTGTCACACACGCACAGACACACAGACATGTTTCTAAAAATCACTTTTTTAGACTCAGGGGACCTCAAAACATGTATTTCCAGTGAAAGCTCGAATTCGAAAATTCGACCCGATTACAATACTTCCTTTACTACATATATTCCTAGTATTTAGTAAAAGAAAGTATATGACTAAGTATTTCATTTTTTTTAAATTATTAGAGAAAGAATATAAAAACGTTAAATTATTTTCATAAATATATATATATAATATATATGTTACTGTGAAAGACCGAAATTGGAGAATGTCGACTTTCACCGGTAAATGTCAACATTTGCCAAATACGTCGGTGAAAGATGAAATATTTCATTACATTGTTATACATTCGAACCCTCACCGGTGTATGTCGACAATCACAGATACGCTCTGGTGGAGGTTCAAAAGGGAGAAGCCATTAAGGAAGTAACTCTAGTACTAACTATACTCAAGTACTTTATCAGTTTTATGTAAGTTTTGCTGATACGAGCGACGTTTGCATATTTTTTGCCGATACCCTAATTTATACTAAATGGATACTACAGTAAGTCGTGATCTTTTTCTTGAAAAGTTAAAAACATTAATTAAGAGTAAACGAGAGGACAACTGTTTTTATTTTTCTCAAGAAAAGTACTCTAAAAGACTTTCTGAAGTGATTTCTGCTAAGACTAAGTGCAACACACCTTTGGATTACAGACGATTAAAACGTTTTGACGTTTTGAAAATTAATGATGAAGAAAAGTTAATTGTGCCATTAAAACCAGGGGAAACGAATATACAGTTTTATGTTCCCAATGAAGAGTTGTTCAATATACTATATGAAACTCACATCAGAACAGGCCACGGAGGAAGAACACGTATGCTTAAAGAGTTGCAAATTAAATACAAAAATACTACATATGAAGTTGTAATGTTGTATTTAAATTTATGCAAACAGTGTCAAATGAAACACAGTGCACCTAGAAAAGGTATTATTCTGAAACTATTGATCAGTTCTGAATTAAACTCAAGATGTCAAGTTGATCTGATAGACCTGCAGTAAAACAGAGATGGCGAATATAAGTTCATAATGATGTATCAAGTTCATTTAACTAAGTTTGTCCAGCTACGACCTTTGAAAACTAAAAAAGCTGAAGAAGTAGTATATCACGTTCTTTCAATATTTTTAACATTTGGTGCCCCAGCAATATTGGATCAGATAATGGCAGAGAATTCAGCAATCAAGTCATATCCAAAATATGCGCTATGTGGAAAGATGTTAAGATAGTTCATGGAAAGCCTCATCACAGTCAAACACAAGGCTCAGTTGAAAGAGCCAACCAGGATGTACAAAATATGCTAACTGCATGGATGGACGATAACGATACAAATAAATGGTCAGATGGTTTACCCCTTGTTCAATTTGCCAAGAACACTACATACCACGAAGGAATACGCCAAAATCCTTATGAAGCAATGTTTGGCATTGAAGCAAAAAGAGGCATAGCATCGTCTTTTTTGCCTAGCGAACAAATCGAAAATATTGAAACCGAAGAACAACTCGAAGAAATAGCCAATACTTTTGAAACCCAAGAACAGCTTGAAGAAACTATTAATACTTCCAAAAAAAATTTGAGCGGTAGTCATTCTGAAAACCATTTTCCGAAGAAAAATATAGAAAAGAACCTGCAATCTACAACGTCTTCACATCAAGTTCTGACTGAAAAAAACGAGTTAATTTCTATAAAAAGAGCGACTGCAAAAAAAATCTTCTACTGCAAGGAACAAAAATGTTACGAACCTCACAAAAACAATTTCTTCCTGCTCAAATTGGTGATACTGTACGAATACAAGTCCCTGATGTAGACCGTGGTCGTACAGATAGCCGAAATGTGTTAGCGGTTGTTATTGGAATAAAAGACTCCAACTTCTATAAATTGGCAAATAAAAATGGCACCCTAAAGCAGCTTTACACACGTAATCAGTTCGTAATTTGTACATAAAAGTTACTTTCCATAGACGATATATCTTTGCAAGAAATGTCGCTGAGAGAAGCAGCTGCAGCTAACTCAAGAAGCGGGGGGCAAGGATATACACGTTGTCATCGCAAAAGAAAGTATTCTACAAATAAATGCAGTTGTAAAAGCAAAGGACTCTAGTGCAATTCAAAATGTCATAATAGTTTAAGTTGTTGCAATAAATAAGATTAGAATCCCATAATTAAGTTTTTTTTGCAACTATTTTCTTTTCGCATTTAGAATGTACCTACTGGTGGTTTTAAACTCTTGGTCACTCCTCAAAGAAAGGAGGCAAAAAATGTACGTCATCCTGGTGACGTTTTATAGCGACTGAATTACGGAGAAAAAAAAATAAATTTACGACATGTTCAACATTCACCAAGAAAGCATGGTGAATGTCGACATTTACCGGTGTAAGTCAGAAATATTGTTATTTAGCAAATCTTTCGGACATACACCAAGCGACTATGTGAATGTTAACATTCACCGGTGTATCTCGACATTCACCGGATTTCGGTCTTTCACAGTAACATATATATAAATTAAGACAATTTTATCCTTAAAACACTTTCAGTATATAGATACTGAAAATTCAGGGTAAAATACTCTTAAAACATTTTCAGTCTATAGATTCTGAAAATTCACGGTAAAATATTCTTAAAATACTTTCAGGATGCTCATTTAGAAATTTCAGTACAGTTTCCTACTGAAATTTTAGGATATTTTTAACAGTGAGGTAGGTAATAGGTATATACCTATATTTGTTCAAATGTACGGGAAAATAGTTAAAGCAAACACGTTTAAGTTAAAATTTGATAAAAAAAATTAAATTTCTCTGGCTTGAACAAATTAGTGTATATATGGGTCTAATAATTTCGAAAAATAAATCTTTTTTATAGAGCTGGAATCCATGAATCTATCTTTGATTTGGAATCTATTTTTGAAGTCAGTGTAAGTATAAATATTTCAAAAATTAATGATTTGATTAGAACTAGAACGCAGGATTATTTATTATTTTTTTTTTATCAATACAAATTTTGTGAAGCAAAATTAAGCAACATTGCGTTGCAAATTAGGTAAACCTTTAATTGTACTTTTTGTAAAAGTTGCCAAAAATTAAAATTGTAATGTTTCTTTTTTCCTTTGATCAAGTTCAAGATGTATAGGTAGGTATATATCTTATAAAACTAACAGAAATAATTTAGGATATTAATTTCAGATGAGTTATTTTATCTACGGGAAAGGAAATTGTTTCTGGCGTTCATCAAAAATGAAATACCAATAAGTAGTTGAATTTTATGTTTATCTTATATGTTATGTTATCTCCAATGTTTATCTTTGATTTAGTAAAACGTTTGAATCAAATATTCCTTTATTATATAACATACTTGTATGAAAAACATAATGCAAAAATGCTTTGTTTACCCTTCGAAACCTATGTAACCCCATAAGTCAAACCTTTTTTAATTCATATAACAACATAATTTAAACGATGCTGATTAGTTCTTTTATGAATGTCTTAAATCTAGTAGACAGTTGACATTTCGAAACCCCAATGGTATCAAAATAATTGAACAAATGATGTGTCCTTTACTTTTTCTGTTTTTAAGAAAACCATAAAAGATGAAATTGCATTTTCCCAGAAATGTACCACAACACTTTTTCGCTATATGAAGTGATTTTTTAACATGTATGACCTCGGCTGGACTCCTCCACATTGCCAGTCGGTAAGCTCCTGCCTCCGCAGAGCTGCTAAGACTCCTCTTTTGCAAATGCAAGAAGGGGTGCTTAGAGGTGACTACACTTGCCTGAAAGTAGGGCTTAGAAGTTCTGCGATGTGTGCTACCTGCTCTGGGGAAATGTGCAAAACTGCAATAAAGAGAACAACGGTGACGAGCGTCAAGAAAACCCTGACGATTCACCAATACGGGAGTATAGCTAATTGCTTAAAGCTACTCAAATTGTTTATTACAAATTATAACAATAACTTTTGCTCGTAGGATTAATAGTTTAGATGCAACTTCGATCCAAAGAAGGTCAAAAACTCAAATTTTTAATTTTCCAAAAAACCGGCTTATTTTCAAAGTGCCGTAACTCGGTAACCCATTGACTTGCAGAGCTCCGGTTGAGCTTAATTTTTAACAAATTTAATGCTTTTAAAAAACGTAAAAAATAGCTTTCGAAGAAAAATGCATAGATTAGGAAATACCGAGCAGAATCTGAAACAAGGTCAAAATTTTAACGGTTTTTCTTCTATAAAAATTTTTCCACATCTTTTTGAGAGTTGCAAACTTGAGGATACATAGCCCTAACGGGTCCAAACAACATACTAAAAAATCAGAGATACATCATGTTTTGCGAATTTAGCTATTTTTATGTCGATTTTGACTGGCCTATACGCTTTACCTTCTCCTTTATGCTAAAAATTAAAAATAAAAATTACTTTTATGCACGGATTAAAAATCTTTTACATTCTATTTATAATACTAATGTAAAGTATTTGTATACATAATATACATACTGATAAGAATTCGTTTAAATTAAATTTACTTAATTGTAATTTATATTAGTTCGTACTTAATAAAAAATATTACGGAAAATATAACGATTTGTAAAATTAACTTCTAAATTGTTAAGAAATCATGCAGCTTAAAACAATGAATGACTGTGATAATAATTTGTAAATGTTTGTACACAATTTGAACAGCTAAGCCCGCATCTTACTACAAAGAAGATATTAATAAATACTCGTAACTATACAGTTTTCAGTCTGGCACCGATACAAAGATATTTATTTTATTAAATAAATTGTAGGAAAAAGCTAGAGAATTTGTTCAACAGACTAATTTAAGTTCGAGTTAATCTTTGTAAATATTAATTATTTTTATCAAACTACCACACCAGCTGTTAAAAAAAACAACAGACGTACACCTTACAGTTCTCATTTTTAAAAGAATTGTAAGTTTAATTTCAACACAAAATTAACTTATTAAAAATTTTAACCTATTTGATTGATAATTTTAATATATGATAGTTAAACTATTAATTAAACTTATGCTGCGGGTATTTATAAATCGTTTTTGAGTGAATGCACAAAAATATGTGAGATTTTTTGTTGTTATATGCATATTGTTTGCTGTCTAGTTTAATATGTAAGTAATCAATTTTAATGTAAATCTAATTAAAAGCAAAATAAAATATTAAGAGTGTACACAATAATCCAATTTAAGTGTGTGAAATTTTAACGGAACAATGTCGGCGATGCAGAGTCATAAAGATTAGGGTAGGCCTCGTGGTAAAATGCGGGTGCTATTATGATTTGAACATCCACAACAACTTCAAAGCAGGCCTTACACAGTGCATAAATATACAAACTACCCGGTCCTTACTTAATTAAGCATCACAAATGCATTTATATACACTTCTTTTCTTTTCTCTACATGTCTATAAGATATTGGGAGCGATTTAATACATCTATTATAACCTTGTTTATAAAATTATTTCATAATCAAAGTGTCCAAGCTTACTAAGATTATACAATTTTTATCAATCAATAAAGCGAACAGTTTTTCTTATTTGAAAAAATATTTTGTATTATAACTTCAACAATTAATAAAGTAAGAGCTATACGAGTAGCGACGTATTTTGACTAGTCATTTTTAAAGCCGTGAAAATTTGCATACTTATTCTTTAATATCTAAAGAACAATAAAAGCATATTTTGGCAGTCTCCCATGGTCGAAATATACAACAATAAATATTTTGTTTTTTTTTCTCGTTTCAAAATGGCATAAAATAACTTAACTATATTAAAATCAGTAAATAATGTATAATGTATAAGACACTTATTGTAAGCAATGCAATTATCTTTGATTATTTTACTAAGAATATATTTTTTTTAGTAAAAATGTATCGTTTTCGATCTAAGTATAGCAAGACTTATTTCACCCTCTTATCGAATAACAATTTGGAATTAACTCAAAAGAATTTAAAGTTGACACAGGATCAAATTTTTGTGTACGTAGGTACCTATACTTAAATGAGCTCAGAATAGTCTGAAATCTAATGTTACCAACCTGTAGTTTATCTCAGAGGTAGATATGACTTCAAAAGTTGGTAGTTTCCTACCAATCCTACTGAATCCTACTTTGAAATATTGTTAGATTTATACCGCCTATAATTTTTAAAGTTTTATGAGATCTCACAATAAGAATGTTGTATTATAATTAATTTTTATTAGGCACCAAATATTCAACCATTTTATAAGGAAGCCAATGTTGAAGCAGAATCATTGATCATCAATTCCCAAAATAAAATCCGAAAAAATCAAAAATTGAAAAACGAATCATGATAAGTCTACTCTACCATATTTTAATTGTTTTAATTATAAATATTTAATTTCCCTATTCGTAAAAATAAGTTTACCTACCTAATTGAGAATTCATCTGAGATTCTATAGTTTGTTATGGGTTCTTTCAGGTTTTAAATGTTTTTAGAATTTAAATATAACAATATTGGCAATAATAATAATATCATTTTTCCGGAAATAAAATCGAAAGTAATTTCAAAAAATAAAAAGTTGATATTTTTTTTAAAAGTAGTATAAGAACCTAAAAGTTGGTAGATCTACCAAAAAGTTGGTAGAGGTGGTAACATTGCTAAAATCGCCAAATAATCAATAGGTTCGTCCCATTTAACAAACAAAGTGTAAATTTCCATATCTTTCCGTACATGGCAAATGGTAAAATGACGTTTGGCATAATCTGTAACGTTTTCTTGACGGGTGGGTTTAAAAACCAAATAAACACGTGGTTTTATGATGCACGAATCTGAACTCGTACTTGGTCTCGAACAGGTATCGTTTAAAAACGTCCAAAACGAATCTAAGGATCGACATACGTCACCGCAAGTAAGAAATAATACGAACAAAGTAAAATAAAATCGATGCATTGCCACGTGAACGTTCACATGTACGCCGTGTTAATGTTAAATGGAACGAACCTAACATAAGAAAAAGCATTTTTTCTCTAGTAGGTGCTACCTAAATAGAAAATTAAAGCAAAAAAAAAAATGTTTTATTTCAACTAAAATATTTGATTTTTTTTCAAATTTAATTGCTTTTGTTTCCAATAGTAACCTTCATTAAAGGTCTAACCAAAAAATATAATGCAATAAGTAAATAAAAGTTTGTATAAAATAGTAATTTTATCATTTAATAATTATTAAAAAGTAATCTTTTTTATTATAATGTATGTACACGTGGTTCTTTTTTTATGCGGTAGATACGTTCCACAGGAAAACGCATAAAAATAAATCAATGAGTTACAATATACCGAAAATCTCATAAGAAAAAGTTTATTAAATCTCAGAAAAATAATTAGTCTTACCATATTCTTTCTGAGATGTTTATTTATAATTTTATAAAAACGTTAACAATCATAGACAAGTTTATAAAATTTCAGAAACATATAATCTTAACATATTCCTTCTAAATTTTTACGGAAAAATTAAAAAAAAAATAGAGAAAATTTTTATAAAAGTTAATTTTTCTTTAGAATTATCGTCGCTATATATGAGAGTGTTCGGCATAATTTGCGATTTAGCTCGAAATCACTTTCATCACTAGCAGATAGTCAGCATATCAGATCTATGTCCTGAAGATAATGATTCTTCACAAGTAAAATTAGTCTCAACTTCGCATGTTGATTTTTTCCTTTTGACAATATAATCATTGATTAAACTTTGCGATGGCTTTGTTAATTTTATGTACAATTCCTGATATCCAGAAATGCAATTCTGAAGCTCTCCAAAAATTCTCCGAAGTTCTTACTCTTCTAACATGTCAAAATGGTCTAAAATAGTTATTTTAAACTACACCAAAATGAGATGTTAATTTAGAAGTAATTATTACTATTTAATTTTTTTTAAAATTTTATATGTCAAAAATAATGTTTATATTTTAATTAAATTGCTAATTGTAGTTTGCCTGACGAAGTCGAAATGAAGTCGACGAAACGTTGCAATTTTTAAAATATAACGTCTTAAAAATTTTTACTGTCCAAACACCCAAAATTTGATAATATTAATATTTAAAAAAATGTTTCTTGTAATAAAAACCGCATAACTTCAAAAGCGCATAAAAATAGTACGCATAAAAAGAGGACCGAGTGTATATGTATTTATAAGTAACTAGTCACTAGTGGCTGTACTCGACTTTGTTCGAGTTTAGTAAAGTAGCTACGATGACTGTGAATTAATCATTTTAGGTAATTGTCAAGTTTTTCTCGAAATTTAATTATCTTTGTCATTTTAAGCCCAATTTTTAACTTGAAATCAACTTGATATATTTTAACTTTTAGTTTAAGTAGCTTGAAAAGTAGGTAAAGTGTTTTAAAATCAAGTGAAGCAGTGCGTCCGTAAATTTTATTTTACCAGAATGATAATTTATAATTTAAAACATTATATACCAGGGTCGTTTACTGATAGGCAAAATGATGATTTTGAAATTTCATAATATGCCTATATACTAACTACTTGTTTCGAAAAACAATGATAATATCTATTTATTGAACCCTGGGCTATTTTTCAAACGCTAATAAGAAATTTTAAACTTTTAAACGCGCTTAAGCGTTTTTTAATATCCATAATAAAAATTTGAACTGAATAACAAATAGAACCTAAACAATTGGTGTGCAAAATTAAAAAAAAAAAAAGTTGTACAGATCTTTTATCAAAATTTGTCCTGCTATGTTGATTTAGTTACTTATAGGTATACTAACAAAGTTGTAGGTAAAAGGGCACTTATAATGGCGTGGTTGATTTAGATTATTACCATACACGCTAGTAGTCCTCGGGAATCCCAGTAGAAGTCCAACATTTTTCCTGGGTTTTCGGATTCGTCAATCCATAATAACCACAGTAGTTACCTATATATACCATAAATATAATAACAAAAAAGTTTTAACAATGAAAGAAAAGCGCCCTAAAATTAGTTTAAGTGCAATAGCAAATTTAAAGTTATCTTTTTTTAAATAAATCTATTGTTATTCGTATACTCCTCTGTAGCTATGATTCATATACATAACAATCAGGATAAAATGCTTTATGGATGCTTCATCACATTTACATCAAAGCGTGTCTAGAAATCTAATAATAAATATTGTCTAATAAAAACACTCAATAAAACCCCAAATTCTTAAGCGCGTTGGGATGTAGAGAACAATTTTCAATATGTTTAGATCAAAAATATTAAGAAGCACTTAGGTTAATATTTAAAGTTTTGTCAGTCATCTCATGGGAAATAAACAAACGCCTTGGACACTTTGATCCACCGCCATTTTACTGTAAGTGTAAATGTGTGTTACTTAACTTCACTTGGCTCTGATGTATTACTGAAAACAAACAATAATTTTGTATAAAAATTCAACATAAAATCTTTGATGTCTCTAATGGAAATTTGCATCGTGTTATGGACTGTCATATGACTACCACATTTTCCTTTAATATTAATCATTAATGGTTGAATTCTGAAAAGCGTTCTTCTGTATACATAATATTTAATAACAAGTACTTTTTTATATAAAAATAACAAGCGTCGGATTATTTTTTAAATAACAACAGTATTGCACTAGGAAGGTTACTAAACATGAGATTGAACCCTACATGCATGAAAATTATTTAGAATTTAAAATTTTTTTAAAAATATTTAGTTCAATGATATAGATAGATATTTTGTTGAAAATATTTTTGTAAATGTTCTCTTACACGTACAACAATTAGTAATAAAACCTCATCAAAAAAGTTGTAAAAAAAATTCTTTCTTGTCTGCCCAGGGTTCGAACACATTTATTTTTACGCCGTCTTCTCTATTGTCAAATGCATGAAGTGCTCATTGTTTGTTTAACTTATTTTTACATTGATATATTGAATACAAATTGCGTTTTTAATAGTAGCCGTTGTCGAATATCTTGCCGAAGAAAACGTTTGTTTTGGTAAAAACTAGGATTATTATGTCACATGGCTGACACTGATACATGTATGTTTGGCCGTTCTGTTTGTAAAACAGAATATCGCGATGTGGTTCACATCACTGCACTGTGACGTGTGGATTAGACCCGAGGATTAGCTCGGCCCGATTACCAGCTCAGCGGGACTCCCCAAAACCATCAAATACAAATAGAATGCTGACAATTAACACAACCGAAATGTCCTAGACATCACATGTTCCTTTTTAAATAATCGGCCTCTATTTCTAGAAAAAGTCATTACATGTTTTTATGATTTTAAATTGAATTGCCGTTGTAATATAAATTCAACTCGTTATTCTTCCAAACTGCATTTCACTATTATTCACAGAAATAAACATTTAAAAAAAACATTAACCACACGTTTAAATTAATTCTAGTAAATAGAATGAATATATATTTGAACAAATAAAAAATTTAATTTAGTACTAATAATACATACTTAGGTACAAAAATTTAAAAAAAATACAAAAAAAAAGTAAAGGTTAGAATTAATCAATGTACTAGACTTTATCACGTCACAAGAAAGCAAAAGTGAACATTAATCAAAAAAAGCTTATTACTCCTACATATAAAAACTACTTACCAATTACCTACTTAAAAAAATTAAGGATCTACGAAATTTTAATAAATTACTGCCCCAATATTATCAAAACATTAATTATAATCAATAAAAGTCGGGTCCGAACATGAGGAATGTTTCAAGTAGTATGTTATAACTGTTTAATAATACGCTACTTACCCTGACTGTGTATACGTATTATAGATTTACTTACTGAATATCTTAAAATAATTTTGATAATTAATTTTAAGTCCATTTAATTCTTAAAAGACTGTAAAATGTGATTGATCTATTAAATATTATATAATTAAAATGAAACTTAATTCCAGACTTTTTCTTTGTAATGATCCTATTGAAAAACATTGTTTTTTAATTGTTATCTCGCAGATCTACTTAAAATCATATAATTAACTCTTGACTGCCAATACTTATAATAAAATCTTTATTCATTTTTTTCAAGTAGATAATATAAAACGAGTTTGAATTTGTATTTAACATTATTTTTCTCGTATATTAGATAATAACATGTTTTTATTGTTTTCTTAAAAATTATGATTTTACTGTTACGAGATTTACCCAGAAAGCAGATGATATAAACAAATATATAGGTATTATGTGAACTATGTGACATTCAATGTATCAAATAAGCAATTATTCGAACCAAGGCAAAAATGTATATTAGCGCCCAATAAATTGTTGGATAGACGATCAAAAATAGTCTTAATTTTCAATGTTTTGTTCAAAAAACGCATTTAGTTGTGCAGTATGAACTGTAGATAAGGACATACATCCTTTATAGAAGAGTTACCAGTGGTGGCTCGTGACATTTTGAGATGGGGATGCTGTGTTATAAAAAAACATAAAAAACATATGCATATGATTTTGTATACAAAATCCATATTCTACGATTTTTAGCGTTTAGTTGAATAAAGGAGTTAATCGGTCTTGATCCACATTATTCCTTAGCAATGACTCAATTCGTTTTAGTGTAGCGTACACTAAAATGTGTAGGTACTGTGTATTGTAAATTGTATTGTCTAAATGTATTTGTAGGGTCAAAAGTAGCGAAAACATTAATTAGCCCTTTAAAAACACCAGGATTTTGCGACGAACCTCTCTCAACGTATCCACGTAGCCAGTACGTACGTACTGGCACTGGTGATATGAAAGTGTCAGTTTCGCTTGTTATAGCTGAATAAGCTGAACGAAGCCGGCTGAATTGACACTATCAACATCACAGTTCCAGGCTTCATATTTCAACAAATTCTAACAATAAGTAAGATTTAAACAGTTCGTTTAAATAACAATTGCATTTATTATGTTAAACAATTTTATTATATTATTACTATGATTCCATCAATATTATTGTCATTTAATAATATGAATGTAAACAGTATTTTTACATAATTTGTTTGGGGGTGCTGCAGTACCGCAGTGCCTATGGGCGAGCAGCCACTGAGAGTTAAACTCAAAAACGGGTTAAATGTTGAGATCAAAAAAATATTTCTAGATTAATTGTCGTAGCGCTATTACCAGTACAGGACTGTTAAAAACTGAAGGTAGTTATATATTCAATGCAGAACACTGCGAAATGCTCCGAATGTCAATTATAGTGTTGTATTAATGTTTTCTAAAAATATTTATTGATCATTTGATTAACAATAAAATGAACAATCCATAAAAGTAATTTAATCAAAAAGTATTGGTTCAAATTAATAAAGGTATCTAAGTAGTTTGGCAAATGCTACTGTCATACACATTATGTATCTCTATTAACAAGTTGGGTACATGTGAAAGAAATTTAGATTATAGGCATTTTTTTAATGAAATTTTTTATATTTAACACTGTAGGGTAGATATTCACCTTTAATTTTAGAACTTATTTTGTAAAAGAAACGTTTGAATCTTACTGGCACAATACAACAAAATACCTTAATTAAAGATTTACATTACAAGAAATTCTATTGTTTTCTTTAAAAATTGAATTATAGTATCTATTTTCACTAGAAATAATAATACACTAGGATTACCGAAACGTTAAAATTAGGTATTGAACTCTCGGCTGTTAAAAAAAACTCTATGATAAAATTATATTTACATTTTTCCATTTTATAAAAATGCATTTTTATTGATCCAGTTTAAATTTAAAGTTAAAAATAAAAACTAGCTTAATTTGTTGTTACGCAACTTGTTCAAAAATCAATGGCTTGCGTCGTACAGAAAATAATAAGATCGCAATGTAAAGTTGAATAAAAATGAGCCCATTCAACATTTGTGATTTATTTACATTCTACGATAATTTCACATGAAAAGAATGTGAATATTGATCGTACAATAATCCATATGGATAACAGTATTTAAGCTGATCGATATAACTCAAACTAAGAAGAAGTTGGCAACGGTCAATAAAATCATTTTTAAAAGCTTAGAAAATCATCAATGAATAGCAAAATGTAAGTCAAAAAACCTCAAATTCAATTTATATTTCTTGTAACAAACACATGTTTGACAATGGTACATAGGACTAAGTTGCCAAACAAAAATTCAATGTGTTGGACGCGTTTATTTTTATCAAAAACTATGTGCCTATTATTGGCCGTATTGGAAATCGTTATTTCCGTCTTACCTGCCTCCAGAAAATGATGCATGTGCCCTTGTTACCGTCACCAAATGTAACAATTATTTGAGTTCAATAGAAATCAACACCTTGACACATGCTAGACTTTGTTAAAGTCTCTATTGTGTATTTGCTCCTTTTATTATATTTCACACTAGCGACGTTTGGATATAATAGAACTAATTTTCAATAAACTTAAATGTTGACATCATCTTTTTTTATTTTATATATAAACGTATATAAAGTCTGTTTATTTTTATGGGAATTTAGTTATTGATCTATATTTATTTACTTTAAAATATAAAATAATTAAACTTGCAAAAAATATTCAAACCACTTCAAACATCCATATGTGCCTTATAATTCTCGCACTTTTGTGCGGATATGAAGATTAGATCGACCAACTGTATGTTATTTGTTAACATTTGTTGTGACAGTTTATCCAAAGTTATTTTAAGCTTCTTTGAAATTATTGGACAGAATTATTTGAAATAAATCATTTGGATTTTTAAAAATTCTTTCAAAATTTTTAAATAAATATGTTCATATAAAATTCACATTTTAATGAACAAGTTCTGAGTCAAAAATCATAAATGTTATAGTTGTTCAGTTATGATAGCTAGCATTCAATTTGGTGGCGTCTTAAAATATTTGACTACAATAAGCCACTAATAAATAATATTAAATGTCATTGCCTAAACACATGAACGCCAACTGCCGGAACTTGTAAATTGAGAAAATAGTTGTAATAAATTTAAATGGAATGTAAGATAAAGCTCTCCGTTCCATTATATGCAGTTTTATACAATTTATATAAAACTACTTTTAGGATCGTTAAGGAGAAAAATTGGTGTAGTTTAAAAAGAAAATACGATGCCATAGGTAAGTTTCTTATTCAATACGACACTTATCATACCTACATATATATTTTTATTAGCTTATCTCTGATGACAATAAATTATTTTTTTGATAATTTTAGAAACAGTATAATACACAATTTCATTTTACCTTTTCTATTTAATTTTTTTTATACTAAAATATATATAAGATATTCAATGTTTTGAAGCCACTGGTTAGCTATTTACTGAAGTAAAACCTACCAACCTGTTATAGCTCTCTCATAAAGTGCAGTTATTTTACGTTATAGCTTTCCAATTTGTGTTTCCATTTCAATTTTGGGCCTTACAATTAGATAATTTCCCGAGTCGAAATTTTAGACCTATTTTAGACCTCAAAATCTGGGTTCAAACTTCAAGTAGATTGAAACATGGCCATTTGCATTTGATTTTAAGACCTCTTTTGAACCTCCAAGTGGCATTTATCGGACAAAATACCATGTTTAGGCCCAAAGGAGGTTGACGGAAAAAATGAACCTCTCTCTCTCTCTCTTTTCTCCATTCTTTCTTTGTCACTCTCTTTTATTGTTTTATTGGTAGGTTTTTTTTTTCAAAAAGAATAACATTTTTATTTTAATATTTGTTTTTTTTATTCATTAAATATACAAGTTTCATTAATATAAGCGATAAATTTAAAAGTAATAAGTATACTACAAATCTATATGTATATTACAGTTCTTAGTTCTTAATTTCCTTGTCCTTGTTTACCAGCTCCTTTATTGTCGCCATTGCCATCATTTTTTTCCAGGATTTCCTTTTATTATAATCCACAATATACCCAACCATATGGATTTCGTTAGAAATTTTATTTAACTGTATAACATCTCTCTGATTGCTTTCAAGATAATAAATTAAAGTAGGCCACCTATTGGCGCAGTGGCTAGAGCATTAGTTCTCTCCATTTCATGCGTCAAGTGGTTCTGGGTTCGAGCCCCATTGAATCCTAGAGTTAAGATTCTAGACCTAAAATATAGTTGACCAACAGAAAGTTTATGTGTTTAGACAGTCGTGATATGACCTTAGCTGTTAAAGCGACTTAAAACATCAAAAAAAAATTAATAAATAAATAAATAAATTAAAGCAAATTTCTTCACACTTTTTCTTTGAAACTCGGTTTTTTCACTTTTAAACAAATTTTTTACATTTACACTTTTAGGCCTTTTGATATAAACAATATTGAAAAATAATCAAATAGTGAAATAAGTTTATTCAATTGTTGTATAATAACTCGTGTAGCACTCGAACGGTTAACAAGAGACTGAGTAAAAATTAGCAAGAGTGAACAGGATTAAGGATCAAACCAGTAATGGATACCAGAATACACAATATTATATTAAGCATCTAAGTATTGGAAGGAGAGAGATCAAAAATTTGTGTTATTAGTAAATAATATTTGCAATAGGTATTGTAAAACAAAGTAGATATTTACAACAAAGTTTTATGTTTTATGATCATAAACCTTTTTTAAGGACGAGACGATATGTTCACAAAATATAATAAAAATTTCATGTAGGTTAAAATGAAGACGATGGAATCGTTAAGGTCTATCTTAGGCTCATTTTAGTCTTTGGAAGCCCAAAAGAGGGTCAAAGTACCATTTTAGGGCCAAAGGAGGTCTGAAATTTCGACTCGGGTTTGCAATGATAACAATATTATTAGATCAACTGCAAATATAATAAACATTTTTCAATTTATATTTAATTAAAAAGCTTTCATCCCCTTATGGCGGCGTTGGGTAAGATTGGCAGCCCTGGTTAAGGTGTATAAATGAATTGAATTTTATTTTATTATTATTTTTATTATTATTATACAAATTATACATCATACCCAGAGCAACAAACCATAATATATACAAATTATAAATAAATTTAAAAAAAAAACGAAATGATTTTTACTGTCGAACAATAACGAACGCACAACAAATACATAATTAAAAATAAAAAAGTTTGAAAATCGAAAGAAAAAAAAATATGGGGGGCTATATTAATTTCAGGCACCCAATAAAGATGTAGATTGCGTAGTGCATAGTTTGCCATTTTACATATCTTTGTCAGACTATAGTTAAATTTATAATGTAGTAAGATATTTAACGAGAAATAATATCAAACTTTGATTAAGATCTTGAATTTTTTATCACCGCAAAAAAAATACGTATGACATTTTTACGCCATAATTTCAAGTTGAACCGCTCAACCGTTTATGTGTCTTACAATTAGTACAGTAAATCCGTCGAAAAAAAAGGACTTGCTGTGCAACAAGTCGGTAGTTTCATTTTTTTATATTGTCACAGACAGTGCAAAGACAGAGGCAATGAACAGCGATGGATAAGAATAAATATCGTTATACGTTCTAGAATCTAGATTGTTCTATGAAAATTCTAATAATGGACATTTGAACCTTCCATTATTGACAGCCAACGGTTTTGAAAGTTTTTAGAGGGATCGGCAGTCGAACTTTCTAAGCTATCCGAGATCACTTCAATTTCCCATATAAACCATTCAATAAGTCTATGAAGGCATTCTAAGTGATTCAGTCGGTGAATACAAGTCATTCAAGTAATAGTGATATAAAAAGTAACTAAAGTAAAGTAATGTTGTTATAAATTCTTTATCTACGATTTAAAACAATTAAAGCAGTTTGGTTTATTGAACGTTTTGTAAAATATCAATTGAAAAAAAAAACTTTTAACGAGAAGCTCAATATAGGTTTTTTTTTTTTTGTTAATGTTATTTTCACTAGATCAACAAAATTCATTTGTTATGCATAGTGTTGTTCACTGGGCACTTTAGAGTAACTTAGATATTATTTTTATTGTGTTCACTTTTGATTTTTTTTTCTCCTTTATTTGATACACTTTATTTAAAAACTGTTTTTTTTTTTTCACTACTTATCCTTGCTCCTCACTCTTGTGGTCTTTTTCGTCGCAATCTCCTTGTGGTAGGTATCAGAAGTAGGCTTCTGTTGATATCCTCGTTTTTTCCTTTCAACTTTTTGTAGAAGCTCTCCGCCAGTTCCCCCACGCATTCCTCAATTGTATTTATCCCCAATTCTCTGTGTATCTGGCTGTTCCGCACGTACCATGGTGCCTTAATTATTGTTCTTAGAATCCTATTCTGTACTATCTGGAGTCTTTTTAAGTGTGGTGAGTTTCCCCAGATAGGTGCACCGTAGGTCAAAATTGGGCGGATTGTACTTTTATATAATAATAGTCCGCACTTGTTCTTTAGTCGCGACTTCCTATTTATTAGGGGGTACAGCTGATGTACTCGTCTGTTACATTTCCTGATCTTGTTAGTAAAATGATCACCATAGTTTAGCTTTTTATCAAGCTCCATACCTAAGAGTATGAGAGTATCACATTACTGTATATACTTACTGTAATATGCTTTAACTTTAAATCCATTTTTAGACCATGGGTCGGCAACAAAGGCCACATGATACTCTTCAATTCAAATTTGTGAGTACATTTCTCTATGTAGGCTCGTGTCAATTCGCGTTGAGTTTCCTAAATTGCTGGATTCCGAAGTTGAAATGGCGGGATTGTACAATATGAGATTTATTTTTGGGGTAGAATTAAAACTGAATTTGGTGGTAATTTTTATTGGTAGTTCGTAGGTACGTTGCTTTTTTAATGTGCACGATGCATGATGAAATATTTGGCTTTTTATTACCAAAGGTTGCCGACCCTGTTTTAGACTATAATCGTCGTAGCTCAAAATCATCAAAAATTTTGACTTTTTCTATATGAATTAATTGAATGGTTAATTGTAGAGAAAAATTGATTCACACGTAGGTAACACTACAGTGAATTCCCTGTAACTTAAAACAAGCTTCTTAACGTAAATGGTGGCTAAGCCCATACAAAGTTTGGCGACAGGGCCATTAATGGCCCATTGCTTAGCCAGAGATACTAGTTGTTGGCCCAACATCGGCAACTGTTAACGGCCCAAGTACGGTTGCCGGCTGGATGATAACCCCGGGCCGCTAATGACAGTCGACTATCGGCCGACTGCAGTAAAAGTTACCGGGCCGTTAATGGCAATTAACAATCGGCCGACTGAAGCAAAGGTTACAGGGCCGTTAATAGAAACCAACAATCGGCCGACTGCAGTAAAAATTACTGGACCGTTAATGGCAAATATTATAAATTAATAAAACTACTTAAATACTGAAAAAAATGATATAAAATCAGCTCAACGATTATTATGATACAATCATTTATTCACTTTATAATACATACAATCTTAGTAAAAAATCAGACAAAATCAATAATTAATACAAAAGTAGAATTTTAAACCTGGCGTACATAACACGCACTCTAAAATTAAAAGGGAATTTTTGGTGGTTTATAATGAAGATCCTCTTTCTTATCGCCCATTCTCACGGTCCACCCAACCAGAAAGCCATCGGGCTAATTTACCAGTGAAATTTTTAGATTCCTCTGCATCCTCAAACTTCTCAGTTACAACATCTAGAATATGCAAAATCAATTATAAATAAAATTGTTTTTAAGGCACAATATTTGTGAGTGAAGGAGTTAGAACTAAAATAGTATAAGAGGTGAAAAAGAGATTTATTTTCATAAGGGTATGAAAAAAAATTTTATCTGTAAAACCATTCTTAGGATGAGAAAAAATTCTCTAGAAAAATAACTAAATGACTCACCTGCATAATAGAGAATTTCTACTAGATATTTATCCCAATTTTCATTTGCATCGCTTAAGTCTGCAGCAAACTTATCAACTTTAGGATACTCATCAGCCGGTGGATATTTACAAAGTAAAATGCCATTTTCTTCTATAAGAATCCACTTGGATGGAATTAGATCAATGGTTTTTGTATCGTCAACATTTTCTAAAAAATCAACGACTGCGTAGAGTTTCTACCATAAAATCCTTCCATCTGTAACATTAAATTTAACTATTAATATTTTTTTATTTGATTATTTCACACTATGAGAAAACTATTAGATTATCAGGTAAATAAATATAAATTATCTACAGTTTAATTTGAGAGAATATATTATTATTCAATTATTAAATAGAACTACTTACTTTAGTCAGAGACTTTAATATGCTGGTTATCAACAGGCGATATAGTAATAGACGAACTATTCTGAAATACAATAATACACTTTAAACACTACCATGCGACTGTATTGTGTTAACGACAATTTCTGTGTTAACGAAACGAATCCTCTTGCCCCTGTTCACCCGTTAAAAGTATAATAATTTACCGCCAGATAGCACTTAAAAGAAGAATATATTCATACTTTGCGTTCATTGGTTAATTTTGTAACACATTTGGAAAGTATTTATATGGTGCGAATATTTGAAAATAATTGACGCAATTGCAGAGAGAAAAAAATGCATTTGAAATTTATGTTTCAAATAGATTTATTTTGTTCATATCCATTATTAATTTATAATTTAAATGTTCATGGTATTGTGAATGAATATAGCATATTAGTTAATGTTCAATGATTTTTATTAAATCGTCATATTACGTTTCGTCCCTTTCAGCACATTATTTAAAAAAAAACGCTTGATCCATTATCAATTATTTTTCTTTTTACACAACTTATTTTATATAATATTAAAACATATTACACCCTAAACATAAGTCAAATATAATAGACTCAAAGTGACGTATAACTCAGGGTGACTTAGGGCCCCCTCAGGGTACTTAGGGTTTATAGTAAGGCATCTAACTTTTAATTATTTGCGCATGAGCAAAAAATTATTTAGCCAGGCTTCGGCCTATTGTTGGCCGACGAACGAATATTGAATGATGATCGAATAGACGGCGACCGGCAATTAACCAGATATGGCCCATTAACAAATTCCTATTAATAGGCCGAGCGTTGATAGCCAGACATCGGCCGAGAAACGGGGCTTTTGTCATTAACGGCGACTTTGTATGGGAGATACGGGCCTCTCAAATTTTAGCAATTTTTTTCAAGTTACTCGTTTACATGATTTATTTGAAGTTTTTGCTAAATATCTGCTAAACTGTGGTGTTTGGACCAATCATTATAAGAATCAATCAACCAAACCTACTTTTCGTCAACTCAATGTTTTTGTTGCAAAGATGTTTCAGAAGAAGGCGTCAAAGAAGATTATTTAGTTAAAAAAAATGATACTGGAATTTTTATTATTCAGTAATCTATATAGTTTTATCGATTTTGGATGTAACAATCAATACATTTCATATTACTTATTTTTGTTTATTTTAACTTCAAATTGAACTAATTTGTAAATTCAATATTTGTCATGGCGTGATATTTCAATGTTAACATTTGACTTGATTTTAAGCCAAATTTATGTCAATTATAGCTTAAAAATCAAACCAAGTAGCCTAGAAACCATGTAGCGTCATGTAGCGAAACCTCTTGTTTTTGTAAGTGCTACTTCTGCCTATTCTGTACTTGATTTATGTGCTCTAATAGTTTTTTCAATTCAAATTATTTTTTTCTATTCTATTATATAATATTTCACAAAAAAAAAATCTTTTTAATAAAAAATAAATAAGAAAAGAAAAGAAAAGAAAAGAAAATTACTCTACTTATTTAACAAGCTAATGATTAAAATGCTTTATTAATTAAAGTGCTTCTTTTAACTCGATTTCTGTGTTTAATCACTAATCTATTATCCAATTTTTGAACACCTTCCTGTTATACAATTTTTCTCGTGCACGTGCTTAATTTCGATGAAATTGAAAAATGATGAAAATAAAGTTTTTGAAACTATAATATAAAATCTCTAGAATTAATTTAATTAAATTATTTCGATTTATATAAAGCAAACCATAAAAATTTAATTTTTTATGAACCGTTACGCTTTGTTTTCTTAAAATGATAACGTTAAATAAGTTAAAAATATATATTTTAAAAAAACGCTTTTGAAAATATAGTGCTTCTTTTCAAATGCACTAAAAAGTAAAAAAATAATTTTTAAATCTTTAAAAGCACAATCAGCGTCGCGTCGGGGTGTAACAAGTATATCATTGAATAATTACAGTTGAGTCAGAATTATGCAAGTCTATTCCTTGTGCTTCAAAAATAAGAAAAATAAAAAAATATAATTTAACCGAAGTAATTAGATCGTCAAAAGTTCATCATCTGAAGTATTTGAGAAAAGTTTATTAATTTATCCTCAAACTAACTTTTTTTAATGTTCAGACGTGTGACTCAAAAATCAATAAAATTATTTCAGTGTTAATAGCATGGAAATTCCTGTCTCATTTTTCTATGTAGATTTATATAGGAGTTATAGGCGTTATTAAAAGACTTATCATTACTTATAAGTATATGGTAATCGAATAAAAAAGTGAGCAATAAAAGTCATATCTTATTTGTTCATTAAAAATACATGATTAAGTGTGAGTTATGATCGAAAATAAGATGTTAACGTTGTAATGTTATAGTTTTTTGTCTTTAACGTTTTTATTGTTTTATATCAGTATTTTATGAGTTAACTTCGAAACATTTAGTTAAATTTATAACACTTTTTCATGCAACTATATTTCCTATCCATATAACATATATAAACCCATATGTCTATAAACGTTAAGTGCCTTATTGCTTTCTTTGCGGATAACTATACATAGGAATAATGTGAATATTTGAAATGATAGAGAAGTGTATATACATACTTGTTATGTGGGTATTATGTTTGTACATTTAAAGCGATCATTGTAAAAGTTAAATTAATTTGATTTAATACAAAAAATAAAGAGTTGTAGATTTGTCGTTCCTTATTCACAATATAAAGATGTAAATGTCAAAGCTGATTCTGTAAAATGACGAATGATTTATTGGTGTTCTTTAATGTCGTCACTGTTTTGTTATAAACTAATACGCTGGGAAACATGTGAAACACGCAGGGATATAATATAACAATGGTGAACGATAAAAATCTAACGCCCCATTACAATGTACATCACCAAATTGTTACTTTTATTATCGAAAAGATGACGATGAAGAAGAAGAAGAAATGCGATGAATAAGTTAGAAGTAAAATAGAAGAAATAAAACCTTAACTCTTAGATGAAATGGCTCATAAAGTTTAATAATTATACATACGTTCAATGTAAAATGTTTGTCCAAAAAATGTATAAATAAATAAAATACCGTTTTATGAAATCGTAAATCAATGAGTTGGTTGAAAATTTCAATGGCAGTCAGGAAAAAAGGCGATATAAAATTTTAGATTTTAAATTAGTCTCTAAAATAAACAAATAAAATATTTTTATATAGTCAAATGAACGGTGTGTTGTATTGTTGATTTAGGAGACTATATAAGATTTATATCGCAATTTATAAGCCTTAACCAGGAAATTTTATATAAAATTCATAGACAAAATGGGATTAATAGTTATTAAAATATTCTAAATAATATAACGCACAGCGGGACTTTCCATTAAAACTCCTAAAAAGTATTAGGGTATAGGTAGATGTATATTATACATTTTTCATTACTAGTTTGTGCAATAAAACTACAAAAGTAACAAAACGGGATCGCAAACGGGTGGTTAATTTCAGTGTAACAATAAAAAAAAGTCTAGAAATAACAGAAAATATGTTTCAGTTCGTAAAAACGTATTATGTCAACATAATTAGAAGGAAATGATCCAATGAAAATAGAGCAAGTTGTAGGGACTAATTTAAAAATTTCTCTGACATATACCATAAGTTTCTTATATAAACAGAGCGGGTCTGTTTGGCCAAACAGTCACCACGTATCGTGCCGAAAAAAAACTGTCACAACATACTATTTATATCTTTATTTTGTCAATAATGTCATTGAAGAAAAAAATATTATGTTTAATTTTAAGAAAAATATATTTCTATGCTTATTAGAATTTTCATGTCGTTATGCCTTATATAATTGCATGTGATACAAATAAATTATACACACTGGGATCGTAAACATGTTGAAATTGTTCTTAGAAAATCATACATTTTTTGATTTATCTTTTTACAGACGTAATTTAAAATTAAAATAATTATTATTAAAACATAATATTATTAAAACTCTTCAGATATTTTAAAACGTTGATTATTGCCCATGATATTATTGGTATATAATATACTTTATGTATAAAATAGGTATATCTACATTATACATTTGCTATAGGTAGATACATATTATATATGTTTAATTGAAGGTAAGCCCAATACCAAAGCATATGTTATTCAGTTTTAGTATTTTCACAATTATAATTTCCACAATCATGGATCACAACTAGAGATGCAACGAATGTTCGGCTACTATTCAGATTCGGCCTATTCGGCTGCATTTTTTCATATTCGGTATACGGCCAAATACCAAATACTATAAATCATAACAAAATATATAGTTATATATAGTTAAATTACAAATAAAAATTGAAAATCTATTAGGCAGAATTAATTATGATGAATTAAAACAATTTTTTCTGCATTTGAGTAAAGTTTCCTCGAGTATAGGAACCTGCTTTGACTTTAGAAACCACTACTTATATGGATCTAGTGTCCTATCTAGGCGAATACCCACTTTGTAAATAAAAACCAATTTCGGGTTAATAAAAATTAATTTAAATCAAAATTTAAAGGCGGTCAACTTAATATAAATCCTCCACTGGTAAAGAATATTGCAGTGAACCATCGTATACGAATAAGTAAGTATATTCAAGTAATCCACATGATGACATGGTATTCAAAAATATACAACAAAACTCAAAAATCTAAAACTTGATGAACTTTGATGGCATATTTTATGTATCTATATATGTTAAAAATATTTCGGAAATGTTTAATAGATTCTCCTGTTATTTTAACAGAGTAAAAAAATGTCAAAACTTGCGGTCTTATATACATCGGATTATTTCCCATTCAGAATGATTTAAACGTTTAAATTTCATCAAATAATAATGGCAATATTAAGTAGGTACTGATAACTAATAAAAAATTAATTAACATTAATTTTAAACATTCTGAGATAATACATAATAATAAAAATAACTTAAGGTTTGTACCGCATCACAAAAGAAATTATCTGACCTAGAAATGCGATAAATGGTTTCCGGGGTGTTTTTTACGCCGAATATGATTCCATGATCCGTTTTCCTCAAGCACTTTTAATTTTTAAAAAATCACTACAGAAGTTCTCTGCTACACAAAATTTTCGGATGCAGGGAATTTCTGAGTACTGAAGGAAGATGGAGGAAAACTGACCACAGATTCGTATTCAACGTAAAAAAATACACCAAAAACTATATATATCGCATGTGAATACAAGCTATGTGAATTTTATGAACGTTTGTAGGCGATTTTCTGAAAATTGAGGGGTGGTCGCGAGAAAAACAACCAAAAACAAATTGGTATAGTAATTAGTAGGTAGATATTTACTTTTGATACAATATTTGCGTGTTATGTCTAATAAGTATTTACATTTTTTTTTAATTATTCAGAATGCTAATATTAATAATTACAAACTATTAAATAATTGATTGCTAGTTATAAAAACATTTGAAATATTTTTAAAATGCAAATCACTTGAAAATTTTAAACCTTTTGATGTTTACTTCTGTCGTGTTTATTGAGTTCCAAATAAGAATTAACCCACAATATTTTCTTTTATTGGTAAGCCGTGTATTCAATTATATAGAAACTTATATACCTAGCATAAAAGAAAAAAAAAACTTGTCGCAACGATGAAACCAAAATGTCATTGTCAAGTAGGTACTGAAAACTCGGTCATAATCTGTTTAAGATGTTAATGCGATGAGCCGGCAGGTATTAAACGAACTCATATACACATGAACGTTCATACACATAATACTTATTGAAACCAAAGCCATATTCTGCTAACATATTTAACGTTCAGCCGTATCTAACTCTAGAATAGATTACATTGGTCACTGAGGTACAATTGACAGTAGTCCCCATAAGGCTGTTCATTTTTTTCTTTTTCTTTAAAAAGTGAAATATTTAGGCGGCATTGACAAAGAATGGTATAACAAATATACTCATTTATTTTTCTTTTAGTGACATCCAACATTCGCTACACAGATTACAACAAAAAGACACGTGACAATTGGTTCAGCTTTTGTCAATGATTGCCTTTCAGAGGTTGCATTTGACGGGATTATGGCTTTTTGTACATCTTACTTATTACTTTAATCATTGCAAACCTGGTTTGAAAACTAAGCGTTTTTTTTTAAATTAGTACTTACAGCCATCCGTTTCCTCAATTTCAAAATATATTATCGTCTATTGATATTAAGTGTACAATTTCGTAATTTTAAAACATGAAGCGTTCCAGATCACTCCACATTTCGTTCATTATACAAGGCTTCTCACTCAAGTGCTGTTTCTTATTATTGAAGATAACTTTGTGTGGTAAGGCGGACGTTAGTTCAAATATTCATATCGTATTACCGTTAAATAAACTAAATATCATAATGGCGCCTTTGTGCTTATATTTAAAGTTTGTAAACATCTTATAATAACTATTGTAATTTTTGATGCAAACACTTCTGACTTTGATTAAAGACAGTTGCAGTTATAGCGACACACACCAAAGGGTTTTATGGTTTAAAAATAGATGATGGAAAATACCAATTTACATTTGTTTATTACGCTATCGATATATTTATTATTATGTAGGTATATTAGGTATATTATCTGAATTCCATGTTTTTAAATGGAAACTGTTTTATTTCATAATTTTCGTTAGTTATTTTATTGGGTGTTCTGTTGGTATAATTATAGGCACGTTTATATTTAACAATATGATTATTTATTATCTCAATGTGTTTGTCGTGCATCAGTGGCGAATCTTTTTGAGTCGAGGCGTCGGTGCGAGTCAAAGGACGCCTAGACAAGGATCTGCTTGTTGAAATTTTCAGGACCCCCCACAAGCTAAGCAGCAAGATCTGTCGTTACATTTTTGTTTCGAAGTTAACTAATCATATCAGTTTCTCCCAATAATTGAGACTTAGTCTTCAAGATATGAAGGTAGTTATAGTTCAATGCCATACTCTCTTGGTATGTAAACCTAAAAATAAGAAGGTAGGTAGTAGCCGAAAAATCTACATCAATGCTCATTTATGCGTACTTAATCGCTGGTATGTTTCAGAAGAAGTGTTTAACTGAGAATGATTTATAATTATTCTATTTGAATGTAATTTTCGTTACATTATCTTAGGAGTAACAGCTACATTTTTTAATGGTATAGGTATGTAAAATCTTCACCCTTACTTGAGAAAAAATCAATTCGATTTATAGATTATAGACTGCAGGGTTAGATTTAACTTTAGTGCCGTCTCTGGGAACTGTAAAAAATGTCGCTCCATTATCAAAATTTTGCATCAAATGTATGCAATATAAGAGTAGATACAATTTTTAAATAAATAAAATGACTGATAGCAGAAAATTTATTATAAATATAAGTAAGGTTTAGGTTATTATTAGGTAGATGCTTTAAAAAAAAACAATTATTTGTGCTAAAATTATGATTAACTACGTAAAAATCGCAACCTTCGAAAGCTGTTGTAAACTCAATTTTTGAAAATCGGATGGGAATCCGATGGTATTTCCAATTTTAGAAATTTTTTAAAATTTTAAATTTTCATGGTGAGAAGTTGAAAATTATTAATTTAAATAACTCTCAGTTAACCATTTATTATTTAATTCTTAATTAAATAAAAGATGAATTATCCAAAAATCAACATCGTAAAACCTTGGAAGTGTATATAGGTAAGGAAATACGGAAAATGGTGATTTGTAAAGGCCGCAGACAATGTTTTTAAAACATTTTCGATAGCGTAAAAATTTTTTGCACTCCTAATTTTGCCGCCCTTGAATATTTATTACTCTAGACACTAGCCACAAGTGCATTTAATATAAATCCAGTCTTAATTTGAAATTTATACCTATTTGTTACAATTAATTTACTTAATGTATAATACTTACCTATTGAATAATTATATACTTGTCAAAATAAAGTTCAATTACTTATATTTCTAAGCTGTGAAGTTCTATCAACGCGTTCATATAGAATTGAAATCTGAAGTCTCAGGGAGTGCTCTCATAAAAAACTAATGATGCCGAACAATTTACAAAAGCAAAGATCTCCAAAACATTTATCTTATCGAACTCTCAAATTTCCAATGACTTCCATTCCCTGTATGTACATATATATCCTGGTATATTGAGAGTTATTGGTTTTTGTTATTTTTCTTTTGAAACAATGCAGTTAATTTATGTGCAGAGCGATCTTAAACATGATGTTTTCATTTTTGTTGAAAAGTCACTCTCTTGTTTGGCCTGAACTGATAGATACATCAATAGTAACATTTAATACCTTCAGACAAAGTTTAGAAAATAAATTGAAATGACACACAATAATCTTAGTTGGTCGGTCAGTTTGTGTATCGTTTGACGTTGACTTTTCAATGTCCGACAACTCCGCCCATGGCGGCAAAATGTCACAATGCTCAAAATAACAGCTTCATAATGATGAAATGAAAAAAAAATCTCAAAAAAAGTTATTTTGCAAATAATGCTACCGCCTTTGTAAACGAAATTGATCCCAAAACAGTGGTTCAGTTCTTACCTACCTATTATAGTGTCTCGTATAATAATAATGTAATATCTAGGTGTAGGCTGTAGGAAAATCTACGTCATCTGTATGACATTAGTTACATTAATGAAAATTTGATATTTAATTAAACAATTTAAAAATTATTGATCCTTTATATTGAGGAAACAATAAAAAAATTAGATTTTATTTTTCAATTGATATCCTAGAATAGTTTTCAAAAATAAATTATTTATTTAAAATACCTTTAGAACTGTATCCATGTACCTATTATATTTCTATCAAGCTTTATTAAAAAAATCTTCTTATAAGAATAACCTATTATTTCGGCTACTGATTGACCTATATATAATTATTTTCATCTTTTTTTTAAATAGACATATGTCAGTTTTAAAATATGAAAAGGTTCCTGACATAAATATATTAACACTTGTCGTTCAATTGTTTGATGGTAAAGGACAAAACAAGCAGATTTTCATTTTGTCACAAAAATACATAGATGTATGCTAACATCTTGATCTATTTTGACCTGACTTTTTAACGAAAATAAGTAGATTTTCTGTTAGAAAATAAATGGATTATACTTACTTATTCTTTTTAAAACTTTGACGAGTTATTTAATGATGTTAAAATTCGTGTACCTCTAGTGATTTAAATATATTCATTTTGAATACAAATCAAAGGAAAAACACCTTTTTTACATAATATAAGACTGTCCCTGCAAGAAAATTAGAATAAACGAAGTGTATACGTGCTTAAGAACGATCGTATGGTAAGGGAGAGTGGCCCAAAACGAGTAAGTTAACATTAAAAGATCAAAAATGTATATATTTTTGTTTATATATTTAAATCGATAAATATCGACGATATTATTAATTTCGAAATATCAATAATCGATATTTATTTCCGAATATCAAATTCGATATTTATTTAAGAGCTTTATTATATTTTATAATAATTATTATTTATTCTACTTATAATTGTAATATTATAAGTGCTGCTTCTGTTTTCAAATTGATTCGTTCTGAACGTATGTACCTATATGCGTAGTAGTTCGAATATTTTGACAATTTTTCAAATAACTACGTTTTGAGATGAAAATATCGATATATCGAAATATCGATATTTTTTACTCTGCATGTATCGATATTGCTTGTAAATATCGATACGATATATATCGATATATTTTATACATTTGCCCATCCCTACCTCACTATAGAATTCTTGTTTGGTTTACCTTTATTAATTTTTATAAAACTTTTGCCCTACCCGCTTTGCCCAATAGCACATTTATTAAGTACTCTCTTAAATCGAAATAGTGACTTTCAACTACAAATAGTGACTATTCACTATTTGTAGTCGAAAGTCACTATTTCGATTTAAGAGAGTACTAGCTGATACCTGCGACGTCGTCTGCGTAGGTTATTAAGTTAAAAACATATTTAATTTACAGAGGAACATTTAAAACATTGAAAGCAAAAATATAATTAAAATAACAGGAAAAAACTTAGCGTAGAACATTTTTAACTATATGCCAAAAAAATTGCTTCTTCAGAATCCGCTATTGCTCTAAGTGTATAGTTATTATAGGTATATAATTAATCAATAATACATTTTTCAAAAATTTGTAAATTCAAAAATAAAAATTGCTATACAATCATTTTTTCGGATCCGCAATTGCTCCATTATGATATCGTCATAAAACAACAATACATGAATAAATAGTTAAAAATAATTAATTATTAAAAATATTGCAAAAATTTAATCACTTATTTGCATAATGAAAAGAGCAAATAGAGAACTTAAAAAAAGAAAAACAAAAATTTTAATTAAAAATTATTTTGGGTTATAGGTATAGCGATTTTAATTCTTCAGTTTGAAAATTTTGAAAAAATATAATTATGAATCAATTAATAGGTATACTCTTGGAGAAATTGCGGATTCGGAGGGAGCATTTTTTTGTGCTACACAATAAAAAAAGCGGTGTTAAAATGTTTTAACACCGCTGTGTAACACCGGTGTTAAACTGCTCTTTTGCGGCGTTAAAACCTTCAAAAAACTGCTAAACAAATAGAAAATAGGATTCAAAAAATCGTTATTACCTAAAATCTCGCTGGGCTGCATTAAGTCTACACTCAAATATGAAACTATCAGTAGGCAGTGGAAGAAAAAACAACCTCTGTCCAGCCCATGCGCATTTCATCGTTTGCTCTACTCTATCAAAGCGACGAAAATATCACCGCTTCATTCGTTTTGGTTGTAAAAATTACATTTTTTCAAACTTTAATAGCTTTGTTTTTAATTAAGATATCGTGATAATTATTTTTTTAGATAAAGACAAAGAATATAAGAAGTAATACAAAAAAACATTGATCGCAATCTATCGAGTATTTTTTGAGTTAAAAGGGAACATTGGAAAATAGCGTTCATTTTATTTATATAGATTTATAGGATTAAAACCTCAAAAACAAAAAAACAACGCTGGTATTTTTATCTTATTTCAAAGTTACTTAATAACTAAATAATAAATTAATATACAATATAATACCTTAATATAAATATAATATTTTGTGAAATCAGAAAGGAAATAGGTAGGGGAAAGGTGTACAAGATGATCCCATTGGGTAAGATGATCCTTTTCGATTGCGCCCAAACAGCTAACGCTATCTAGTTGAAGTTTTGACAAAACATAGCCTCGATTACCTCCCCGCCACGTCCATTTGCAAAGACAGCATAACCAGCGTGTTAGTTTTATTCAAGGAAAGATTGAATTCAATTTTACATTACTTCTATTACATACTAGTAAGCGTAATGATTCTTGTGTTTGTGACATTCTAATACGCTTAATTTTGATTTTTGGGTTACTTGGAAATAGCGGCGTGACTATGGGTTTTGTTAGTTAACTTTAAATACAAAAGTTGCACTTGGGGCAAGATGATTCCCTTCCTTGTGTACAAGATGATCCCCAGGATTTTTATGTACTTACATTAAATTTAAGAAAACATTTTTATTTCTCGTCTGAGTCATCAGAGAAAGATGACACAGAATGCCTTTATTGCACGGAAAAGTTTTCCGGCGATATCAAGGGTGGAGGGTGGATCAAATGTTGTGTTTGTGGAAAATTGCGACATGAAGGTTGTGCCAGAATTGATGGCGATCATACAAATCCATTTATTTGTGAAATGTGTACCACAACATCGGCCAAAAAGCGATTACACTTTTAAGAAAAGTTGCATAATGAAGCCACTACTCAGAAGACTGGATTAGTTTTTATTATTTATATTTTTTTTATTTTATATTATTTATTTTGTTGAGTTATAAACCTGAATATATGTTATGTTGAATTACAAAAATCATCTTTAATAAAGACGTTTTATAGTCTTGATTTTCGCTTTTACTTACTTTATTCTTGAAAAAATAAAAGATTGCTCGACATTGGGGTAAGATGATCATTGGAATCATCTTACCTCAACCTTAGGGATCATCTTAGCCACCCGGGTGTATAAGAAGATTACTTTGTAGAGTTTTAAAAATATGTATATATTATTATGTAAACTGAATTAATTAGAAATTTTGAGTATGATAAAAGTTAGATAAACAAATATGGCAGTAGTAAATGCTATCAATGTTGTTCAATAGGGGAATATCTATATTTTATTTCAATTCTTGCTTAGAGGGATCATCTTGTACACCTTTCCCTTACATACCGTTTTTTTTTCAAAAGTCTCAATGTTTTTAATTTGCACATGATCACGATTCATGGCATTTTCCAACTGCGATACTAGGAACTGATCGACACTCGGAAGTGTTTGAGAATTTTTGAAATATAGATCCAAATTGACACTTGTGTTTCATTTGGTAGTACCTATACGATCATTTACGCGCTGTAGGATACTCTTCTCTACCTATAATAAATAAATCTAGACCAGATTGTTTACATTTTTTATCAACATTGCGACTCATGGTTTGTAATTAATATAAGTTTCTTATATAGCTATATATTTACTTAGCAACTTCAGGTAGGTACTTTTATCATATAAATTGTTTTAGAATTCTATTTTCTATCAGAATCAGTTAAATAGTGGTAGTTTATTTGAATTTTTTATTTGTAGGCATATATCACATATAAAAAACCGAAAAAAAAGTATTTAGGTAAATTTAAATTTAATTATTATATATCTATAGTCTATTTCATTAATAAGATTGAAGTTTTTTGCTCATTGAATACTTACATATATAATAAAATCGTTACGTGTTACCTGCGCGAGGGAATAAAAACAGAATTATTTTTCTCAACTGAGATTTGTGTCTAATCTGTAAGGTGTTTTGTTAAATACTTTTTATTACCTACATTTTCATATATATTATATATAAAAAAATTTATTGTGTAGTTTTACGAAACCACGATGCAAGTGAAGCTTTTTTTCGGATTATAGGCACTTAAGTAACTGAAAATGTTCGGAAAATTATTCGATTTAGGGAATGAAAATAGAAAGAAAGGGATGTGGCACGAATTCACTGTCTCACGTGACGCGCACCGTTGCAACTATTTTTGAATTTCTATTATTGATGTTAATACTCGAATGTTGTTTTTATTATTGAATTTGTTGATTATTGTTAATTCGATCATCTGCCTGTTGTTATCTACGAGAATTGTAACATCACCGTCGGATATTTTTGCACTATTCTCACTAGCTGTATCTTGGTCTATCATGATCAAGTGAACAAAAACATTTATATCAATACGATCAATTCACTGATCAAAATACAAATACCAATACAAATATGATTGACAATTACTGACAACTTATAATATAAAAAAACGTTGTCATGGAGAGAAAAATAGCTCATTACATTCAGCAATAGCTCGCGCAACCGGCCTGGGAAAACGACATGGTATATAGCTAATAATCTGTACCTATACGAGCTCTGTCGAACACTTGCCGATTCCCTGCCGAGAATGTGTTACATTTAGCGACATGCTGAAGACAGGCCAAAAAATTTGAGACGATGTATAAAAAAGTTTCACTTTAAAAATAAATGCCATTTACATTTTAATTTTCCCCAAAAAAAACATTGTTTGTTAGGGTAAAGTTAAAAACGGCTAGGTCGATTTCAATGAAATTTTCACAATAATTTACTAAATAATGTAACTTACATTATAGGCTACTTTTTATTTCGAATAGTTTTGTTTGTCTGCCTGTTTGTTCTTGGCAAACTTGAAAACGGCTGGTCCGATTTGGACGAAATTTTCCCATACAAGTTTATTCCGAAAAAATTTTAATTTTCTGAGCAAAAAAATAAAAACTCTAAAAACTGTGTTACGAAAAACATACATCGCCAAACTTGAAAACGCTCAGCGAAGCGGGCGGGGATCAACTAGTAGGAAATATAATTATAGGTATATATATGCTCTTAAGTATAAACGCATATCTACATTTTATTTCACAATGTTTTATCCGTATACAATTGTTAAAAATATGAGTCCTTACCAAATTGTAATTTAATTGGTGGGTATAAGGAGTACCTAATTGCATATTTTAGAAAAGAAATTTAATGGAACACAATTTTAATAGTAATTTCAGCTTTCAATTGTGTTTGTGAACATTGCTTATTAAAAAATAAAATTGTATCTATACTTGTTGTATACTGTATACTTGTTACAAATCACGAAACATTAATATTAAAAATATATTACTTATCTATATTCTATATATATACATTTTATAACAACCTATTTAATTTTCATGGTTTATCTCAAATTCCAATACATAAAATATTATAAAATTTGATATAGTTTTCCATATATTGGTTCCACAGGGATTGTAAATATTCTTGTTGAATAAAAAATCATAAGTTATCTGAGAGAGTGTAAAGGGTATTTTATATAGGGGTGATTTTGCAACATAGCCATACAAACATATTGAAGCATATCAGTTTTTATTAGGGGTACTTTCACGGATATAATGAGGGTTAAAATCATATACAAAATAATTGACATTTGACTCTGCGTGAATCATTTTATAGTAATATAAAAACTTCGTTTGCAAAGTTTGCGTGAATGATAAAATTTTTTTTTTATAATACAATTATTAATAAGGTAGGTATTCACATGTGCCTAATAAGAAGAATAGTTAGGCAAATAGATAAACAGAAGTACATCATTAATTGACCAAATTATGTAGGTAGCGACCAACATTTTTTTTTGAAATAAAATAAATTGCAATCTGAAAAAAAAAATTATTTCAATTTTAAATATAAAAATAAAAACAATTATGTAATTTAAAGATTAATTGTTTAATTGTTACAAACTAATATTGAAGCATATTTTCAATTATATAATTATAAAGAAGGAAAATTTAATATTGTCGTTATATTATCTAATAAAAAGTACATTGATATTTTTTAAACAAGTAATCATGTTTTAAATTGCCCTACTATAATTACATTTTTTAATAGAAACCTTGGGATAATTTTGGACGGAAATTTTTCAAAATAAGCCATTCTCAAATCCGAATACCGTTTTCAATTTTTCTGTTGAAAAAAATCGTCATCACTTTTACACTCAAATCTCAATAAATTATTGTAGCATAAAGATCAGTGTCCTCTGTTAGTACTTTACCTATTAGAAATCTGTGAAATATAAAAAAAAATCTTGTAGTTATTTTTGTATCGCATTGAAGTCAATTTTCTTAGCTTATCGATACCCCTCGTTTCCAAATTTTTTTAAAATTCATCCGTGGATATTGTAAAGTATATAGGTATCTATACGAATTGTTGAATATACGAAGTTTTAAAATACCATAGGTAGGTACAAAGTACCTATATATAATATTTAGCCACATATCAAGATTAAAGCAAACTTTCTTTCTAAAATTCCAAGAAAATATGATGAAACAATTATTCTATCTAGCCTTAGCATAGTAGTACTTACCTATACTTATTGCTTCCCCAATATTACATTTCAATTTTTTCCTTTTTTACCTGTTACAATAATAATTTAGTTTTCTATTTCTTCAAACAATCAAAGGCAAAGGCAAATGCAAAAGGTTTAAAAATATTTACATATCTTGAAAATGTCGCCATTAAGATTTAAATAAAAGTCAAACTTTAGGGAATAACAAAACAGCTGGAGATTGTCTGTGAAGTTAAACCCGAAATATATTTTTTTCTTTACGTAATTCGTATAGGTATCTATAAAATAAATCCTATAAGTAAACAGATTATCCCAGTAAGAATTAATATGTGTATAACCATTACTTAGAAAAAATCCAAATAATTGAGTCGAATTGCATCTATCCTACTTACCACTGTTTTAAACTAAATCCTATCATAAAACCCAGCAATATGGATGTTTTGTTGTAAACTAAAGGTGGGTGAAAATTTTATGATTTTTTGGAGATTAACTAAATAAATAAGGCGTTAACGTACTTCTTTTTGTGGTTAAAGATAAGTCAATATAATACCATAGATATAATGGTATAAGTATCAGAAAACAACGCATCTATTAACTCAATTAATAATTATTATTTAGTTGTAATTAATTGGATACATATCTATATAATACTTAATGGCGTTTGCACTATCGATATCACACATTAGGCCGTATTATTTAAATTCTAGGTAGGTATATATTGTGATATCTTCAATATTACCTACCTTTATTATGAATCATAAAAGTAATCCTTCTTTAGCAAGGCTTAAGATAAGCTTTTGTTTGACCCCAAAGGTAAACTGATAAAATGTAATAAGAAAACATTCAAATTTTTGACTTTTATTCTAACTTTTGTAAGTTAACCTCCCACCAAATTTAAAATGTTTTCACTTAGGATTCACATTTTGTAAAGCTAATATAATATCTATAGGTATATTATACATGGAGTCAAAATTCTCATAGTAGATATATTTATTATCTTTTCTCTAAAAACAGTATGCAATATAAAATGATTTATGGTTTCGTGTAAAGTATTGTAAAACAACGAAAAGAATAATGCATTAGTACTTTCATGCCTAATAAAAGGCATAAGAGGTTCATGGAAAATTTGGCAGGCCTGAAGTCTGTACTACTGCTGTAGTTTTCAAAAACTAACAGAAGGCAATTATGTATGTGGAGTTCGTTCATATTATATAAATTCAAAATATTCCGTTATGAGATAAAAATCTACTTTTTTAATTGTTAGTTTCTAATATAACCATTGATATTAAAACGTAGATACCTATAATTTACAGTTCATCACTTATAAAAAATGTGTTTTATTATCGTTGCATATAATTTAATTTATTAGATATAGATATAGAAATAAATAAAACATTTCTATTCTAGGAGTAAATAAATAAATAAGTATAATATTAAACTATAAAAACTTGAAAATTAGTATTATAAATAAGTACTTAAATAAAACATTATAGGTAGGTAGATACGCTTCTCAACATAAATCAGTGTTTTTTTTTTTCACTAATTACAAGTGCATATTCAGTTTTTCTCAAAGCTAAAACAAAACCATCTGGAATAATATGATAGGCAGTACCTATATACTTACCTATATCTACTTGCAATATGAATTAGTTTTTAGTAAATCTGAGAATGCACTGATTTGATAAGAGCTTATTATATTCACTATTTTAAGACTAGAAAATTTACTACGTACCTATCTCAATAAATGAATATGAAGTTCCTTTTCAGCGGGTTGCCACTCAACGCTAAAGGGTAGGGAGCTTATTTATCCCTTCCTGATACAATACCAACTCAATTCACTTTAGCCGTAAAATTTTCAAATTTCTTGTCATATTTTTAGTTTTCTCCCACATTTGGCGGAAACCTTGTTATTATACAGCGCACTTTATTGACAAGTATAGGTAAACTATTTAATTTTAAATTTAACCAATAATAAACCAATTTGCTTTAAAATTTTGTTGTTGTTGTTGTGGTATTGACATTGAAAATATGATTAAATTAGAAAGTGGAGAGGGAAAAAAGTGGCAACCCGCTGTTCATTTTCATAATAGTGAAACTATATATAGATATCTAGTAGCTAATTGTATCTACCTATAAGTTGAATTTACAATTTCATCCTAATAATTTAAGTAGGTAGATACTTAATTTTATAATTATTTAAACAACTAGGTAGATATAGTGAAAACTTGACTAAATTATTATTGCAGATAAAGAATTATTTATTAGAAGAAATCATTGTCTAGAATAATTATAGGTATTGCTTATAAACTTACTGAAATTGCACTGTGAAAAACATTGATTAATAAGTGAATTAGCTCCACCTATAGGTACATACGCAATTACCCATACAAAGTCGCCGTTAATGACAAAAGCCCCGTTTATCGGCCCATGTCTGGCTATCAACGCTCGGCCTATTAATGGGAATTTGTTAATGGGCCATATCTGGTTAATTTCCGGTCGCCGTCTATTCGATCATCATTCAATATTCGTTCGTCGGCCAACGATAGGCCAAAGTGTGGCTAAATAATTTTTTGCTCACGCACAGATAGTTAAAAGTCAGATGACTTACTATAAACCTTAAATACTTTGAGGAGGCCCTAAGTCACCCTGAGTTCCCTGAGTTATTCATCGTTTTGAGTCTATTATATTTGACTTATGTTTAAGGTGATTTGTTTTTTAAAATTTATTGAGCATCAACGTTCAGAATAATTGTACCTACAATGTCAAATAAACGCGTAAAAAAATTTCGACAGTTAAAAAAACTTGTAAGTAGTGTAGATTTTATAAATAATGTGGATAGTGACAATAGTAAACAGCGACAAAGCGATACATCTTTAATTTGAAACATACATTTCAAATGAATTTTTCTTCTGTGCAATTGCGTCAATTATTTTTAAATATTCGCACCATATAAATACTTTCCAAATGTATTACAAAATTAACCAATGAACGCAAAGTATGAATATATCCTTCATTTGAGTGCTATCTGGTGGTAAATTATTATACTTTTAACGGTAGAACAGGGGCAAGAGGATTCGTTTCGCTAACACAGAAATTGTCGTTAAACAATAGTCGCATGGTAAAGTGTTTAAAGTGTATTATTGTATTTCAGAATAGTTCGTCTATATCGCTTGTTGATAACCAGTCTATTAAAGTCTCTGACTAAAGTAAGTAGTTCTATTTAATAATTGAATAATAATACATTCTCTCGAATTAAACTATAGATAATTTATATTTATTTACCTGATAATCTAATAGTTTTCTCATAGTGTGAAATAATCAAATAAAAAAATATTAATAGTTAAATTTAATGTTACAGATGGAAGGATTTTAATGGCATATTACTTTGTAAATATCCACCGGCTGATGAGTAGGGGAGCGAGGGGCTTGTTGTAACAGTTTTCACTAAAACTAATATATCTTGAGATCTATTGATTAAATTTCTATTAAATAAAGATGGATGGATACTGTAACTCTTCCTCTACCAAACCAAGTAAAAATAATACCATAACTATTGGTCATTATTTTACAATCAATTATTTTCTAGAAGAAGTGCGGTGTTACAACTTGCCTCGTGCTTGGGGCAAGTTGTAACGTCTACCGGGGCAAGTAGTAACGACAAAAAAAAACGACAATAATACCTCTAATCTTTTATTCTTTGTTTATTTTTAACAAAATTGACATCTTTCTAAAGTAAATAATTATGTAATTCGTCTCAAAAATCAACTCAAATACATTTTTTAGTAATCAACACTTAAAAATTAAGTAATTAACAGTTTTATTTAGTTAAACACTACTTATAATCATCATGGCACTTTTAAATCACAGTAAGTAATTAAATTATTTATATCTAAGGTATGCTTCGTAATTATCTCTTCTTAATAGTTATCTAACAAAGTATTATACTTTTGTAAGAATCAACATTTGGTGGATTTCATTATAATTAAATTCAGTCTTCATCTGAGCTACAATTAATACAAATAAAAGATATAATGTCTCCTGTAACACATCCTACATGTGCCCACATCTTACAAATAATACACTCTATCCAATCTTCTTTCTTGGTATCTGTGTAAGCTTCACCACATACCAGACAATACCACTCTTCTGCTTCAGATTCTGAATCTGAACATAAAATTTTTTTTTAACTCTGCCCACTCCGGTTTTATTATTTGTTGATTTACCTTTAATTTTGTCATCTTTTTTCTGTTTTTTCTTCATTTTTTCCTCATATTCCTTTTGTAAAGCTTCCTTTTCAGGAGTGTCCGTCAATACTGTAGATTTTCTTTTGCGTCTGCTATTTGTATTAGTTTTTCTTGGTGGCGCCTTTGGTAAAGGTCTAATCTTCGATGGCGAGAAAGTTTTTTGTAGACCGGAGCAACTCGGAGTTGGTTCGTTTGCAGTTTCGATTTGGCTTATAATTTCCGTGGTGCTTATATCTATTTCAGGGACAGAATCTAATAGTTCTGGATTTTCAAGATTCAAAGATATATTATCTGTGACATTTACGTCATCTGGCTCTTTTGTAGGAACTGGACGATCAGTAACATAAGATGACGCAAAGTCGGAGTCTTGGAAAATATCAGCATTCAAAGGCCATAAACCAGAAGCTTTAAATCCACTCATAATATTGGCAGGGTTTAGGGCAAGCGGTAACGACTCTTTCACAATACCTGGGATGTCATATATTGTCATCGTTTTCCCCGGATTGTTGTGCATCCATGCTGTCTGTGCCCTATTTGTGTAATTTTTAAAAGGGCCGTACACTCCTACGTCTAAAGGTTGCAAATTGTGGGAGCAGTGCGGGGGAAACGATAACATGATGACATTATTTTCTTTGGCTTTTTCAACCACTCCAATATTCACGTGTGAGCTATGGTTATCGAGTAGCAACAGAACTGGCTCTTCCTTGGTGGGTTTTGCGTGTTTTATAAAATGATCCATAAAAATTAAAAATTCTTTTTCGGTCATCCATCCGGAGGAATTACCAGCACCAATGCAATCTGGAGGTCCACCACGAATAAACATTTCAGAATATTTAAGCCTGGGAAAAACGAACATCGGTGGGATAAAATTACCCGCAGCGTTAGAGGCACAAGCAAGTGTTACAAGAGTTCCCCTCTCAGCCGATGTGATAGCTCCAATTTGCTTTTGGCCACGAGCAGCTACTATTTTCTTAGGTTTTTGAACCGTTGTGACCCCTGTTTCATCAATGTTCCATATTCGAGAAGCATTAAACTGATATTTTTGGAGAAGTCGTTGATATATTTCAAAGAATGAATTAACGTTAGTCTTATTGAAAGACGTTGCTCGACTTAAAGACGTCGCTTCTGGTGTCCTTAGAGATAAATGTGAATTTCTGCGCATAAAATTTTGGAACCAGTCAGTACCAGCCATTTTATTTTGATTCCAAGAAGGAGGAATGTTTTTAGCACTAAGCTGCACACCGCATTGGTAAGCTAGTTTCCTTACTTCTATAGGAAGTAGTCCAAAATATATATCGGCGCACTTGAGTAGGTAGGAAGCTATCTTACCTTCCTCTTCTGCGGTAAATACTTGTCTAGGCTTAACATAACCAACTCTTAATCTTTCATTATTCTTCTTTTTCTTTATGTATCTATAAAGAGAGACGTGACATAATCCGAAAGTCTGACTAGCTTTCCGAATACTAAATTTTTTTTCTAAAACTTCAGCTGCTGCTAACTCGTACACTTCTTGGCTTTGTGTTGCCCGCTCTGACTTTCTTTTATACACCCTCATTCTAAAAACAATGAAAAAAGTAGGTATCTACATCATAATTTGGGGCATGTTGTAACACGTTACAACAAGCCCCAGGATTTTGTTACAACTAACCCTCGGGTATGATTTTTAACATATATCAAGATAACTATTTAAACAATTTAACAATCATAAAAACTGTTACATATTATCAGAAATAGATAAATTTGAATCAAAATAAGATATAGAAAATTTGAAATTAGTCGATATTAAAAACGCAAACCGAAATTTTACGACAGTACAATTTTATATTACCTGGCAGAAATGAAGCACATGCACACTTACGCTCACTGCGCCGGCCGGCGAAACACTGGCTATGGCAATATGATGCGGCACGGTTTATAGGTTAAATCGAGTCAAAGAAATACGTTAATAGCATTTAAGATCCTAGTGAAAAGAGCCTGTTACTATTTACCCCTGTTACAACAAGCCCCTCGCTCCCCTATCCTAAAGTTGATAAGTTTGCTGCAGACTTAAATGATGCAAATGAAAATTGGGATAAATATCTAGTCGAAATTCTCTATTATGCAGGTGAGTTATTTAGTTAATTTTCTAGAGAATTTTTTCGCATCTTAAAATTGGTTTTACAATTAAATTTTTTTTTATACCCTTATGAAAATAAATCTTTTTTTTCACCTCTTATACTATTTTAGTGCTAACTCCTTCACTCACACATATTGTGTCTTAAAAACAAGTTTATTTATAATTGATTTTGCATATTCTAGATGTTGTAACTGGAAAGTTTGGGGATGCAGAGGAATCTAAAAATGTCGCTGGCAAAGTAGTCCGATGGCTTTCTGGTTGGGTGAACCGTGAGAATGGGCGATAAGAAAGAGGATCTTCATTATAAACCACCAAAAATTCCCTTTTAATTTTAGAGTGCGTGTTATGTACGCCAGGTTTAAAATTCTACTTTTGTATTAATTATTGATTTTGTCTGATTTTTTACTAAGATTGTATGTATTATAAAGTGAATAAATGATTGTATCATAATAATCGTTGAGCTGATTTTATATAATTTTTTTCAGTATTTAAGTAGTTTTATTAATTTATAATATTTGCCATTAACGGTCCAGTAATTTTTACTGCAGTCGGCCGATTGTTGGTTTCTATTAACGGCCCTGTAACCTTTGCTTCAGTCGGCCGATTGTTAATCGCCATTAACGGCCCGGTAACTTTTACTGCAGTCGGCCGATAGTCGACTGCTATTAGCGGCCCGGGGTTATCATCCAGCCGGCAACCGTACTTGGGCCGTTAACAGTTGCCGATGTTGGGCCAACAACTAGCATCTCTGGCTAAGCAATGGGCCATTAATGGCCCTGTCGCCAAACTTTGTATGGGTATAGTGAAATTTTCACTGATTCATGTTTAGAGGCATGCTTAATAATGATTATATATTTATGTGCATGTATAGATACTTATTTATATTCCGATAGGTAGATAAAAATTGGATATACCTACCTAGAAGTGAATATCATCTAGTATAATTCTCACTATAGAGGATTATTAATTATATAGGTAGTATGAAAAGTATTTTGTTTAAAGAAAAAATATGTGAATTCAAAAATTAGATGATCGTTACCAAACATGTTTATAAGTAACGAATTATGATTGTTTTCATTATTAATAGGTGGGTAATGGAGATCCATATTTCTTACTTCTACAATAGATACCTATATCTACCTACCATATATATCTACATGTATACCGATTTACCAAACTAACAATAAGATAAAAATGTGGGTTATAGTAACCCTATTAGGAATTCTTCAAGTCAAGTAACTAAACATTTATTTTAATGAGTTGAGCTGAAAATTTAAGCTTTCAAATGAAATACTTACCTAACTTCCAAATTCAATGCTTGATTTTATTTAGGTAGTAGGTATCTACTTATATTTAATTATTAGCATTTGTGTGTACTCTTTTAAATCGAAATAGTGACTTTCGACTACAAATAGTGACTATCCACTATTTTGTAGTGAGAAGTATACTACCAAATTCAAATAGTGGTATACTTTTTAGTACAAAATAGTGAATAGTCACTATTTGTAGTCGAAAATCACTATTTCGATTAAGAGAGTAGATCAACTTGATGTTACGCTTAATTTTAGTCAAGTACCTACCCAACTTGAAAATGAAACCAAATAGAAATAGATAAAAATTCAATTGAAGTTGTGAATCTCTATATAGTTATCATAAAATTACGTTCTCGAACTACCGTTTAAAAACCTAACTTTGTATAAGTACCTACCTATCTACAATTTTCAATTTTTATAAAATTAAAACTAATTAATCAGTATTGAATATCTCTAAGCGGAATCATATTTAAAAAGGAGGATAAATGCTGATCCCTTAATTATATTCAGGCTCCCTTTGTTATGCTTAACTTGTGTTATGGGTAGATATGAAAAATCATTGTGATTTCTAAATATTTATTTGATTTGAGTCCCCACAAACGTACCACAGTCACAGTCATGATAATAGAAAATGGTCTTTATCGCGGGACTATATAGGAAATATATTAGGTGAAAGCGATCCTTTCAAAGGGAATTTATTCCAAACAATATACATAAATATTTCTCCACAAACAAACGTTACTGACTCCTCCTATTTCGTGTTAAAAAGGAGGAGAGTTCTCAGTAAATAGAGAACGCTTATATGTTCGAGCCTAGGTTGGATTGGACGGGTCGCTACTACAAAGAGCTAGAGGCGGACCTTTCATGTTTATAAAAGCATAGAATGGTATCGTTTTGAAACTAGTTTGCAGTTAACGTTTCGACAGTGAACCTGTGACCAACGAAAATAGATGAACATTAGTTATCAGAAATATATCAATAAATAGTGGCGTATGCATACCAACTTTAGTGATTGATTCGAAAGTGAATTGAAAGAAAATAATAAAAACTGTTTTGTGACGGTGTACAATGAACATAGCTTGTGGCACAAATATGCTGAAAGATACGCCAATGTCGATTCAAACCATGACGCGAGCGCCGATTTCGTTCTCCATCAAATCGTTGATCGCAGAAGCATCAATCGAAGAAAGATGCACACCATCGTTATCGCCGAATCATACGGTTGCCGAAGAAGCGGATACTACGGATACCGAAAGCGATTTAGACGTAACAGGTACGCCACCGCCGTTAGATTGTTCGAAAACATCTCAAGACAATAACGAATCTACCGAAAGTGGGAAAGAAGAATCAAAAAACAACGCAAATGAAAAGCCGTCGTTTAGTTATAACGCCTTGATAATGATGGCGATTCGCCAAAGTCCAGAAAAACGTTTAACTTTGAACGGTATTTACGAATTTATAATGCGTAACTTCCCATACTACCGTGAAAATAAACAAGGCTGGCAAAATTCAATAAGGCATAATTTAAGTTTAAACAAGTGTTTCGTGAAAGTTCCTCGACATTACGATGATCCTGGCAAGGGAAATTATTGGATGTTAGACCCATCATCCGAAGATGTTTTTATTGGAGGAACGACGGGGAAACTTCGTCGTCGCTCGACGGCAGCATCTCGCTCTCGTCTTGCTGCATTCAAAAGAACCGTGGTTCTCAATGCCGCTGGAATGTATCCGAATGCATTTCCTGGTTATAATCCAGCGTTCATGCAACTCTATCCTAATCCTGCAATATTAGCATCAATGTATCAAAGATACCATCCGTACGGAAATGGTATACCGGCGTTAAATATTCCAAGACCGACACCAATCGCACCAGTAAACGGATTCAGTGTCGATCGATTATTAGGTCCTTCTGGAGAGTCTCCTCATTTTCCACCTGGCCTAGTGTTACGACCTCCATTGGCGGCCGGTCCCGGTAGTTTCGATTTGTATAACAATTTGAGAATGCCAGCGGCAGCTCAACTTTTTCATCAACAACAATTGATGCAGGCCCAACAGCAATTAGCGTCGGCTCATCCACCGTTAAGTGTAAATACGACGGCATCATCGAGTTGTTCTAATAGTCCTGAACCTCCTAGAATGAACTCTTCACCTATATACAAACCAGTTACAGTTATTTCAAGACAAAGTTGAACTTTTGACTAGTATAAAGACTTTAATTAATTTCGAGTAATATTATTAATTCTTGATGGAAGTTTAAAGCATTCCAACTGAGTTTTTATAGTATTTACTCTACTGTGATCTCATATTTCGGACCTAAATGTAATTTATTGCATTTTCGCGTAGGTACGAAAAACGAAAATTTAGTCATTATTGTATAGGTAAATCTTAAAATATTTAAATATCTATTGAATTTACAATGTTTTTAAGTTCAGCTACATATCATTTTTTTTTTAAATCAAATTGGTGAAATTTTACTTCTTTTATTTTTAATATCTAGGTACCTACTTACATTGTACTTTGTGACTTAATTCAGAAAAATAACTTAACTTGCATGTAATAATTCAGCAGTGAGCCCGTTTTGTAGTTTATTTAAACGCAGTTTTGTTGATGGTCTTAAAAATATATTTCCTTGTATTATTGAGCTGTTCATTTTGTTTAGATATGGAATTGTATATATATTTTAAAGTAAATAGCTACCTATAAAAATTGTATATAAAATTGTAAACAGAAATATAAAAACGATTTTAAAATGACAAATGAATAAATAATTACTTATTATCTATATATTTAAACGTTGGTCTTTTTATTAAATATCATTTTTCAGATTTTAATTACATTGACTCTGCAGGCTTTTGAATTCATACTCTACAGTTTGAAAAATATCTACGATCTTGAAGGGTAGTACCTACTTAAGTGCTTTCGATTTTGGAAAACAACAAAAAGAATAAGCTTCAAAGATGAAAAGTTTTTTTAAAGAGAATTTGATACTCCTATTGCATTCAATGAAATAATTTTCAGTGTATCGTATCCTCACAACGGAGAAAAAAAAAACAAAATCTACTTAGCACTTCGCCACTTCCAATCTTTTTTAAGAACAATACCTATGAAGTCCCTGACCATAAATATAATTAGACGCTGTATTTTTTTTTTTTATAAATAGATACAAGTTTTATACTAAACTAGCTGTATCCACGACTTTGTTTACCTATACGTGAGCTTTAGAACATTTTTGTAACTCAAAACTTAACGAAATTCATATTAATGGTAAAAAAATATAACAACGATATTACAACACTGAACACTGCTAACGTCAATTTAAAAAAAAAAAACGACAATTAACATTCAAAATTATTAATTTGAAATTCGTAATTTCTAAAAACTTCAATAACTTTGTATTAAATGAAGATATCATGATATTAATTTTTTAGATAAGGGCCAAGTATCAAAGAACTAAAATAAAAAAAAATTGATCGAAATCTATTCAGTAGTTTTTGCGTTATTAGCGCACAACGGCGGACCTCTATCATTTTATGTAGGTAAATAGTTTATAGATTATGTATCCTTATTATTTTACATGCCCAACATTATAAAAAGTAAATATTATTTAGAGAAAGTATTACGTGGTCTCATCAATTAACAATACTCAATAATGGTCATAAATGGCCAATAATCAATAATAGGAATAATTAAGTAAAATATTAGTATTTATAAAAAATCTACAGACGTATAAGCGTCTAATAAATTGTCCAGGGACTGTAAGTTCAGTTTCTTATTTATAGACACATGTCTAAAAAAGCAACGCTACAACTTTTGATTCCTTACGAAATTTTCTAAATAATTTCTTTGAAAACCTACTTAATATTAACTAAATTATTTAACTACAGTAGGTATAATTTGCAGTATAAAATTTCTATACTAACTATTCATATACAGAGACATCCCTCGATAAATAAGCTACCCAACACTAAAGAAATTTTTCAAATCAAACATATATAGTCAAACAATTTTGGTGATATAAAAATAATCTGTATTTGTAACTATATATATATCTCTAAATTTTACTTAATATCAATTAAAATTGAAAAAAAAAGTACCACAATTTAGTAGGTAACAATATCACAATAATATATAAACTACATTATTGCTGTACCTAAAAGAAATAGAGACAATAAATTATTTCTAAAGTTTCAAAACCGAATCTTAAACTTTCAGGGCGATTTTAGATGTGTAGAAAGGTCATTAATATTTAATCAGACAGATATTCTAAGCAGTGGTGGACTTCTACATTTGCTGTCGGTAGGCTATTCAAACTTTGCCGCCCCTACCGCCCTATATAATTGTATACTTTAGTTCAGAGTCATATTAATTACTCCTACAATATTTTGCCAATAAAACTACAATATTATGATTTTTATTTAAAATTTTGACCCCAAATTTGCCAACCCAAATATCTGCCGTCTTATTAGGCTCCAGCCTACTTAGCTAATTGTTTAATCTATTGCAGTTGAAAGAATAGGAAATATTATTTGGTAATTAATTAACTATAATCAATAAGAATAGTAACTATAATTATTAGCTATAAAATGTAGATACTTAGAAATAATATTATGTATCGTTGTTCCTGTTTTAAAAATTAGTAAGTTAAGTACCCATTGTCGGAAAAAAGGAGTGAAAAATTAAGATCAACTTATATAGTGTCATAAAAATAGCTGCTAAATATCGTTTAAATATGGTAAACAGCAACTAGTAAATTGTTATTATAAATGAAGTTTAATTTATTGTATTGTGACCCGCGGGTCATCTCCGTTAAGTAACTCGCTATGTTAGGAGGTGGGGTTTGGTCCTTTCGTGAGTAGCATAAATTAATAAATGATGAGAGCACTACAGAAACGAGCAATCGACATTAGAAACCAGCTTTTTATGGCGTTTCATATTGAAGGATATATATTTATACACGGATTAAACGTCCGCCTTTTTTTTAATTTAAAATTATTAGTTGAACTTCTATTTTTGGCGCGGATTTTATTAATGATGCTAATAAGTTCATGCTTAAACAACTAAAGAGTAGTTGCAAGATTAATTTTTGATGACAGATTTATTATCGAAAATATAATAGTAGCGATTTTTAAGAGTAGTCAAATTTTAACAAAGATTAATGTTGACGTTATACTTACTTTATTAAAACTTTTTTTAAGAACGTCTACTGCATTTAATTAAAATTAACAGGTATATTTTGTTTTCAATTTTAACTACATTTTTGTATGACTATACAGCAGCAAAAATAGAATAAACTAATGAAAGGTGCATATATGTACAATATTCCTTATACTTTCACATATGCTTATATCAGTTATAATTCCCAAACTTTTTTGGCCCATGACACAGCAAAAGAAATCAAGAATTTTCATCAATCAGAAATCAAATTTATTTTTCAAAATTACTCTTACGACACTATCAATATAAACTAGATTTAAAATAAAATATACGTTACGACTTATGGGTATAGATACAAATTTTACTCAAATAAATGTAATTCTCAAAAACCCTAGCAAATTCAAATATTTTTTGAGAATCATCGCGACACACTTTGGAATCTCTTGCGACACACTTGTGTGTCTCGACATATAGTTTGGGAGTCACTGGCTTATATCATGGGTAAATGTTGAGATCTTCTGTGCTATGGTCACTATTATTTCCCACAAAAAGTTAAGTTTAGGTATAATGTTCATAAGTTATATACATATAACATAATGGGGTTTTAATACTTGTCATACCTATAACCTACCTAGTTATTTTTTATGCATTGATCATTTAGCAGAAATACGAATTGTAAGGTACGTCAATACATTGAAATAATTGCTAGAAATATTACTTTGTAGTATTGAGTATTAAATACCCAACTACATATATTCTTACCTATATATTAAATAATTTTACTATCGTTAGCAAAATTACCGATTACTGATTATTATTAGTATCTAACCAATGAATTTATTTATTAGAATTAAATAAATTGAACCTGTTAAAAATTCATAAGAAAAATGCAGACATGGTTGTAAAATATCCGAAACAGTTATAAGTAATTTGCTGGTAATTGTAAAAATAGAAAACTATACTTATTTAAGTTAAAGCTAGCTGTAGATATAAATTTAAACTTCGATGCATATATACACACCAGAGGCGTGCGGTCCATACATGCTGTAGATGCGGCGCATGCCTTTGGATTGTAAGACGATTTTAAAAATTGAATATTTTTTATGATTTATTCATTTTATTTTTAATTTACGTAATTGCATTTGTAAAATGATTCTAAAAATGATATATTTTTTCCATTTATAAATTTTTTAATTTGCGTAATAATGAAAGGTATCGCTCATAAAATTGGCATAGTTTACCAAATCAAATGAACGGCAAAAGCCGAATGAATGCGTTGGCGATAGTAGAATGCGATTGATTGCTTCGAATTAGTCGCGCATGCGCACTAGTACGGTCAAATACTATCTCTCTCGGCATTTAACATAGCTGGTTAACGGTCTGCAGATGCGTTTGCCGTTTTGAATCTAAACAGTGAATTTAATTGTTACTGATACTTTTCGTGAGTTATTTTGAATTATTGACCCAAAGGCCATACAAATGTTCTGTTCTTTAATTAGATAAGAACTATTTTCGTGGTTTTTAAATACATTATATGATGCGGTTGTTGAAGATTTTTGTAAGAAAGAGCGTCGAATAAGGCTAATTTAAAAAAAAAATACTTATTACACCACGTTTATCAAATAAAAAAATAAGTTTAAAAAATGTGGTTCTTATAGCCTCTCCCCCCACTTCTAAACGCATGCCCTGTTTCAAAAGTCACCGCACGCCACTGATACACACCTGTACTTCTATATTTCTATTTTGTGCTGTATTGTATGTAATTAGAGGAAATTTATTTTATTTAAGTGAATTTTACTTGCAACGATTGTATGATTAATCTCTTTTTAATATAGATATAATAATCTTTAATTTACTTATACCTACCTATTAGCTTATTTTATAGAGTCGTAACTGTAGTTTCAATTGGAATTAAGAACTATAGACACACCACATATTTAATTTAATTATTTAATTTTGTTCAAATTTTCCAAAGTAAATACACTAGAATGAAGAATGTATTTAACGTTTTACCTAAATCAAAATTACTTCTATTTAATTCTGATAAATTATGTTTCTTATACCCCAATAGGTAATATACCATAAACCTATTTTTAATCTTTCATGTTTTGGCCAAAATATACCATAAAGAAAATAAAATGTAAATAAATCAAGCCTCTTCTTTCATACTCAAATGTCAGATATTGTTGTTTTATTAAAAATAGGTACCTAAAAAGTAACCTGAAATTTAATCTGTAAATGTCAAATATTTCTTAACAAATACAAGAAATTTTTCAAAAAATTGGTTCTCATTTGTTATGCATGTCTAATTAAAATACAAATATAATCATTTAAATGTATTTAAATCCATTTAAAATGACTCAAAATAAACTCGAATTCATAATCATTTATAAACTACATAGGTATCTATAATAGGTACCCACATATATCTATATCTATTATAATATTCTGAATCGTTCATTTGAAAAACTAAATTAAAATTTTAACAATAATTTATGGGAATTCATTCATCAAATCCATACTTTACGACTTGGTTCACACCATATTCTACACGTATTTATTTGGTGTAAAAAACTTTATATCTTGAAGTATTAAAATTTAATATAGTTAGAATTGGACTTCTATTTAGGTATACAGCGTTATGTAAATACATATACCTACATTTTTTTTAATGTCTAGATATATTATATTATATAATATTTGTTTTATGCATAAGCTGTATCGTACACTTATATAGGTAGTTTGATTTTATTTGAATGAAAATTTAACTTTTAATGACCAATTTCTTTTTTTTTGCGTTTATTCTCTATATCTACACATTCATTAGTATAATCTTAATATATGGATTTACGTTTACTAATTGGTTTCCTTGTGATATTATGGGTGTAAGATGCCCTATAAAAAAAAAATTAGCTGTGTAATTCCTTTTTAATATTACATCTAAGTGTACCTATATACATCTTGAAAAATGTAGGTACCTAGTTAATGATAAATTTTTTTACAAGACTATAATGAACCATAGTACACCATAGTGACGTAAACTTCCATTACTATACTTATAACAATTGATTAGAGCTCATGAATTTTCGTACGAAATTGGCATTTGGCATTTTTTCACATTATTTTAACGAAATGTAATCTATTGAGTGAACAAATCTTCATATTATATAAGAACACATGTTAAAATACAGATTTTTACTTTCTTTTACTACTTTATAATTACATAAGTAGGTACCTACCTATATTGTAATCGGGTCAAATTTTTGATTTCGAGGTTTCATCGAAAATACATGTTTTGAGCTCCTCTAAGGTTGAAGCTTTTCTAAAAACCACTTTTAGAAGGTGGTTTTTAGAAAAATGTCTGTGTGCTTGTGTGTGATAACGATATCGTATCGACAGCTTTATTCAAATTTCACCAAACGTGGAATTTTGCCGTCATATTTCATCTAGTTGTACTGCAAAGCTTTTAGTTGAAATCGGTTGACAGGAAGCTCCAGTTTATTCTATAGATTTTTGGGTGTTTCCGATTTGTTCAAAAATGGTCCAACGATATATTTTCTTGTTATAATAGTTATTTGACTTATTATAGCCAACAACTCTTATTTTAAACTTTTTCCTGTAAAAAAGTCAAAAAGTGGGTTCTGGGGTAGAGGATGGGAGTTCTTTTATAGACAGAGGCTATGTATACGTATTATATATATAGCCCAGTGTATAAAAAAACTTATATTACATTTTTCTATTTATACCTTTTTTAACCAATCTTGGATTTTATTTATGTTCTCTTAACCAACATCGAGTTTCATGTAAACGAAAGTTCTGTGACGCGTCGCAGCAGATATATGTTTAATTGTTATAATTTTTTAACGGTATTACTTATCATTTCCAAATGTTATTGAATAAGAATTATCTAGAAACAATCTTGGTGAATATTCGTTTGTTTATCATCATTTTGATTTGTCTCCAAATCATCTTTAAAATACCTTCCTGACTGATGGCACAACATTATCTCTACGCAAATAAATTATTTAATAAAATTAATTGATTTTAATTGCATTTTTTGCGCTGTTGTAAATCGTTCTACTTGTTATAATCAACTTCAAATTCATATGTGACATGCCCTTTTTACGAATCTATTTTTGTTGCGTATCACCTCACAAAGTTCAAATTTACCAAATTAATAATGGAACTATATATATACAATCTGTATTCACTGGTAAATGTTTAGCCAATTCAAATCTAATTTTTCTTTGCAAAATAAAAGTCTTGTTGGAATAATAATCTTAAAATCTGAAATAAATAATCAAATAAGAAACAAATTAATACTTTTTCATTCACAAATCTACATTATTTGTTTTTATAACAAAGTATATACGTTGTATGTATACTTACAATGAATACTCGTATATGTTAATAATTTTTATTAGTGGATATCTATATATTGATTTTAACTGAATGATAGTCATACCTAAACTTTTACGAGAATATAATGGAGGTTTTATTTGAGTTTTTAAAGATCTTCGTAGTCAAAGTTAATGATAACAGCAATTAATTGATTCAATTTCATTATCGCATATATCTACTTATACATATAAAACTGATAAATATATAATAGGTATAGGTATATAAGAAGTAGAAGGTACATACATACATAAACAAATATTACTGTAATTAAATATACATACCTAATATTTTAAGTTTCTTATGTTTTATCTTCTACGTTTTGCAATAAATATTAACCATATAATTAATTAAAGTAAATTCTTATTTGTTTTGTTACATTTCGCTGTTGATACATGAGGATGTTGTGCTACTTCGTTATTAGATACTATTTTAAAAGAATTAAAAGAATATATTCGATTTAATGGCTTAATAACCTCTTAACTTTTACTGCGTTTATTTGACTTTATAGCTCAAAACGTAACGGTATATAGACTTAATTATTCTTGAGAAATCATCTTTAATTTATTTGATAGTGAACATTACTAGCTCTTAATAATTACTTTTTAATATTATGTTTTCAAATAGGTATATATAAATACGCCTATGTATACCTATGTGTTAAAATATTATAGCACAAAATTGAAAATAAATTGAATATTTTTAATGATAGGATTATCTTGTCCGGAAAAATAATTTAATAAAAGTAAGAACCAGTCTGAATATTGAATATTAAAGTTAAAATTCAAAGTGTAAATAGTTTCTGCATACTCGCACCTACAACATATAGTTAACTTAATCAGTAGATATATTGTAGTTATCGTGATTATTGTTTATGCGTACAAATAGTGTTGAATCATATTATCCTGAATAATACTAATCGTCTAATACTGATTGAAAGTGAACGAGAGGCATTTACTTTTACTTATTAGTTATTATACTCGTAGGTAGTATATTAAAACCAAGTTAATAAAACCAAGCAGTTAGATTAACTATTTGACTAAGAATAAGTAAGTGTATAACATGAACTTTGTCTTGGTGGACCATGGTACAATTGTGTATGTGTAATTGTGGAATATAAGCACGTTGATCTGATGTTGATTGAGTCAACATTTCCACACATCAATTGCTGAATAGGGTTTTATTTAAACTAATCTATCTTTATGTGACAGATGCGTTCATATGTGCGTATTCTTCATGACAATAATATACGTGGTTCATCTCGATGATCATTATCCTTTTCGTATGTATTTAATAATAAGAGAAGAGACAACCTCCATGATTGTCGTTGTAAATAAAACGATTACCATATTAACAAGTGCGGCATCCAAGAATTAGATCTAGCTGCCACTGTAAACAACTGCAAACAATTGATAGTTTGCGTCTCTTAGCATCATTGTTGTTACGCTTGTCACGTACATGGTACACTGATTGGCTCAAATGACTCTCAAATATCAGACAAAGCTCCCTGTGGCGTCATTATAACATTTTTATTTAAATATATCATAATATATTAATAAATGTTATATCCATCACAATTATTACATATTTAGCTGTAGTTTAAGCTATATAGTTTGTTACGTCATTTTATTAGACTATTTTTAAATTTATATCGCCCACACTTAAGTAGATAGAGCCAATAAATTTATTTCAAAAGTTTTTCAAATAAATTATAAATTCCACCAATTTACATTAAGACTCAATAAAATGTTTTAAACGTTTTTTAAATTCACGACATACCTACGTCCTACTTATGTGGTTCATTCCACATAATAGACAAACCGTACATTTCTGTGCCTGAACGGCAGAATAGCGTCCCAGATGATCTGTGACTGTTTTGTATTGGTTAGTTTATGTACTGGTTGAAATTGTAATCTTACATTGTACGAACCTGAAACTCGTAATAATACCAGTATCTACTTAGTCTCGAACAAGTATCGTTTAAAAATGCCCAAAACAAAGCTAAGGCTACACATGCGTCACAAAGTAAAAATATACAGTTCTTTTATCGTTGTGTTAACGTACAAACAATGTTATTTTGTACGAATCTGTGGTATCGAAAAGAACTGGGTAGTACCTATTTGCTGTTTCTACCAGTGGCGACTTGGCTTCATACCTACCTCAAAAAATTAAAATCAAAAATTAAAATTTCTATTTGCTCTCGCCTGTTCTATTTATATCTACTACTTCTTCCTTTGATGTTTACATTTGTAATATTGCTCGATTCTTTAAGAAATAACATACAGATTTAATAGTCAAAATAACTATGTACTTTTAAAATTGAAAAAATCTTTAAAGCATTTAAAAAACTTGAAATCCGTAGTATATTTAAGTACCTATGTACTTGTATTAAATAAAACGGTTTCATAAAAGAGTCAGTTTTCTACCGTATCTTAACTTCACTGATTCCGAGCGTTCGGTAACATCAGAATTGCTAATTTCAAGTTCGTTTAATTTAACAAAATGTACATTTCTGTACATGACTGACAAAATAGCGTTGGAGAACATCTGTGACTGTTTCTAGATAGGTGAGTTTGTGTACCAGATACACAACTTGTGATTTTCTATTGTCCGTATCTAAACCAGCAGTACCAGTACTTGGTCTTGAGTATAAGGTATCGCTCAAAACACCCAAAACTAATACTTCTTACATTAAAGTACACGAAATGTGAAATGAAACGCACATTTAGTACACCTTCATTTTGAGACCATCTTCAAGTATATACTTTCGAATAATGTCGAGCGATTAAATTCTACAATACTTGGCAGAACACAAAAAAAAAAATGAGCTGCTCAAAGAAACCTATAAAAAATTGCTCTTTTGTATCTAGAAATCACAAGATAAGTGGAAAAATTTAAGGAAAATTAGGAAGGGTTATATGATAGCTCTCATTCAAATCAGCCATATTGATAAAAATAAAACCCATGAACCTATATGGTCATAGTTGTTGAAACCCGTTGGTATGTTAAGAAGCACTTTCAGTATTTTGTGAATATCTTAGAAAAATTAAGAAACGACTCTATCATTACATTATTTACCGGAGTGTAGATATTAGTTTTTGAACAAGCACTTGTAAAGGTCGATTCACACTATACGAGCAGAGCAAGGCTAGGCAAGGACTGGGCAAAGCTCGGTTTTGATCTATCTAATGCAAAATTAATTCTTCCGTTCATACTCAACGTAAAAGTTCCTTTCAAACATTTTTCCTTGTACGAACCATGCCCAATATATCGAGATCGGGACGATCGAAATCGGTTTCTGCCGCTTCCCTCACCTGTCTCTATCATTCTTTTTCTCTTCGTTCCTGTCGATTTTTCATGTTTTTGTGTTGTGTCAAAGAAAATAAAACGGAGGACGAACGGTTAATTGAATTAGTTCGGGAGAACAGCGAACATGTTCCACCGAAAATACGACTGCCCTGCTCGCCAAGTGCCCGAGCGATGTGAACACTCGGCATCAGTCAAGGCACGATCAAGGCATTTAGCGGTCCTTGCCTCGCTTTGCTCTGCTAATATAGCGTGAATCAACCTAAATGTGACAACAGAGTGTTGACAACACTCTGTTGTCACATTAAGTCGTGGTTAGAGTAACCATCGTAATAAACATTTCACACTTCCTATTTTAATTTCTCAAAATGAAAACTATAGGTACCTACTCTAAGGATTTTGTTGAATGATGGATGCTGTAACGTTGAAGCTATTTAAGCGTCTATGATAATAAAGAGGTTTCTGTTCATTTTTTTCAAGGAGCAAATCGAGCAAAGGTTAGTCAATAGAAATATTTAAAGCTGCTTATAAAGAGCGTTTCGAAGAATATTAGTTCATTCTTTGTTTGAAAAAAAAAACTATGACTTGGACAAACCTTAGTCCTATGATGTAAAATTGTAAAGCATAGGTAAATAACAACAAGCATATTGTTAAGGAACAGTTAACTCCTCTATTAAAATCAACTGAAATTGACTATCTTAACAGTCCTAACTATGGTATGCTAAAAAGGATATCTAAGCGGATAAGACCTAAATAAATTATGTAAAAATTGGAAAACTTAAAAGGTGAAGCTTTATTTACATATTAAATAACAAAATTTTTATTTATCAATTAATTCGTATCTATTTAAGAGCACATTTTTTAGGCTTTGTAAATAATTTAAAAAAAACTTGTACTGATAAATTCATTTTTAAATATAACCAAGAAATAAAATAGTGTTATTTATACACAATTACCTATAGGTATATTCTTTTGTAAACGATTATATTATGTTAATTCTGAATGCGTCATAAATGATTTTCTAGAGACTATTTTATGATGTAAAATGGGTGGAAAAAATCCATTCTTCAATCATTATTACTTTTCGTTGACAACAAAACCCGAACAAATATTTCTAAATTATAGACAGGTGGTCATAAAAATCCTACATGATCGTTAAAGCCGTTGATATTTTACTATAGGAGTTTAATGAAGACGCTATTTACAAAATATACAAACATATAAAGGAAGAAAACGAACGTTTTTGACCGTATAGAAAGATATCATAATACAAATACATATACACGTAATTTTTTATAACTGACAACCGTATTTGTGACATTTTAAATAAAATGATCGATCAAACGATTGTTGACAACTTTATATACTAAACAGAGAATGTCATTAACATAATATTACTCGTGTAACATCGTTTCAACTTTTTATAACTATAGATAGGCATATGTTTAAATATTTAAATTTGTTTCGGTACAATTGAACGAAATTGATGCATTTTCAAAGACAAATATTGAATAATCCACTTAAAACGCCCGAAACTACATGTTGAAGTAAAAACTGAAATAAACGATGAAAACCAAGAAAATATTTAAAAGGTATATTACATTTTAATCTAACCGGTCCCAAGTCTTACAACAATTCTACACTTGAATGAACTTCATTATAAAGAAAATGCGACAAGTGTACGTGTTCGTTCTTTTTTCATAAATCGAACTGAAATACACGACAAGAGATCCCTATTAGTGGTTATAGAGAAGCCGTTTTTTTTCTTTTATGATAATCAAGTGAAGCTCAAAGCCGCCGACATTTCGGGACATTGGAAAGTGCTCGCGGCTTATAAAAATATTATGCGGTGTGTAACAGAAAAATAATCTGAAAGTTGAGTTTTTTCAAAAAAATAAATAAAAATATATTTCGATTAGAGTAAGCAGTATGGAAAGAAATGGTTTTCAGTGAAATCTAAATAGTGGAAGGTATGAATACTTTTATTCATTTATAAATATGCAATATAATTGATAGTTATAAAATATTTTTGCTTCCAAGTTCTAATTTTTTGGAAGATCCAAAATCAATGTGATTATTAACTAGCTGTACCCGTGACTTTGTTCATCCGAGCATCAGAATATTGCTCATATAACCAAATTGCGTTAAAATCCGTTAACAACTAAAAATATATAGTTTGAGGGTGATTTTTGCTTGAATCCGTTTTTACTTTTTCTCGGTATAATGAGAAAATTTTTCGCAATAAAAAGTATCAAAGATATTGACCCGGAAAGTCAGTTATCATCATAGCAAATATCATCAAATCCGTTATAAACTAAAAATTTATATATAGTTTCAGCATGGTTTTGCTAGAACCAGTTTTTCTATTTTCACGTGGAAATGAAATGTATCCCGTAGCAAAAATATCCTAGACAATAACTCGAATTATTTTACAAAATTTTATTAAAATTCATTATCTACTAGAAATGTATACCTACTTAATACTGTTAGTTTTCGATTTGATAAAAGTTTTTGATTAAAACAATTTTTCTATGTTCACATCGAAATGAAACATTTTCCCGCAATTAAAAAAATCTTAAATAATGGGTCGGATAATCAGTTATCATTATACCAACTTTCATCAAAATCTGTCCTGTGGTATTCCCGTGATGTGATAACAGACAGACAGACAAAGTTTTAAAAATGGTGAATGTAGCCTCTGTATCGATAATAACAACTATTGGAATTAAAATATATTCAATGTACAGATGCAATACGGTTTAGTTACAGTTTTATTATATTTATAGATTAACTTTATTTTCATATCATCTCTTACTGATATCACACTTAAATAAATTACCTATTATTCTTTTTGCAAAGCTCAAACATTAGTATAAACATTTATGTAAAGTTTACATAAAATCATTCTTAAATATAGAAACCATACTTTCTAAATATATAATTTTATATAGGTAATTGAAGACCCCATAAATTTATTTGATATTACGAATGAAACACAATAGTACAAAAGTTTATAATTCGATAGTTATTTTTTTTTTTTTTTGGTTAGTACTTATAAGTACGAATTAAATTTTTATTTTAAGGTTAGTTTTCTTGTTATTTTGTACATTTTTGCAACTTCACTATAATAATCATACTTATATACAATTAATATAAAACTAACGTTTTTTTGCTTCAAAAGAAGAAATAATAAACTTATGATATAATCAACTTTACAATTATGGACATATAGAAGCACACGAGTTCTTTGAGCTAGGTACTTACTATAATATACATGGTAATAGTTTAATGTAATTTTTAAAAACTTTTTCTAGAAATAGGAGTTGATATATTGAAAAAATTACATCCATATAACAATATAATTGGCGCAAGAAATAATTGAAAAGAAGAAATATTTTCCAAACATATTTTTTATTACTTGAACAAATATTAAATTACGTTGATTATATACAAAAAGTTTTAATTTATATAGCATAAGCCATGGATGTGAACGTAATTGAGCTTGTGAGACTTCCGTTTTGTAGTTAATAATTCATTTGAGAATGATCACGATGAGCTTAATCGTATGCACGAATTTTCAACAACGTACAATTGCAGTTTGTAACAGAACCTACAATTAAAGAATACATTATTATTCTTAATATCAAACAATAAGTAGCATACAACTTGTATTCCTTATGGTTAATTGTAATTGCATGAATATTTTATCGTTGAGTAGTCGTATGACAATTAAATTTAGTGAACGAACCAATTTCAGAGAATTTAAAGCTTTCGTATAGTTTCGAATTAGTTTATTAACGGAATTCTTTATAATATAATAAAAATGAGAAACAACCGTTCATTTTCTGATCTGTACCTATGATAATACATGAAATTAATCAGAAGTGTTAATAACATTCCGTCAAATGCAAAACCGTTATATTATGTGAAATACTCTATTTGTATAATGACGATGCAGAAATTGCTTATTATAAATATTAGGAGAATTTTTAAAATTGTCACAGATTTCTTGAAATAATTGTTATGTAGACACTAAATATTACATGAACACAATCAATATTTATTTGTGAAAAATGTACCTATTTCCTAGTAATATATTATATTTTTTAAGATAGTATTTAACAGTACCTAACATAAATTAACTTTTTAATGATTATCTACATTTTCCTTTTTTTTTTTTAATTTGCAAAGAAAGTTATTAAATGTGATTTATTCACTTCAATAATAATCATTATGTCATATATATTTTCTAAGGCTAACATAAACATAATTTAAAAGAGATTCAATTACTATGACAATTACGGTAGTTGGTTAAGTAACAAAGAATTTGTCTATTCAACAGGAAGAAATTAAACTATTTTCATAAAAACATTAGTGGAAGAGCAAATGTTCCTCAAACAACAACCTACACGAGGAAATTAAATTTAAAACTTGATATAGTTGTCTGTTGTGGACGAGAAAAGAGTTCTCGCGGACTCATCATGTGGACCCATCGACCTACACGCTGTTCAGCCTTCTTATTAGCTAATTGTATTGTGACCCGCAGGTCATTAGTACTCCTTTATTACGTACAACAGCTCTTAATGTGTCTTGTAAAATAAATTCTTATCAATTGTGATAACGATCATTTAACAATAAAACTTGCTTGTTACTATGTAAAATTATGAATCGTGAAGTATAGTCGAATTAATTTTAAATAATAATATTTAATTGGAGTGAATTCTTATTCATTTTGAAAGTATGATATTTACATAAGAAAACTAACATTTTAGGACTTACTAGGGATTGTTATCTTTCATATTTTCATAGAAGCTCAAAAAATAAATAAAACAGTCTTTTATCAAAAATGCATTAAAAAGGACAAAATACATTGGATGAAAATAAAATCAGAAATATTTCATATTCGACACATTGATAATTCGACACATTTTTTTCTTGAAATATTTAGTTACGAAATATGTTAGTAGTAGCTATGGAATTTTCACTTCTAAAGGCTCAATGAGTAGATAAAAGTATGTATTTGAAACATTTTTTGTTTACAATTTTTTATGAAAATTCTACCATTATAAATGTACACGTATAAAGAACGTTTTAGTATAGTCATAAAACTTGACATTGCCAACTTGTTGGTTTATTATTTGATCTTCATTCGTAAAAGTAATATGGGTGTCAGCGGTGTAAGTGAGAGCTTAAGCCACACCTATTTACACTGCTTATAGGTTTGTTCCAGACGTTGAAGCCAAACACGTCCACGTAAGACAAAGAGCAAGGCACACTGACCAAGAGACAAGAGTGAGTGAAGAAATGTTTCAGCCCTCAGCCGCTTGGCCGCATTAGGCTGAGAGTCGAGCTATGAACGTACGTTTTTGTGACAATAGCTTGTTTAAACACTGCATAACCGGTTTATTAACTAGTGGAAACTTACCGCTTTAAGTTTTTCACTCACTCTTGTCTCTTAGTTAATGTGTCTTACTCTTTGTCATTCGGTGGACGTGTTTGAACATCCTCAAATGGACAAGTGGAACAAACCTTATAATGAGCTCGAAATGAGTTTTGTATGTATTATTATGACGATAGGAGAATAGGTACTTTCAGTAATATATAGGTATGTGCGAGAGAAAGAGCTACTATTGCTTCAAGTTTCAACGGGAAAAACGGCAGGCTGCATTTCAGCAATGAATATTTATGTCGCTAATTAGCCTGCTATTTTTATTTCTCTATCGTCCAAAAGTAAAAAAAAAAATCAAAAAATAAATACCCCCTTATTTAACGATATTGTTCTTAGCCCAAAAGATCAATACAATAATATTATCACGTTGTTGGGATGTTGGGTTATCGTGTTATGGGATGTCTGGATTATGTTTACCACTAGTTTTTTAGAATATTGATAGGGATTCTGTTTATGATCAGAATTTACTTTAATATTAGTTTTGATATATTTAACCTACTAGTTGAGATTCCTTCAAGAAAATCATAAGCTTGAATAGCTGAAGACCTTTGGACTATGGGGTATAATATGTATTCAAAGTTATAGGGTGGCACATATCTATGCTCCCAACGAGTTATTAAAATTTATGCTCAGTGTCCTTCACCAACACTGAAGCAAAGTTGTACCTATATTATAAAGTTCCAATAAGCACAAAACGTCTAACTATGTAATAGTTTGATTATTGATTGATGAACACTGGGTATCCTGCATGAAAAAGTGTCACGTTCCGTTTGAGTCTTTGCGTGCAAGCGAGAACGTGATACAAGTGATAGAGAGGCAATTGTTGAATCCTACACAACGTGTTTTGTGTTTTTTCTACAATTTATTTAATAAGATTTAATTGATTTCCTTCATAGTTTTCAATTAACTCCTTCTTTGTATTATACATGATAATTTAGTAATGATATTTTAATTCATAAAAGTATGCAAATTTTCATCAATGTTTCTTTATGACGTTATCACGTAAAACTATCGCCCGTAAACCAACTTTACAGACAACCAATTTTTTTTTCATATTTTTAAATTAACAATGTTTTAGTACGAAAAAATATAAAATATCGAATATTTAACTTCGTTTCAACTGGATGTCTCACGACAGCTTTCGTTTATCTAATGTTTTCAAAAGTGTTAGTAAAATAAGATTTTATATAGGAAGTAAGTTAATTTAGTAAGTATGATACGGTAGAAACTTTACGAGTTAATAACAATCATCAGTATCGAACATTGTGGTACCTATAAGATAGAAGCTTATACTTAGGTATAGTAAATGTTTATTGAATAAGTGTCTAAATAATAAATATTACGGTGAAAATTGAAACATTAATATCCCTCGTAGCACATATGTACATTACAAAATTCAAATTAAAGCACCAAAATCGCAATTTATTTCCATTTTCTAAAATCTAAATGATCGAAATGGAAATTCATGAAAAAGAAAATGCTTCAATGCAAGGTCTCAATATTTTCATGGGTAGGATTTTAGAATGGAAATACTTACAATTTATAAGTAAATTATTTTTTTCTTTTTTTGTAGTTCAAATATGTATTTTCGCTTTATAAGCGATTTTAATCGCTATATAGCGAAAAATAAATTTAAAATTAAATAAATATGATCGTATACCTAGGTACTAATAAACAAAACTTAAAGGAATACACCAGTCGTGGATTGACTCTCTGGCAGTCTGGCTGTTGAAAGCGACTTTAATGCAAAAAAAAAAAAATAATACAACATTTAGGTAACTTAGAAATTTTTTTTCCAAATATTCTCTTTTGAATTAAACTTTATAAGAGATTGGATATATAGATTAAATATGTTTTTGTATCGGTACCTAATAAAGAAAATTTACTTTAAAAACGTAACTTCCAAATCAATGAGCTTGCTCATTTTATAGTCGAAATATAATATCATTATGTAGTTGCGGCATTTTTAGAAATACAGTTTCTACCATGCTACTGATTTTAATCTGTTGAGATAAAAATGTCATAATTATATTTTAAATAGATACCGGTAAATTATCTTCATAAAATAGAACAAACTTTATATTTTCTATGTTCTATAAAAAGTAAGCAATAAAACGAACAGAAACTAAAGTAAGTACCAACGTTCTCAACGTAGTTTATTTGTCATAAAACCATTCAAAAATGTTCAAGTTATTCATTTTTTTAAAACAAATCATAAAACGCACTGCTAACAATCTAATATTGTGTAAAGTTGAGTCACAATAAAAAGTTTAGAACAAAGCAATTCCTTATCGCTGAGATGGACATATAATATTTAATACTGCCCTTGTTTAAGTATCAACGAACCGTCACTGATTCTATCATAATATTTTTATTATCAGCACTAATTAATGTAAGGTGTCCCTGCCGTATCAGTACCAAAGTCTTCCATTTTTTAAAAATATTTGTCTGCATATATAAGAATATAATATGTTGAGGATAAGAGGAACTACCTTTGATCTTATCGTTGAACGGATGCGACGTGTGCGCTCTGCTGAGAGAACTTGAAGAACTGCGACCGATCGTTGCGGCATCGAATAATCAGTTTTGTTATAAAAGCCAATCGTTGTTTGTCAAATCTCATTATCATTCTATGCACTGGGCTCACATGTTTTTCATGTTATTGTAAAATATATGACAACAATATTTGATATCTTACTGATACTACGTTACGTTTTCATTTCTTCATAATGAAATTTTATAATGGTTATTCAAGTTGAAGAAAATATAAATAATATAAAAGAAAGCATCATGTCTTTATTTAATCTTTGACTAAAACTTTAATTAGTTATAATTGAGTTCACTTTCTATTCAATGGTTTATTCTTATTGGATTTTTCATGTTACAGCTTACAGCTAGGTTTAATTATCTTTTCTAGAGATTTTTGCTCTCAATAACCTCTTTTAATGTTGGTTAGATACTAGCGAAATGACTGAGATAATACTCCTTAACTTACATTTTATGCTTATAAAATGTAAGTTCTAATGTGATAAAATGAGGGTTTAATAAAAAATAATCAGAAAAGCTATAGTAGGAGATCCGAACCAACATCGACCTTCACCGAGTTGATAATAGAATGACACATATATTATCATGAATTTAGTAAATTAGAAAATATATTAAAAATGGGTTGGCTAAAAAATCCTGAACAGACTATTATTAATTATTTAAAAAAAAAAATTTTACTCTCTTAAATCGAAATAGTGACTACGAGTCCCTATTTTTGCAGTGCAGAGTATACCACTAAATTCAAACAGTGGTATACTTTTCACTACTAAATAGTGAATAGTCACTATTTGATAGTCGAAAGTCACTATTTCTATTTAAGAGAGTAATGAAATATTGCAACAAACACATTTGTCACATTTCCACGTGCATTAAAATTCAAAAACCCCTAATAGGACCGAACTTTTTGCAGACAAACCTATATCAACGTGTTCGCAATAAAACAGCGCTTATGATGATAAAATTTTGACGTGATAACGTCTTATAAATTGATGAACTACGACAGCCACTCTGAAAAAGTGCTACGTTTTATTTAGGCCTGTGCGTACAAGCGAGAACGCGATAGAGAGGCAAATGTTGAATCCTAGACAACGTGTTTTGTGTTTTTTCTACAATTTACTTAATGTGGTTTAAAACTGATTACCTTCATAATTTTCAGTCTGATTTCATTTTGAAGAAATTGTTAATTTTCAATTAACTAACTCTTTTTTAACACGCTTTTATTAACTTGACCTGTATGTATGAATGTAATGGAATCTTTCAGCGTAATTTTCACCTACTTCTTGAAGTCTGATTTACTTGAAAATTTGCACAAGGATCAAGGGCTGATGACAATGCAATACTTTAATAATTTTGTTCCTGTGTCCTGACTAGGATCATCAGGATAAATAAAAAAAGAAAATATTCGTTTGCAGATTGTACGTATGTACATACGTATAAACCACAGAACGACGGTAAAAGTCATTCTTTTTTTCGTTCAAAATATGACCCCTAAGTTTTCAGCCACCAGGAGAGGCCACTGCGAAGCTCCAGAGTTGTTTGGATGGAATATCCCAATGGAGCAGAAAATGGCGTATAAAAATCAATGCCAGCAAATCCGCACAAATAACATTTTCAACCCGAAGAGACACTTGCCCCCCTGTAGTGATGAATGGCACAGAACTACCAAACAAAGACGTAGTTAAATATCTGGGTATGCATCTGGACAGGCGACTTACCTGGGCAGTCCACATTAAAAAAACAAGAGAAACATTAAACAAGAAAGTTAAAAAAATGTACTGGCTGATGGGAAAACCATCCATGCTGTCAGCAGAAAACAAGCTCCTTATCTATAAGGTTGTACTGAAGCCCTTAGCCCATATGGACCTATGGGATCCAACTCTGGGGTACTGCATCAAATTCAAATATAGAGATTCTTCAGAGATTCCAGTCGAAAACACTCAGGCAAATAATTGATGCTCCTTGGTATATAAACAATATAAAAATACACAAAGACACAGATATACCAACAGTCAAGGAGGAAATCCAAAAGCACAGCAGGAAGTATCTGGAGAAACTCAACGAGCATCCAAACCACCTAGCAGTGAACCTTTTAGACAATAGTGAGTCTACAAGGCGACTTAAAAGATGGGATCCCACGGATCTCCCTGAAAGATTCCCAGACTAGAAGAAAAAAAAAAAAAAAAATCAGGAGTAGTCCGCTGGGCCTGCTCCCACAATAAAACCAAGAGAGCAGAAGCACTTATTGCACCACCGTGCAGATTGCGCTATAAATCAGGGGGAAAAAAAAAAAAAAAAGTTTTCATATTTTGTGTTACATGAAAAAAAATTGAATTGAATTTATTTATTTCATCAATTTCAAGACCTAATAAATAAAAAAATCTAACAATCAACATTTTAAATAATCAAACAATGACCACTTCCGTTGTTTGATTATTTAAAATTTTGTCTGATTCGTATTTGTGTAATTAGGCTACACTTAACTTGCAGCTATTGACAAGGTGTAGATCAGAATAATTATTTATTAATTATTAAACTAAAATAAAATAGATTTTTTGTCAAACAAAAAATGTAAGGACCTACTAAAAATCGAGGCTTTTGATAACTTTTGATATCGTTTTAAGACTAAAAACTAAGAAAATAAATAATAGTTTAAAAAACTAAAACAACACGCTTTAATATGCAGCTGTACTAAAAAGTAGAAAATAATTTTGATGTGTGAGTTTGTGTATCAGCAATGGAATTTGCAACAATCAAGTATGACTATTTAATTTGGAATAAGATTTAAATAACAATTTAGTTATTAATTAAATAATTTATTCATAGTAAAAAAAGCGTGGGGTGCAATTAAATATATTTTTATAATGACTCTAATTATATAAATAAGAACAAAATGAAAAAAAAATTAAGCGCAAGAAAAAAAATGGGAATCCTTACTGGAATCTCCTATCCCACGACTTCTCCCCCGCCAGGTGTCAGTCCCAGTTTTCCGAACTACTACTGGACACGACTAGCTATGTGAGCACTTGCACCGTATTGGCATCCTACCGATTCCAATCTTGTTTATAAATTATGAAAATATAGATAATTGCACTCCACGCTTTTTTTACTATGAATAAATTATTTAATTAATAACTAAATTGTTATTTAAATCTTATTCCAAATTAAATAGTCATACTTGATTGTTGCAAATTCCATTGCTGATACACAAACTCACACATCAAAATTATTTTCTACTTTTTAGTACAGCTGCATATTAAAGCGTGTTGTTTTAGTTTTTTAAACTATTATTTATTTGTATTATACAAAATAATAACAATTCAGTGATAATAATTCAATTCATAAAAGTATACAATTTTTCATCAATGTTTCTTTATGATGTTATCACGTAAAACTATTATCCGTAAACCGACTTTACAGACAACTAATTTTATTCTATTATCTCGTTGTTGCAATATTTTATTAAAAATCATTTTTTTTAAATAATAAAAAATAGTCTGTCCAGGATTTTTTTAGTCAACCCATTTTAATATATTTTCTAATATACTAAATTCATGATAAAATATGTTTCATTCTATTATCAACTTGGTGAAGGTCGATCTAGGTTCGGATCTTAGACTACTTGGTAAGTATAAAAGACTCTCAATTGCTCTCTATTTTCAGTGTAGATATTACAAAATATAAGCTATTATTTCAATTTGAATCAAATATATCTTAATTATAATTTTGTTTCAGAGAAAAATTATCGAGTTGTTACTCATTTAAATTCCGTTTAAGAAATTAGCAAAAACATATAGGATGTATAATGTATGTATAATGTATATAATATATCATTGGCATGCGAAATTCTTTTTTATGAACCCTATTTAATATCACGGTGTTACAGTGATCCTACGAAATTTTTGAATCAGATTTTTTTCTTTTAAAATATTGAAAACGACTAATGCTATCCCCAGGAAAACGTATATTGTACGGTACAATTCAAGCGCAATATAAATAAGTTGTCATAATTTTATATGGCGCATGACTTGTATGTACAAGGTACGCTTTATGTACGTTATCTGGAACAACCCTGTAGTTTATATTTACATAATTCGTAGGTAAAAACAAGATTAAAACTTACATAACGCAAGAATTTTTAAAATATCACACACAACAAAGACAATAGAATATTGTTCAATAGTGTTCGTATATTTGTAGATTTAAAAAAGTTTTAAATGAATTCCCAATTTACTTTTGAGCCTTTGAAAAGAACACGAGGAGTTAATGACCCTTTAAAGAAAGTTATTAGGGTCAGCCAAACTCTAGTGCAATAAAAACGTAACTTTAGCCAGTTGTCATTATAGATAGTTATTTTAATAAGAAATAACAATAGAAAAGAGTTTTAAAATGTTTATTCTAAACTGTAAATTACAGTTGAATTAAGAAAAATAAAACATTCAATAACCTTTTATTTTTGAGAGTTTAAAGTCTGTTATCACCTAATGTTCAACGTATCAAAAAGCGTACGTTCGTATTTTTTTTTAATTGTTATCCTGCGTAAAAGCAATAAAAATTACGATGCTCTACCCAACAAAAGGACACCGAATGAACAACAACAAATGCATGTTGAAGTTCTCGTCTATTTTAACAATTATACATTTTGTGGACTGGATTCAGTAGTCCACATCCTTATAAACTGCACAAAAATTTAATGCTAACATTTTCGAATATGATAGAATATTATCGGGAACTTGGATAATGAGTAAAAACAAATGTTATATTATCAAATGTCGCAACTAACGTTTCGTTGTTATTTACAACTTCATCAGGCAATAATTTTGCTAATTTTCGAATATTTTAAAACTGACGTTTTCAACCCCATTCTGTTGATGCACTGCTTCTTTGTCTAAAACAAGCATTGTCTAATATTCTATTTTTTTTCTTTCAATTACGCTTTTCTTATATGTATGTCGTTACAAAAATATAGCACTTGCTGTAACTTTTACGTAGATTAAAACTTTAAATACATTTTACGAACGTATGTTTTTGATTCGTTGAATGTATGTATATAGGTTAAAAGATTTTAAAAGCTCAAAAATCAAATCTAATTAAATATTTGCTAGGTACATACTTTATTTAACAGTTGACGCTTTTGATATTGCAAATTTTTTGTGCCTTAAGACCAATGACAAGCTTCTTTTTTGTTTTTAAAGGTAGTTTTTGTGAGTACTGGAAAACAATTCTAAAACAAAAGCTCCCAACACTACCTATTTAAGAAGTTTCCTGAAAAGTTACTGAAAATTTTACAAGTTAGGTAAATGTTAAACTGGTTCACTGAACGGTTATGATATAATTTTTCTTTTGAAAATATCATGATATACTATAATAAATATCTATACATATAATATATTTTTAGTATTAAAAATCGGAGCCGTTAACATGTTTTTCGTTATAGTTGTGATGAGTTGGTCACTTTATTAATTTCAATTAAATATCAATTTAAGTCCGAATGCCCGTGTAAATAAGATTGAATCCATGTTCACAATAGATACTGATGGTTAATTTAAATTAGTTTTCGAGGTCAAAGGCTAAATAAAAAAGGGTCATAGTTTACAAATATTGACCTCCTAGTGTTTCATTCATCAATTATTTAATACCTACATCTATTATAAGAAAATGAAACTGATGGTCCAGCATGAATGGGTGATTCAAATATAAATGAGTCAAGCAGGCACGTAAAGAAGACAAATAATTTTATATTATATAAAATCTAGTAGACTCTCAGCTTCAGTTAGTCTTGATTGACCTGCAGGGCAATAGTGGTACAAGGACTGAACAACACACAACATTTGCTTGTTGTTATGTTGTTGTTGATCATCTTATTCTTGCATATCAAGAAATTATTGTTAAATATTACGGATAATTGCACCAGCCGCCCACCATTATAAATAATAAAGTCCACATCAAATAATATAATATGTTAGTTATTCGCTTTAATTGAAACACACCTACGTGCTCGGTCAATAACAAATTTATATTGTCAACAACAAGATATGTAGCTTTAATTGTTGATTCATCATCTATTTCGAAACTGCCTTACATCTATTTCATTTATTTAATCAAACGCAATTTGTTCACAATCAGGTAAATTAAACGTTTGAAGCGAACGTACAGACACACTTGTATTTAGATATACATATACCCACACACAATTATAGAATATGTTTAATAAAATAGATACAATTTAAATTTAACATTATGACGTTTCTAATGGATGGAAATTAGAATACGAGAGTATTTTATTAATTTCTCATTTTTTAAATCTAACGATAAGACAAATTTTAACAATAATAACAGCATAACAATAAAGCTTTTACGGCTAACAATTTTCGATAAACATATAGAAGAAGATCCGAACCTACATCGACCTTCACCGTGTTGATAATAGAATGAAACCTATTTTATCATGAATTTAGTATATTAGGAAAAATATATTAAAAATGGGTTGGCTAAAAAAATCCGGGACAGACTATTTTTAATTATTTTAAAAAAAAATTATTTTTAATAAAATATTGCATAACATCAAGATAATAGAAAAAAATTTATATATGATCACAGTTGACTGCGATGTTGGGTCCTTTATTAATACACAGTATACTTACCTCGGATCTCTTTGTCACACACTTCCACACGCATTACAATTTAAATCTTTAAAATTCGCTAATCCATAATAGGACCGAATTTTTTGCAAACAAACCTACCTATATCAACGTGTTCTCAAAAAAATAGCGCTTATGAGTTATGATGATATCAATTTTTTTCTATTATCTTGCTGTTGCAGTATTTTATTAAAAATATATTTTTTTAAATAATTAAAAATAGTCTGCCCCGGATTTTTTTAGCCAACCTATAATTAATATAATTCCTTATATATTAAATTCATGATAAAATAGGTTTCATTCTATTACCAACTCAGTGAAGAGCGATGTAGGTTCGGATCTTAGACTAATATATGTTATGTAGGTACATCATACATTTTAATAAATGCGCATGAATACTTTTCTTCTAATAGAACTGTGAGAATAGATATATTAAAAGAATTTCAGTTCCAAAGTTAACATTTTTGAAACATTTAGAATACATATATTAAACCTTTTTCATGTTTTATGGGGGTTACGTTAAGGTTATTGTAAAGTATTTTCCGACTGACATCAAAGTGAAAAATTCAAATCATAAATGTTATCTTCTGTAATTCGTCTTAAATGATATGGATCAGTGATGCAAAAAATGGCGAGTCAGTATAAACCCTCTTAAGTCTACAGTTGTATACCATTCACTCCAAAAAAGTAACCGTAGATACAGTGAATAACTACATCTAAACGGAACACTCCTGTCAGTTAAATACTGGTTACAGTACATCTCTGAAATGGAAACAACATATTGACCTTTTAAAAACGCTTAAATCTATGTTAGCTCCACCAGCAACACTAACATAAGCCTAAAAACCAAAAGGTTAATGTATATGATGCTAATTCGACCAATCTGGTCATATAAAGCGAATTCGTCATTTAAAGCGAATTAAGGTTATATAGAACCGGGTGCTACAAATGATAACTGGTGTGCCATGGTATGTACATACAAGACTCAGTTTTACACAATAACTTGGAAAGAGCATTAGTGAAAGACGTGATAAGAGAGGCGTATATTCATCTGCACACAAGCATGGAAAATCATGAAAACGAGCTAATAAGAGAGGAATCATCCAGAATACTACCGCAAAATAGACGACTCAAAAGGAAAAGACTACACAGGATTGCCTTAATTTTAATTAAATAGTGATGGGACACAGCTTTTAAATACAATTAGTGATATAATTGAATAATCGCTGGTGCGAGATTGTTAGTGGACAATTGCCGAAGTGACAAGTGAATTAGATAATATATATTATAGGAGTAACTCCTTTTAAAAAAATAACACAACTGAAAGTCACTTAGTGACGTAAATTGAAAATTTAAAAAAATTTAATGTTAAGAAAATTTCACAGGAGCTTTTTTTGTAAGACTAATGATTTTTGATTGTTAGTCATTAAGTTTAAGGTTGTTTCCTCATCAGCTGTTGACATATATGCTCATACACATCTCAACTTCGACGTCGCTTATGTTAATTGTTCCTGGATTAGAGTTCGCAGTTTCTCTCTTCCTCCCGTTTTCTCCTCTATTTCGTCAAATGTTGCCGTTATAGAATTTGAAGAATTTTTTATTTAATATAGATACACTATGGTATGCTTGGGCAGAAACAATATAATTATTATACTCGTCATTTTCCTGCACAGTTTCGTTGATTTCTATAAATTTAGTTTTTTTATGGTAAATTTTTTTCTGTCAAATATTTCTATTTTTTCATAAGAACGTATGCTAAAATTTAACCTCTGAAGAATAATTTATTTTAGTTATATCTTGGCTTAGAATCTTTAACACTCAAAAATTTATGATTATATATCTTAATGATTTTGATTTTTCTGTCAATTTTCATTATCTTCCTTAAATTGGTTTAGTTATATTGGGAATAACCTTAAATTGTTTATTTTAGCAAAATGTATGAATTGAATTTATTTTTACACACAATTTGCATTCCGTTTTGTCTACGTAAGATTGAAATATGTTTTCTATACTTCAAAATTATACCACATATCCATATCTACTTTTTTAAATGTAGGTATAAATAAATAAAAATGTGAATCGTCAACAAAATTCAGAATTGAATTAAAATGCAAATAAAAATCTAGTCTTGAGTTACATTTTTTTAACTTTAGAGTTAGATAAGCAACAATTTGAGAGACTTATTAAGGGCGATGTATTTTATGAGATATGGTTCAATGTAGCAGGAACGAACTACATAACCAATTTTTGCAATGCGTCCATTATCTTTTTCATTAACTGAACATGTATTATTTTGATAATTGAATTGAGGATGTTAAATGGTTTCAATTAAATTTAATTGACCAATGTAAACTTTCAATGTTTAAAAATACGACCACAATCTTTGATTTTGATTTTTTCTATTGTTATATGAGATAAATTTAGGTCATGAGAAAGTTAAAACATTTAAAAATTTTCAATAAGGGTGAATTCAACGTAGATAAGTACTCAATTTAGCGTATCTATGGTATTCTAAATGTAGTTGATATAGTTCACCTATGGCGAAGCACTTGACTTATGTGTATATGAAATTTCTGTAAGACATTTGTTAAATATAAACACGCAAGTAGATAATTTGAATTTATTTATTGAGCAGCGTTTTGGAATACAGTTGATTAGGTAATTATTAATAATTTGAATGATTTTCTAAGTAACTGCGAGCTTATTCGTGGGAAAATTTTCAACACATGTTTTGCAAAAAATTTTAAATTAGAGTTGAAGAAAATTAAAGTTGGCGTAAACACTTAAAAGTCTATAAATAAAATGTGCAAATTGAAAAAAAAATAACGAGAATATAATTTAATTACAAATAAAAGAATTTATTGGCAATCAAAGGAATGTAGTTTTTATATGATAGATGAGGAAGTTGAATCACATTGGTAGAAGTAAATTACCAAGTCCCAGGGAGATTGTTATAAGGGTATTCATCATCTAAGTGAATAACAATAAAATGATTCACGTCCACTGCGTCTAGAAGTGTTAGTCTACAATTCAATGTATACTTGGCAGACGACTGCATGTTGTTTCTATTGAATCTCAGATCACAATCTCACACCAATCAAACTTTGAATGCACCAGTCTATATTGCAATTGAATCGGACGCCCAAAACACAACAGAATCATTGAAATGTAACAATACTTCAACTTTAAATATCTTACAACTGAATAACATCTTAAGTATATTTCTGAGATCATAAAAGTATGAGAAATATTATATACTTAACATTTTTTTAAAAATGTCCCTCCTACAATTCTTAAATTAAGATAATTAAAGTTAATTTTAGAACAACATAAAATGTAGATGTAAAGTAAAAAGCAGGCCAGATTTTTTGTCTTATTAATAGACTAATTAACTCTTACAATAGTTAAAATAAATTTAATGATTCATTCAAAAAACGCTTCATATTTTTGAAGAAATTTTAGCTTGAAGTATGATGTGTTGACATTTAAGAAAATTTTATTTATGAACTATTTTTAAATCTTATATACATATTGTACTATTGATTGAATATCCACGTTATATTGTTTATTTTCTTACACAGTTTCGTCAATTTCTGTAAATTTGTTTTTTGTAGTAGGCAACTTATTTCTGAAAATTATTGCCATTTTTCCATAAGAAGATATTTTAAAATTTAACTTCTGGGGTATACCTAATTTATTTACAGTTATCCTCAACCCTCAAAAATTAAGGTTTATGTTTTTAACGATATTATTGATTTTTTTTTTGTTAATTTAATTAAAATATGTAAATAGATTTAGTTATATTGGGATAGACTTAAGCCTGACCATACACAATAAAGACAATAAATAATGTTTTTTTTTTTATTAAATCGCAAATAGTAGTTTTTAAAATTAACGCAATCAAAAAATTGGCCTATTAGCTTAACACATTACGTATTAGTACCTATAGATAAATATGTATGTAGGTTTTAAACAATTTGTATCAATTTGTGCTTAAAATAACTTATCTCTAATAATGAAAAATTAAATTAAATATATTTATATTAGTCGTTTTTGCAATTTAAACCACACACAGCAATTTTTCTTCCCCGTTACTTAATATTATCATGAAATCATAAATAAGTTAAAATCTAAAATTAAAAAAAAATTCTCTCCGGTTTATTATTATTGTGGTTATTTTAATGAAAAGGAAACAGTAATTGTTTGAAATTAAAATGTGTAAGATAAATAAGAAAAATATTTCAGACTTAAGGCCAGAAGCAAGTTGAGCATTAGAAAAGGATGATGGTACTTTAAGGAACGGATGCGAGGTCAATTGTGCGAGATTGTAAGTCGTCACCGGCGGCGTGCTCCGTCACTAATTACTCCATCACTAACACGACCCTCCACTCAGATGTTACTGTTACATTAATTAAACAATCCTGCACGAGTCGCTACACACCCACTCAACTTCATTCATAAATTAACGACGACTATATAACAATATTTGTATACTTGTTGCTGATGCACCAACTCGCTATATACGTACAGATGCATTGTTCAAACATAATATTTACATACATTGGTATAAAGCTTAATACATTTTGACAATAAGATATACTTATCACAACAAACATGATGGAATATCGTAAAACTTATTTAGGAAGTGACCCAACAACTATCTGACCATTTGACTATTTTTAATCTCCCACGTTTAACAAATTGTATTAATCATATCGAAGATATTTTATATCTATTAATAAATTATATTTAATCAAATAATGTTGGTGACTAGAGGAAGAAAAAATTAATTTAAATTTATTACTAGATGACCACATAATAACAGCATTCTATTATAGAAGTACTAATGGAGTTACACTCTTAGCATATAAAACGTATTTATAAAAGAAATGATTTTGATTTTTTTACAATTTCTTTAGTTTTGACTTTAATAAAGTATATTATATCTGTAACGCTGCATTTCTTATTTTCCTAGTATACTTTATAAATGAATTAGAAATGTGAATAAATGATAATTACATTGCGCGAATCTTCTTTGACTGATCGTTTTACAATTTGTTGATTTAATTTTATACCTATCTAGTTTTATAACTTAAACCAGCGGGTTGACACTCAATGCTTAGGGATAGGATCCTTATTCGAATATATCATTCCATAACATTACCAACCTAATAAAGCTGAGAACGAAAAAACTTTTAAAAAATGGTAACTTGTATTCCAAAAGCGCGATCTATCGGCAAAATAAGATGACAGATAGTCTCTCTAGGGTTAATAAGTTAAATAAATGTATTTGTAATTATAAAAGATATGGTCATGTAGATTATTTACTTAAAATTACTTTTCATTTTCACGTTTATTGTCGTGATAGGGAGCCATTGATTAATTACGTTACACGAATTTCATATTTTTTTTGTTCCCCCCCCCCGTCCTTAGCACAGCTGGTCAAATTTGTGAGACCCACCCTTCCTTAGTGTGACGTCACATATTTTACAATTTTACATCTACAAATAATTATTGAATTAAAACAGCAGTTCCAAAATTTGTTTTATTTCAATTTAAATGACAAAACAATTTGAACCTTATGTTTCTACAGATAGTGTTGCAAATGATTTTGAGTTTTTCGTTAATAGTTCAAAGTTTGTGTTTTACTTAACACTTAGATTAAAATAGATTTTGAAATGTGACGCGAAATTTAGGACCCCTACCACTCCCTTGTCACACTTCGTCTACCCACTCCCTCCCCCTTAACATGTGACGTAATTTATGGATAGCCCTTAAGGGAAAAAATACAAATAAGAAAGTACAAAGTGACAAGCCGCTGACTCAAGTCTTATTTGCACTTGATAACTAATTTAGTCAAGTGGTGAAAAATTTAGTAACTGACTAACAACTCACCAAAAATTAATCGCACCTGCAGATTACTAAACTGTATATATAGTACGTACAGTACTTAAAGTTGTTTCCTATATAACTAAACCTAATTACAGATTTTAATGAAGATTGTTGCGATTTTCAACAAAACGTCGCTGAATTTGAAAATTTAAAAACATCCAAATAAAACTGTTTTTAAATAACCTGAGTCCATTTCTGTTCTTTATTGCCGAGATCTGAGTAAAAAGCGTAAGTATTAATTAAAAATATAATCAGAAGTTTCTGAGGGTTGAGGATAATTCTGAGATATAACTAAAGATATACAAACTAAAAAAAAAATCATACACTATATAAGTAAAATTTTAATATAGGTTCTTATCGAAAAATGAAAATATTCGACAGAAAATATTCACTGTGAGAAACATCTTTATGGAAATCAACGAAACCGTGTAGGAAAAAATAAAATAATATTAAAATAAAATAAAATAATAATTGTTTTCCTGCTCATCGGGCACATACACATGACGGTTTATGTTTGATAAATAAAATATTTTTTAAGTACCTACTATAATATTCACATACGACGATAGAGAAGACAAGAAAAAAACGAGCGGGAGAGAGAAGGCACTGACTCTGATCTTGTAACAATTATAAACGACGTCGAAAGTAAGATGTACTTATATACAATATACAATATACATATGTGCATATAGGTATGTCAACAGCTGATGAAGGAAAAATCTTAACAGCTATTGTAGTTCTAGGAGGAACAAGCAATTCAACAAATGCTATGGACAATACTTTGACGCTTTGAGAATGACTAAAAATTGTTTTAATACAAATTTTTAATAAACAAAAGTGTTTCTTCTAAATTAACATAAGAATTATGAAACGGTCAAAAATCATAACGTATTCGCGCTTGTTTAATGGATAGAAGTAGATAGTGCTGGGTGTTTTGGGACTCACGCGTAAGATTGGGTAAGAGTTATCTTGTCTTTCTACCCATAAACTTTAGCCTATCTACAGTTAAACGTCAGTTCTAACTTAAAAAAAAAACAAATTTTGCGATGTACCCCTATTCTACAACAGATGCAATATGTTAATTTAAAATAGTTAATGATTAAGAAAAAATAATGCGTCTTTACAACTTAACAGTTGGATAACAAAAAATTTAACAATCTGGTAAAAAATAACACTTTAAATTAAGTATTTTAAAAAAAATATTTAATTAATTATTTTTTCTACCATATTTACCAGGCCTATGTACCTACAGGTGTTGCTCCCCTCTATAGGAACATACTTATATATTGTATATTATTTTGTATTTTGTATTATACCTATATGTATGTTATCCTGGTAATAAATAAATTAAAAAAAATAGTTTTAACAAATATTACGCATTTATTTCAGTACTGAATAAAAAGTGATTGATTGATAATACATTTCTAGTTAACATTTCTTTTTGTATCGAAAAAACAAAGCATACATAAGTTTTAAAAATGAACATTGTCATTATCAATAAAGCGTTTTAGGTATAATTTTACGTAATACAACTAATATAATACCAAAGATCCAACAAGAAAAATAAAAATGTTATTCCTTAATGGTAGAAAAATGATTACCTTTTTAATTCTCAATAAATTGATGGTAATTTAAATCCAATAAGGCAACAATAGATACCTACATGTGCAGTACCTAAATCAGTGTAAACAAAACAGGATAATTTTAAAATAAAAACATTTACTCTAAATAATAACACGAGCGAAGTTGTCCGTCTTAATGAATTTTAATAAAGTTCGGACTACAAGGGTGACAGCTTCCGGTCGCATTCATCTTTTATATTAATCAAATCAAGATGTATATAAAGCAACATTAAACATTTCATCTTATCGTTACCAAACATACGACTTGTATTATTTAAACTTGTCAAGACCAGCATTATTAAAAAATTGCTATTAACTTAATTTATTTTAATAAGCAATCATTAAATTAAATGATCGTTCATAAAGAAGGTGTTTAGATAATATGTAATTTAACTCCTGGAAGTAAAACAATATGATAGGTATGTGTATTAGGTTCCAATTACTATTATTAAACTATTCTCGCCTACTTTGTACAAACATGTCAGATAATATGTATAACAGGTCCAAAACCTGGGCAAAAAATGAGGTAAAAAACTTAAGAGATCTTATACCTATATATATATATATATATATACGAAAATGTTGAATTGGATAAAAGAAAATATTCCATTTCTTAGTTCTCTATATATCTGTTTAGCCTTTATTCTTAATTGAGCGACTCACACGAATGGTGTGTGTCTGTTGTTTTATTTATTTATTAAAAAACGCATTCATTCATAATCTCTGAAATGTTGATGAATTAATGGGGAAGAGACTAAGTTGAATACAAGTTGGACGACGCGGCTTTAAACCAATGTTTATTTACGCGCCCCCTTTTCATGTATCATCTTACCGAGAGCAATGCATTCATTCAACAAACTCTTAAATTGTTTAATGTCTGCTGTTTCACATGTCAAGTAATTAATTCAAATAATATCTCGAGCGTAATTAGAGAATAATTAATGTCTTATATGTTTAACACAAACAAAGAGTTGTAAAGGTAATGAATAGATGGATAGGGTTAACTTTTTCACTTACTTTCCAAAGATATGGTTTTTATAGGTTGTATTTTATATTTTACGAGATTTTTATTTTTTCTATATTTTTAAGTAGAAATAATAAAGTTATGTACCTAACAAAACATATTTTATCTTTATGATATCTGAATTGGATGCAATTAAAAACTTTCAATCCAAAGGTTCATTTACCAATTAACAATGTTTAACTAATTCTCTATAAACTACACTATTACCTACACTTTTATAATCATTCATTGGCTAAAACTAATTCGGATATAGGTACAATAATAGTACCTACCTATTAATTGAATAATGGTTATTATTATTGTTTTAGAGTTTGAAACAGCAAGCAAAAATTACAAGCATATTTCTTTGAACGCTTCTGTTGCTGATTACTGTATGCATATGTAAAGATTCGTTCAAGTAATGCGGACTTAAAATTCTAGAAGTAGATATAATATTATATATGATTAGTATCTGCTATAATATAAGAAAGTGTGATAAAAAAAAAATGTAGATTAACAATTTATTTAGATTACCTAAATGTCATAGGACGTCTCTTCATTAAAAAAAAATATTTGTAATTTTTAATTTAATTGGAGTATAGTTAGTTATGGAAAATGCAAGCATTCATCATACTCAAGAAGTTCATGAACTTATTGAACAAATAGACCATACACTTTTTTTACCTCATATACCTACACCAATGATAGATCTTATCGAAGAGGTATTTTCGAAAATGTAATTTTATCCTAGGAATTTGTTGACGGGTTCAACAAATTGTTCAAATTTAGAAGATGCAATAAATCAGTATGTTGCCACGTCGTCACTTCTACTAATTTTTATGAATATTTTAGGAATATGTATACATAAAATTACTATAGCATTGCCGCAAACGAATATTTGTAAATTAAATTTACATGTATCTTTATATCTTTGTTTTACTATGATTTTATGGCATATCTTTAATTACTACGTATAATAAACACCTAATGAGAAAGGTGTCCAATTTGATTTATAAGACATTCAATTTGATTTAAAAAGAGTTCAATTTGATTTGTAAAGTGTCCAATATGGAGTATAGAACCTGTAAAAATTAAGTTACCTAAGTCAAAGAATTCGTCAATAAAAAGCTTTTAACTGAGGAAAACTAAGTCTAAATGTCATATACAGTGGAAAACGTTTATATAGAAAACACTTAAAACTAATTGGAGTTAGTACTGTAATCATAAATAAACATAGATATACCTACTATTATAACATTTTTTTTTCGTATAAGATGAAATTCGTTTAATGTGAAAAAATATTTCAGAACTTTTAGTTTCGTCATGACATTTTCTAGTGTAGATAAGAACTGTTTAGCTGAAACTATTCCTAAACTTGTTTTATTTAGCCGAGTTGTTAATATAAAAAGCTCCAATAAAAAAAAAAAACTTAATAATTTGATATATCTTTTGCTAAATTTAAAGGCTTCTTTACTTTAAAAATACTTTCTCATTTAAGTATACTTTAAATCTAGAAATGATTTGACAAATTCGAGATTACAATATTGAAAATGATTTAAATTCTATATATCCCGGGTCAGACGTCAATAATTTGCTAATTCGTTCATAAAGATTGAAACAACGTTAGATAATACATGTATTAGTTAAGAAAACAGTATATATCAACAGAATGGGTGTTTAAACGTACGTCTTGAGAGTGTTGAGAATATATAAATGATTTTAATACTTTGTTTTGTTTGAGAAATGGGTAGTTGTGCTTTTTAACCGACTTCAAAAAAAGGAGGAAATTTCAATTCAACTGTATGTTATTTTTTTATGTTTGTTACCTCAGAATTTTTGACTGGGTGAAGCGATTTTGTAGATTTTTTATTTGAAAGCTGGTGCTTTCCGTGTGGTCCCATTTTAATTTGAAGGAAATCTTTCGCTTCTAAGAGACTTAAAACTAATGGATGAAATATTAACTTCTTATTGGATAGCTCAATTTGGATCATTCTTTTTTTTATTGGTTGAACATAATTTTAAATTAATCTCATATCCATTTTTTATAAAAAAAAACTCCACTCTTAAGGGGTTAAAATTAGGGATGAAATAGTAAATTTTTTCTGGCTAACCCGATTTCGATAATTTTGTTTCCATTACGTGCATTGTGCATGGTACATTTAAATTATTCGCATTTCAATTTGAAGAAAAAAATCCACCCCCTAAGGATGAAAATAGCGGATGAAATAGTGACGTTTAACTGAATCATCGGATTTTGATGATTTTGATTTGATTTTGATCGGAAAGAGTATTCCACTTAGTTTTATCACTAAATTTAAAAGCAAAAAATGTCAACATTTAAGGTCAGAAAGGGATGATGCAGTAACTTTCAATATTTAACGGCGCTGCCACATATGAGCAGCGCGTTTAGTAGGTTTACCCATATTCAAAGAAATAAAACCAGTTATCAAACTTCAGATCACTAAAAATCGAGAAATAAATCAAATTATAACAAAATCAAAAGCTGACTTCAAAATAAATAAATAAATAATCTTTAACAAAATATGCACTAACAATTAAAAAAATAATTGCGTATCCTTGCAGTGTCTACAACTTACAAATTATTAGGATGAGATAATGTACAACAGTTGTTATTTTTGGAGTTGGTGTCAGCACTGCAAGAATACGCAATTATTTTTTTACTTTTTAGTGCTTTTTTTGTTAAAGATTATTTATTTATTTTGAAGTCGGTTTTTGATTTTGTTATAGTTTTTATTTATTCAATAGGTTCATCAGTAAATCATCAGTACAAGTATACAAATCACGGAGGGCTTTTTTTATGACCAACAACCCTATTCTGTTGACTAGGTACTTGTTTTGTACGATAACTACTTTCAGTTAAATATAAATATACTGTTTCTGCTTTTGTTATTAAGACTAAATATAGATAGGTATGTATATACAAAATTTCATTTCAATGATGTAATGTTACTGTGTTGATCCATTTTTATATTACAAAGACTTGAAAAATGTTTTAAAGTCATGTCAAATCTGTAATTAAATGCATCATTGTCATGCAATTTTATATACGTATTGCAACAAATTCTTATAGTTGTATAATATATTTGGAACAAATTATCCTGTTACTTATGTTAGATTTGTATTATAACAAGCGACAATGTGGAACGTACCCATATCCATACAAAAACATCTCTATGTTGTTAAAACAAAATTGTCATGTAATGTAAGCGTCATTAATCATCAATTCATTATCACTACACTAGATATATCATGACATGTGCTAAACGAAGAGGAAAAATATAAAACCATAATATACACATATCTATACATGTATGTATATAACTAAATGTATTATATATACATGTATGTAAATATACTATACATTGAATATAACTAAAGACATTTAGGTATTGCAAAATAATTCCTTTCATTACAAAACTCTATTTTAATACTATGCTAAATATTCATAATTTTTTGACTTTTATCTCACTCACATATTCTTAAAGAAATAATTAAGTAAAACGTTTCTTTTATTTGGCTCAGGCCTTTTAAATCGTTTGAATTTGCTTTCTATCGTTTCAATACAACTTTAGATGGAAGTTTCTTTTGTTCAAGTTTTGTAACAATTTATAGAACATTTGTTAAGTGTTTACGTTTTTCTTATTTACTTTCATACCAATATGCATTTCAAAAGAGAACATTAAAAATAGAGAAATAGTTTTATATATTACACTTAGTATGTTCTAATTAATAGAATTTAAAATAAATGTGTTTTAGAAACAGTATAAATCTAAATGAAAGAGTTTTCATACAAAAATGTACTTAAAATATTTGCAGGTCTTCCTCTACTAAGCCTCTTCCTCTTTGTAGATCCTACCTCTTGTAGTTCTTTGTGTGAAATATTATAGCAATTACATATATATATGTACATATATGGTTTTACTCTATTTTATTGTCTAATCTGACTGTTATTTTAATAAGATTTTAATAAGATTTCTATTATTTAGGAAAAATAAATCTGGAGACATTTCACCTGCATCTAACTCAAATAAAAGTAATTGTACCTATAAAATATACCTATGTGATATTTCTTTTAGAAACGTATTTTTCAACAACAACAAAAATTTAACAACGAAAAATAGACTTGATTATGAGCTATAAAACTGGAAACTGTTGAAGAAATAGGAGAGCTTGAACAAAAAATAACTACGCCACCTTAGAGAAATGAAATTCTATCAAAATTTTCAAATATTTAATGTCGCTATATAACGCACACTCATAACACGTTCACATTATAAAAGGTCTTCAAACCTCATATAGATCTAAACCTCTAACGCTACAATTCCTAACTCTACAAAACCTATGTCTATATTCAGAAAGTATGAAGTTACTGTTTGTTGACGAGATATTTCTATCTTAGTCTTATTCTAGTAAAAATAATAATTAAAACATGGATCTTTAGTATTGTGCCTTGTAATAGCTCTAGAAACAGCCTAGTTATACTTTTTGATCAAGATGCAGTGTTAAGTTTAGTAGAGTTAAAATGCTTTTTATGCGACAGATATTTCTACGATTTACATCGACTATTTATTTCCAATAACATACTTTTTTTTTGGTTTATATAAGGTCGCTTCAACTACTTTGGTCATTAGCGACCGTCGAATCCGAAAACCCAGAAAAAAATCTTTGGTTTTCATGGGATTCGAACCCAGGACCACTGGCGTATAAGGCAACTGTCTAGTCCACCACGCCACTAAGTGACCTGCATATTTAATAACATATTTGATAGAACCCAAACTAGTTAAAGTTCAAGAAAAAATGCTAAGCTTACTGAGGAAGTTTTAACTAATAAACGTTTACATAAGTTACATATGTAAAGAGCTAAGCAAGACGCCAGAATGGAATTTTTAGTTGGGAACAGTTGTGTGATTGCAAACTATAAAAAAATCAAATTAGAGCCCGTGCAGTTATTTTATCCACCAACGTTGTAGTTTTAATTTTTTCACGAAACTATTGCAATCAACTGGCTTCGCAATATTTTTGTGAACTACAGGATTAATTTTAGTTGTAGGTACTGATATGCAGTGAACTCCAATTAATGGTGAAACTGTTACACAACTAAAATTGAAATATCAGCGTACTATTTTAAGGTTGTTTCCGATATAACTAAACAACCTTTTTAGAGATTGTAATGAAAATGAACGGAATAATCAATATTTTCATTAAAAACATAAACCTACATTTTCGAGATTCAAGATAATTCAACCGAATTATAATAAATAGGAATTATTCCCCAGAAGTTAAATTTTAACATGGATTCTAATGAAAAAATGAAAATATTGGACAGAAAAAAATTCATTATGAAAAAACAAAAGAGGTACCTATATGTTGACAGTTAATGGGAAAACAAAGCTTAAGCTTCGTATTTTACTTACATTGGTGGAAAATGTTGATGTGCTCTGGAAATTCTAGTTACAGAGACTAAATTAAATTTAAATATTAGGTACTTGTAGAATTTACTAAGTATCTAGAGATATAAATGTTTTATTTTAATCTTTTAGTGCGATTGTTTCAATAAAGTTTTTCTTAACTTTTACAAAATTTAGTGATTTTCGCTCGCAATTGGACGACACTTGTTTGGGACATGAAAAAATTATAAATTTTTTTAGTTCTAAAGGTTACCAAAACATTTCTTCAAATGACAGAGGAACAATTCCTCATATTTCTCAGTTGTATGTTTTGTATTTTAAACAAAAACAGTTTTCCACCTTAATAAGTAAGAAATATATAATATTAATAAACTAAAAGGGGTTTTTGCTAGTACAATATCAAGGTTCTATTGCAATAACATTTGGTCAACTTTTCTGAGTAAGGTTTGGGAAAAAGTGTCGGTATATGTAAGTATATATGGGTACATGTACCTATATGAGAAACTTGGAAAAAATCCACCTTCCACCTTTCACATATAAATAGAATAACTTATTTTAACTAATTCATCTGCGTTTTTAATGAATTTATCAATCAATGAATAAAGACATTCTTTAACCATATATGTTAAAAGCTTAAAGCCAAACTTAATAAAGAAATGTTGAATCAATTTGTTGAGTCAGAGTAAATAGTTCTCAGCCCGTGTCGAATCGATACAACGTTTATTTACAAAATATAATCGTACCATTAGACAAATGGTTATAACGAATATAACAGCTATAATGCAAAAAAACGACCTACGGCTAAAATAATGTTTCATATCAATACAAAAGATATAAAGACGTTAAACAAGGCGGTATCTTTACAAAAATGTAGTATCACTTACCGCTAAAACATCTATACAAATCGGTCTTTATATTTTTTACTAAAAGAAATCGATCAAGGATATTTTTCTACAGCATGATTTACACGAATGTAAAGGGTATAGGTAACTGAGTTTTATCTCGCAGGAAAAAAAACAGAGGCGTGTTTCAATCTTTTTTATTTTATTTGAAATATCAAATCTGCTCATTTCAATGCAATTACACCTATGTCAATAATAAATAGCAATTATTATTAATAGGTAAGAATATGTATTTTTCATATTAAAATGAAAACTCAGGGAAAATAATTAATTGGTTATCAAAATAATATAAGTTCAAAATAAAAAAATTTATCAATATCAGTTCAATCCGCATCTTTGGGTATGAAAAAGGTACAAAAGAATTCTTAAACTATTTTAAGTAGCCGACCTGACACTTGAATGAAAATATCGATAATAGATCCATTAGTGATCTTTGTGGTCGGCATTTTACCACCGCGACTGCTATTGTAAGGTGTTCTGTTGATTAAACAAGATAGCCGACTGTCATGCAATGAATTTTTTTCAAAACCTAGTCTGTCATTTAACCAACTTTATCCTCGTTTAATACAAAAGGTCACCAAAGATGTATCCAAATGGTTATTTCAATAATTACTCAGTATCAAAACCATAGAAATATCAAAAGAACCGTTTGAGATTTAAGTCTTTGGAGATTAGTTACGCGTCGTAGTTCAATATTATAAGCTAATCAAATATCTGATAGTAATAATTATATAAATCTCTAAATAAATAAATAAGTTTTTCTCACAATATCGTATGCATTAAAAAACCTTTAAAATGCTGCTTTTCAAAATATTAGCTTCTGCTGATAGAATCCTTTATTTATCAAATATAAAAGGATAACTAATTTTATTCCTGTATGATGTAATCCTCAAATTTCAAAAAGAACAAGATTGATATCGTTGACAAGAGGGTTAAGCATTTTAAATCACTCTGGTACAAAAAAAAATAATAATAGGCCATTTGATATTTATCAATTCTCTTCATGTAATAAGATAATAACCTCTTTATCAACAAATAATTACTAAACCGTTTTGAAAATGCCGATATATTTTAAAAGGTAAGTTTATTTTTTTAACGTAAATGGAATTTTTAAATTAAAAAAAAATACAAATCATACTTATACGTGTAAGATGCAGGTAATTTTTTTTTTATATACCATTTACTCAAAAGATGTGTAGGTAAGAGTACCTATCTTAATTGTTATTTAAGTCGAATGCAGTGTTGTTTGTTAAAAATTAGCGCGACTCACTATATATTTTCAGGTTGTGAATTTAAATTTGGTTGAATCATCAGTTATTGTATTAAAAACAAAATTTTTTATCTCAAAGCTAACTTGAATTTTTATGCATAGCATTTTTTTTTTGTCCACTTAGTGGCTAGCTAGCGATTAAAGCTGTGAGAGCTCAGCTCTATCGTCAGTGGCACACGGTTCGATTCCTGTCGAATTCTAGATTTGTAAATAACCTTAGAATATTGACCTTAGATGTTAAAGCAACTTAAGACTGTTCCCAATATAACTAAACATATTTACAAATTTTAGTAGAAACGATTATGAAAATTTTAGGATTCCTCGGATTAAGGTTAATTCTGAACCAATATATAACTAAAAGTAATCACATACTATATATTAAATTTTAACATGGTTTCTTATAGAGCAATGGAAATATCCGACAAAAAAATCACTGTGAAAAAACAATTTATAGAAAATTACGAAACTGGGTAGGAAAAAGTCAAAATTATTAAAGAATATTTGGGTGATGGTATGTGAAGTGTTTAATAAAACCTCGAATGTTCCCAAATAATGTATATTTTTATTTAAGCCGATATACAATTAGTTATGGTCCTATCTGGACCAAGAATAAATAATATTATGAAGACAACCGGATCGCGGTGGTGATCGCGATTGATGTCGACAAGAGACGGTCCGTAGTGCTGAAGAACGCTTGGTCGTTGTAATGTTGATATACTTGGGCGAAGAAGATCAAGCTGGTTATGAGTGTTGTCGATTGAAGTTTGCGACGATACTGATTTTTTGAGTGATCTGGACGATCTTCTATAACTCTTTGACTGGAAGAACCTCAACGAAAACGTCAAATTCATTCGAAACTGAACGAACTAAAATAATAATTTTTTTCTGCTCGAGAATATCGTGGTGCCTGTTTAGTAAATAAAATAGTCTTCAAATACTATAAAGTCCACATACCATTAGAGAGAAGAAAAGAAAAAACAAGTGGGGCAGAAAAGAAACTGACTCCGATCAAGTAACAATTAACAAAAGCGACGTCAAAAGCAAGATATGTACTATATGAGCATTTACTTAAACGACTGTTCAGGAAAAACTGAGGGAAGAACAAAATAAGAACTTTTCCCAAAAACTAATTAGCCTAGAAATGAAGAAGTTGAAAATATCTTTAGTTTAATACACACTATAATCAGAAAATAGACTAGTGTTTTGTAATAAAATAATTACTTATAGCACTATAGTGCTGAAATATGCAACAGGGATGTTAAGAAACTCCTTAATCGTAATCGAAACTATCGAATATTCCTATCCGAAATTAAAACCTCTTCGTAATCGTAATCGAATCTGATAAAAAAGTTTCGAATAATTTTGGTTAGAGGAGAGTCAATTATAATTTTAATACTCTCGCATTGTTTGAGTAGATGAGGCTTAAAATTGAGTAACTGTTGTAATTACTTATATGACTGATGCTAGTATTAAATGATAACATCATTATCTATTTCTTTACTTTTACAATTTCATAAAAATCTTATATTCGTATAATTGAAATTAACGGGTAATTCGAAATAATTTCATATCCGCAACTGTGAACGAAACCGGTATAATATTATTTCTAAATCCGTATCCTTATCCAGATCTGAATTATTTCATATCCTTGACATCCCTGATATACACAATACAAGTCATGTAATGTGATAAGCATAAGAAAATCTTTAACAAAAACGATTCAAAAGACTTTATTGATACCTACTTATCTCCTACGTTCCTAGTTTTTGTAGGTTAGTAACTATTATAATTAAACGACATACCTATAGAATATAGATGTCTGAGAAAACGTGAGAAAACGTAATATTAATAATATAACAACCCGAATTATGTTTAAAAATCATTAGTGAACTTTATACGTGTGTAATGAGAAAACGATCCCCTATATAAATATCTACAACACAATGTTAACAAAGTAACACTTTTTAATGCATTTATGGACGAGTCACCAGATCAGCGATTCTTGAAATCGCTATGCATGCCGTGGAACAGTAACTTTGCATTTGTTTATTTCAATATTCAAAAACAGGACCAACCTCATTCAATTCAAACTTCACTAAAATGGTCAACATTTTTAAAAACTTACCATTCATCTAAATTTGCTGCCCAATTATTAGAATTGTTTTTCCAAAAATTTAGAAATATTTATGTAGAATCAACGTGTAATTTATTATTACAAAAAAAAAATATAATGAAATATTTTCAAATCAATCAACAATTTCAGTAAAGTGCAGTAAACTAAAAATATGCTAAATTACAACTATATATCATTATATTATCATTATATACATACCTATAAAGTAAACCAACTTAATGTTTATTACGTAATTTATACCTGAAACATACAAAATTAACTTTCAAAAAATTAAATTTTAATGCCTCTGCAATCAAATTCATGTTAAAATATTTTTATTGTTGCGAATTACAATAAAACAAAATATGTTTAATGGATTAATCTTAAGCCATATAAAAGAGTCTAATTCAATTTGACTAATGCATTGCTTAATATTATAGAAAGTAATTTGTTTAAACCACAAATCAATTGAACTTAAATTGACCTTTAAAGCCTTCACTTTAAAATATCTATCTCATAAATATTTGAATCAATTTAAAATGAAGGGTTTCATCTTACATTTGAATGATATCAGGCTTAATAAAACGCCCCCGATTAAGAGATATGGATATTTGAGTCAATTAGGTGTCTTAATTATAATTTAAATATTTAAACATCCCTAGCATAATAAATATTTTTTAAATTAATTTTTAGGGGAATGTGTTTGATAAACGAGTTCAATTTAAATAGGAATCAATACCGATTAGAGGTCTTGAAACGGTCAATATATCCTAGGTATTATGTTCTATAGATACATAAACGTTTTGAAATGTATATAATTATATTTAATATATGAAAATCAAATGTTTTTTATTGTATATTGTATATACCTAGTGAGACTGTGAAATACCGTGTCGGATCAACATTTAACTGTGACAATAATGGAATGTTGTTCGTGACTGACAGAGGACTTACGTGTTAGTGGACCGTCTTTAACAATTATATCACATGGGCGTACCTTCTGTTTCATCTGGTAATATTGAACGTAAATCTGATAAAAATGTTATGACATTGATTTACTGCAGGATTCAGAAGGTTATCCAATTTTGAAATGTTTCATTTAGTGAAAACAAAAATTTAGTGATACGAATCAATCATTTTGGATATGTTTATTTCCAAATCTTACCTGAAAATCTTATCTGAAGCCAAAAATGAAACAACTAAATCGATTTATTTCATGGAAATGAGTATTTATTAAGGATCGAAAAATGTGAAATGTATTCACTAGTCTCTTTTACTACTATTTAGCAAAGAAAGTATTGTAATTTGGTCGAATTTTCGATTTCAAGTTTTCACTGGATAGATATATACGTTTTGAGATCCAATGAGTCCAAAAAGTGGTTTTTAGAAAATTGTCTATGTATGTGATAGCAATATCGCATCGAAAGCTTTTGCAGAAAATCACCAAATTTGGAATTTTGCCTTAATAATAATATTAGTACTTCTAGTTGTGACGTAAAGCTATTGGTTAAAATCAATTGACAAGAAGTCCCACTTTATTGTATGGGTTTTTGAGTTTTTTCAATTTTTTTCGAAAACAGTTCTAATGAGTTTTTTTTTAACTAGCCATAGTTTTTAGACTCATTAAAGCCTACAACTTTTATTTGAAACTTTTTCCAGGGAAAATTCAAATATGGGAGGATCTGAGGTAAAGGGTGAAAGTTCGTAAATAAATGGAGGCTGCAGTTATACATATACTGAATTCTATTAGTTTAGATATTTATGTATTATTCAATTTATTAATTATTAATTTTTTATCTAATTGTGAGCATTATTCGTGTTGTTTTAACCCACAGCGATTTTCATGTAAAAGAAAGTTCGGTGACGCGTCGCAGCAGATATTTTTTATATTTAAACTTTATCTAATGTACGAGTACCTAAGCTTATATTTATTATTTTTAGGTTGTTTTTAGATCTTATATAAGATTTTTTGGAAACTTTTAAAAAATTACTTAAAAAATATTATTCGAACAACGGAATTATACTTTAATAATAATTAGGTCGTTATTCTTTTGTTGTGCTAAAAATACTAAGATGTCCTAAAAAAACATAAATAAGAAATGTTGGTGAAATCCATTAAGTTAAGATCTTTAAATATTTCCTCTCCACACAGCAGTGGTGCTCGGTTTGATTCCCGATGAATCCTAGATTTTAATGTTATTTTTGAATCATTAATTCATAGAAAATTTATGAATTTTCTATGTTGAGACAGTCATGCCAAAAAATAAAAGTATTAGCAATTGTAAATCTCCAAACATTTTAATTTCACATGAAGGGGTACATTAACGGCCTAAGACTTAAACAATATAAGAATAAAAACAAAAATAAGAAATGCTTATGACAAAATTTTTAATACGAAATACTAAAAAAATGTGATTGTGTAAAATATAATATTTAAAAATGTATAGTTTAGTGTAGTACCTACTTACAATCATCGTATTTCATTCTATAACTGTTTTTAAAATTGTTCATACCATATATTTTATATAAAATATTACTAATTTTTTATTTTATTTTGAACCAATATAATCTTTATATGCTGAGAATCATAGATCCCAAAAGGATTTTCCATAGAAAGCCTATGCTGTCTGATGATGACTTACAGTTGGTACAACATCGCCGAGTCCAGTCAAAGGTGTCCAATCCAGGTGACGTCATAATCATAAGCCGGACCCCACGCTGTTTGCTTTCCGTTTGATTCTTGCCGCGTCGTTTATAAATCCACACACACAAAAAAAGACTCATTTCTATATCCAATCATAAAGAAGCGGAACAAATTTTTTAAATATTTTGTATACATTCAAGATAGAAACCGATAGAAACCTTTGGAAATGAGGGTTTTAATTATTATAAAATATACGAATCGTGAAATATGTCTAAATGTCATTTTAATAGGAGAGATAGAATATTTTTATTATATTATTAGAAAAAGAAATGTTTATTAATCTCTTTATCTTTAACTACTCGCATTCATTTCATTAAAATAGAGCACTGTTTCAATTGAATGCAGATCTGAACGAGTTAATCGTAATATCGTTGAATATTCTCATGTTATGCTTAATAGAAGTATCTACGCGTCTATTCAAGTATTTGTAATATGGATTACAGATCAATCAAATCAAGCAGTCTGTTTCTTAATAAAAAAAAAAATGTGATCAGTGACAGCGATTCGTTTGATTATTTGATCAGATATATTTAGCCCAAAATTGTAAATACTTTGAAATAACATTATACGCTGGCCAGCCGTTTCTAGCTCGAAATCCAAGATCAAAAAGATTGAATGGTGTGATAAATTTTTGTTAGATTTGAAGCGATCGATCATTGAAAAAATTATTTACCTAATGATTGACTGCTTTGAAATCAATTAATGTTTTAAATCGTTGCTTTTTTATTATTTTTTCTAAATAAATTTCAAAAGGTTTTGAAGATTTTAAGATTCTACGGTGTTTAAAAAATAAGAGGTCCAAAAAGAAAATTAAAGTGAAAGTAGAAGTTTTAAAGTCATGTTTTCAAAAAGCTATAGTGTATATTGCAAGTGCATTGAAAGTGTATTTTAAATGTTTCATGTAACACATAGTTTAATGTTAACGAAATGTTTAACAAAATCATAAAAATATTTTTCTTATACAAGTATGATAAGCGAAGTTTAAATTTTCATTGAAAAAATTACCTTTACCAACTACTTAATATACTTGGTAAAATCCAAATGAAGGCTGAATCCATAAAATAGCTAACCACACTTTATGAGAGCAGTGATCACCAAAATAGGTTCGATAGATGTAGGTACACAGTACATATCAAGGTGGTGTATGCAAGTATACCAGTAAAGTAATCGTCTTAAGTCATCGTTGTTGTTTTGAAAATCATACTTCTATATGCCTACCACATTTTAAACATCCCTCTCGATGAAAGTACCACCTATGTAGGCTTATCATATATATGAATATCAAATTAGTTTAATTTTAAGATTTTCAAAGATTTTGCAAATAGTTACTGAGAAACCTCGGGTTTCTAAAACATGTTTCAGCAAGTAAGAGTTTTGTCACCTAGCCAATTCTGTACATTATGTATTGTGTACATTTTTAGTATAGATTGGTTTTAGTTAAATTATTTTTCGTTTTGTCAGTTGACTTTTGAAGTTGAAATTTTTCGCAAACCAATAACAATCATCTAGCTACGCGATCGTTTTGGGAAACACAGGATTCATTTGGTTGCACTAGTGTATTGTAAACGGCTACTAATGATCAAAGTGTTACGCAATTAAAAATTTCATGTCCACCTAAGAGTACCAGAAAAAGTTCTTTACCTTTTTAACACGCTTTTATTAACTTGACCTGTATGTATGCATATAAAGGAATCTTTCAGCGTAATTTTCACCTACTTCTTGAAGTCTGATTTACTTGAAAATTTGCACAAGGGTCAAGGGCTGATGACAATGCAATAATTTAATAATTTTGTTCCTGTGTCTTGACTAGGACAATTAAATAAGGTGCAATTAAATATATTTTTCTAATGACTCTAATTATATAAATAGGAACAAAATTAAAAAAAAAATGAAGCGAAAGAAAAAAATGGGAATCCTTACTGGAATCTCCTATACCACGACTTCTCCCCCGCCAGGTGTCAGTCCCAGTTTTTCGAACTACTACGGGACACGACTAGCTATGTGAGCACTTCCTCTCACAATATTTTGTTTAAATAATGACATTTGGAATATGGTTGAAGTTTGTGGTCAAACTGAACAACTGATTGTGAGATTTAAAAATCTAAATATTTGTGTGCATTGTGTGTCTGTGTGTGTCAAACGCATGGTAGTATGTGTGACGTCTTTTTTCATTAGTTGAAGGTATTTTGAAGCATTATTATAAAAAAAAAAAATATTATCTAAATACGCAACTTCCCCATATAAACTTCAATTGTGCCAAATTTCATACTCCTCCGTTCGTGTAATATTCGGTAAAAAGGTACCACAAATTTTTGCTTCACGTATTAATATATAGATTTCAAAACAGCAACGTTTCGTAACATCATAAGGTTAAATGCTACTTAAAAATACATATTGTCATGTAAAATATTTAGTTAAAATATCCATATAAAATGTTCAATTACAATAACTTCATCAATGAAATCGTCGCTTAAGTAGACAATATTAATAAAATTATTATGTATTAAAAAGCATTTATGAAACATTATAAAAACTTATAAAACAAACAAAAATAGTATCGACAATAACTTAAAAACTCTACACCCGTTTTTCTTAACTTCTTTAATTCCTTTAAGCAACTTATAAACTAGCTATTTACAACTAACAAAAGCAAAACATGTCTTTCTTTTTTGAGAAAAACACCAAGAATAATTTCTTTTGAATTCCAAGTTTTCCACGCACTTACAAGTTACAAGATAGATATATAATTTGGTACATATAAGGCTTAGAAAATTTACCAGGAAAAAGAAACCAGAAAGATATATGTAAGTATCCGCAATTAAGCTCAATAAATGCTAAAATCGAAACCTTTAGTAAAGGGTTATTTTTGGTCAGTGTGTTTGTATAGAAAAATAGGAGATGACGAATATGATTTATGTATATGTATGTGAAAATTGATTTCATGTAGATATACTTTGCACCAGGTTGTAAAGAAGACAGTTCGAAAGACAGAAGAAGTTTACAACACAAAAATGAATTTAAAAACGGTAAAAAGGCTAACAAAAATACAAAGATAAAAGAGTTTTATACATTATCTACTAATGCAATCAGTGCATGGATAAATAGTTACAACGTATCAATACAGTTGGCTTATGAAACTAGAATTTAGAAAACATGAGTTAACTTGTGACGGCCGTTCGCAATGTGACAAGTACGCAATTATTATAATATTAGTTGCACCCGCGACTTCGCTCACGTCAGCTTTAGAATATTGCTCATAAAAATTTTTGAGGTACGATGTTTAAAGACCCGCCAGAGACATTACCACAAAGGTACAATAAAGGTTATAGAGTGCTATTTATTCCGTAATTACTATTTTTCGTGAAAATTTGACATTTTCCGTAGTAAAAAGTATTTTAGATAACGACTTGAATAGCCAAATAACAACTTAAGTACAAAATTTCATCAATTAAAAATGTATAGTTTCCACAAAGAAAAGTTTTAAAAAGTTTTTCTTTTTTTCCATGAAAATGAGACATTATCCCACAGAAAAAAGTATTCTAGATAATGGCTCGAATAGTCAGGTATAATCATACCAAACATAAAAATCTGTCTTGTGGTTTACGTGTAATGCGTAACAGACTGGCAGATTTAGGTATAAAAAAAATAAAAATGATGGATTTGGTGGATTTGGTGGATAATTACAACTATAATTATAATAAGATTTATAAAATTTACCAAAAAAATATCCAATAAGTAGATTTAGAAGCTAATTTCATTGAGTTAGGCGTTGTGTATGGTTGCATATAAACGGCCTGATTTTTTTTTGCAAAATCTGATTCGGATCTTAAAGTTCTGAATTGAAATCGGATTTTTTCTTTCAGACCATTTATATATAGGTACCTACTTATAAGTTTTATTATGAAAATAATTAATCAATAATAATTTGGTTGAGTCGGTTCCTCGGTGACTCACATACACGATCTTTTTCTACCTACTTGTGACCTGCATGACATTCGTATTCGTAAAACATTCCTGTTCCTTTATGCTAAAAGAAATATTTAAAATTATGAGAACATATTATTCGCAAATGTGAATGCCAGTAATCTTAACATTTATGGTTCAAACTATTTATATCTAATCCATATTTTGTATATTATTAGTTATAACATAGGGGAAGTGAGCCCAAAACTGGTAAGCTAAGCGCGAAGGTAAAAAAAAACTGTAACATTCGTATTATATGGTAGGTTGATTTACTTTATAATATAGTATAATAATTAAACTTTGAAATAAAACACGATTTGACCACATTATATGTCCAGTATTTGTTTATTTTAAAAAATAACAAAGTTATCACAAAATCTGTTTTGCCCTATACATAAGCCTAAAACGGGTAACTACCTTGGGCAAAACGGATTAACGGTCTTTTATTTACTGTAATGATTCAAGAATCAATTTTTTTTTTTCATTTTATATAAAAATAACGTATTGATATTATATTTATTGGCTATTTAGTCGATAGAGAGTAACTTTAATTTATAACGCTAATTTTATACTCATTTAATCAGACTCTTAGAGTTACCTATTATTACAGAGATCAAATATGTTAATATTGTAATATAGAATAATCATTATTACAATTAGATATAAAATAAAAAATACAAACTGATAGTAAATTGAAGCTAAAATGCTTCAAAACTTCTTTCTTGGCACAAATAATAATAATATGTCCTATGCCAAGTACAGGTTTCATGAGTTCATTCTCTACAATCGATCCAGTCTTCTTTAGGAATAGGATCTTCATACGGATCACCAAAAACGAGGCATAAATACATTTTCATGTTTTTCATGTTAAATTGCTTATATCTATCTACTCGTTTTGCCCGAGACGCTATTTTCTTTTTACAGTACAAATAAAACTCAAAATGGCAGATAAAGCAGTCAAAGGGTTCATGTAGTTTCAAACTTATATTAAACTAAAATAAAACGATAATACGAACAACACGAATATTATAACAATTTTCGACTAATCATGAAACACTTACCTTTAATTTTTTTAGTATAATTAGCAAAAAACTTTTATTTAAAATTCTTATGTTTGTAAACAATTCCGGCGCTCAAGCTTAGCTGATCAAAGCTCGTCAGGGTTAGACAAATCTCCACGCACGCGCACAAAATGCTAATGCTTCATACAGGAGCGTAAGACGGTTTACCCGTTTTGGGCGGGCTACACGTTTTGGCTCACTTCCCCTAATCACTAAATAAAAGCATTCTCATATTACGATTAGGTGCAGTATTGCTTTTTCTTATGTTTATATGCATAGCTTTGATAAAACCATAAGCTATAAAAAAGGTTTCAATCAATTTTATAGATAGGTGGGTAATGAAAAACACTGGACTTATTATTGGATTTACATTGGATTATTGTTAAAGGTAGGATCTAAAATTTTCTACAGGAATATTAAGATGTCAAATGACATGACGAAATATATTGGTAGCCGCTTGCGTAATAATTTCTCATTGTTTTTTAATTGTTTTTGTGATGGAATATTGTTTGACATTTTGTAATTGAATTTATATAAATGGGTAATAAAACAAATGATTTTTAAATACCTATACCTTTTATATTTCCAACTTGATTTTCAAGATAATGATTATACGTAGATACACCTATAAAAGTATATTTGAAAAAACCGAGACGTATATTAAATTTTGAATTTATATTCAAAACGAACAAATCTTTAATATTTTTATTTTCTAAAAACATATTTAGGTGTATTAATAATATTTGAATATTATTTACAGTTGTGGTATGGATGAAGAAGAATTAACGTATTGAAATTTGTAATCGCTGATTTTATAATTAGTCTATGATTTATATATTAAAATAGGAAAAAGTAACTGGCCGCGGTAGTGTTTGATGATTCTCGGCATCGAGCTAACACCTTGACCACTTCACACGTCTTGTTTACTGTTGCCAAATATTAAATAGTCAACTTTTCTTTATGGCTACAACTTCGTAAAACATGTCAGATTTTATGTTTTTTATTTGAAATATATAAACGTGAGATTTCGTTACAAATTATATTGTCCAATTAATTGATTTTGGAGCCAATTTACATGAAGCTAGCGGTATTTTTTTGAACATAGATACTTAATAAACGATAAAATGTTAATCCTGTTAAATATATAAAAAATAAATTTTGATTTTTATTGCGTTGGCGTGACGACATCTTTATTCAGTCTTAATAATAAAATTTCCCCTTAGTTTATATTTCTCTAAGTTTCGCCAAATGATTTTTTTTTCAACTTGCTTACAGATAGTAACAATGGCTTTACTTTAAAAGTTGTTTCAGGATTTTTTTAAAACAAAAAAAAAAACTAAATGATAATGTGTATAGCCAATATGCATTTGACCGTTTTTAAAATTAGGAAATTACAAAATGACAAAATAGAAATAGAAATAAAATAAAATTAACCAAGAATTATATTAAAGTCTTGTGTCACGGCTGTTTTTTAATGCGATACCATAAGCTCTTAATTTCAAAGGAAAGAGTACAATGATGTGTATAATATATGAATACAACCACAAATATTTATATCCGTGAAAAATTTAAATTATTAAATTGAGCGGAACGTTCACTCTCATATGAAAAGCGACATGTTAATATAATCATTACAATATTGTATCTTATTTATATCTACCATAATAAATAAAATGAAAAACACAACATTAAATTTTTAAAAAGGTTTTTCATTAACTTTTTATGCTATTATTTTAACATCAAACTATTTATCATTTTTTATTCATACAAAAACCACACAATTGTGACACGACAAACATTAAACGTAATGAATTTGTCCTTTAGAAATCACAATTTTATTCACCATAAAAAAAAACAAAGTTCAATGCTCGTATATACCTACAGTACTTAAGGTCTGAATTTTTAAAGTTAATCAACTTTTTTTTCTGAAAGAACAAAAAATAAACCTTTGATTAGCGAGATGTATTCTAATATTTACACTAACAAATAATTAACAGAGCAATATTTTATGTAAACCTCACAAGCATGTTATTATACATCAATATTGCCCAATTGGTCACTATATCGCCAGTTATTTTACGGAGCGTAAATTTCTGAAATATTTAAATTAGGTACGCAATGAGATATCGTCCAAACTGCATTTGTTCAACTTTAGTATTAAAAATTAAAAGTTAGCCACGACTTTAAAAGAAAGTTTATTAAAACAGAAATTTCAATTCTCATCCATTTAACTTTAATTTCTTTAACCGACTGCAACTAAAAAACGATTTTTAAGTCTCAAAAATAAAAAAAAATTCTACAAAAAGTATAGATTATAATTGACATCTTCAATTTTAAAACGTTTCACGCACCGATTTACATAAACATCAAAATGATGAAATAGAACAGAATAAAAACTGTTAACTCCAATCGTTGAAAAGAAATGTAAAATTCAAATTTTCATGCACAATTGCGGTACACTTATTTAGTTTTTTATTCTCTTGTGAAACTTGAAAAAATCTTTTAGAAGCTTCAAACACATTATATTATATTTATAAGACTCAATTTTTTTTTATTTCTATCATAAGTTGGTATTAAAACTTGGTACAATAAAGATGTATATAGTATGACTTTATAAAAATATGACAGACAAAGCCCATTGTTATGGGTCCTTACAACAAGAGATGGTGGCCTGAATAAATTTAGTCTTTTAACCGTTTGAGCCGCCTCTACGGGACCCGTCAAGCTGACCATTTTTTATCTGAAAATATCACAACAATAGTCATAAAAAAGTCGACAGTTTAGTGCGAAAAATGTGATAGTCAACTGATTTACTGAGATTTTATCTTATTTGTGAGGCTTATAGGAGTAGCATTTTACATATAGATTGGATGATAATTTTTTTAAAGTAATTTATATTTATAAAACAAACTATTTTTATTACACACTCAACAAATATATTATAATAAAAATATTTAGTAATGACGATTTTTAATATAGCCATTTCGTTAAAAACTGCGTTTTGCATTTATCTTGCCTATACTTAATAACTCTGATTTACATATATATACATACTTATATATGATACACGCACGAGGAAAACGGGTCTTCAGATTTCAGCAAAACAAAATATTTATATTTGAAAACTAACTGTAAGTACGGCGACTTCGTTCACGCGAGATTTAGAGTTTAGAACATTTTTGGAACTCAAAATTTAACGAATTTTATAATAATTATAAAAAAAATAGAACAATGAATAGAACACGTCCATCTAAATATAAAAATCCGACAATTAAAATTCAAAATTTGCATGTTTCATCTTTATTATTAATAAGTAGGTAACTCAAATCAACGCTATATAGTGATTGTAAAAATTGTAATTTCTTAAAACTTCAATATCTATTAACTTTGTATTAAATGGAGATATCGTGATAATTCTTTTTTTTTTAGATAAGGGCCAAGTAGCAAAGAAGTAAAAAAAATTAACGAAATCTATCTTGTAGTTTTTACAAGAGACATACCGCTATCATTTTATTTATATATATATAGGTAATAGATTTCATCAGAAATTTTACATTTTAGTTAATTTTGAAGACTCATTTTCTTTATGTAGGTACTATTTAGGTACAAGTAGGTAGGTATACAAACATACGAATGTATTATGCTATAACAATTTATGATATAATACAAAAAATAATTTTACTGTGACAGAAATAGTTTTCAGTCTCACGATATGCAATTCCACGTTGCAAAATATCGATTTATTGAACTTTAGTTTGTCTCATAAGAGTTCTTACTGCATTAATTTCTGATGCTCATTCAAAACTTTCTGTCTACTTTTCTTTCCAAAATAAAAAGTATTTCCATTATCATGTGTAGGAAATTTGAATATACGCGTATAATATACCTAATCTTTGGTAATAGGTAATAATAATATTTAGGTACTGTTATGCATATGATAATTGTAATGCAATAGTTTATGAGAAAATCTTTATTGTCATTAATTATATTCACAATCCTTAAATTACATTCCCATAATCCTTGGTTAATTGTGAACTCAAAATCTGCCTTTGCATATACCTACACTACACAAGTGCTACATATAGGTACTATATATATGTAATAAAATAATGTGATGAATTTTTGTATTTTATAAATGACTAGCTGATCCCTACCCGCTTCGCTGGACATAGCTGAATTGAACTAATTAGTTAATAAAATCCATCATTGCAAAATATAAAATAGTTATTTTAGCTATCTTGGAATAAAAAGATAAAAGTTATACCTCAGGAATCGTAAATTTTTCCTGATAACAAATATCTTCTTATTTTTACCTGCCTAGAAATCTCACTATTTGCAGTTCAGTCATCGTTCAATGGATTTTTACCCGTAATTTACTTTTGACATACTTTGATCTCCCTATAAATTACACCCGTGAATAAGTTAATTTTTATTTAATTCCAATTCATCCCTCTGAAACTCTGTATTTTTTCCTCTATTAATCGAACTCCTAACGGCTTCACCTCCCTTAGTCAAACTCCTAATCGGGATCACTTAAGTCAAACTACCTGCTTTGGTTATTTATTCTTAAAAATTATCATCACTATTTAAATTGAAATTTGATAAACAGATGTTAAAAATTGATTGAGGCTGTGAAACTACCAGTGGCACCTTCTCTTGAGATTATGATACTAAGATACTGGCACATTTTTGTTACTTTTAAGCACACTATTATCTCCAACATAAACATTATCGCTGTACGTTGATTCGCCAAATTCAATCAAAGCATCATAATAACCCTCGTTAAAATTTCCCGTAAACCGTAGTCGTTCCACACCTTGTGTTGGTTTTCCAATAAAAGCCATGAGACAACGACTTTGAAAAACTTTAAATTGATAACGAAATAAATCTCCAGCTGACATAACTTCACTAATTGATCCGTATGTGTCATGCTTAGACATTCAGCGCGGTAGACTTCTTTAGTGCTGTAAAGGGCGTCGGATGGTGAATGAGTAGCGTCCGAACCGATTACAGTTATTAAATACAACAAAACAACAATTCTTGAGGTGGTAAGTGAATAATTTTTTTTATTAGGGAAAGATATATTTTATAAAGAGCCTGACAATGGCGTATAATAATCAATTCAATATATTGTTGTTATGAAAACATAAAACAACAAACCTGACGTCACATTTATATTAAAGTTATTCCATGCTAGTTGCGTTTTGTTATACCACTTTTTTTTCTCACGTCCCAGGGGAACGGGATTAAAAGTATCCTATGTCCTTTTCCTGGTTCTAAGCTACCTTCCCACCAATTTTCAGCCAAATCGGTTCAACCGTTCTTGAGTTATAAGTAGTGTAACAAACACGACTTTCTTTTATATATATAAAAGATATATCCAGAACCGTTGTATATCCTATATAGCACTAGATATTATTATTGTTATTAATATTATTAATGACCGGAAAAAAATGAACCAGTAACTGGATTTAAAATATGTTGGTACCTGCTCGCATAAACCAACACAGTTCCAAATTCAATAAAGGTAGATATACTTAGTATTATCAAGATTGTAGGTATTTGTTTGTTCAAAAACTTAAACGAAAAATTGTTCGAATCAGTAATAAACATGTACGATATACATAAAGACCAGTGCTTTTAGCCTTTGAAAATGGGAAAAAGTGAAAAAAATTATAGTAGGATGAAACCCACTGAAAAAGGAAGAGAATATAATAAAAATGAAAGGAGAAATAAATTACGGTCGATCTGAGGTAAGAAAGTGGAACGGGGGGGGGGGGTAAGGGTAGAAACGGTTTATCTCGATTTTCGACAAAACTACAAGTCCTATGGAAAAAAGTAAAATAGCAAAGTTGTAGATAATAAGTATATCTACACTTTTTGTTCTTACACTTTTTCACATAACCTCAAAACTTATGTGAAAATTTCCGATAACCATACATAATACAATTGCATATAACACAATTTTGAGCAATTTAATAAAATGTAGCGCAGATTATTAAATGATTATTTCAAATTTTTACTTTTTAACTTATTTTTACAAATTATAATGTTTAATAGATTAACCATTTTCATATTAATTTTTAACAACGCAACCAACCAAATAAAGTATATAAAGTTTCAAAAATCACCACGAAATGTTCTTAACAAATAACCACAGATGTAATATAAATAATTTTCATGCGAAATAACAATAATAAATACAATAAATTATAACTATAAATAAACTACGAATATTTTAACAATTAATAAATTACTATATGTATAAATAAATAATCAAACAATCTGAGAAAGAATCCGACCTTTCTCGTTACGTGCTGGGCCCCGAACTGTCTCTCGTTGCTCTTAGTCGGTCGAGCAGTCGAAAGATCCGAATTTTCGGGAATTAACCCGTTTGTGTCTAGAGATTTTTAATCTCTATGCTACAAAAATTTACACTTTAATTATTTCATTTTCTGATAACATATAACATTGTAATCTATATATTTTTGCACCATCTGAAAGTAGAGGTTTCAACGAGAAAAAAGCTCACCGATTTTTTTAAAAAAATCAGATGTTTTGACGTGAGAATTTTCGATTGAAAATTAGTGTGTTTTTTCGATGTTAAGTCATTATAAAGTGAAAAAATGAATATTTTTAAATAAAAAGAATTACAGTGTGTTTGGGACATTAAAAGGTAAGTTTTCACCAAATTTCGTGTAAAATATTTTTTATAAAAGAAAAAAATAAAAAACTAAAAACTTGGTTATCGGAATTTTTCACATAAGTTTTGAGATTATGTGAAAAAAGTGTTAGCACAAAAAATGTAGATCTACTTATTATCTACAACTTTGCTATTTAACTTTTATCCATAGGAGTTGTAGTTTTGTTGAAAATTGAAATAAACCGTTTCTACCCTTAAACCCCACCCCACCCCCCACTTTTCTACTTCCACATCTTAGATCAACCGTTTTATTTTTCCTTTAATTTTTGTTATATTCTCTTCCTTTTCTAATGAGTTTCATCCTACTATAATTTTAGTTACAGTATCTGTATTTTCAGTGAGAATACATTATCACTAGTGAAAGTATATTTTAAAATATCTAAAACTGTAAAACTTCGCGATGTCAGTATTATTAATAAGCATTATTTATCGCAAAGTTTTACACATTTAAGATATTTGGTTTACTATTTATTTTTAGATATTTGAAACTATATTCTCCCGGAAATACAGATTCACTGTAACACATATACATGAAAAGTAATGTATAGACTTTTTTGTAAAAGTATATTATTAATATTAATAAATGATGTATATTTTCGGTTACACGGTTTTACGTAACAAAGTTTACTTTTCGATTTACACGATTTTCAAAGGAACTTAACTTCCGTGTAAGCCGGGTGTATATTGGTGTAAAAGGTTTAACTAACGAGGAGTAACAATAATGCTCTACAATATTTTTAGTACTTACCTATTATATTAATTTACATTGTTACATTGTGGTGGTGTTATAACATTTTTTTGAAATCTATAAGTGACCAAAAGACTATTTTTTTGTATTGTTATAGGAAATGGCTGATTTGAGATTTCACTGTTAACAGCCAGATCTATGATCGTTTTTACTCTGATTTAAGTGTAGAATATTTAATGTGAACTAGCTTAATTGCTTAGTGGAACGGAAGCGACCGTTCGTATGTGTAAGTCTTATACAGTAAGTCTTATTAAATTCGAATTTAATTCCTAAAAAAATTAGTTAGTATAAAGAAAATGTAGTAGTTAGTAGTAATAAAAATGAGTTTAAAAAAAATTCTGCGACGAAATATAGGCACCTATACGGTTTTTGCATACAAAATAGTTACTGGAAATAAAATTAGGTTGAAATTGATTTTTTGTTTTGTGTTTGAATGCTTTGCGATGAAAAATAAGAAATTTAAATAAATTTTGAGATTTATATGTTGACGTGAAAACATTATAAAGAATACTTAATACTACTTGATATGAAAAGGAGTACCGTAAATAGATAATCCTAAAGGCTTACTAAAGCAGCCAGTGGCGGCGGCGAGTTTGCAATATGTTCATGTAGGCGACTTGTTACTTAAATAAAAAGCTGTGAACTCAAATAGGTACATATGAAATGAAGTCATTGGTTCGGACAGGTCGGTAATAAAATGCGCGTGTAATTGAGGCGGGAACCGAACCCATGCCGCGACCATTACAAACTAGTTCTTTACCATGTGAGCGCCTTATTATTCCTCACACATATGTGAAAAGTACCTTAGTATTTTTTTATCGAGATTATTTTTGTATGTGTACAAAACTAGAAAGTTTGTTGTATCATAAATTAGCAAGTGTGAACACTATAAGTATCGTAATTGTGCTATTCATATTCATGGAAATAAACTTTGATCCAAGTCCGACGAAACAAATTATCAAAATATTTTTTGATCCACCGACCGTTGCATTTTGGTTTATTTTTCATTTTACTGTTTCGTTTCAAAAACTGTTTAATTTTTACTTATCCTCTAATCATTGAAACGTAAATATTAAATGGATGGAATTACGCAATAACGTCTTAACCAATAATATTAGAAATTCCAGATCTTAGCGATTATTTTTTTTTTTGTCAATTTCGTCTGTTAGTCTGTTATTTTCGTCTGTCCCGACAATTAGTAAACTTTTTAATTTAAAATTTTTATTTTTTGCAATTACCTATTGTTATTTTCTAAAAAAGAGAAGTACGAAATATTAGAATATGAAAATATGGTATATCCTTGGCACAACATACTTATGACTAAATAAAAAAAGGAAAAAAGCAGTTAATTTGTATTTGTGCAAAGGGTTTTTGGCTAATTCTCATGAAATCTTGAAATTCCTGTCCTAGCAGTTTTTAGAATAAACCTAATAAACCGACTTAGGATTTTTTTTTCGAAAGAACATCATCAATGCTAAAAATGTTGGTAATAACTTTGGGATTGTACGGGCATTTGTGAGGAATAATAAATATATAGTACTCTGAAAATCATTCCCTCACTATGTTCCAAACTCCAGATTAGAACATTGTCTAAAGTTTTTATTGAGAAGTTCTTAAAAAATCCGTTTGTAACTATGACTTGTCTATTGTAAATACAACAAATTTTCAAAATTTCTCTGAATTTAGGATCATAAGTCATCAACAACTTGTCTAATGTTCACTCAACACTTGTCCCATGAAAAATAATCATTCCCTCACAGCATTACCAACAATCGATAAATAGTTATATTTTTGAGGACTTTGGTAACACTCTCATTAGTTTTTGACAGTTGGTAGTACGGTTACTTGTTCGGAATAGCGAGTTGACTTCAAGTTTGTTAAAGTAATTGTTCGAAAAAGATTTCATTGCAATATTTTAAAGATTACATTTTATTTAATCATTCCCTCACAGTGAAGAATAAAAAAGGTAATTATAATATTTCAATTTCGATGACGTACGAAAGTATGTTTTTAGAGGTAGAAAGCGTAGCAAAAAGCTAGCTGGTAACGAACGGTTATGTTGCGAGATTTTTTTGGGTTATGATTTGTTTTGTCATTCCCTCACCGTCATTTCCTCATTTTGATTAAAAGTGAGGAGATGATGAGTTATGAGGTAATGACTTTCAGACTAGATCGACTCGGTTTTCGTACATCTTTGCTAACAGAAACTTTTTAATTTGTAAGTTAATATAACCTAGTATATTTCAAAATATATTTAAAAAATAAATAATACGATTTCATATGAAAAATAAATATAATCATCATTTCCTCACAATTAAATCGTCAAAATTCATTTATTCTGGGGACCACGATATTTTTCACTTCTAGTAAGATAAATAGTACAAATTTAAAAGCAAATGAAGATGAATTAATTTATATATTTTTCATTAATTTATTGATAGGTAATTTCGAGATTTCATGAGAATTGCCCTTTTATTGAATGGTATTACGCGATAAGGCCTTAACAATAAAATTTAAATTAGACTTTGGAATTTTTAAACATTACTTATATCATTTTATATTTAAATGTTTTATAATTTTAGTTTTGTTTGCAATTAAAATTTCTTTTACAGTGAAAACTAGTTACGAAAAAAGACAATAATCAAGTAATTTTCCAAATGGTTGATACTATTCAAAATTCATTTAACCCATCTTTTGTTTCAGTTACTTGTATTTTAAAATTCAAGTTCTAGTGCTGCACTAATGCCTAGGCCCGTGAGGCCGTGGACTAGGGCGGCATAGTCTAAGACGGCATTCGACAAGTTGAAGGCGTAAAAATATAAAATAAATTAAAAATAGATTTGGATTTGCTATGTACTGACAGAAAAATTTAAGTTAAGTTTAAAGGTCTAACTTATATTTGAAATAATTTTAACTTTATTAAAAGTTGAAATGTTATTGTTTTGATGTTTTATAAGTTGGCTTAAAACTTTAATAAAATCTCATGTGCATGTGTATTCCGTTCGTTGTATATGCTAACCTTTTAAATACTCCTAATTAGTTAATTACATCCTATGTCAAAACCTCTGAATATTATCTATAACACACTAAACTCTTTTTATCTCGAAAATAAATGTGTCAATGTGTGCTACAGTTAGAGGGTAATTTTTCCAGGATTATTTTTGTTCCCGGGAAACGGGAAATTAAAAAATGAATTTCCCGGGAAATTTGAAGCATATTAAATTTGAGGTAGAAATTTTGAAAGTTTTAGGGAAAAATTAAATAAATGTTGTTTTTGAAAAAAAAAAAATAACTTTAAATCAAAAATAAAATTAATACAGTAAGATATAATATATGTATACCTTATCAATCCAAATATCACATAAACATAATTATTTTCATTTACTTATTTAGAAAATAACATTTTAAAAACGAGAGACAATTAAGGAAAAAGTCGCTAAAAATGATTTTATCTTGAAACAAAAATTGGATGACACAGAAGGTTTGTTCCAATCATCCAGTCATGGTGATCACAAATACCACCAACAGACAAAGAGCAAGACAACATTGCCTTGCCCAAGAGACAAGAACTGAGATCTGTGAAGAACAGTTTCAGTTTAAAACCGCTCGACCGCATTAGGCCGAGAGTCGACCCATGTCCGTATATTTTCGAGACAAGCGCTTATATCGACACTGTTTTGTCAATGTGTAAGCACTGGTTAACCGGTTTGTAACTCAAGCGAACTTGTCACTTTATGTTCTTCACTCACTCTTATCTCTTGGTCAATGTTTTCTTGCTCTTCGTCTATTGGTCAATGTTTGAACATCACTAGAAGGACAATTGGAACCAGCCGAGAGAATACATTTTATATACCGATGCAGGACGTTTTGGAGCCACTGATGTTTTAAATGAGAAACCGAAGATTGATATAACAAACCCACCCCCGCAAAGTCTTAGGACCACGGTACAGTGGAGCGAAACCCCCTCGTGAGAAAACCTCCTGCGTCAAAACGTGCCGCGCCAAAACGCCGGCGCCAAAATGTTACGTACCGATAATATACCCCCACATATAATGTAGGAGCTATAGTCATTCAAGCATCCACTTTCTTTTGCAGATTTGTTGTAATATTTCAGCGTTTACATAATGGCATTTTATAATTTTTAAACGTCACGTAAATAATTAATTTTTTAAAGAGATTTTTTGATTTATAAATTGATGAATGCTGATTTGATGAGTGCGTTAATATTATGTTGATTATGACATTTTATATTTTTTACGACTATTACAGTTAACTAAACAAAGATTTTGGTATCGGTATTGCAATTGAAATGAAAAATAATTTTTTTTTTCCCGGGAAATGTTTAGTTTTTTCCCGGGAAACGAGAAATAAAAATTGACGAGTTTTCCCAGGAATTCCCGGGAATAACCCTCTAGCTACAGTTATCAAAAGACTGATATTGATTTACAAAGAGTACCTAATCTTGATATGACAATTATAGACATTTTTGTTATTTAAATTTTAAACCATCGCTAATGTCCCTAGAGGATAAACGATTCTAGGCAAACAAAAAAAGGCTAGTTGAGTTTAAAGTTTCCTAAATTAAAAACATAACATCAAAAAAGGTAACAAGTGTTTTAAGAGTTTTAACAGTGATTTAAGGAGTTTGTAGGGAACTTGGTACCCGCTAAGAATTTAACTTTTGTTTTCTATCGACGCTAACAACCCCGAATTTTCTAACTCTAAACTATTTTGGCATTAATGATTTTGATAATTATTTTATTAATTACATACCATGTTGTGGTATTATTATAACTTTTGTGTTTAATATAAGTAATAATCTATAGGTATATATAAAAATTGAATAAGCTGGTTAGGTCCTTTTCTTATAAAAATAGCACCTAATTATATAACATTATATCCACGTAGTGGCGCAGCGGTTAGATCTATTGGGTCTCCGATCCATGTGTAAGCGTTACTGGGTTTAACTCCTGTGGAATCCTGAATATTAAGATATTTAATTATAATAATACGATTAATTGTCCCACAGATATTTTCTGTGATTATACAGTCGTGATATGACAACGATTTAAAACACAAAAAAATATGTATTTCATTTTATTTAAAAAAGTTTAATTTTTACATGCTTATACCTAGAAATTGAAAAGGTTTCTTAAACTAATTAAGTCACTACACTCATAATAAGCGATAAATTTTTTTACTTGAAACTTTTTTAAAATGCCGCTTCAAGTTATACATAAATGTTGAAATAATATTATATGAAAGTATTTAGAAGGCCGTATGTGTCAGTAGTAGAAAACATAAATAGTAATTAAGTAAAATGAAAATACTAAATTTAATGATCTGATGTTTAAAATCTCAATATTTATACAATGTTTATTAATAATAAATAACGATGAATTATTCAAAGTCGTTTCACGTTTTTAATATTGATAAGAAACTTTAGCTGGGTGTATTTCAAGGATAATTTCAGCAGCACGATCGGTTATATTTTTAGAATATACTACAAAGGTATATACATTTTCGATAAATAACTAATTTTTTGATCTTAGAACTTAACATATTAAAATTTAAATATTTAGGTCATTTCAATAACGCTCAATCATAAAAAATCTGTAAATTTGTATTCCTATACCTATGTATATATACATATATATTTACCTAATATGTGTTGAGTGAAATAAAATAAAACTCTCGAGTAAAAAAACGACAAGTTCTTTATCATTTTGAATATTAATGAAGTATGCTTTTAATTTATTATGTTAATTATTTATAAAAATAGTTGTAAACATAGACATGTTATGAAGTTGTTTGAAACTACATACTACTGAGCCATAGGTACTCGTCGCGTCGCGTTCATCTACAGCTGGAGTTCAAGTGGATACGATAATCAGAATCCGATCTTATTTACTCTCGAGAAAAAGATCTGATGTTTTTAAATGTATAAAGTGTAGACATATATACCAACATATACCTATAAGAATCTAAAAAAGCGATAATAACGAAGCAAGTTTTCTATGATTTTCTTTCTTTTTTTTGTTTACGTTTGCAGGAACAAATTATGTAGATACAGAATACTTTATTTATTCATATTTTCCAGTTTCAATTTCCATTACAATGCACTGCGTTGTTATTGACCTCTCATTTAGTCATAAGTATGCTAAGTATGCTACTGTCTTTCACCTATATACATATAAATTAATATACTGAAAATGAACAATCTAAAACAATACCATAAACGTAATAAATAACAAAACTAAATGAAACATAAACAAAATCAACAGGGATGCAATTATACGAACGGTAAAAAATGAATCAAACATTTTAATGGTCCTTACTCTTGAATATTTTTCTACGGCTGTCACAATTATAATTTATAAAAACAAATAATTGAGTCGAAGATTTTGTGGTCATTAATATAAACTCAAGAGAACTTCTTTAAAATCAAATCGAATATATCAAAATTGTAATTAAAAAAGTAGAAGTTCGTATACTTATACAATATGTGTATGGATGGATGAAGGAGAAATCTCCTGCTGCAAATGTTGAAACAGCTCCAAACACGGATAAATAATCCTGGATCGAAATGTTAAACGCAGATGGGTTGCTGTAACCAGCACCCGATTAATGAGAAAGACAGAGACATCTCCGCGTAAAGACAGATTTTTTACATCTTACTTCCACACAATTTGTAATCGTAATCATGTGAATAATAATGATAATATAAGCACGACTATCAACAGGTATTTTTCAAATTTGAATCCCGCCAGGTGGCACAGGTGTGCAAGGAATGTGTGTTCTTCACTGTTTCCATGTTACTAGCATATTACTAACATGTTAACACTTACTGTAAAAACCTCAATCATACCACCAACATCCGAAACGTATCTTCACCACGGACACGGACCACATCTTTATTATGAACATATACCTGGCCAACCGATTACCCTCCACATGAAATAATATATATTATTTATATCAAAGCATAACAAACGATACTAAGCAGTTGAAACTACACGCCGGGAAACACCTGGTGAGTTATACGGAATAGAACAACTACATTCGGCGATCTTCATTTAAATATTGGAATTTAAAACTTGCAGTCACGATCATCGTTTCATTTCGTTCCGTTTTTAACTTACAATCATCGCGTTAATATTCTTGTATTCCCTAATACGTTTGCCATTGCTGTTAAAAACAATATTTCAAACTAATGTTTATAAGGTTTTTCTTATATTTCCCATTCAAAGAAACGCAGAGCGAACACATAACGTTTATATTTATATTCAAATATGAAATATGGCTTAATTAATTTTATCTTACCATATTTGTTATCACCTTCTCATACTTCTATTTACTATACAAATTAAAATAGGTTACAAAACACCGTTATAATATATAAACTCATTTTTTAAAACAAAACAAAAAAATATATAAATATCTAAATTTAGCAAATATGATTTTTAACTTAACTTTATATAAATGTAATCAAAATTTATTGTAAATACTTATTGACTACTACATCTTTCTTACTTTAAGGGGGTATTCTAGTCTAGGAATTTGAAAAAACGAAAAAAATATTTTTTCATAATACGATAGTTTATTTATTCAAAAATATCTCCCTAAAAGTATTTTTCAAAATTCAAATTGTTTTCGAGGTAATAGTTGTTTTAGTGTCGTGGCAACTAGACCGGTTGAGGCTTAACGTAAAACTTTAAACGCGTTTTTCTCGAAACTACTTTTTTCGATGCGGTAGCCATAATATCTCAAGTTCTAATCAGCCGATTTTACACACATTTTTTAAATATCTCTCTATCGCATGACCCAACAAAAAATGAAAATTTGAAATTGATAATATTTTTTAAAAATTCGACAAAGTTAAAAAATGAGTGAAAAAATTGACCTTTATTTTTGAGTAGCCGCCATTTAATGAAAAAAAATTTTTTTTTCAATTTTTCATGCGTTAGCGACATTTGTACTTATCAAAAATCCATCATTGTTTTATTTTTCAAATGACCACAAGTGTAGAAATCATGGCGACGAGGACACGGCCTTTTTTTTCCCTCTACTTCAAAGACGCATAAATCAATGAAAAAAACAAATTTTTTTTTTGAAATTAATTTTGTGTTTTCTCTAAATATAAATAAACAAACGATAAAAAATTGGATACTAAAAATATCAAATGCTTATATTTTATCAATTGCCAAAAAACGCTCGAAATTCGGGCCTCTAGACTAGAATACCCCCTTAGCTTGATAGTTAAAAATCCCAACAGGAACATTAAAAATGTTTGTTAAACGTTTATCAATCTACCTACTTACTTATAAGACGAAACATGTGCTTTATAAATCTAACTATAGCAATTAGTAAATAATATACTTTTATCTTAAGAGATAATTAAGAGGACATAATTTATTATCTGACAGTTTTTTACAGTCAACTTCAGAGTTTAATTTCTTCCTTAAAAAATAAAATAGTATAAGTAATGTGTAACATTTACACCAGAACAGCACTGCTTATAAAAAAAAGATATTTTCATATAGGTCAATCTCCAATCAATCTCCAATTTACAGGCTGAAAGTGATTGTTTTTCGATGTATGACACCCTATTTTGCAACTGTCAAGTTGCTACTATATGTAGAATGTTCCATACTATTGTAGCTTATACCCCCCATTTGAGATAACGTATTTAAATCTAAATTAAACTAATACAAATAATAATAATTATTTCAAAAGAACCACGCTTTCCACAGAATTTTCACAGAAACTAGATAGTTTTCCAAAATGATAGATATTCTGAGTGTAACTCCGAAATTTTCGCCCCGTCTTTATACTACTGGTTTTCAACCATTGTACCGTAGCCTCATTGAGTTGCCGTGAAATTCTTGAAGTGTGCTGCTAAATTTTTGAAATTCAAGCAATAAAAACTATGCGATTCTGCATTTGATAGGTATCATTAGCACTTAATTAAATCTGCATTATTTTGTCTTTGTTGAGCGTATACATATATTATTTTATTTTACAATGAAAATTATTGCCGTAAACTATTTCATAGAATAATAGAAAATGAATATTTTTTATTAAACTTATCCAAAATTTTGATATTTTCAAGAGTATAAAATTTCCATAACAAAATGCATATATAGATATTAGATTGCGTTCATTATGCTTCATATAACGGGGGATTATTAGCTATTCTACAATAATCGCTCAATTTTCCGAGGTAAAAAGAATTCAATATTATGTTTTTTTAAAATCTTAGACCTTTTCATACAAAATTTTATTTACATTTGTTCAACCATTTATGCTGAAAGAAATTACTTATCCCACAAAACCGTACACTTTTCTACTTTACTTCACTTACTTTACCTTCTTACATTTTTAGGAAAATCTATTTGATTGCGCTCATTATTTTACAAACTATCTTCATACAATAAAATTTGCTGACTTCTAAATTCGTACCTACGTGTCAATCAGTGTAAGCCAATGAATAAGTATTAACATTTAAAACTATCCCACAGCAACCGTACATTTTCCTTAATTAAAAGTTTCTACTTTTATTTTGCTTATGCCAGTATTACTTACCCATCATTGGATGGGTTAGTATAGCTACCGTACAGGAGTTATTATGTACATTGTATACCTATACAGATAGATACTTATATCATATATTAAACTTTACCATTTGTCCAACCAAAAAGTTTCTATAAATCTATCGTTTATCTATTTGTCTTTTCGTTTAGTGCCGATTATCATGATTTTTCGATTATCTAGGACCAGCTGCTTTGACTACTGCAGAGGTTATTTCGAGACTGTGTGGTTTTGCTTTAGAGTAAGTATAGGTTTGGCTGTTTGGTCAGAGATCTTACTAGATCCAACACATCGCTCCTACTTCTACAATTTAGACAGGCCGGAGGAGGGTTCTCCTGAATATTTTTGGTTGTGATTTTTTTACTGTTTGAAAAATTATAAAATATTTATTGAGACTGTTTGGTTTAGAATAAAATGCTGATGTTATAAACTTTTAGTCAGTAAAAAAATTTCTTTACTTGTTAATATATTAAAGAAGTCAATAGGCTTTATAAAGATATACATATGTTTAGAGTTTTAAAGTTTAATTGAAAATTCCTTCTTGATGTTATTAGTCTTATATCAGCGTATCGTTGTGTTAAAGTCTTGATGTGGCTGTACGAATGAATTTTTCGATGAAAACTTATGTTAAATTGAAAAAAATAATGTTATTTGACAGTAATTTTTTGTAACGTTAGTATATTGTATACCTTCATTTTCAATAACTTGAATAGCCAATACTTTACTAATTGACGATTGCAGATTATTCAAAACTTAAAATTTTTGAAGAAACCACGTATATAAGTAGGTAGTAGGTACCTACTCGTACATATATCTTTCGACTAAAAGTGTATAGGTACATGTACTCGTATACAAATGTATATTATCTTCACTGTGTAATCTGTGATAGTGTAAAGGATTTAAACTTAAAGGTCGTCAAATTTTTACCTTATACCTTAGATTTATAATATCTTTGATTCTTAAAATGAAGAAAACAGCGCTTCATTGCCCTCCCTAAAAAGCACCATAAGTTATTGCATTGTATTTACTCAATATCATTAGTTGTGATAGTCGTAATATAGTAAAAACTACTAAGTATAGCAACTATATTATGGTTGCTTTCCATTTACACCAAAAGCGATCGCTGTGTAACGCAGTGTTCGTATATGCGCTTTCCATTTAAGACAAAGTCGAACACGGCTGTACGCTGCGCGACACTAGAAAAAGCCGTGTTTCACCGTGTTTTGCCCAGGATTACCAACACAAAAGAGAAGAATTCTCTTCTCTGCCTATGATTCCCTATGCTTATTAATTATTTAGGTTCTTCAGGTTGGTATTAAAAAACCCAAAAATGCAGTCTAGTATTTGCTCTAGTCGCTCTAGTATTATTTTGAGATAACTCTGTTTCAATTTGCAGTGTTTCGCAGAGTAACGCAGCGTCGCTCTGTGTTAATAAATGGAAAGCAACCTATATCATACCTATGTCTAACAAATTATATTCCAAGTATCGTAATTATTTAAAATATGTATCTTGATATATCTGTTTAGTAAAAACTATTTCTGCAATTAATTAATAAAATTAATAAAGTATCTACCAAAATGGTTCTATGAATAATATAATACCTATTTTAATTTCAACATCGTTAATTAAACAAATTTTAATTGCAAAGTTAGAACCAGAACCAAAGTTATAGTTCATTCAATGTTTAAACAAATAATTCGTACCTATATTATAATATTATTAATTCCGATTTGATAGTTCTTTCTTAATTTGTCGTAATACGTTCAAATTAACTATGCCAAATTTTTCAACCCCCCAAAAGTTTTTTTCTAATTCTATTAAAGTGAAAAGTTTGTTTTCAATAATAGCAACTGTTTATTTTGAAGATTTAAAAAAGACATTAAAGAAATGTACAAATAACATTTCCGAATTTTTCCACATCTTTTGAAATTATTTCTGGAATTGTGTATTTATTTGTAAGAATGCAGAATTCAAACAATCATTGAAAAGTAAATATCTATATCGCTTTATCCGCTTATAAATAAACAACTTGGTAACTGAATAAACTATGTATTTGTTATCCAGTGAACTCGGGGGAACCCTTCTTGGGCGATTATTGTCGGCATATGTGCAAAGCTACCCGTTTGACAGCCCTCATTTTAGTCGTTAAAACATCATACGAAATTGTACTGTTAATTGAACACTACTCATATCAATGCCAGGGGTGGCTGCATAATATTTATATGCATAAGTGAGTAAAAAAAAAGTATTTATTTAAAAAAATTACTTATTCTATCATTTAAAAAAAAATGAAAAAAAGTTTGACTTAATCTACTTTTTTGTCAAATATTCCTCATTATAGTATTTACCTATTTTTTATAAAGTATTTTTTGTTAGTTCCGTCCTGCCTTATCCTTATTTTGCTGAACAATATTTACCCAAATGCCAATAATGTCATCGTGTTTGCATAGAGGTTTGTACGATATACAAAAACGTGTATAGTAAATGAGCTTATGAGGAATTAGCCATAATACATAAGTCCGAAGATTGTACGAGAAAATTGGTTAAAAATCAACATGGGAGTTCTTTACATTCAATAGGTAGACGGCTTTAAGTGTCTTCAAAATGGTTTATTTTGAAATTTGCAGATGGATTATCGGATCACTGGGTTATTTTTCGTTAAAGATGTCCCATTTATTGAAAAACTGTAAAGCGCATCTCATTTAAATTACTCAGTGGGGTGGACAAACGATCCAGTTATGTGTAGTGCTTTAGAATTTAAGAATTAGGAAAGAATAGGTTTTTGAGTTTTCTATTAAATATTATTTTTTAAATCAGTAGTCAAAGATTCAAGTAGATTTAAATGTTTTAACGATTTTTTTTTTCTAAATCTTAATGGGTTTTAAAAACTTTACAAATGTAATTAGGTTTATGAAAATTTTTAACATAAACTACTAGTTTTCAAATGGTCGAAAAAAAATATTTTTATGTCTACTTAAGATTGTTTTTTTTTTGTTTTTTTGATTGATATAAGTAATAATGTTATGAAAAGGTTTTATTAATTTTAGTTACTATTGATAAGTGACTACATGATAAATAGTTTACGATAGATACCTTATATTTTTCATTATTAACTAAATACATGAAAGCTATATTATATGAAAGTACATTTGTAATGGAAACTATTTTTTAAATTAGTTATGAACCTATTTATTAGTTTATTTTCATTCAGTAAATCGATTTAAATGTCTTGATTGAAATTGTATTTTCTAACCATAAATATGCTTACATATTCCACAAATTTCCTAATAACTCATTTTCGTAATAAATAAATCAAATATACGAGGCACAGTAAATATAATGCCATAGTTTGTTTTCTTCACTTAATAAAAAATTAATAAGAAAACTATTCTCTGGCTATATCAATAAGATAATGATAACAAATATATGATAGTATTTGCATGCAATGTTACTTTAAACTAAATATACAGAATATGTATAAACTGAAATAAGAAGTAGAGACAAAGCATTTTAAAAGCACTCAATTACAATTGATTTTCTACGTTTCCTCTTTATCTTGAAACGACTCGTGATAAAGTTATGACTTGAATAATAGACAAGTTATACTCATCTTTTAATCATATATAATTGATGTCGAATTGTTCCGTGACAGTTGACACCTGGATCGTTCACACGGTCTCTTGACCAAAGCTTGATCGAATAGACATGTGGACATTGCGGGCGAGTTTGTATTTGATCGCATGATCTATTTATTAGAGAGCTCGACAATTGTAGGGACATATTAGAGGTAGGTTGGTTGATACTCTCATGTATGTAATAGGAATGCGGTTTGTATAACAATAAAGTGATGTAACCAAGTCTTGTATGATATCATTATTTCAAATATACCTACAATTTCGATTTACCTAACTACGTTATGATTACAGACTACAGTTCTCGAAACTTAACTGACGATGTTGTTAAACTGGCAATGGTTAAAATCTTGTAAATGTTTTGTTCGGTGAAAAGAGGAAAATTTTCAATTTGCAATAATTATTTGTAATAATTTACCTACCTAATTTTAAATACTATAGGAAGATACTTGTTACTAACATAATAACACGATAACACTTTGTTTAACGTTAGAGATGCATTCCTCGAGAACGTTATACGTTAATCAAATCAACGTAAACGGGGTCATGTGGTTTTTTGCGTTTTTCGCTCATTTAATTAATAAGTTAAATTATATTTAATTATACAAGCTTATTACTTAACTATGTCAATATAGTTTACCATAAAATAAAAGTAACAACAACTTCAAAAATATATTAGCTGACCCGCACATAATATTGTCTTATAAAGACATGACTTGTTGAAATTGGTGCGTGGTTCTACTCTTCTGAAATATACTAATGTACGTATTTTATACAAAAAAAGGTTGATACGCTGGCTATCCATGCTTTTTCACACAGACAGTGACAGTCACCTTATCGGCGTGCTAGCTTTATTTCATGCCGTACACATGTTTGATTTAAAAAAAATTGTTGTCTGTAAAGTCGGTTTACGTACGATAGTTTTACGTGATAACATCATAAAGAAACATCGATGAAAAATTGCATACTTTTATGAATTGAATTGAATTATTATCACTAAAGGGTCATTATTTTTCTTAATAAAAAGAAGGAGTTAATTGAAAGTTTACAATTGTTTCAGAATGAAATCAGACTGAAATTTATGAAGGAAATCAATTTTAAATCTTATTAAGTAAATTGAAAAACACAAAACACGTTGTCTAGGATTCAACATTTGCCTCTCTATCGCTTGTATCGCGTTCTCACTTGCACGCACAGCCTCAAATGGAACATGACACTTTTTCAGACTGGCTGTCGTAGTTCATCAATTTATAAAACATTATCACGTCAAAAAAAATTGAATTCACCATTACATTAAATATTTTTTTCAAAATTTCTAATAAAAGAAAAAATATTGAAAAAGTTGAAAAAGGTACCGGAATGCGTTGCGGCTGCGAAAAAAAAAAATAACGGAACGCCGTTCCGGTGTGTTCCGGCCTCAATAACCACTGAATGAACGAATTGCAATTCATTGCAAAGAAATGGAATCATTCGCATCACTTCAAAATATGACGAAGATAATTTATATGAAAACATCCAACGAACAATTTTAGAGGTAATAAGAACTATTAATGTTTATTATCTTTTAGTTTCACTAGGTAATTCAGAAATAGCAACAAATTCTATCAAAGTATTTAACTTTACTGAAATTTGATAATATGCAATTAGAAATATTGTTGTTCTTAAATTCATTTATTATGACGGTTGGATATTTTGTCGGGGGATAAAAACGCGTATTACCATATATAACATACTGCACCGTAAAACAGTGTAAAGAAGATGTAGCATCGTTATTTTTATTTTATTTATCTTATATTAGGTGGGTGTTTTTATATTAATGTTTTATATTAAGTTAAGAATATCTTTGTTATTTAGCTTTATCTTCTAACTGACCTAAGGAAACAGCTGAGTTTGTTTCCAATGCATCAATTTTCATAGACGTTTTAGGTCTTTGCTGCAGTACTTTCAGAGGAAAGATTTCCAGATCAACATTTTTACAACTAACGTTGCGCTTTTCAATCGGTCACAGTATTAGTTCCAAATGCTTTGTTTATACTGCATAGGTATACAGAGTTTGCAGCAATTTTACCTAGTTTACACTCTTATCAGAAAATAATACGAATAGGTATAAGTATCTATAATAAACCTTCGAAATGACCCTTATGAAAAATGTGCAATGACAATCATTTAAACTATCTTCATCCTTTTTTTATTCCTGACATTTGCCATCTCCATCCAATTCATAAGTTAATGTACCTGTTTCATATTCGGAACTTCATATTTTTAAAAATAATAATTCATCAGACTCTACAGTTTTCTGGGAAATACTTTATCTACCTTTGCCCAAGAATTTTTTAATCATGAAGCTCTTATCGAGCGTTTAGGCTTTTATTCACTATTCATACTTTGCGTTAAGAAAGCTGTTTTTGAATTATTCTTTGTTCAACGAAAAAGTGTATTTTATGGCTCTACAATTTCACTATTTAACATTTTAATGATAAGTTTTGAAAATGTTTTAAAGTTAACCCGTAATATTATTATGATATGCAAAACAAACACTAGAAAAACTATAGTTAATTACAAAACGCCCGTAACAAAAATTAAACCAATTCAGCATTTGCAAACCACTCATTATTACAGAGCTCATATAGATAATTTAAATGCAACTTTTGATTTAAAATTTAAATCAACTTTTGTTACATAATATAATATGATTTTTTTCGCGTGCAGTTTTTAAACAGATACCTATCCATTTGAGTTATTCTTTATGTCAGTATTTCTTGGTTTGTACTCAGCATCGGATATTTTATCGCTGAATTAATTACTTTTATATCAAATTGCATTTCTCTGCTAGACTGTAAAATGCACATGTGATTTATTCATTTGTATAAACGTAATGTAATTATATTTTAAATGCAAACTCAAAACGTCTTAAACACTATCAAATATAAATAAATTATCTAGAATTTTTAAACACAGCAACTTGAACAAATCTAAATCTGAATAATCAGCATTGAATATAAAATAAATTGCCAAGGAATCGAATACAGTAAACAATACTATTTGATATTCATGCAAGAACGTTGTGTCTAATTAAAACTTGTTCATCGCATCATAAATAATATAAAACCCGCATGGTCACGCAAAGAGGCGGCACCGAACTGTAGAAAATATTTTATATGTTATTATAATTTGTTTTTATGTCAATAAAAAGATGTCTGTAAATTACTCTTTATAATGTATATAAATATAGGATTCAAAAATTCGATTTGAAATATTTAATTTGAAATAAATTTTGTTAATTTAATTCCCAACGTTTATATCTTCTCTAAATATATACATACTTAGATATATTTTAAATAATAATGTAAACTTTGACTTTTTAGAGGCATAGTTCGTATATAGATAAGTTCTTAATCTAAATCTAATTATAAGAATGTATATTAGGTATGTAAGTCTGTATTTTGTTGATACCATATACATACATATATAATATGTACCTACTATGCTTAATACCTATTATCTTGTAGTTACACCTAATTATATATCGGAGATAAAACTTCTGGTGTGCTTTGAGTCAGATAGTGGCGATTGATTCGCCATCGAGCGTAGTTGTGGTCACTCGTCGGATTTGGAAACACTCGGGACCAATGGAGAAAGTGAACGTGTCAGAATTATCAGTCAGTGAAGCCAGATCGTGGATTTCTTTACCCCCACTTAGCAGGACATACGTCATAAATTGAGGAGAAAAATGTCCCTTCCATATGACACGGATATACACGGATAGGTAATACACACTTACAAAGCGTTGTATGGGTGTTGTTTTACCTATCCATGTCATATCCGTGTCATATGGAAGGGACATTTTTTTCCTCAATTTATGACGTTTGTGCTGCTAAGTGGGGGTAAAGAAATCCCACGATCTGGCTTCACTGGAGTCAGTCTGTTTTGGGATATGGATCGAGAGATGTACCGCGAATTCACTGTCTGGCTTAACGCGCACCGTTGCAACCGATTTTGAATGTCCATTATTGATGTCAATACTCGAATGTTATTTTGATTATTGAATTTGTTGATCATTGTTAAATAAAAAATGTTATGACGAAGAAATTGTTTCTACACGAAAAGGCTACAACCGTCACACTAAACAACCTAGCGCTCCGACATATATATATATAGTTAGTTATTTAAGATTCCATTAACTGCTGCGGTTATTAGTGACCTATTTATTAGGAACCTAAATCTGAAAACTCATGAAAAAAATTAGAAATTATTAGAATTCGACCCCGGACTATTAGCCTATACGGTAAACTTATAATACCTACTTACGTACTTATATATAAAAAAAATTTAAGTTAAATAATACTTATAATGTTAAATTTATAAGTACTAATTAATAATTACAAATAGATATTCATTTTGTAATATAGTTCCATCTGTCTATATCGACGGAATCTCAAGCCAGAGATGACCAAACTGCAGATCGCATGAGGACCATTTTTTAACATTTTTGGGGCTTGCGAGATTGGTCTCACTTTTACAGAATATAATATCTTAATTTATAAAAGTCAAAGTAGTGAGCTAATATAATTTTTATTACATTATAATATTAATCATATTTCCCAATGAAAATAAAACCGTACGTGGAATGTACGTGAGACCAGGGTCACAATTAACAAAAATTGCATTTTTATTGTACTCTCTTAAATCAAAATAGTGACTTTTGACTATCAAATAGCGACTATTCAATATTTAGTAGTGAAAAGTATACCACTATTTGAATTTAGTGGTCTACCCTGCACTGCAAAAATAGTGAATAGTCACTATAGTCACTATTTCGATTTAAGAGAGAGGTACCTCCTTTGGGGCTAGAATTAACAGCTCAGAAGTAAGTACGATATTAACGTATTGTTATACCAACTAATATAAAAGAAAACAAATATGTGAGTGGCACAATTTTTCGTTGATGAAAATACAATCAATACAGATGTAGGTACCTATATCAGAATCATTGCATTCGTTTAATATTTTTTTCTTTACCTTTTCTATTTTCCAGTCGGATACCTTGTTAGTACTAGCCCCAATGTATTTCGTGTATATATATATATATATCAATATATATATATATATATATATATATATATATAAAGATTTAAACACGTTAATATACTTCCCCTGGCGATTTGTTAATTTTAACACCAAAGGTACATTTTTGGTTTTAAATGCTATAAAAAATATTCATTAAAAAGTTAGTCAATTGAGTAACATAGCGTTATTAGGTAAGTATGAAATAGACTTCTAAAAAAATTAAAAACTGACCAATCCCGAGTCATGTGGCTTGATCTAGCTAAATTCACTTAATTAATTAAGTAAGTGTAATTAATACAAAATATTGAATTTATAATAAGTTTGTCCCTCTGCTTTGAAAGAATTAAAGAACTACAAAAGTATATGTTTTTAACATTTGCATATAGAATTGATAATTAATTGATACCTACCTATATGTGCTAATATTTGATAAAAATTTAAGAGGAGGACTCAAACAGAGCCGTAGACTGTAGTGTAGATGGTGTGAACGGTACCCCGGTATCAGGCGTTAAATGATGCCACACGATAAATGTGCCATGTGGGTGAACAATAGAAATACTGTTTTATGCTTTAAAAATTTTATTCGTTCTCACCAAGCGCCGCAATATCTACGGCTCTGATTTTAAATGTGATTTCTTCATCTTGTAAGACTTCTGCAAAAAGTCTAAAAATGGCTTTAAGAAGAACTTATTTTAAGTTAAATGTTGTCGGGGTACCTACTTATTATATAAGAACTTATGCTCGGAGAGAATTTTCATTTGAAAAACAGTGCTGTACAAGGCGTTTTGTTCATAAGCACTGCGACACTGCAGCACCCCCAAACAGATTATGTAAAAATATTGTTTAAATTCATATTATTAAATGACAATAATATTGATGGAGTCATAATAATTATACATATAGTAAAATTATTAAATATTACCAATTCAATTGTTATGTTATAATTATTGTTATAATTGAACTATTTAAATCTTGCTTAGAATACGTTGAAATATGAAGTTTGGAACTGTGGTTTTGACAGTGTCAATTCGGCCGGCTTCATTCAGATACGTTTATCTACGCTTAAGTTCGTGTACTACAAGCATAAGCTAATATATGCACGTAACAATTGAAACGGCCACTGTGATATCGGCAGTGCTGGTATTAGGTTTATAGAAACACAACAGGCAGCATTGTTTTTAAATAAATCATCATTGTTAGATTTTTCATATATTTAATCTGAAATGTATGAAAATAATTAACGAATATGTATATTGTATATTTAAAGAAATATTTTACAGGTGAATTAATGGTAACCATTATTATTTAGTCTTAGAAAAAATTTTCGACCTGCACCACTATAATCTGATTGAACAGTATTCATTATAAATGCCCGAATGATAGTTTTGATGTCCTTGTCAAAATCTTTCGATCCTGTGGTCATCATCTTAAAATGTAGTTTCTGAAATAGTTAAATTAAAATAAATAAGTTATTTACGTATAATTTTTATTTTACTTTTAATATTTTTATTTGATAAACTATACAAATCAAAGTTGAACTGATTTTCAAAATTATTTAAATTCAATTTATTATTAATAAATAGTAATGTTATTTTTTCTGAAGTTGATGTACCATATTTAGCTGATAGAGATAAAGATGAAATCTTCCATTCTAGAAAATATTTAGTGGAATATTTTTTAGTAATTTTTTGGGGTTATATTAATAGCATAATATACATCAAACCAAACAATAATTAATTGAAACATTTAAGTTAATAACAAATGTATTTATTACATCACTAGAATAAGTATTCTACTAAAAATTAATAATTACCTGAAATTATTTTAGTAATATTGTGGAATAACACGAATATTAAAAAGATTTTCGACTAGTCATGGAACACTTACCTTGACATTTTTTTAGTATAAGTAATTAGCAAAAATCTTTTATTCAAAATTCCTATGTTTGTAAACAATTCCGGCGCTCGAGCTTAGCTGATCAAAGCTCGTCAGAGTTAGACAAATCTCCGCGCATGCGCCCAAAATTCTAATGTTTCATACAAGAGCGTAAGACTGCTTACCTGTTTTGGGCTCACTTCCCCTACCTATTATATAATGTAACATCTCATCAAAATAATATTTAAGTATGTAGGTTTAACTAAATACCTTCTATTTTTCAAATACCTATACTTTTACACAATTAGGTAGTAGGTATATCTATATTTATATGATCGTAATGTCTACAACAAATAAATCACATAGTACTTACTCTACATAGTGTCTAGGTTCTTATATGTAGGTAAATATCTCCATATTTATCTACATAAACATATCTAAAATCTATATATTATAAAGATACATATACCTACATATTTTTATGTACATAAAATGTAAGTTCCTTTATATAATACATATACCTAATTATATCACAAGACATATTTTAATCCTTTAAATAAATTTGAAAAGACAATCAGGAGGAAATAATCCTTTTCACTCAAAGCGTTTTCAAATAAATTAAAAACAAAAGAAATCATATAAGTACGATACCTATTAAAAGTCATATTGTTCTTGTCAAGAATTGTATTTCAATTGAGCTATATTAGCAATTTCATAATTACTAAAAATAATTATTTTCCTTGATTAAAATTCAATAAAAGAATTTAAATGTGAAGGACATATGTATAGAGGTAAGTATACCATTGTATTCAAGTTTAATAACTAATTGTGTAATCGTCTTCCTTTTTTCAACTGTTCGAGTACCTATATTGTGCGAATCAAAATATTTGAAATAAAAAAGCTTTAGATGACAATTTTATTTGCACAATATCCTCACTAATTCTAACAATATCTTTATTCAATTACATAGTTCCCCTATGGAACCGGAACTTTGCAACTGTCCCCAGAACTACATACCTTTCAGGTCGTCGAGAAACGCCTGTAGTCGCGTAACAGGCCAATCAGACAACTCCCTGTCGTGATTAAGCGTACTCATACAAGCAAGGTGGAGCTACATCCAGTTTATGCGTCGTCTGAACAAAGTCAAAACCACATTTCATGAAGTAATCTGAACACATTGAAAACAAACCAACACACAATCACATCAAAAAATTCACAATACCACATAATATACGTATACGTCTCCTGTTTTTATCGGCTTTAAAGTCTAAACGTAAAACTAGATTTGAAATGGGGTTTTTCTCGTTAGTCACTATAGTGACAATAAAATATCTATTTTACCAGTATAGTTACTATACCTAGGTAAAACTAAAAACCGTACCTATACACATACCTACTTATTAAATATTTCATTATTTTTTACTAATAAATATAATCGTATGTACTACCTATTGAAACATATTTTAGAAACCACAAGTTTCGTTCACTAAAATGATGAACGAACTTCCGGAGTGGATAGAGTGCTGAATCTTTCTTTCTTGGATAGGGTTGTAGTGTCACTGTCACCTGCCAACAAATGTGATGTGTAAATTAAATAACCCTGAAATACAAAAAGTACACACAATTCTATATAATATTCCTTTTACACCTACGTTCCCCACAAATTAAAACACGAAACAGCCATTGTCAACAATATACCTTATAGAAAAATTTAAATTAAAATACGAACGAATGAAATTTACTTTAACAGGAAATGTTTCATTGTCGTTTACATAAAAATTAATTTATTCCACCTTGTTTTGTATATGAATTCTGAAACAACATGGAGACTTATAATAGAGAATATTTTAGTTTGTTGTACTACCTACTAGGTATTCCTATACCAAATATCTCTTTTCTATGTGGCTTTTTAGGTATAATTTTTTACTATAGTTTATGAGAAACAGGTGAAATAAAAGTATTAAATTTTTAGAAAATATAGGTACCTACCTAAAAATAATTTCTCGAGTCGTGTATAGTACGAATTATTTGAAAAAATGCATGTTAGTAAAGCTATCATTTTTGTATATCTATCTATAGAATATAAATTGATACTGTCTACAACACTTTTACTCATTCCTCTGCTTGTATATAAGAGCAAAAGAAAATAGGCAGGTATACTATGTCACACAAAAAAAAAATCAAAAACAAAAAAAAGTAAGTATCTGACCCAGTGATGAAATACCTACCTACCTATAAAGGTATGATTTATATTTTATATTTTTTTTTTACGCTGAGCAGGAATCCGTGATCAGTCAGCTTTTCTCCATCACTCTTCAATTCTCAAAAAAACACTGAAAAACTTCACTGTCATACAAAAAAAAGGGATCTATCTGGTTCAGAATGTTTTTGAAAACTGAAAGCTGCGAGAGAAAAACTGATCACTTGTGCTAAGCGACCACAAATGCACCGAAAGCTTAGGTATATCGCATGTGAATTACAAGCGATCGGCATCTTCTTCAATTTTCTGAAATTTTTCCTATTTGTTTTTACATATCTCGATTGAATTAATAATTCTGAGCATCTTTCAAATTAACAAGACCTCATGTAATCCTTAAGGTTTTCGAGAGAAAAAAACTTTTATTGGAAATTTCGCATCAAACGGACGTCTTGTAAAAGGCCTGTAACTTTCATATTAGGTAAGTTGTGTAGGAAAGCTCGACATGGGCTCGTTTGAGGACTCCAGTTAGACTCGAGATTATTAAAAACAATCAGTTGTTGTTACTATAAGTATCTTAAAGTGTATCGTAAAGTAACACGTGCTAAATTGTGCAAAATATCAATTTTTAAACAGCACCACGTAATTTTATTTAGCTTGTTTGGTTCTTCTTAAAATTCCCCACATTTTCATAATTCATATCCCTATAGCCAAGTGTAAGGGTTTTCGAGTTATCGTTGAAAATAAGAAAATTCAACGTTTTCAAGCTAAATAAAATTACGTGGTGCCGTTTAAAAAATTGATATTTTGCACAATTCAGCACGTGTTACTTTACGATGCACTTTAAGATACTTAGTAACAACAATTGATTGTTTTTGATAATCTTGAGTCTAACTGCATTTTTGAGCTTGAGCTCAAATGAGCTTGAGCTTGACCTCTTTAAAATGAAAGTTACAGGCCTTTTACAATGGCTTATATATATATAGATAATATTGTTGAACTAGTGGAAAAAAAAGTATAGGTATATCTTGGATACTACCTACCTACTAACTAATTGAAATCTTTCATCTAAAGATTATAGGTAAACTCTTTCTTTTTTATTTCTGAAGTCGCATTAACATCTATCATATCAGGAAAAACGTCTATTAAACACAAAAAATGTCTATATAGGTAGTTTAAAAATCTAAAAATATCTAGGATTCAACGGGAAAGGAACCGAATACCAAATTCATGGAGTGGATATTCAACAGATCTAACTGCTACGCCATTAAGTGCAGGTAACCTTAAGATTCTTTGAATTACCTTCTGTAGGTATATGAATCATTTTATATTGTTAGGTTATACCTGAAATAACTAAAACAGTTTTTTTTTTTTTTTTGGTGTTTTAAGTCACTTTAACAGCTAAGATCATATCACGACTGTCTAAACACAGAAAATTTCTGTTGGTCAATTTTATTCTTAGATCTAAGATCTTAAGTCTAGGATTCAACGGGAATCGAACCTGTACCACTTGACGCATGAAGCGGAGAGAACTAATGCCTCTAACCACTGCGCCAATAGGTGGTTATATTTTTTTGTTATTATTATTTTTGTCATTTTAGTACAAATTGACTATACCCAATATCTCCTTTATGTAGGTATACTTGTTTAGAAAATATTTGTTTTATCGGAGAAATTATATCTTGTTAAGTTTTTGAATTAGATATGTAAGACATATAAAGTTATTTTAAGATATCTCACCTTTCTCGTACTTTACAATGCCTTAACTTTAACATACTTACCTCTCTCAGTATTTAATTAATAAAATATATCTAATTAAATAAATATAAAAGAATTAGACTTGGTTGTTCATTCTTATTTTTTATTTCTACCAGGTTAATATTTTAAACATGAACGTATTTCTCTTCTCCTTCAAACGTTATTAACAATTCCGACGTATTTTTAGAAGTTAAAGGACAAGTTAACAATGATAGAAAAATCATTTATGCGTGCTCAGTCACTAAAGAATAGACGTGGTATTGCGATCTATATGAAAGATAATTCCCTCAAACAGGCTCTCAACGATTCATTGACGGTTCCCAACTCCAATATTGTATGTTAGATCGAACTGATAATGTTGATACTGATTGCAATCAGTTTTAAATACCTTCTAATATTGTACTTACCAGGTACTTGACGGTTCACACATTACATATATTTGTGGGGGTAAGTAAGTACCGATGTTTAAATACCCTCTTCTACGAGTGGTAAGTATAGATAAAATCTCTGACATATTTGTCATATTTATATAGTTACTATATATTGATATACAGTTATGTATTTGATATTTTTTTAATCTTTTGCAAATGTAAAATACATTCTGCAATTGAATATTTGAAGAATTCGACCTGCCTACATAGTTGTAGGTTATATGTTGAAGATATTTTTCAATTATTAAGGTTTTTGTTGTTACAATTGTAGGAATCAACTCATTTTTGTGTACAGTAAACTTTTTCACTTTGTTAAAAGAAATCTGAAATTATTCGTATTTTGTTTGATAACCATCTTGATCATAGTCATATTCTCGTTGTATCTTCTCTAACAAAGGATCCAAGTAAAAAAGATGACATAAATCAAAACGTTACTACTCAATTTAGTTCTTTCTCATCATTTGGGAAGTTGAAATCTTATACTCAATTGTCAGAGACAGACAAATAACTAATGTAAAGGCTTAGTTCTATAGTACAATTCAATCGCTATGTATTGAACATGTTAACCTGTACAGGGAAATATGGTAAAAAAATCTAAGTTTGATATCTTTTTTCGATTGACACACAATCCGAATCACAGACTCGTAGATAATGTACTTAAGTGTATTATTGTGATTACATTCACATAAATCAAAGACGCATTAAAAATTGTGAAATGGTTCTTTTGATGTTGGTCGTATGATTTATTGACAGAGGTTATATGTGGTTTTGGGAAAATAACACAATCGTTCAAAACTTTGAAGTAATAAAGGAAATTGTGTTCTGAAGTAAGATTACCTATATTATTATTGAATTGGTGACAGATGTCTTCATATCGTTTTAAATGCAGTTATTTTGGGATGATGATAATAATAAAAGTAAAAATATTTCATGATCTCTACGATAATATTATGTATGGATTAATATCTACTTATTTAATAAATAAAAAAACTACAAAATAAAAATAATTTATGAATTTCATATATCTACCTATTTTAAATTATTTTAGTATAAATCCAAATTAATTTTACTCTAAATCTATAATTTCGATACACTTATACGAAATTATTAGTACAATAGTTTCTGAATATATACTTTGAAAATTAAAAAAAAAAAAACAATCAATGATAATTGACTTGTTGTGGTAGAGAAAAAATACATAATATATTTAAAACCTTACTGTGACTTTTATTGGTGATTTATAAATATACCTACATAATTTTAGTTATATATGTATACCTAAATATATTAATAAACTATTCCTTATTACCCACTATTTACCATAATTATTAATAAACTATTTTTATGTATAAACTTTCGCATCACTTTATTCGTCTTTTATTATAAAGTAATTTTATTCCTAATTAAAAGTATCCTCGATACTTGCTCAAATATACCAATCATATATTACAAAAAATCATCAAAATTTTAGAAATAATGGATTTTGTCTCTGCTTCAATAATAACGACTAATAAAATAAGATTTTCCCTAAAAATATTAAATGTACAGATAGGACTAGGTTATAGTTATAATACTAAAGGTTCGTCGCAAGCGTCTTACAACTCGATCATTTCCGTGTACGAACGTTTAAATCCGGTTACTGGTTGCTTGGCGGTACTTGCACGTGCCTTGATTGGGTGAATCTGTACCAAGCCATGACTATTGGAACAAACCTTAGATATAGATTATGAACGTTTGTTAATTGATTTACGCTTCTGATATTATGATAATATTGAAACAGTACATTGATTTTATCTGATTTTTCATGGTATAATAGTTTATGCCAGTAAGAATAAAGTGATGTAAATTTTTGTATAAAGACAATTTAGCAGCTAGAGAGTTAAATAGACAATGTTTTAACTAAGGATTACTTTTTTTGAAATAGTTTATAGCAATTTATTAAAAGCTATCAAAACTTTTATAATTATAATGAAGTTTAATTAAGGTACGCTCAGCGAAGCGGACAAGTACCTACCAAGCATTCTAATCAGCTGACTGTACATATTTGGTCTGTTCCAGATAAAAATAAAACCATACGTTTACGGTACAAGATATTCGTAAGGTATATAAAGTTGTTATAATTTTATACTGCACATAACTTGAATCGTACCTAACTGTACGGTTTTACTTTCATCTCAAACAAACCTAATAAAACTTCGAGTTTATAATAGAAACATTGCATTAGCATAGTAAGTAAACGCTAACTGTTTAATAACAAGCATGTAATGATGTTTAGTCTATATTTATATCTACTATATTTTAATACGTAGAAACTAAGTAAAAGTTTACCAAAGTATATAACTATGTATCTAATATCTATGTCGTAACTGATATAGCAGTATGTATGTACATTGTACATAAAATATATATAATCTATATATATATATAAGCGAAAAACGATCAATGACTTATCACGAGATCTCTGAAACTATAATTCCGATCAACTTGAAATTCAACATAGTTACTCCTCTTACCATGTAGACGCGTACTAAGAACGGATTTTACGCAAATCCTTTCCAAAAAAAAATTTTCATCTACCCATCTTTACAAAATTTACTATCTTTTTACGTAAACTTAACGGTAATGACTTTTTTATATTTTGCTATGACGGTTTCTATTAATTATGATAACCAGTCAATTTTGTTATGTCCAGCGAAGCGGGAGGGGATCAGCTAGTACTTTATACTTTTAAGTTTTAACCAAACTTAAAGAGTGAATTAAAAGTCGAGAAAAAACTATGACTTAATATTATAATATTCATTATTCATCCGAATTTTATTTATTTTACATTTATATTACAACCTTAAGAATCATTAACTAAGATTAGTCTATCCTATCCTTTTTAGAAAGCATATCTTCGTAGTACGTACCTACCTAAATAAAAATTACTCTTTAAATACAAATACTTTTAATTTGAATAAACAACATGCTAAAATTTAAATTATGTTAATTAAATTCTACGTGTGAAAACTATTGATAATATTCAATTTAAACTTAGCTTAAACAGAAATAGCATATCTTAAAACTTTTTCTACACATATATTGCAAATACATATAGGTACATAAATTAAAAGAACAACAATTATCTAGAGGAAAAATGAAAACAAGAAAAGAAATTATTTTTAATATACTATCTATCTATCTTGTTTCCATCTTAAAAATAGTGCTATTGTTCTCGTGGACAAGAACTAATTATAGTAATTATTCAATATATATAATCTATTTATTCAAACATTTAGGTTTTAAAAAGCGATCTAAATGGGATCTTTGCAGGAATATTTACCTGTAATATTTTACGATTAGTATGTACAGTGAAAAAGACATTTGCATAATGGTTAAATTTTCCCATCTAATTAATGGCATCTTCATTACGTGTATCGTATGCTGCTTTATAAATGAGCTGTTAAATATATTTATTCATAATTATTGAAATTTGTTTAACGTTCAGGCATATAATATTTTATACAACACCAATCATTCTATGTAAATGAGACAAAATGAAAAAAAATTTCATAATGTTACAAGTGCAATTTTTTGGTGAATCTTATATTTTAGAAACAAATACGTATATACCTATACCTATATAATATAAGTTGTTCCGAGAAGAATTTAATCTTTGCTCCTTTTTGATTCGAATCAAAATGAATTCAATTTATTCCAATTGGTGTTGCAAATTTATTTTAACAATATTCTATCTTTTATTCGAAGAACAATTATAGTTGAAACAGCTGTACCCGCGATTTCGTTCGCGAGAGCTTCAGAACATTATTCATAAAGCTTTTAGATTTACGATGTTTGAAGACTCGCTAGAGATTTGAGCAAAAAGATAATAATGAAGACTAAAGGCTTGTTTTATACTGATGTACTGAATCGAAGGACCAAACTGTGTTGTACTGAATCGAAGGACCAAAATAATATGTTGTACCTACTTATATGTCGCTGATTCAAATTCGTCCTCGTCGATAAAACCACAATGTTTTGGTGTATTGATGTTCTGATATATGTCCTTGGCAGGACCAAATAAATATGCGTGTGTGTTGTAAAAATATATTTTTATAATTCTCTAGTGTTTATAACAAAATATGTGTGTTGACAATCGAAACAATAAATCAAATGCAAAGACTGCTTGGATTGAACTATAAAAATGAAAGTAAGATGCAAAGCCGCCTATGGTCGCTAATTGTTAACAAGGCTATTTTATTGTGGAAATATAATATTTTATGGAACAAAATAAAACTTTCAAAATTCTCAATCTCGGTATTTATATTGTATATCTATTGTTTTATAAATAGGAGGAAAATTAAGGTACTTATATCGAAAGTACCCGAGTCGAAATTTCAGACCTTCTTTGGCCCTAAAATGGTACTTTGACCCTTTTTTGGGCCTCCAAAGACTAAAATAAGCCTCAGATAGACCTTAACGATTCCATCGTCTGCATTTTAACCTACATGAAATTTTTATTATATTTTGTGAACATATCGTCTCGTCCTAAAATGGTGTATGATCATAAAACATAAAATATGGTTGTAAATTTCCTTTTTTTACAATACTTATTGCAAATATTATTTACTAATAAGCCAATTTTTTATCTCTCTCTCTTTCCTACTTAGATGCTTAGTATAATATTGTGTATTCTTATACATTACTGGTTTGTCCCTTAATATATCTAGTAAAATAATTTGATTATCGTCGCTGTGCCTGACAAATTCTGTATGTGATTTTTGTAAGGTTTTGGAAAACAGCAAAACAAAATTTATTTACACACATAGCTATTTAAACGTACTTATATATGTCTAACAAAAATGATTTTTAAAACTCGTTTTCAAATCGAAAATCATAAAAAGGATTGAATCAACAGAAACAGGATAAAACGGAGATTATTTTAAGTAAATAAAAAAAATTTGGAAAAATGCACATAGACCTGTATGGAACTTGTCAGGCGCAGCGACGATATTATCCATTTAGTAATGAGAATTTAACCGTTTCGATAAAGAATGCTATGATACAATGACCAAAGCTAAACTGTTCCAAAAATTATAGAGTATCTGATAGTGAGAACAACAAACGCGGGATGTAATATATAGTTCAAGATGTAATATAAATTACATCCCATAGTAAAAATCCGGCTTTATTATTAAAGTTAAACCTTTTATATATCGTCTCAAATTTTGTGGCCTATCTTTAGCATGTCGCTAAATGTAACATTCGCGGAAGGGAATCGGCAAGTGTTCGGCAGAGCTCGTATACACATTGTTAGCTATATACCAAGTCGTTTTCCCAGGCCAGTTGCGCGAGCTATTACTGAATGTAATAAGCTATTTTCGTCTCCATGACAACGTTTTATTATATAATAAGTTGTCATTAATTGTCAATTATATTTGAATTGGTCTTTGTATTTTGATCAGTGTATTGATATAAATGTTATTGTTCACTTGATCATGATAGACAAAGATACAGCTAGTGAGAATAGTGCAAAAATATCCGACGGTGATGTTACAATACTCGTAGATAACAAAAGGCAGATGATCGATTTAACAATAATCAACAAATTCAATAATGAATACAACATTCGAGTATTAACATCAATAATGGAAATTCAAAAATAGTTGTAACGCGTGCGCGTCACGTCAGCCAGTGAATTCGTGCCACATTCCTTTCTTTCTATTCTATTTTCATACCCTAAATCGTATAATTTTCCGAAAATTTTCAGTTACTTAAGTACCTAAAATCCGAAAAAAAGTTTCACTTGCATCGTGGTTTCGTAAAACCACACAATAATTTTTTATTTCTCTATATGTGTAGATATTTATATTTATAATAATTTTAATTAATAGATATTAGTAAAAATTAATTTATTATAAACAATATTTCAATTAGTTGTACAAATTATTGCTTATTTTTTATAAAGAAAAAATCTCCAACTATGTATACCTAAGTATATAAGTAGTACAAGTTCCCCTCCTTTTGTGGCAAATGTATAAATAAAATATAACAAATAAACACGTTAACCATAACACCACCGTATAGCTTATGGTTACAACCAGCATTATCTGGGTGTCCAATATAATAATCAAAATTGAGCTTTATAACGAGGGTTAATAACGCTTTCGCTCCCAACACTCCTTTAGTTTAGCACATTTGTTTTGTAAATAAATAGACTTTAGCAGCTGGCGGATAAATTTTTTTAATGAATCAAATTATAAATTAGAACGACTTATATATTATCAAATATTTCAAGTTTGGTAATATTTTAACTTATACCCTCTTACGATATACATATATATGTGAAAACGACAGAAAAAAAAATATTTTTTTCATGGTTACATTTTATTGTAATTTGAGATGTTTCACGAAAAAATATGTTAAACTTAATTGAATTGATTTAGAACTCTAATAAATCATATTTAACATCTATTGTTCGAATGTGTTATTTTTTTGTTATTTTTAACGTAGGGAAAAAATGTCCCCTGATTTTGAACCATTTCAGTTGTGCTTGTTATACATGATGTATAATAAGTTAATTTACACGAATTGGTTTGAATTAATTAGCCCATTTTTTGAAAAGCCATTTTACAAGATTAAAAAATTTTATTATAATAAATATCGAATATTATATTAAGCATATTATTTTTTGCTAATGGTATTATAATGTATGAATTTATATTACATATTATGTTACTCGTACTATTGGAACATCTTAAAAAACTCAAGGTTTTTACCTTCTTTAATGCGATTTAAAAAATTTACATAGTCTACACGGCCCAATAATTATTAAATATTGTATGTTTAGTTTGATAATGATGTGACATGTGACACTTTGCTAATTCTTTTCGATTGGATTATTGTGATTAAGTTTACATGGCCTTATTGGTGAGAAAAATGCTGCCTTCTTTGAAACATTTCTAAAAGTAAACGTATATACATATACTCGTATGTATTTTTTGAAATATAAAGGATTAAAACGATGTCTAAACGTTATTTAAAAATATCGGAACATATTGTGATTTTTATTATTTGCGAGTTAGCTTTTTTAGAAAAAAACAATTTATTTATAGTTCCATTAACATGGTTAAATTTAAATACATACTGTTTAAATTTCCCACAGTCTAGATGTCTCTACATCTAGACTGTGTATTACTGTGTTCGTACAGCTTAGAGAAACTATACGAGCTTATTTTACTGACTACATGTATAGCAGCAATCAAGACCACTATCCTAATATGAGCACCACCATTATCTGAGCTGTAAAAGTTTTGTTCTTTTTTGTTTCTATAGGTAATTATTTTTTTTGTATAGCTTTTTTTGTGTCGCTCCAACTACTTGGTTATTTCGCGACAATCATAAACATCTTTAAAGGTGGCTGTAGCAAATAGGTAATGATTGTAGGTACGTACATAATAGGTAGATACATATTTCAGAAGTAGGTATATACATAAAAAATAGTGAAAAAAAATCATTATAATATAACAATTATATTAAAAAGGATTCTAAACCTAATTTATCTGTATATATTTTTATAATTACATTTATTAAGATTATTACAATTTTATTTCTGTTTTTTAATTTGTCGTTAAAAGCTAACATTTTCAAAAATAGGGAAGTTCTTGATTTTAGTCTGATTTTCGGAAACCAAGTTTTTCATCAGATCTCCAGGTTTGGAGGCCCCAGGAAACAATTCTAACTATTCCCGCTGAGACGTCCGGCCGTGTATATGTGGTTGTATGTAAATAAAATTTTGTCGGATGTTATATTTCAAGTACGAATGAACCGATTTAAACCCGCAACACAGCGTTCGGTAAGGTATTGAAACTTAGATCTCATTTTGGTGCCAATCAGTTGAGCCGTTCCAAAAATATTCAAAAATTAAGAATCCAAAAAAATGTATTGTGTTTTAAAACTAGCTATAAGGTTCTTCAATTAATCAAAATAAAACCGTCCGTTCGCTCCATTTAACTGACAAAGCGTACATTTCTATACATTTCCGTGCATAAGCGGCAAAATGGTGTTCCAAATAACTTAGAACGTTTTCTGGGTGGGTGATTTTATAAACCAGATGGCCTTGTTAGTTTATTGTGTACAAATCTGAACTAGTACTTACCAGTAGTTGGCCTCAAGCACGTAAGTATCGTTGGATATTGTTTAAAATGTCCAAAACAAGTCTATAAAGGACGACATAAGTGTCACAAGTCACAATGTAAGAACATACAGTTTTTGGTTGATTCTTCTTGGTACTAATGTACGCCCTCAACTAATGTAAAACAATTTTATGTATAAACATTTTTTACTAAAAAAAGGTGCAAAATACCGCTTCAAAAATTAAAATCCAATGACGCACTCAACAGTTAAAATTGTTTACTAATTTTCAAAAGGCGTTTTTCCAACATTAGGTACTTTGAGATTTTATGAAAGGGTATGATTTCAAACACTTGAAATTCAAAAGTAGCGGGAAATTGTAGTGTTTGTCTAATGACTCTATACTCTATAGTCTATAGGATCAACCGTTTTTTATCACATTGAACTTAAAAATTTTGGTCGATTTTATATATACAGAGTTTAGGTATTTTTTGTAAATGTTAGAAGTTTCGAGTATATTATAAAAAATAAAAACAATTTTCCTATATTTCTTAAACATATAAGATGAGAACTACAGGTGGTCGCTATTTAATTAGCTTTGACTTTGTATAAGTTGTGACTTTGTATGTTGTGTTTTGTTTGTATAAGTGTGTTAGCTATGAATACTTCAATAGTGTATAGTAAAAAAAAAAGAAAATTAATTAGCGTTTTAATATTTTATAATATGATATATTATTATCTACTATTATTCCAGAAGCGTTATACTACCTATATCAATTATAATTGATAAAAAAAGTAACTTAAATGTTGCTAATTATGATAACACTATAGGAACTAACAAAAATAAAGTTATATAAGTACGTACATTTGTATATACATATAAAAAGTAACACAAAATCGGTTAGCGATTATTTTGTTATTTAACACTGCCTCAGCTTTTCCCTAATTAAGTTAACTATATATGCATTGTAATACAGATTTTAAATGATTTGTACTGCAGTTGCAAAATGGAATAGTTTTATTTTAAATCCTTTTAGGGCAAGTCCATTTTATTAAGTTCGTTTAAGCATCCGATTCAAACTCCTAGAATTTAAACTGTCTGGAAGTGGATTTTGATTAAATTTAGGTATTCAAAATTCTGAATCTGTTTTAGGATTTTATTCGGAATCAAGTATGCTATCGTAAAAAAACTAAATTTTGGGTACTCAGTAGATAAGTAGAATTTGACACAAGCGTCTTTATGCTGTTTTGGAGATAGGCTAAATATCGTCGCTTGAGTTTTTAACTGGTTAAAATTATCATAAAACTACCCAAAGTTATAATTTTTTCTTAATTTGTTTAAAATTAATTTTTTTTTCGAATTCCAAGGCCAATTCAGAATTTTAAATGCCTAAATTCAATTTAAATCCATTTCAAATCAAATTCAAATTTTGGGATTTGAACTGAATGGTTGAACGAACTTATTATAACGAAGGAATTTAGGCCATTTTGTAGTATAAAAATTTAACATACACTCCACTTATTGTTAGTGGTGCAGCGTTTAGATCTGTTAGATCTCCACTCCATGCGTCAGTGGCACTGGGTTTGATTTCCGTATAATTCTATATAGATTATTGAATAATATAAGACAGATGTGTTACAGAAATTTTCTGTGATTAGGTATATAGACGTGATATAACCTTATATGTTAAATGTGACCTTAAACGACTTAAACACCTAAAGCGACTTAAAACACTAAAAAAAAAATCTATCGACCACTTTATCAACAATTTGGTAAAATAAGCCCCTAGCAAAATATTTTATAAGTTGCATACAACCACTAAATAATATCCTTGAAATGAATAAAAAAATTAGAATATTTAGATCATCTTTAACGTAAATATATGTTATAATACATGCTATATTCTCCGAACAAGAAATAAAAAGTAATTATTCCTGCACTTATACATTTAAAATAATTTGTTTTAAAATTACTATCTTAATTTGCACTAAATAAAATTGGAAGATGTTGTTTATTGTAGCCATAAATACTTACTTGTTAGTTACATGAATTCTAAAACGACAACACGAATATTTCTATATAATTCTTGAATATAGTTGAATACGAGAAACACGTATTAATTACCTGAATTGGTCAAAATGAAAATTACTAACTACATTTATTTTTTATTTATGTGAATAGCAAGGGGTATAAAGAGTATATTTCTCTGTCGGCATCGAGTAAATACAGAAAGGCACCGCCTCTGATAATGTCATACAAAATACTCTGAATATTACAATCGCACCGCCTTTCACACTAATGCTAATATATCGTTTTTAATGTAGACGACCAGAAAATTTTTTCTACCTTTCTATACCTGCTTAAGGTGGGTTTGGTGACAATTTTTGACACCACTGAATGCATGGACGATTAGACGTTGACATCTCAATATTTCTTTATTACATTAGTGTTAAATAGGGGGATAGAACTAACTATACCTTCAGTTCCGGAACTAGTTGGGTTTCTCAACCCATAGCGAATACGATTTTTTTTAATAAAATAAATAATATACATTCAATTCATTCAATAAATATTCTTTCGAGACGAAACCAACCAAACAAAACCTTTTTAAAAAATCATGCAATTAATTTCTTTTGATACTTGCCAAGTTTAAAATCCTTTATTTCTAAAATTTAATTATAAACCCTATAATTATACAAGCTTTGGTATCTTGGTATATTTAGAAAAAATTAAAATTTGACACGCCATGAATGTTGAAAAAGGCTTGAATGGCTTGTTAAACAATTGTCTGCGAATCTGTCGTAAAGACTAACATACAAGGTAATATTAATCCGGTGTGAATCTGCAAAACATAAAATGTCGGCGAAAAGCTTTAGTAAATATGACACCTAACGACTGAGAAATAAGACAAGAAAAATATGTCTCTCTATCAACGATGTATAGAGTTCGGTTCTTTACTAATACCTTAATATTTAAGCTTTTGGTCTCTCAACACACACCCTTTCCTCCTTCAATGCCTAATAAATTTGATAGGGGAAAAATCTTTACACCACATAATTGGACTCTATACAAGTGCTAATTCAGTCGGTAACACAAAAATTATAGACCGGCATTCAATTGTTGGGGTATTTGAATTGATAAAAAGAAAAAGCTCCTCCTACGTTTGCTTGTTTGTGAAACAGAACAAGATCGCGTTACGTCTTTTTTACATCGAATTTTGGTGCTTAGTTCATTTCATTGAATTTATAGAGCGCCGATAAATATATATCTGATAACGCTATTGGATTTTTCTTACATTAATTGTCGCTACCATTAAATAATAACACCAACTATTTTCTTTATATTTTGAGTTTTGTTGATCTCTTGTCGGCACAAGCAGTCAAAGTACTTTTTTATAAATTATTCAGAAGTGTTTAAATGAGTTTGAGATATTTTTTATGAAATATTTACCGTAGTTTTCTAATCAAATTAAAAAAGAATTTCATCAAAGAATAAAATATGTAAATACATAAATTGTAACTAATCTGCTCTTCTTTGAGATTTATCACACTTTTATTTAATTTACTACGAGTAGGTATGTCAAATCTATTTTACTATTAACAGGCCGTTATAAATTTGCTTTGCTACAAACAACATATTTTGCTATAAATATTTATTTTCACATATTGCACCTATTATTAAATATTTTGTACATATTTCGACGTTTTGTGAATCTTTATTTAAAATAAATTTTATTAACGTTTTAATAATGGAAATTGTTTATTATGGGTCCACGTTCCACTGAAGAGTTACAACACTCGAAATGTTTTTTTTTAATTTTTTTTTTCAATGGGAAAACGATGGATGAGAGAACATTTCAAGCGTTGTAAGCTTTTAGTGGATCGCACCCTAAACTAGTTTTGTCATAGAAAATATAGGTATATATACAGTGGTATCTTGAGATACGAATTTAATTTGTTCTGTGATCATCGTCGTATGCCAAAAGAATCGTATCTCAAAGCAATGTTTCCCATTTAAAATAATGTAATATATATTAATGCGTTCTAGCGATATGAAACTAACCTAAAAAACAGTTAAATTACATATAAAATAGACAATTTGTATGTAAATAAACGAGTAATAACACACATAATGTTTATTAATTTATTTATTTCGTATTTTCGGTAACTTCGAAGCAACGCTTTAAAAGATTTTTTGTAAAAAGTTTTTTATAGTTAGAGATAACTTGTTGATCCATCGGCTGAAGGGTAGACGTTGTATTCGGTGGTAGATAGACAATTTTAATAAATGTATATTCATCTAAAAGGTCATCCTCAAGGCTAGGAGGGTGAGCGGGAGCATTATCCAACAGAAGGACACACTTAAGCGGTGGACCATTATCGATTAGGTATTTTTTCACTAAAGGCCCAAAACCTATGTTCATCCACTCAATAAAATTGCACATCGCAAATTCGTATTTCAAATTTTTCGTTGTATGTCGAGGTATAATTTATAGAATATTTTATGTTGTATCTCATAACATTCGTATGTTAGGACATTCGTAACTCAAGGTACCACTGTACAGACAAGTTTTAAGTTGTGTCGGTGTGTTAGATTTCAATGAGCTGTAAATTTAACGCAGCTACGGTGAGTAGTTTTTAGTTAGCGGTACAAGAAAGTCACTCTAATCTAAACGAATTAAATTATAATATTATCATGTACTTAGAACTCAAACGAACGTCAATTTACAGATCAAATTCAAATCGACCAATTGGAGCTACACTTTTAAATGACCTGATGCAAATATTTTAAACAATAAAATGAGCAATTTTAAATGGTTATAGTTCTTAAAATATAATACTTTATTATGACACAATGTCAGTTTTTTTTTTCAAAGAATTTTAACAAAAAATTAAACTTTTATAATGGGTTTGGTTTGTACATATTTTACATTTTTACTTAGGTACATATTTAGCAATAAATAATAACATCGATAACTTTATATGAGCATATTTTACAGCTTTTATTAGGCATAAATCCTGGGTCTTACATATTATAGTTGTAATGAGAAATTGAAGTTTAGCCCAAAATTTTGTAAAATAATCAAAAACCAAAGGTAGAAAAGTAGAACTCCAGAATTTAAATGATAGTCGTTTCAGTTGTCAATTTGTAAGTCTAAAAACTAAGTACGTAAAAAAACTATTTTATGAACTATAGTTATATACTTTTATTTGTAGTTTGTAAGTTTATTAATTAATTGTTAAGTATTATAATACCTAATAAATTAATTTTAAACGTAGCATTAGTAAATAACATGTTTCTTTCATTAGTTTTAAAATAGATAATATTTTTTCCAAATACCCACTGAGAGTAATTTGTATAATTAAAAGAAAATTTCAACACTTTTTATGACATTTTGTTTGGGGCTGCAAAATTTTATTTGCCATCTCTGTATAGTAAAATAAAATGATGTTTTCTGATGATTTTTTAAGAACCAAGAAACATACTTTCGTTATTATATTAATTGCATTTGAATTGTTTTTGAATTATTCTTATAATATCCATATAGTAACTACCTACTTAATAGCTTTGAAATTAACATTAGATTTAGTTATATCAAATGATCTAAAGTCTAAACGATAGATCAACATAATATGGAACAACGATTGATGGAGTTTTTTTATAAGATATTTAGCAAATTTCGAATCAAAATTATTCATTAGTTATCATAAACCTATATTGCTCCATTTTTAAAGTAGGCATAACACAACAGACGATCAGGCAGATCAAAATTTACCAAAGTTATAATGTAAAGTTATATATGTAAACATTTTTAATTCGTATTATTAACCTCACGTTCTTGATGAAGTTTTAACTTCTGTCGTGGGGACTTAAGCACACATTATCTTCTTTTTTTTTGAATGATTCAGTTACAAATAATTTTTTAAAGAAAAAAGTTGTAAATATCTTTAGAAACCTTTAGTACAGTAACACTAGTTTTAGCAATAAAACAATCATAACATCTAAATATTTCTATTCATTATTGGAACTGACTGTTAAGGAATTTTTTTTTACAATTGTAACTCCAAAAATTGTTCGTAATTTTTTCTAGTGAATTTTGTATTATCGTTTTTTGTTGGTACTTGAATGCAATCAGTGTGAGGTCTCTGTGTCCAAGACAGTTGACTGTCCGAAGACAAATGAGTGATGGGCCCGCTGCGACACTCATCCATTTCTTTACATTAAACTAATGCCATAATCTATGCAGCGTGAACTTACATTCTTTACTATAAATGTCACTGTCACCAGAGCTACCAAATTTAAAATGCATGCACTTCTGTGAAAACGTTTTACAATAATTATCAGTTTTTATTTGTATAAGTTTTAATTTCTAAAAAATAAAAATATAGGCATACACTAGAGTCGCTGGTTTAAATAGCCGAATTTAGTCATAACACTACTGAGACGTCTTAAAATTTAATTGAATAACCAAAAAATTGAAAAGAGGTACTTATTTTTTAAATCAGACCTAAATCTACTTTTTGGTCATATTTCCTTACAACTTTAGAGCAACTAGATGAACATTACACACCGTGGTGAAGTTTATATATTTTTTTGTGTTAGTTGCTTTAACCTTATGGCATATCACAACTGTCTAAAGTTTAAAAAGAAAATTTCTGTTGGTTAATTTTTATCTTAGGTCTAGGATCTTAAATCTAGGATTCAATGGGGATCGACCCCAGTCACTTGACGCATAAAGCGGGAAGAGCAATTGCTTTAATCACAGAGTTTAGGTTTTATAATTTACTGTGATATATACATTTCCAGTTTTTACCTAGATAATAAAATAAGATCACTTAGTGGCGAGGTGACTATAGATTGTCGCCCTATTTACCTTTGGTCTAAAGTCAAATTCCAATGGAAGCCCAAAACTTTTTTTAGGGTTTTCGGTTTCATCAATCGTTAATAACGATAATAATTGCTGCGACCTTAAATATCTAAAAAGAAAAATTTTTAGACATGTTGATTTAAGCCTTAAGGAATTAACAATATACCTATTACCTATAATTACATAAAAACTTTACAAGATTTGTTTTGTCAACCAAAAGTTTCTAACAATTAATATTACAAATCACATACAGAGCAGATCTTTTCTAGCAAAACCAACAGTCACAGTCTTATTGTTAGTAAAAATATTTTGTACTTTTGCCCTGTTTATTTTGCGTTTACCTTTTCAAAGCGATTCCTATAATTACGAAAGTAAATATAAATTTAACTATTGCATTTTTGATTTTTTTTAGATGTACAGTTAAAAAGTCTTTGTGGACCAGTGCCGGTACGTCGAGCCAATGGTTGAGAATCGCTGGACTAATCGTAAGATTATTAGACATACCTAATACCACATTTCATAAAGTGTGGAGTATTTTTTGTACTTATTTAATTCTTCTATTATAAAAGAAAAAATTATTACCAATCTTCCTTATCTCCATAGACGAATCGCCACTACTTATTAGCAAAACCAATCACTGATATTAACTGAAAATTTTTGATATGATACTAGTAATATCTTGTTTGTTATAAAAAAAAAAAAAGTTTCACAAGAATCATATATTAATATAACAACTTATGATTCTTAATTTATTTCTTGTATTGAACGAGTCTACTGTAAAGAAGTACATGTCGATCTAATATGTATGATATTATATAGCCTGCAATTTTAAAACATTCACGATGGGATTTTTAGTCTATAATCTAAATTGTTTTTCTCTTCTAAAGCACGTGGTATATGAACTTTTTTGATATTAAAACCATTAATTTATATTAATAATTGGTTTTGTACTAATAGAGGCAATTTCAACAAAACATTTATATGGTATAGGTACATAATTGTTTCGACCAAATTTTTCTTGGATAATCTTAAATACTATTGCAAAATACGCGCTAAGAATTATTTTGTATGATTTGTAGCTAATTCCTATATTTACATTTTTTCTGATAATTTGTCTCGATATTTTGTTTCGAACAAACAAATTTCATCTCCGACCCCTTTAGAGCAAAACTAAGTTTTGTGTTCTGTTGAAAAAAATTCTCCTTAGTAATAAAAATATCTATCTTCCTGATAAAAAGAAGGAACTTATGTCTTAGAATTCGAGCCATTGTATGTGAGTCAACTATAGCCAGAAGTTCTCTCTCAAATTTCAATAATGTATTTGAAAACCAGTAAATGTTGGCTTCAACGTCCCACAGCGAGGACCATAAAGTGAGTCGTAAGTGTCTTATTGCGCCACGGTTTAACATCCTCACTGATGAGCCATGCATTGTATATAATAGGAACGAAACTTCATGTCTTTTATAAACGAAAAGAACAAATTCCATGAGCTGCCATAAACTACTAATGTATTGTATATTTGCGTAAAGTTGTAAAACACTGATGTGTCTTGTATTGTTTAAAACAGTTGTCATGATGGACACATGTTTTATTCCTTTTAAATGTCGAATATCTCCTACTGACAATTTCGTACTTGATTTCCGTCCTCTGTACCTAATTTGCAGTAGCAGAGCATTGTTCGTTTTTAAATTTGACGTCGCGTGGAAGTTTTATGATTTTACATTTTAACTTAAGCCATAAACTGTTAATCATTGCAATAATGTGTTTTTTTAACCTTAAAATATCACTTTAGTCACACCACAAATTAACATTGAATTTTACAACTACTGTTTCAGGAATATTTTTTTGAATATCTGGAAGATTTTCTATTTGAAATCAAATGTATTTTAACTAAACGACTTAATCTTTAATGCATTTTTATTTTCATTTAACTGTTAAAATTTAATAAGTTACCACCTCTTTGGTTTTATTTATATACCTACTTACATATTTTCAAAATACTGTAGTTTGTTTTCAGTAGATCCAGGTTGAAAATCACTATAATAACAATGTTCTCTCAGCTACCTCTGAGATTTCTTTCACTGGATTCAAGTGTAATAATAACAATGCTAATAAAAAACCGATGAATGATCACTGTGTATTCTAAAACTGTATAGGAGCTAACAAACTTTTTGTGACACATGTCAGAATGTCATCTAAAGTAACAAAGTAGCTTTCAGAATCATAGTCTCAATTCAGGACTCGAACTCAAAAGGGTTAATTCGAGCATATACATAGAACATCAAATATGTGATGGAACGTTGGAATCTTTTTTAATCTTTCAAAAGACCTAAATATTGTATACACGTCACCATCAAATGATGGATCAATGTACTCACTTGCTATTTGAGGATAAAAGTATTTATTTTTAAACACACCACCTCTTATTCGTATCTTGCATAAGATTACAAAAAAAGAAATTCTAAAAAAAAAAAATAATTTGATTAATTTACGAAATAAAATTCATCAACAAAAAAAGAAAGAGTGAGGCTTAGTTGTTGTTACTAGTTCGCTAACAATATTTACCTATATATAATTTGATATATTCCTGCATGATGTAAGGATTATTGAAAGAATGTGCTCGTCAGATTTATGAGAGTTAAATTTTTTTTGAAAGTGACAGGATTGAAAACTTGATAAAGGCTGAAGCAAAAATATAAAGCGTGATTTTTAGACAAATTAATCTTAGTCATATCTTTAGAACGAATATACAATATCTACACATATTCACAAAATCAAATCAACGATTTCTGAAATAAGATGTCAACAAGAATTTAAAATTATGAGTCCATTATGAATTTAAAAATATGACTAAGTACCTACCGCAAGAACTTAAAAATCCAAATTTAAAATAGTTCAGAAATTCAAAATTATTATTATTAACTTAGAAATATGAATATCCCAAAACATAAAAAATTTACAAAAATAAAACGTCGTCAGACTTTTACAATTTGTACAGATTTTAAAATTATAATAAAATAATAAGAAAAATTTTTACAAAGTCTTTGATAATCATTAGTTCATAATTTGGAGGTTTTTAAACTATCTTAAAAATGTCGTGCATGACGTCGTATGACTTCTGCAGAAAGTTTTAAAAATGACTTGAATACATATTCTGAGTTAGACGCTCTCTGAGTATTTTCAACGCTGAATTTACGCCACGGACCGTGAGGCCCGGATCCTTAGGCGGCACAATTAAAGGGTCAGCAAAAAACTGAGAACACGGACTACATATTGAAGGGGAAAAAGTATAAAACAAAATTAAAATAAATTTGGATTCGTTTTGTATACCGATAGACATTTTTCAGTCAATGTTAAATGACTAACTTATATTTAAAATAATTTTAATAGTGTGTAAACTCTATATAGCGAATTTTATTTAAGAAAAAACCCCTTGAAACCTAGAAATTGTTAAGCTTTGTATAGTTTGCATTGTTATCTATTTATTTTAAATGCTTCATATAACGTTATAACCATTCCCAATAACGAAACAATACGTTCTTTTAAGATTTCAACAAATAGGCATATACCTATCCGGGTTTCAAACACGTTACTAATGTAGAATCCTAAATATTTCGTATTCTTAAGCATTTGTTAATTGTAGTTGCCTAGCATGCGCTTACTTACTGTTTCTCATCACTGTTCCCAGTCACGTATTTGTGAAAATATTTTTCTTATTGTGCATTAATTGACGAAAACTCATTGTAACGCAATAAATTGTTCGGTTTCTTCATTTTCACTTTATATGGAAACCAACAACGAGGTATATTTAAAATGATATTATATAATTAAAAGATCATATCTATATATAATTGAAGTGGAAGTGCTCCTTTTAACTCGCTTGCTGCATTAAATCGCTAATCTATTACCTACCCACTTTTCAAACTTCATCCTGTTATACAATTTTTCTCAAAATTTGTGCACGAGCTTAACTGATGAAGAATGATGAAAATAATGCTTTTAAAACTATAGCATCTCTTAATTTAAATAATTTAATTTCAATTTATATAAAGAAAAGAATAAAAATTCAATATTTTAAACACCGTGACGCTTTGTTCACTTAAAATATAACGTTAAATTTAATATAAATTAAATTTAACAGTACATTTAAAAACTTTTCTACTTTTTCGTGTATTTTAAAAGGAGCACTCATATTTTTCCATTTCATTCCTAAATAAATAAATAAAAAGAAATCTCAAAAAATTAACAACAAAAAAAAATATCTACATTTTTTAAAATTTGGATACAAAATATACCTAACTTTTATTGTTTGTTTCTCTGGTTTTGATATGCAAAACGTTTGAATTCTATTCATATAAACTTTGAAAATAAAATACATGAACAATGATAGAATGAAAGTATACAAAACGTCAATCAAGTCTCATCTTAAATATAGTGGCTCTTTAAATATATATAAATTCAGTTATATTATTTGAGTGAAGCACAAAAATATAAGTTCCAATTTAAATTTGTATTCGGGTTTAATTGGATTATAGAAAAAGGTGTTAAATGTTTCCACCGTTTCGAGTACTCAAGTGCTGTAGTTAATTTCAAATACTTTTGTGTTTAGATATTCAGAGCTGGCATAATGTTTTTCTTTTTCTTATCTCTGTCATAAGCTTATATGGCCTATAAATTGTATACACATAGGGCATACTATATACATTATGTGTATATACATTCATTATACTCAGCACAAGGGTTATTATTGTTGCAGAAAAAAATCACCCCTAGTTGGCACGAATTTGTATTTATATCATAAACGCTATATCATACATATTTGATTCTTTAAAAAGATGAATATAATTTTGCTAACCATTCATAAAATTGTTTTATTTTATAAGAATTATGTTCCAAGAATACAGAGATCGGTAATTTTTTGTTATTTAGCAAATCAATACATTTTTTTATTATTGTTTTTACCGTATAATATGGAATGTTGAACTAATTTGTTAAGGAAACAAATTTAATAATCAGTCTGTATTTCAGGGAACATATACTTCCCAAAATTTAGACCACAAATAAAGATCTGTAAGTGCATTTATATTATGAAAATGTTGAACAGTTTAATGCGTTTATTGAGAGGCAGTCATCAGTAAACTGAATGTTTCTCGAATTGTAACAACATTCAATGCGATATTTTTGAATTAGAGGGTGAATATCTTAAGAACTACGTGTAAATCTCTATTAAACCAACGTATAAATTTGAAACGAAAACAGAAAAACGTCTCCAGGTGTGTTGGTAAATTGTATGTGCAAATTGTTGTAGAAAGGATACGATGATTTTTGTTAAGGGTCGTAATAGGATTAATAGATTTGTGGCAATCAACTGACATGTTTATCAATAGAGAAATGTATTGCTGAATACCTCGTTATTTGTGGCTTTAGAGTTGTAATTGCTTGAAATATAAACGATTAAATTTTTAAATAGATTTATTTAAACTGAACATCGTAGGTATATTTTGGAAAAACAGTGTCAAGTTGTATGTTAACGAGCTTTTATATTTGAAAAAAATTAGTTGGTGATATTTTTATTAGTTCTTATAAAAATTTAAGCAAAAGCATTATCGACTTATAATAGGAATCGGTAATAAAAAAATAAAATTGAACATATTTTATTATATGAAAGATGCTGTTCTAATTAGAAAAAAGCACAATAAAATAACAAATTTATTTGTTTCTTTATTCAAAACGACCTTTCGTGAAGTTATCGAATGGAACTACCAGATTTTTTCAAAGAGAACACCGATAAAGTTCCCAACAAAACCCGGAACGCTCTAGGGAGCATTATTATTTTTAATACAAATCCAAAGATTTTGACTTGTGTTGTTACAGCTTAACGTTTTCATAAAAATAAAATTTAGATGTTTAAAGTCGGCTAGCGACAAAGTAAGTGGGTTGGCATCAACGATGAACCACCCAAAAGCCAAAACATTTGTGAAAAAAGTTGTCGGTATTCACCTAAACACCGACAATACCAACAAGAAAACACAAAGAAGTCTTGAAATATTTAGTGGCTTTTATTCACCCATCATAATATAGATATTACAAATAGACGATTGCCGACTTTGAACCTCCGTTGATTTCGTCCAATTTACTGGAATGCCTTTTATATTATACAGAATCTTTAGGTATATTTTTTCGTTGTATACTCTTGATTTACAAGCATATTTTTACAACTTTCAAAGGTTGAAAAAAATTACTTTCTTGCTGATTACTCCTAGATAAGTAAAAAGCACTGTGATATCAAACCTCCATTAACAAATGCATTTGAAGTACATTGAAATTCAACCAAATATTATGTTCATAGCTATTCTTAAAAGTTAATCATAAGAAACATATTCAAAACTTTTGGTAGCACATTTTATGGGATTTAAAAATTACTTTAATTAAATATGATTATTATAATAAAATTGCAAGCGGCAAAATCTGGCAACCTTGCTGACCATTGAATGTTACCTTTGTTGGATATCAGCCTCCCAGTAATATTTCCTTTAAAATCCACATTGCAGCACGCGATATGTGAGCCATGGCTCCATCCTGACAGAACCAAATTTCAACTTCAATATTGATGATTTCAAGGAAGGTACAAAAAAGTTCTCCGTCATATGCAAATAACACACAGAGTTTTCTATCGCAGCGCGATTTTTAGGTTCGACTGGCTTCTGGTCTTTTCCAAGTTACACTTTCAATGGTCCTCAAAAGCCTCTATCCACAGCAAAACTGATTTCTGGTCTGTAACAGTACAGTAATACAAAATGCACGCTGCACCGCGACTATATGGTCAAGGCTAAAATAAACTTCCACAAAAACGCCCAATTTTCACTCAACCACAACATAATGGCAATTGAGGTACAGGAAAACACCCCCCCCCCCCCTACTGCTCTTCTTTGCGACCACTTTTCTTTCACTAGGTATTTTTCTTTTTTTTTTAATTTTTAAAGTCGCTTCAACTTCTAGGGCTATTAACGACTGCGCATAGTGGTAATATGCCTAGTAATTAATTAAATTTTTGATAACAATAATAGATTTGAAGTGAAAAAAATTTGATATAAGCTGAATAGTGGTAACAATGATAATAATAGCAATAGTAGTGACGGAGTATTTTGTTTTAGATGATAGAATATAATTCTAAAATTTTAAAATACTAGTGTTTAGCGTTCCATTTGTTTGATGGTTAATTAGAGGGTTTTGTAGAAGGTGGAGTTCTTTATTCTCCTCCAAAGCTCCTCAAATTTTTCATTCTTTTTTCCTAACCGAACAAAGATTTTCTAGAAAAGGCAAGTTTTCTGCCGCACTCTGTAGTAAACAAAAGCTCAGTAGTGTTAGTCTCAATAGTGTAAAAGTTTCTAAGAGCTTGTAAAGTTTTGAGTTCCCTTCCTTTCAGAATTGAAAACCATCTCTACTTAAAATGAAAAAAAATTGAGCTTTTGGAAGCATTCAAGTCTTTTTTAGTCAAGGAACGTCAACGCATAAAGTACATATTAAACGTTGATGATTTTCAGTACAAAAAATCTATCTGTGGATCAATTAAAGTGAATGTGTAAATCCAAAATTTGAGAATCAAATCGTAGGAGGTGATAAGTTGTGGGCCATAAGCTGTGACTAAACGTAATTGTAAAAAAAGAGATTTGGTTAAGGTATCGTGATGACATTAGATTTCCTCTAATTAATGCAACATCATGCTTTCCAAATCTATTCGAAATGTAGGGTACCTCAATATTATAAAAACTCTTGCAAGGATAGTTTTGTACATAACATTGTCTTTATTCTGTATCTATTAGCTAACCTCACTAACTCCGATAAATTTTATAAGCCTTCATCAACTTGAATAACACTTCTGTAATCATTCAATTCTGCAAACTATTTAACAAGTAGATATATATTCGTATAGGTAAATCAAATCAACTTGTCAACATGTACCACTCTTTAGCCCAGGGGTGGCTAATACAAATGATCTTGCGGGCCACTTTCGAAATGCATTATAACTCCACGGGCTACATATAAAATTATAAGTATAATATATCCATATTAGATTAAGACTATAGTGACTATAGTGACTATAGACATGTTTCGAAATGATAATATTGAAACATAATGAGTTATATTATTTTGATGTTTGCTATTATACTTAAATGCAAGGACCTACCTATATCTATAATGTAGTAATAATAATAAATGAGTTTGTTTCCGATAAAAATAAAACCATACATTGTACGGCACAAAACTCGCGTAATACAAAACAATGGTAACTTTGTTATATTGCGCATATTTTAAGTCATACATTGTAATTTTTATTTCATTGAGAAGTCACTTGGTGTTACTAAACGCACGCTGTAACTTTTAGTATAAATATAAAAGAAGTTATAAATAAAATTAAAACATTCAAAATATGTATTTTACTATTACGATATTTGTTTCTCCAGTCTTTCTCTTAGCTAATCACCAAGGTAATTTTTCCTCGTAATTTCGACAGTTGGTTTTTTAATATATGGATGCACAAACAGGTAATGAAAACTTTGGCTATTATGAAATAATTATATATTTAGTAAAAGTGATGTATCTTGCAGGCCGGAAAAATGTCCCGCGCCACATAGCCCGCAGATTAGCCATCTCTGGTTTAGACTAATTGTCAATTTCTTTTTTTTATTTTGTTTGTCTGCATAGTTAATTCTAAACAACCCAAATAGAAACTGAAAAGCATTTCGAAATTTACAACAAATATTTTACTGAAACAGCTTAGATCATGAAAGTATTGATGCATTTTGTTGAAGCATAATGATGTCTGCTTCAAGATAAGATTTGTGAATATATGCACTGATGATATGCAATACTTAACAAGATGACATACAGTCTACAGATAACTAGTTTTGAGAGTTGAAGTTAACAATCTTTATGTAAGTTACACAGTCGGTTAGTATGACTTTTTATAAGCTTTTGAAAGCTGATTTTAGATCCATGTTTGTACACAAAACAAATAAAAATTTCTCTTTTCTGCATGGGTGATATACCTAACTCAATTTTTTTGGTTTTTTTGAGTTCAATCCTTTCTGTATCAACTTAATGCCCATTTGATTTTGTAATGGTTACTTAACGCATATTTTTTATTAAACTATTATATAAAATAGTGCTGGCTCTTGCTTGGATTCACCTAAAAACAATCGCTCTTTCGTGATAAGTGATAATGTTTTTCTTTTGTAAATATACCTACCACCAACATACACCAATATCTATGTATATAAATTTTTAAAAACATTCTTTTACACTGTAATGAACAATTTTTTTTTTTAATTTATCAATTCAATATTTGTCTAAAAAGGCCTGTGGAACGAATTCGCCATAATAATCACTAGTCAGTTGTCGGGTGTAACAAATGCGGCAAACTGAATATAAACCACAATGATGTCTCTTTGTTCGATCCTAGTTGTGACTTTATTTTGTATAAATATATAGAGGTTCAGCGGTGACTGTTTGACAATAAACCTGATGGGTGAGGGTTCGATTCTTCTGCAACACCATAACTTATGCGTTTATTATTTAAGCAACCATATTTAATTTCACCAGCGAACGCTTTTATAAGGGTGAAAAGTATGGTATGCGTACAATACGAATTTATATCGTTTCTATTTGAGAGATCATTGAGAAAAATTGTATTCGCATTTTAAATATTTATGTAAAAATTCGAAGGCAATAAGCTCAGGTATTCCGTAGAAAGCAGATAATCGATCACAGCTAATGTCATATTGTGTGTACACTGTTATTATCGCTACCTACATCAGAAACTCTTGAAAATAACATCTTCTGGATGAGTCAAACGCACCGACATCACATCAAACCTTGCACTGATCAATTTTTGTCAATAATAAACTCAAGTTATCAACGTTGGAAACTACTTTTGAATGCATCAAATAAATGAACCGTCTATATTCATTCTCATTTTTACTTTTTAAAATCCTACATTATACAAAATTGGTCACAATTTCTTTAAAATCTTGTGCTCATTGTAATAAAGATGGCGATTCTTTCCAAAAAAAGAGCGACTTTTTCGAAACCCATTCGAATCGAAATCTTCAAGAAAAATCGTTATTTTAAAAATCGATCTTTTTTACGTGTTTGTATTTTAAATACAAATTTAAATCTAATTATGAGAAACAAAAATTACACCATAATAATTGATATTTTGTAATTTTTTACTTTTTTAAGTTTTTTAACATTATAATATAGGTATAAAAAATATTAAGTATGAAAGAGACATTTGTTACTTTACAAATTTATTGGTTACAAGATAGTTTAGATTTTAGAAATGATATAGTTTACCGTTCTCAGTACTTAATGTCCAAGCTTTTCAGGACAAGTTATACAACGCGAACTGTTACATATTATGTTACTTATTGTTTAGGTATTAACTAATTGTAAATTTCATCTCGATTTTCATGGGTGAAATGTCAATTCGCTGGATCAATTTAGTGCTACTTAAGTATATTAGTTTAAAATTTATTTAAAAATAGATTATTCGATTAATCATTCTCAGATCGCTGTGCCCTACGCTGTACTGACTCTTACTAATTAAGAATTAAATATAGTTTTTTTAGCCAATTTTACAATTTTACACTATCATATTACAGGTACCATTTTGATTTTAGTTTAACCATACATAATAATAGATAAATAATTAGGTAGGTAATCTATTTAATTAGGATATTGATAATAAAAAGTCATTTGCTGAACTAAATCAAAAGAACTATAAAAATATCTAACCTTATAGGGATTGTAAAATAAAGTCGAAATATTTATACATAATACATTTATATAAAACGGAAAACTTTTTCCATACAATTCAATGTTTGTTATGGGAGATGATGTGTTTTGTTAGGGCTGCGTTTGCAAACTTGGGGTAAATCTGGGTAATTTAGCATGGGCCCGAGGCTCACAACATATCCGTGAACAACATAGAAGCATTGAAGTCTTAATCTAACAATTGACAACGGCAGATGTACACGAGTTTATATTATTGATGATATATATGAACAACTTTCTATTATTACAATTATAATAACAATAATGAAACTGAATATTCCTATGAATATATATGTCCATTTGAACAGATTTTTCCCCTTTACTAAATCCATCCTCATTCACACTTATCACTCAAATTGTTTCCACTAAGATTAATGATGATTAACAAATCGTTATTTCAAAAACTACAATTTACAATTTTTGATATAAAATCTGAATTAAATTGATATTTTTAAAATTAAAACTTTTAAAAATTTCTTTTAGTGGTTATAATAAAAAGGTTTTAATAATCAACGAGCTTGAAATGAACTCTGGAACTGAAGAGCGTAGACTTACTTCGCATTAATAAATATTATACAAATCTCTTCGTGATTTTTACCAATTTTGAAATGTATTCCATAACGTTGTAAGTATGTTGGCAGTAATCTCCAAAATCCGGTACTCATATGATTTCCAAAGTCCCTTCCGAATTTGAAAAGTAGGTATATATTATTGCAGAAGAAATAAGAACATAAACAATATTTAACTTTGAAAAACCCCTTTTTGATGGAGTAAACAAATTTCAATGACATTTGGCATAAAAGTAGCTTATTTATGAAAAAACCATAACGCGTAATTTTTATCTTTGGTATACATTGCATGGTTCCTAGCACGGAACCGCATCCCTATAGGCAGGTCTTTATAATATACTTCCTTTACTGTTAAGATACAAATCGTATGGCTCATACTCCATTTTAACTTAAAGTAAATACATTTTTTGAAAATTTTCTCCTGGCATCCTCCTAGCGGAGCCATAATTCCTGTAGCATAGCTATCAAAAGAATAAAGTGTGTATTGCTTCCAAAAAAGACATGTTTTATGAATAATCGCTGTTAATAAATCAAACAAAAGAAACATGTTTATTATTTTTCAAATAGGAAAGAAGTAGAGAATAAATGTGAATTTTTGTACAAAAAAGTTTATTGGTCGAAGAGGTATTCTACATGGATACTCAAATATACAACACTATAAGCACACACCTCAAAATTGTATTCGGAATACTTTAGTTTATAGGATGTAACCATCAATATCGAACAAATATCAGTGGATTGTATACATAACGATGATATTGTGAAAATTTCATAAAATATTCTACTAATTGTGTCGTTAAAGATCAAACATGGCCATCTCCATGATAACGCAAACGCAGAAAAAGAGGATTTTAATTTTGTTACTGCATTAAGTTGTATGCAAAATCAAAAATTTAACGATGTTTTTCTCCCATTTAAAAGAGGTTTTTGATAAGTTTGATTTTACAAATCTATTTTATGTGCTTCAATCTTTGTTTTAAAAGTAAAAACTAAAAAAATTCAAAAAATGGAGATGGCCATGTTTGATCTTTAACGACACAATTATAAGTATCTATCTAAGTTTCTATACCAAACTAGAAGTGTTTAACGATGGACTTTACTACAAAGTTTCACTTTATTACAAAATGGTTCAACTTTCAATAGCTTTTGACAAAATAAATATAAACATTTTAAAAATTAGCAAAATGATAAATCACGTTTAAGTTAGTCTCTCATAAAATGTAAAAAATTGTATCGATCGATATAAAATATATTAATGTGTCTGGTTGTTTTTATACCTACCTATACTGACAGTTCAACTAAATAATAATTGATAAGTCTATTTCAGGCGCAAAAAAAACTTAGAAGATCTTACCAAAAAGACCTTACAGTTACAGTACACTGATGTGCAATATACAAAAGTTACCATAATTGTTATCTACTATGCAGAACTTGTATCGTAATTGTAGATAGTATAGTTTTATTTCCATTGGAACAGACCTTATATAGCTATTTCTTAATACTTGAATATTATGCGGTATTTATATATTATATGCTTACTTTAACTATTGTATATAAAATGTTTTATTTTTAAATCCTTAACCAATTAAACCCAATGATGTGGTATAGTAATTTTTTAAGCACTTTATGATGTGTTTTTTAAATACTTATGTTAAAAAAAAAAGTTTTTAAAAAAAAGGTTTGGTTTTTAACACAAGTGTTTTAAAAAAAGCACCATAAAGTGCTTAAAAAGTGACTACAATATTTAATTACTTTACGAACTTAAAAATTAAGTAATTCTGTTCGCAGTGTAATTAGTTGAATTAAAAAGCTAACGTGTAACTAATTTTTGTTTCGGTTAATATGAATTTGAAAATGAGAAAAAGTTACTGCGATATTGCTTGTGAACTAAAGAATGTATCTTTGCTCGAAGTAATTTAAAATATAGAGATACTTACAAAAATACGTCATTATTATAGTTATATTAAAAATAAAAAATGATTTCCTGAATTCTCATTTTTATTTCAATGAGAAAGAATCGAACGTGTAATTGCAATCGTAAATTTGCACTTTACTATTGAAATATTTTCAAAACATTCTTTCAACATTGCAAGCAAATGCTTGTTTTCCTTTTTCAGATCTACAATTTCAACACAATGCAATCGTCATTTTTTACCTTTCCAAAGACTGAAAATTGTATAATTTGAGTTTAATATATTATTTTTTCATTGGTTGAAATTATAATTAAATTAGACCGATAATTATACGAACCCTTTAATTATCTTGTCGAACATATTGTGAGCGAGCTGTATAAATTGTTAACTTTTTGAAAATCATTGATGATAATTGACAAAAGAACATTGATTGTTCCTTAATAACAATATCAAACATTGGCGAGCGTTCTAATAAAAAAATATAAAGAATAATGCAAATTAATCGAAGTATGAAGATAAAATTATAGTCAAGAAATTTCAATTTCTGAGAAAATTTACACTTAAATGTAACAGTTAAATAGGTTATTGGTATTTCGATTCTATAGAAATCAAATTATTCTATTAAAGTACAAAAGAAACACTACACTCATTATTGTTATTATTTTTATTTGTATTTCTTTTGAGCAAGCCTACTGTTATAATTATGTGTTATTTTTATTTTAAATAATAAAAAGGTATAGAAGCATTAACAAGCTTAACATTAAGTTCAACTTAGCGAAATAAAAAAAATTGAGATTTCAATCTTTGGATATTTTATAAATAGCAAATACACAAAAGTATCACGTTACTTACCAAAATAACTAAAGATTTTTCTATTGAATTTTTATTCTGATAAGACCATTATTATTTGTGTTTGAACAAAATAAAAAAAAATGTTATATTTTGTTATCCTTTTGTCATGTACAAAAGCGCAACAATAGCATGTCACATTATGTATCGCATATATATTTTTCCTTCTAACTACCAATCAGCATTATTCTAGCGTACCAAGAAAATATTGCTGTGTTCTCTACATTGATTTCATAATAAAGAATTAAGGTAACGACTACTTTTAGTTAGTTTTGTACTTGAATATTGGCTGTATATATATATACAGTTTTGGTGGATCAGTTTGGATAATATTTTTGTATAAATAATGAATATGAGTGTATACAAACAACCCCTCTGCACCCAAATCCGTTAGATAACACAAGAGCTACCTAATATGCTACATAAAATGTGTAATGTTTCAATTGTAATGTTAACGATTCATTGGAACGAGATAACATATCGTTTTAAATTACACGAGACAATAGCAATGGACAGTTTTGTGAATGTAGACACTATATCCTATTGCTAAGTGAACAACGACTAGTTCGAGGGTAAAATTTTAAAGTAGAGGTTTTCTTTTACAGCACTGGTCTTGTAATAAATTAAATAAATTAATTGCCTAAACATTACTAATTGTTATTTACCTAAATTAGGGTACCTATAGTAAAAGATACCCACGATTTAAGATTGCCAGTTAGATTATAGTTTGGAAAATAATTCTAAATACTATGATCTATTATAACATTTCACCTAGTCCTCTCTTTACATGACAGATACGTTCCTAAAAATTCATAATAGAATTCCTAGAATATTGGAAATTGTGTAAAAACAAAACGATTCGTGTAGAAAGATTTTTTTGTCATTTTAACTCGTGTTAAAAATTCGCGTAAAAAAAGAAGTAGAAGCATATATTATAGCGTATGCCAAGGGTCACTAATTGTTTTGAGGAAGGGTAAGATTAACTTGTTTTAATGTGGGAGTTTAATCGCCGAATCTCCCTATAACATCAAAAACTTTGTTTTTACAAATACTTACTTACCTTTTTTCACTTTATGACTATATATTAAATTTTGATTGTTAAACTACTGGTTTATGCCATAGGTACTAAGAATAATTATAACAACAACAATAATTATAATAATAATAGTCACAATTGAACATTATTACCAGTTGTAATACTACCTAAATACCTACTGTAGAGATGTGCAAATTTCTCTTCACAATTAAATATATTTTTTTAAATTTTTATTATAATTGGAGGAAAAATATTAAACAAACAATGAAATAACGAAAAAAATTAATGTACCTACACCATCGATTTTGAATTTAAGTAAGTAAAAGTAAATTTTTGAATTTTTTGAAAATGAAGGTACAATTATAGAAAACGAAGACTACGTAAAAGCATATCTCTAATTGCATATTAATTTATATAATATTGTCAATTTTATAACAGGCACTCATAACTAAAATTAACTTGATATCAAGTCAAACATAAGTTAAATGCTAATATTTAAATATCAAGGCAAGTCAAGCATTAACTTCACGAGTTATTTCATTTTAAAGTAAATCTTATCTAATATCAAATTCAATTCAATTCACAACATCGTCAGCTACTTGATTTGACGAATCCTTGACTAAAACTATAAAATAGATATTGAATAATGAGGAAATTTTTTATGAACTTGTTTTTAAATTTGATATAAGTAACAAAGTATAAAGCAAACTTTTAATGGTTAGTGGATCTCAATGAAATAAATATAAAAAAAAAAAAAACTAACAAACGAGCAAACAAAACATAATCAGCAAAGTAACTCAGAACTCAATTTAGTAGATACAATTTATTTTTATTTCTCATTTATCTATTTGCTTTACTTGACCAATGCATTATGTATTTACTTTCTATATAGTAGATACCTACTCCTAATATTATTTAAATCTGTGTTTCTAAAATACTCTTTGTTATTTTAATTAATTCAAAAATTATATTAGAAATAATATTTAAGAATGTTTAAAAGGTAAATAAAAATGATTTCAATGTTCAAAAGTTATAACAATTAAAAACCTGCATTTTATCATACGTTTAAGTATGAAAATTTGTTCACACGCAATAAATTAAAATTAATTAATCTAATGTAGAAAATATGGCAATGTTTCAAATTTACACTATGTAAAACAATTTTGTTTAAATTTACAGAGAAAACAATCAAAAGGTTAAATGAGAGCTCGATTTTACTAGTTAGGTAATACTGTACCTACTGTAAATCGAAGCATCAGGTATATTCACTATCAAAAATAATATTATTTATTTTTTATAATTATATAGTACTTATTGAAATTATGTATTTGCTTTGTTACAAGATACAAACAGTAGATCCAGTAGCATGGATTATTAGTGTCCAGAACTTTTGCTCCCGATAGTAAGTAGGTACCTATTGGTTCCCACACATCCTTAATGTAAATGTATTTTATTTACGCGAAACGAAGTAAAGACAAGGTCCACTAATGTTTGACAAACAAAACATGAAACATTTTAAAAATAGGTTGTATTGAAACTACAGAAACGGTATAATATGTAACTATAAATAATTTATAAATTGAAGGCTGGACCGACTGGACATCAATAATGGGCTAAGTACCAAAAAAAAAAAAAATGAGTTAGACCCCAAAAACAAGCTAAGTGCCACTGCCAACAACCTAATACATACATTAACCTAATATATTAATAGTTACTATCAATGATACTGGCATTAAGCCCGCTTTTTACGTTGTTAGCAAAGGCTTGCTTTTTCGGGTCTAACTCAATTTTTTGTTTTTGGTACTTCTCCGTTATTGATGTCCAGTTTTTAATTGTTATTTTTGTTTTCAAAATTTACTGCCATCTATTAAAATAACATGAATTAATAAATTTCTATAATGAATATGTAAGAGGTTTCAAACCTGGGTAAATTTGACATTTCTTATTTGACAGCAAAAATAATTACACCAATGTAGTTTGGCCGGGCGTAAATGACTACGTAAGAATGTAATTCATGATTTTAATATAAAAATGTTTGTTCGAGATCCATGTGGTATTGTTTGTATTTTCGTGACATATTTAGCGATTTTATATGCAGATTATGTAATAATACGATGGGTTATTTTACAGACTATGGGAGACAGGTACAGATTTGCATGCAATATGTTGGAGAATATGAAAGTTCAATGGAACAATACATCTTTTATAGCTTATGGGGTCCATTTCATGTTGTGCTGTTTAATAGTATCGTATTTATGTTAGCCTTTGCCCACTTACGTGCCGTTTTGTCTGACCCGGGAACTGTACCACTTCCTCAAACTCGATTAGATTTTTCTGACATACATTCCGGAGAAATGGGTTTGGGATGAGATCTCTATTAAAAGTATACATAAAGAACGAGCTAATGGTATTTTAGGTTGCGATCGAGAAGATTGGACTGTGTGTACACGGTGTGAAACATATCGGCCGCCTCGAGCTCATCATTGCCGTATTTGTAAGAGATGTGTGAGACGCATGGATCATCATTGTCCATGGATCAATAATTGTGTTGGCGAGAACAACCAAAAATTTTTTCTTCAATTTTTAATATATGTTGGTGCTTTGGCTGTTTATTCGGTAGCTCTAGTGGTTATTTCTTGGGTGAAAGACTGTCCTGAATGTAGTCAAGAAATAGCGATAAAACAAAGCAGAATGTAAAGCAAAAATTAATTTCGTTACTTTATTTAAAGATTCTTTAATTTTTTTTTCTTTTAGATTACACTGCATAATTTTAGTCATGGAAAGTGCTCTATTTGGTATGTTCGTTTCGGCTATTTTAGTTGATCAAATGCAGGCGATTTTAGGGGATGAAACTGCCATTGAACAAGCCCAAAATCAAGGACCATATCGTAGACATCGCCCACGACTCGCTCTTCTAAGTGAAGTATGTGGACGCACCCATCCAATCCTATGGCTAATTCCACTTGGATTTTCTAATAAAAAATTAGATACACCACTATTGAGTCACGATGTGTAACTATTACATACTTAGACGTTTGGAATATTTAATAAAAAAATATTTTCAACTAAAAATGACGTACTATAGAGACTCTGCGTAACGATTAATGGCTTGTGAAACATCAAGTTCACGCAGGGTCTCTTTAGTGGAGTCAATGAAAGTTTTCACTTTTAAGTCCTCAGGGACAACTTCGATTTTTATGATTTTTTTTTATATGTTTGGTTTTGTATATAATTTGAAGTCAAAAACAAATAAATGTGCGCATTTAACTATATTGTTCAAACAATAGAAACATTTTTATGCGACAGTTAATTTTAACATTTAAACAGCAAAGAGTGACTCTTTCTATGAATTAATTGAATATTGCCTAAATGGTTAGTTTAATAGAAAAATTTATTCTTAATTAATTTAAACTAGAGTACATTTCCTATAATTTGAAACTAAAATAAATATTGTAGCTACAATGGTATCGGAGATATAGGTCTTTAAAATTTAAATATTTTTTTTAAAGTTGCTCAATTCATGATTTTGTTTAAGTTGTTGTACAAATCTCCTAAACTATAAACAGCGGTGTTAGGACCAATCTTTATGTTCATCAATTTTAAAGATGTGAATATCCCACTTCATCATACACAGATTCAACTATAAATGACACTAATAATGACAACTTCTACTTCAATGTCTTCTACTTACACTAATAATAAATATAATATAAATAGTTAATTGCGCACATTCATTTGTTTCTGATTATAAATGATATACAAAAAACATTTTAAATACTCAAAGCAATCGAATTTTCCCCTGAAAACTAAAAAGTTTTGAAGATTATCTACTACTATAATAATAGTTGAAACTATAACGTACAAAACAGAATTCCGTTCTACATATTTTTAACTGAATCAAAAGAGGCCAATTAGATTTTTTTTTTTAAATTTCACAACTTTTACACGCTCTTTTGAATAAACTTTTCTAAATTTTTCAATGGCTTAATTAATAAAAGTATATTAAAATTAAATACCGTGTAAGTATTAAATTTATCTACTTATATTAATCATATATATGTACTGTGCTTACCTGTAAGTCATATTTATTACATGGATTTTTAAATGTTAAAATAAAATACAAACTTAATAGTTATTAAAAAAAGGAAAAATAACTGTAATAGTTACAAAAATTTGTACTTATGTAATATCAATTTATTTATATAAGTTATCAACCGAAATACTCTTTTAATTTTATTGAAATCCATTGAAGATGTGGAAGTTTATAGTTCTTATAGTTTAATTACTATTTGCATATCATCAAATACTATTATACATTTTTATTTTATTAAGATATTATGAGTAAATGGTTTTTTATTTCAATTTTAAGCTAGGTATATTAATAAAGTGAGATTCAAGTCTGTTTTTTATTTAATTTTAACAGATTTACTTTGATGTGAAAACATTTTTATTGTAATAATAGCTATTTCTGTTTGAGCAAACAAAAAAGACCAAATGTAATACAACTTTTAAAAAGTTATTGAATTCCATATAATTCTAAATTTATAACTGTTAAGATGTACATTTTTGGTATTATTTATAATTTTTATTTTTGCATGCAAATTGCAACTACATAAAAAATATAATTTTTATTTTTTTTTTTCAAATTTTAATTGATGCTATGTGTACATATCTAAAAAATTATTATTTACAAAATATGTGTATTGTAATATGTTACAAACCACTCTATAAAAAGCACAATAAAAGCTTGTTATTTATGAAGATACGTTTATTAATTAAAAATATTGAAAATATAAGAATGGTAATTAATATTTTGTTTTGGATCACGACAAATTCAACAGTTGTAATGAGTAAATAGAACCAGTAAGTAACGATGTCTATTCAACATGTAGGTAATATTATATGGCAGTTACCGTACAGAGAATAGATATCATCGTGTAGTAATAGCTTTATTCTAGTAGTAGTTGATTTAGAACTACCTGAAAATAATATATTATGTATTTAACATGGCGATTTACATTTATGCGTGTATGTAGAATGGTTATCTTTCGTTGAATGGACAGTTAGGAAGTTTTAGAGCAGAGATTTACCCATAGGACATATCGTTCATACTAAGATAAGAGGCAATGGTGTGCAACTATTTCAAGGTTTATGACAGTCGGTGATAAATTTGTGCGAGTTGGGCAATACAAATATTCAGCGATAGTTGCAACTCGAAATAGTGTAACTGATAAATCGTTTAAGCGATCGATAAGTTGTACTTCGAACGAAATGTTGTTCAGGTTTGTTCATAAGTGTTATTAATGTGGATTATTAGCCAATTAATCTGAAAGGGAAAGTTTTCAATTGATGTTTGTTTTATTGTTCCAATATGAACATTTTTATTTTGTTTTCTATTACATACTTATTAGTTATTATTTTCATGCAACGTTTTTATTTTCCGTGTAAATTAATTCAATTTATGATGTTACATTTACACTGATTGCCTTCTTTTCAAAATGAGGGGGTAATATCGACTTAGGCAAAAATATTTTGGGGTAATGGTTAAAAAAGTTTCCTGACCGCTAAGCTAGATGACTTCAACCAAAAGCTGCAACTAGATGTATTATTAAAACATATGCAAATATTTTTCTAAAACCCACATTTTGATCTCAGAACGTCTATTTCCGGTAAAAACTAGAAATCGAAAAAACGACCCGATTACAATACTTTTTTTGCTTCCTCTATTATATAGAAGGAAAAGAAAGTAACAGCCGTAGTAATGCAATCGATGTATACGCTTCTATTAACTATATTTACAATGTGTATTTTATATATTTCTGGTGCTTTTACGTAGTTAAAATTAAATATTACGTATTTACAACCAATATAACAGCGATTTTAGCTTTTAAGCTCATAAATAAAATGGTCTAATGCGTATGCTTAATAGAATAGAATGGAAATTTAATTCTCTAACCAGTGGTCGAGGAACCGGGGTAAATTACCCCAAAATGAAATTTTTGGGGGTAACAATGAATTTTTTCTACTTTGCTATTTTTATACGTGTTAGTATTTTTACAAACAATTCGAATTGATTTTTACAATAAGATCTTTAAACTTAAACCAAAAAGCCCCAGCTTTGAAGTTATTGTGTCAAAAATGAAGCAACATAAATTCTCCAAAACCTGAAGGGGGAAGTGTTCAATTGATTTTTGGTTTGTTTGTCCCAATATGAACTTTTTTTTTTTGTTTTTGTTACAAACTTATTATTTTCATGCAACTTTCTTTTATCCGTGTAAATTAATTCAATAAATTATGTTTCATTTATCGTACATTTACCTATATTGATTGCCTCCTTTTCAAAATGAGAGGGTAATATCGATTTAGGCAAAAATATTTTGGGGTAATGGTTAAAAAAGTTCCCTGACCGCTGCTCTAAAGTCTAATTCCTTTGTAAAATAACTAAGTTTTGGCGCTTTTAGATATATCGCGATTTTATGTTCTACAGACATATTTGGAAATGGACTTAGGTTGTATTTTCATATTTTCATTTCTGACATGAGACTACGTCAGGATTCTCCTTATTTACATGTAATAGAAAATTTACCTTAACTTGCTACTACAATGTTAACTTGTAGCAATATGTTAGGGTAAAATTTTTATTACATTTTTTAATTTTTCATTTAAATAACACAGGATTTTTATTTTTGAGTTTTCATAACTTTAGAATAATTCATCGTAACAACAATCTGAAATAAAGGATTTAAAGACAATTTCACGTTTTACAAAAAAGGCTCTTAGAACAAAATTGGGAAATATTAAAAATTTTAAATAAGTGTTATTTTTTAACTCAGATTTCTTTGAAAAGGTCGATATGAGGAACTTTGAGAACCTATTTTGTAGAACGTAAAATTTTTTTTAAATCCCATCTTTTATATTATTACAATGAATTGTTCCAGTTATAAAAATTAAAAAAAAAGCCTGTGTCAAAATTTTTGTTTTATTATATACTCTCAATTTTTGGAAAACATATTTAAAAAAATTATTAAACACCCAAACGTTTTTTCTCCTACTATTAAAAAATTTCGTTATTTTACATATTATTTTTTTCAGTTACCGAAATGTACTGAGATAACCATTTTTGCTTTTATGTTTATAAATAATAATACACATGTTTTACATTGTTGATGAAAAAATATATATTTAAAATTTTTTCATGTTTATTATTTTTACATTTGTATTTTAAATTAACATCTCAAATAAAAAGAGATAAAATATTTAATGAATAATCTGCACAAAAAATTTATATGTTATGGCTTTATTGATCAGTATCACATATTTTTGAATTTACTACCCAATTGATTAAAAAATTCACCGAAATTAACTATCACATAGAGAAAAATTTTAAAATAAATAAATTATAAGATTTTTTTGATACTTCAAAAGCAAGTTAAAAGACTGCGATTCAATGATTTTCTTTACTTTTTCAAGAACGAAATGTTCTCACAACTCGAACAACATACTGACGACATATTGGACACTCGGAAAGTTGCCTACCACATGCCGTACATGTAGCCATATGCCCACATTCTAGCATCACACATTCGATGGGTGCATCCATACAAATTTTACATAAATCATCCATTGGTAAATTTTCCAAACCTAAAAATAAAAAAAAAATAAAATACATTTTTTTAAAAGGATTTCTTAAATTATTTTCACCTTCGCGTGATTGATTATATTCATTCCAAAGTCTTTTTACCCGTTCTAACAATTCTGTTTTTTCTACACAACCTTTATAATCAACTCTATTTCGAAATAAGAGATCTTTTAACTGTTTGGCAGTTAGCTGCTCTAAATGATCCATTGATTTGATATCAGATAAATTTAGGTGTGAACAAATTTTCGATACATCCGGCTCTGATTTGGTATATTCGCGCTAAAATAAAACATTTATTTGTTATCCAAATTATATCTCTTAATTTTTTTTTCTAGTACTGTATGTAGAGAAGAGGACGTCTCTAAGTTAGTATTGGTACCGGAACTGCTGACAGCTTCGAAATTATCGTTAATAGATCCACTAGGTTGCGGTTGTAAATCATTTACTGTTGGTTGAGGTGGACGAAAAGATGCATTTGGAGTTGAATGGGTTGAATTTGGAATGTTTACTTAAAAAAAAACAATAATATAAATAAACAGTTATAAGGGGTCATCCATAAATTACGTCAGACGAATTTCATGATTTTGACCCCCCCACCGCCCGTCCTTGTCAAAGCTGGTCACATTTGTGAGACCCACTCTTCCTTAATGTGGCGTCACATATTTTACAATTTTACATCTACATTCTACAAATAATTATTGAATTAAAACAGCAGTTCCAAAATTTATTTTATTTCAATTTAAATGATTTTTTAATAAAACTAACATCAAATCAAACATTTCAAAGAAATTAACAAAAAAAAAACGAATAATTATATTAATTAAAGATCACACTTAATCATTTTGAGTCCACGGACTTTGAACCCACTCCTTTAAACACTAAGATTAAAGAAGATTTTGAAATGTGACGTCACGAAATTTAGGACCCCTCCCGCCCCCTTGTCACATTTCGTCGATCCCCTCCCTCCCCCTTAACGTGTGACGTAATTTATGGATGGCCCCTAATAAAAATTATTAAATGGTACGCATACAAAAAGAGAAACGTCTATGTTAAAAAATGATTGCTAGAGTGAATGAGGATTAAAAATCAAAATTAAAATTTTTTACATTTTTTCTATTTTCTGATACAACCATCAACTTTTTGGGAAAAAATTCATACATATAATTTGCAGCTTAAAAATCTAATAACCGAAATTATATACAGAAGCTTAATTAAAGAATAAAATTATGAACATTTTAAAAAATATCTGGTGCGAGGCGTCACACTACTTTCTTTTACTTTCATTTATGAAAATACTCGCTGTTAGTTAATAGAAATATAAGCACTTTGTAACAATACATATAAACAGTACTATATGCATACAACCTATAGGGCTATATGTACATATATACACGAATTCCCAACCTTCATCCCAGAACCGCCCTTATTCGAATTTTCCCAGGAAAAAGTTTCAAATAAAAGTTGTAGCCACTAATGAGTCTAAGAACTATAGAAAGTTTAAAGAAAATCGTTGGAGCCGTTTTCGAAAAAAATTGAAAAAGCTCAAAAACGCCTAGAGTAAAGTAGAGCTTTCGGTTAACCGATTTCAACCAAAATTTTCGCGGCACAACTAGGTATAATATGGAGGCTAGATTCCAAGTTTGGTGAAATTCGGATAAAGCTTTTGATACGATATGGCTGTCACACACAGACATGTTTTTAAAAACCACTTTCATGGACTCAGGGGACCTCAAAACATGTATTTCTGTTGAAGGTTCGAATTCGAAAATTCGATCCGATTACAATACTTCCTTTACTATTAAGTAGTAAAAGAAAGTAATATGTATACACTATACAGCTTATATATATGTACATATAGGTATACGAATTCCCAACCTTCATCCCAGAACCGCCCTTATTCGAATTTTCCCAGGAAAAAGTTTCAAATAAAAGTTGTAGCCACTAATGAGTCTAAGAACTATAGAAAGTTTAAAGAAAATCGTTGGAGCCGTTTTCAAAAAAAATTGAAAAAGCTCAAAAACGCCAAGAGTAAAGTAGACCTTTCGGTTAACCGATTTCAACCAAAAGCTTCGCGGCACAACTAGGTATAATATGGAGGCCAGATTTCAAGTTTGGTGAAATTCGGATAAAGCTTTCGATACGATATGGCTGTCACACACAGACACACACACACACAGACATGTTTCTAAAAACCACTTTTTTGGACTCAGGGGACCTCAAAACATATATTTCCGGTGAAAGCTCGAATTCGAAAATTCGACCCGATTACAATACTTCCTTTACTATCTATATAGTAGTAAAAGAAAGTAATAAGCTGAACGCGAATAACTTACGAAATTACCTGAATGAAATATCAAAAACCTTTTATGGAAATAATTTATGGACAATAAAATACTCTAAAAAAATTTAGAGTGATGCCTTATGAAAATTTCCAAAAAGTTGATGATTGTGTCAAAAAATTAGAACACTAAAAATTTATCATCAATCCAACTTTAAACTTAAATAACTTTTGTAGGAATAATTATATCGAAAAATTGTAAGAGACCATTTTTGTAGAGTGTTAAATTTTCTATAAGAATATATCTTGGCTATCCCAAAATATTGCTCCCGACGTGCACTGAAAAATTCCAAAGTGTAAGAAAATGTTTTTCCCATGTTATAAAATGGACAACGGAAATTTGCGATACTGCACCTCTAAACAATAAAAGCTCCAACTTTCCCAGTATTCTTTTTGCGTCATTTCCAACAACAATTTTCGATATAATAAAAAAAAAATTTAAACAGACTCCTAAAGGGGAAGATCGCCTAATAAAAATAGCATACAAAACAAATACCTGGATTAGACGCAGTTGAATTAGTAGCACGTGATTGTGTTATGTCGGGTGTAGAGCTAAAAAATGATCTAATATTTTGGAGAAGATGACGCCCCATATGATGATCGTCATCATTCAAATTTGCTGAATGCGAAGGTTGAAAATCTTGTCCATTAACATGAGCTATCAATAAATTGACTAGATCCTCTTTTTCTAAAATTCCAAGTTTAATACTTTTTCACATATGAGTATAAATGAAACCCTTAAACGAAGATGTTAGCCCACTTTTTGGCGAAAATTAATTTTTTATTCTATTCCCACTAAATAAGACATTAGATTTTGTTAAGTTCATCAGAATGGTGTAGAATCAGTATCAAAATTCAAGCCCAAATACTGAATTAAATTTTCTCAGAATTGCAAAAATGTGAGTTAACATCTTTTTCTTCTAAGGGCCTCAAATATATATTTTTTATTTTCTCGCATACCAATGCACCCTTTTGTGGAAATTTGTCTATGTGCCAAATACAATTGTAAATCTCGTGCTTTTAATTTCAATAGTTGCACTTTATTTAAAGGTCGTGTTGTTAGTACTTCACAGTTCTCACAATGTAGATACCTATATCAACATAGTAAGTTATATTTTATTTCTTTAACGAATAAATAATATGAATTAATACAAACTTGTTGGCTTTACGCATTACACAGTATTTACAATAATATCTTCGGCACTCACAACATTGCTTTTTGGCTCGCATAAGCGAAAATTTTTTTGAACATGTACCACAATGCATTTTTTATCAACTCCACATAAAAAAAAGGCTAAAACTGAAGAGAATTTTCTAAATTCTAGGCACTAACCAATAAATGTTTTCTCCATATTTTATTAATCCTTGGACACTAAAATAAATGAAAATGTATTAAAATATTGACAAGAGCGTACGAATTATTTCACAATAGAAGATAAGATAATTGGGATAATTAAATTAAATACTTTTGGTTTTTTTTAAGACAAATAATTCGAAGATATAAAAATTAGTTTATTATAAGATCTTACTTAAGGAAGTACTTGATCATACTCTGAATATAAGTAAATAATTTTCGGGTACATTTTCGTATAATTTTTAAAATATTAAATTGATTTTGGTTAAATATTCCCAAATGATGTTCAAACCTCAATTAATTTGACAGAACGAACAAAACGTAATAACCAGCAAATAACTGATAACATTATTCACGTAAATTTATATAGAACGGTGTTTCCCAAAGTGTGGGACGCGTACCTCTAGGGGTTTGGGAAAAGCAGGAAAGAGTTTTAGTAGGGGTATGCGCTTCATCGGAATTTCGTAAGAATATTTGTAGCATTGTGCTTGTTGATGAAACTGATTGTTATTAAGGTGAATTATTTTTTTTTCGCATGGAGTACTCGGAGTACTCAGCGTTTAGGAAAATTAAGAAAGGGGTACACTTATGTTAAAAGTTTGGGAAACAATGGTATAGAACCAGATAAAGCAACCTTGGATAAAGCAAAGGAATAATGAACGCATGCGCACCTAAAAATGTAGATCTCTGTAACTAAAGGCGTGTTATTTAAAAAAAAAAAAAAACTTAAAATGATTATTGAGAACTGGTTTTTATTTAAGCTTGATAAATTAATTCAATTAATGTGCAGATGTTTTAAAATTTACAAAAAATAGTTTCATTAAAAATGTATACTCCTAATAGTTTATCAATTATTATAATAAAAGTATATAAATATAAATTGAGTAATTTTTAATAAAGGGAGATTCTAGGGAAGAGGTATATTATTCTTATTATTCTATTTATATTTTTTTAACCAATAGTGGGTATTATTTATGTTCTTTTAACAAAAAGGGAGTTTTCTGTATGAGAAAGTTCTGTGACGAGTCGGAGCGGATTTTTTTTATATGGTACGCACCGCGTGGCATAAATTAACGATATGCTCCTGAAACTTTTTGTAGCATTCATAATAATTTCATCGATGTGTTAGCAGTGCTGCGGTATACAATATTAAATATACCATTGATAATATACTATTAATGGTAACTAAAGAAGTTCTTTTTTGTAGAAAATATCTGCTACGAGGCGTCACAGTACTTTCATTGTATTCATTGCTGTTGGTTAAAAGAAATATAAGCACTTAATAACTATACATATAAACAGAACTATATGCATACAGCCTATATGACTCAAAATCACCAAGGTTGCGAATTTCAAGATTGGTTTTATGACAAAAAAAATTGTTAGCTATAATGATAATTCTTAGCTTAAACTGTCGCAAAATGTGTATATTAATAAACTATGAAAGGGCAGCGCACAGAATTTTATATTTTTTTTGTAATATTGCTTTTTAGTGGATATTTTCCAGAAAACCATCATTTCGGGAACGTTTTTCTAAGTTCGATAAAATGAACAAAATCCAAAAAAAGTAAATAATTTAAGCTTTGTTTAATAATATGGTTATATGATGTATCTATATTATATAAACAATAAGGAAAACAATACATATAAAATCTTTTATAAGCAAAATACGTTAAAAAATAAAAGAAGTTGCTATTATCGTGCATAAAATTTAAGAAATTTCAAAATATCGAAAACTCTTACAATCGAATTAACATAACTTGAAGTGAATGAAATTTTGTCAATGTAAAAAATTATTTATGTTCTCAAAAATAGCTCAAATAATGCGTAATTTTTGAAATTTTGTAATGTTCCCGAAGATGATCAAGCGTTCCCGGAATGACAAAAATGTTGGCGGAATGATGATATTTATATCATAAGGTATAGAAAGGAAATATTTAAATTATAAACAACGGTTTCAATAACAATATTATTTATTTATATTGCCCTATAGTTTATACTTAAGAAAAATTACTTTAACTATAAATAAAATCTTATAACTAAGGGTTTTGATTTGGTCATAAATCAGTCTAGTAGAACTTCTATAATCATAGTTATAATATTCTTAAAATCTTAATCAGTTCTTACAGTTTGAGTCTTTTGAACTAAAATCCCAGTCTACTTAACAAAACTTCTTTAAATAATGGAAAAAATTACCGACTGACAGTTAGCACCCCCTTTTTCGAAATTGTGATTTTTTTTTGTTTGCAATCGTTTGATGGTGAATGATGGTTCAATTTTATCGTTTGATGGTTATTTGTTTATTTGTAAAAAAATAAAATAAAATTTGACCTTGAGGACTTAACAGTTAGCACCCCATTTTTAAAATTTGTCAATTTTTTTATTACAGTTCGATTCGAAATCGTTTGATGGTGATTGATGGTTTATTAGTTATTGTTTATTATCAATATTTATTTAGATATAATTAATTTTTTAATATTGTAACGGCAGTAACAATGCTAATTTCAAATACACGCATACGCAAAACATTGCAAGTTACGCGGTTCATTTGAATCTCGCTTAAAACAGCAGTAGCAATAATAATAAGAATACATATTATAAAAATTCAAAAATTATTGTTTAATAATGTTCATAATTTTTAATTTTTTTGTTGTCGTTTTTGAACCACAAATTACAAACTAAATAGGAGTAGTTAAAAACAAATTAACTTATTTGCATAGACTTATAGAATCTAAAATTTTTTGGAAGCAAGAACCGTATTTTTAATCTCAAAATAAAAATAAACGCTTACGCTTATGAACTTGGGTTCATATTCGTTTCAGTATTTCCCTTACATTTAAATTGATATCCCGATTATTAACTTAGGACGAAGTATTACATTAGGAACATTGGTATTCTAATAACAATTATTTTTGCCATTTTATTTGCATTTAACCACGCAATCCAACTAAACTATGGCATTTTTAGGAGAACACCATGACCAAAAAAAATCCCTAAAGAGCAGGTATTTATAAGTATCTGAAATAGTCAGTAATAATAAAAAAACAATCAGTTGCCTATATTTTATTCAAAAACTACTAAAAACATTAGTAAAGAAAACTTCTTATTGCAACTGATGTTTTAAACGAGATTCAAATGAACCGCGTAACTTGCAATGCTTTGCGTATGCGTGTATTTGAAATTAGCATTGTTACTGCCGTTACAATATTAAAAAATTAATTATAACTAAATAAATATTGATAATAAACAATAACTAATAAGCCATCAATCACCATCAAACGATTTCGAATCGAACTGTAATAAAAAAATTGACAAATTTTAAAAATGGGGTGCTAACTGTTAAGTCCTCAAGGTCAAATTTTATTTTATTTTTTTACAAATACACAAATAACTATCAAACGATAAAATTGAACCATCATTCACCATCAAACGACTATCAAACGATTGCAAACAAAAAAAATCACAATTTCGAAAAAGGGGGTGCTAACTGTCAGTCGGTGAAAAAATTGATATATAACGTAAGAAAATCAACAATGCATTCTGTAACAAACGACAAGTAAACTAACCTAACAATGCATATGTGAAAAACAAAACAAAACGTATTATTTTTCGAAAAGATAATATCATTATCTAAAATCTAAATAATAGTATTCTCGATTTTGTTCTTTTTTCAGCAATGGTGTTAGAATAATACTGACTATTTGCTCATAGTTAATATATGACATATCCTTTGGTTCCAGTTGGAATTTTCTGGTATTGTTACGCACAGATCTCAAAAAGGTTACAAAGATTTTCTCAGCATCGTCATGGACACATGTCTTGAAGGTAGCGACATATCTAAAGCAAATATTGGGCTTTTCAGTAGGAACTTTAACAAGCAAGAATGTCCCAGGGGATACGAGATTTGGATGTAAAACTTCTTTGTCATAAAATGTACTTGCTTCAACATCAATCTGTTTTTCTTTAATCTGCTGGCGAAGAGATAATGCCATTGAATCTTCACCATCTGAGGAAGATGAGTTGTAAACAGATTTATAAATGCTTACTCTTTCCTTTAATTTAAAATATTTATCAGTTGCCATAGGCTCTTTATCAACTGGATATTCAGTTGCAGGCATAAAAACATCCTCAGGTTCAATTGAACTTATGTTACAAAGGTTAGAAAGCTTCGATAGTTTTAGCTCTTTGTGAAAATGTTCGTATTGATATAATTGTATGAAAACCTCGAACCCTTTTTGCCAATATATGTTTGTGATTTCCATTATGCCTGGAATAGCATCCAAAGGATTTGTTATGTTGTTTTTTTCCTCAATAACGTCGTCTTCTGGGATTACCTGTACTTCCATAACAGAGGTTTTGAACAAATCGACGAATTCTGAGGCTATATAACCGAAATATCTTCAAATAAAGCAACTTATATAAAATCTTTTTCTTTTCTCTGTATTTTTTTATGCATTTTTCCAATTTTTTCTCTGCTTTCGCTTCTTTCGTTCGTCATATCAGCAATTTTCTTCAATTTATTTTCTGCCTTTTTCTTCTTATAATATTCCCTGTCCTTGGTTCTTTTTAATTTCCTTCTGTTCTTCAGTCATCTTATCCAAAAAATTTCTTTTTCTAGCATTTGCCTTTTCTCTTAGGCGCAAATAAGCGGCACGATCCTTTTTAAGTTTTTTTTTGTTTTTTATAGGTTTTTTAAATATTTTTTTCTTTACCAGAGGTCCCCATAATGTTATTAATAAAAACAACTAAATTGTAAAATAAATTAATAAAAATTGTAAGTGCATCGCTGTTGGAAACAATAATCATCATTCCGAGAACGTGGCATCATGTCCGGGAACGTTCCCGAAATGACCGTTCCCGGAATGACGATTTCAAATAAGCGCGGGCTTTAATAATATAACGACTATTTTAAATGTAACCTGACTTTGTTAATAGTAAAATATTTGAGGCTACCTTGTTATTTCGTGTCGTAAAAAAGAATTTCATTAATAATTAAAAGTGATAAACACGTTCCCGAATTGACGCACTATTTATGTACGTTCTACAAATAATGAATTGAAAAATTACTTACCACTTAGATATCAATTATTTCACGATAAATTCACTGATAGCCAGCTTTGTTATTGTTTTCTTCCACTAATGAAGTTTGTCACCTTCAGGATGACTTCACATAAAATTATTTTTCTTTGATTATAGATGCGTTCACTGAAATGACTTGTGCGCTACCGGACAAACTATTTTTGCATTTTTATAATAAAAGATACATAATTTTTTAAAATCTTTTCCAAAAACTAGATTTTGTATAAAAATACGGTATATTTTAATAAGGGTAGGTGTTAAATAAATTACATTTTTCATTATTATTTTGGATTTGTTGTTGAAGATTGTACATTCGGACGCGTTCCCGAAATGACTTTCTGTGCATGTATATTGATATAATTTAAAATTTACTTAATTTATAAATTGTATTGTTTGATGTACACTCAGAACAAGTTAGTTTAAGTATTTTTTAAATTTTATTTTTTCAAAAAAGTCAAGATTTAAGTCATTAATTTGCTGGCGAAGTGAATTCTGCACCTTGGTGATTTTGAGCCATATATGTATATAAGAATTCCCAACCTTCATTCCAGAATCGTCTTTAATCGAATTTTCCCAGGCAAAAGTTTCATTTAAAAGTTATAGGCGTCAATGAGTCTAAGAAATATAGAAAGTTTAAAGAAAATCATTGGAGCCGTTTCTGAAAGAATTAAAAAACTCCTAGAAGAAAGTGGAGTTTCCGGTTAAGTAAGTTTAACCAAAAGCGTCCAAGCTTTTTTAAGGCAAAACTCCAAGTTTGGTGTAATTCGGATAAAGTTTTCGATACGACATATGGCTGTCACACACAGACATGTTTCTAAAAACCACTTTTTGGTCTCAGGGGACCTTAAAACACGTATTTTCAGTGAAAGCTTGAAATCGAAAATTCGATCCGATTACAATACTTCCTTTAATACTACTTCGTAGCAAAAGAAAGTAAAAATTGGTTATTAATACAAAAGGAAATCTGCGAAATATGAAATGTTGAATTTATTATATAGTTTGAAAATAGTAATTATATTTATCCTTTGATTACAGCTATTGGTCTTAATTTAATACATTTTTTACTGATACCAGCCGCGTGACATGTATCTACAACGTCTGTAACATTTTTATAGGATTCAGGTGCTTCTTCCATTACCAATTTTGGTGATGCAACACGAATTGATATTCCCATTGATTGCATTTTTTCTAGTACATGTGTATAATCAAGGTTTCTACGTGATTTCGCACGGGATAGTGCTCGTCCCTGTTGAATATATTTGAGAATAAATTTTACATAAAAATAAAATACTTGTGCGATTGCTTTAATTACCGCTCCATGACAAGTTGAGCCAAACGTTTCTTGCATTCCTTGTTCTGTACCTGTCAATACATAACTGCATGTTCCCATCGTCCCACCTATGAGTACTGGCTGTCCCGTTAGTTGATAATCGACTGGGATTAATGGATGGTGTGGAGGGAATGCTCTGGTCGATCCCTGAATTTGAAAATACGCGTAAAAATAATTTTTATCAAAATTAGAAAATAATTAATACCTTTCGATGAACAAGCAAAGTTTTTGGTTTTCCATCAACTAAATGTTCTTCAATTTTAGCGATATTATGTGAAACATCGTAAATCACATGCATGTCTAGATCATCTGGAGATAAATGAAACTGTTTGGCAAATGCTTGACGACATAAAAACGTCATTGAACTTCGGTTAACCCAAGCAAAATTAGCGGCAGCTGCCATGGATTTTAAATAATCTTGACCTTCCTGGGAACTAATTCGAGCACATGCTAATTGACGATCGTTTGTTTCAATATTGTCGCGTTTCATTGCTTTCTCCATTTGTACGAGAGCATCGGTTGCAACTTGATGTCCAAATCCACGACTTCCTGAATGAATCATTACACACACTTGTCCTTTCATCTCGATTCCCATCTTACTTGCAGCCCATTTATCATAGATTTCATCAACAACTTGAATTTCAGCGTAATGATTTCCAGCTCCCAATGTTCCTAACTAATATTTATTGTTTTAGTTAGCACTTAAGTGGGTAATTTTTGTTAACTATTGTGTTACAACGATTACTCAATACTCGGTAACTCGGATATTTTGTTAATAGTCGTACTCGGTCGAGAAACTTATAGTAGAAGATCCGAACCTACATCGATCTTCACCGAGTTGATAATAGAATAAAACATATTTATCATAAAAATAGCATATTAGAAAATATATTAAAAATGTGTTGCCTAAAAAAATCCAGGACAGACTATTTTTAACTATTTCAAAAAAATGATTTTTAATAAAATATTGCAACATCAAAATAATAGAAAAAATTTTATATCATCACAGGCGACTGTGATGTTGGGTTCTTTTTTATTACACATTATACTTACCTCGGATCTCTCTGTCACACAATATTCTGTCCTGAATTTTTTTAGGCAACCCATTTTTAATATATTTTTTAATATACTAAATTCATGATAAAATATGTTTCATTATATTATCAACTCGGTGAAGGTCGATGTAGGTTCGGATCTTAGACTATTAGATAAACTGATTTAAATATAAAATCTTAATAAAAGTTAAAAAAAATGTAACAATGGAATAAAATATTGATTGATAATATATTTTTTGAGAAATGGAGTCGAATATAGTTCTCTTGAATCTAGTTCGATAATATTTTTTTTTAATCAAGAATTAATAATAGACGTGAATTTTATTGTTTCATCGAGCCATTATTATATAATTGTTAGAATAAACAACACAGTTCCAGATTATATCCGTCAATAAAAAACCAAACTAAAAAGTTAAACTTATAGAGGAGATGCTGGCTTAAAGTTCAACTCAGAGGAAGAGAGAGGCGCATTTATTAGACAGATAGGATAAAAAAATCCCAATTCTTTGCGATATATGGACAAACAATTAGATAGAAATGAATCGGGATCGGAAAACCAAATCGACTTATTGAAAGTTCAGTCAACCGAGTATTTCTACAATATGCATGTAGCACAATCAATTTTTAGAAAAAAGTATTTGCTTAAAATCTATAACTTAAGTTATAGTGGAATAAAAGTAAGCACTCTTCATGCTAGTTACTCATTTCCAAATATAAGTACGTCAGTGTAGATTAATCTTCTTCTACACCATCGTATAGTTTCTAAACGGGTAAGCTCTAATCTCCACTCATCTTTAATTACTCATCTCTAATCATTTTTTCATTTTCCTTTTAAATAATATTTTATATTTTTGCAGTTTCATAACTTTGGAGAAGTTCATTGTAACACGAATCTGAAAGATGGGATTGAAATGAAATTTCAAGATCTATAAAAAAGGTTGTTTGAACAAAAGTTTTCAGATTAATAATTTAAAAAAAAAAACAGAGTTCAAAAATAACATTAACTAAACATTTTTTATTATATTACGACAAAACTGCAAAAAAAATTAATGTTGTTTGAGAGAATTTTTTTTGTTATTTATAGTCGCTTGGAACGTCCAAGGTCATCAGCGACTTGTCTAGTTCTATAATTCTCACTTTTCACTCTTTGTAATTTTCACTTTTCATTTTTTACTGTTTAGATAAAAATAATTGATATTTTTTACACAAATAACCGATGAATCATTTACTTAACAATTTCAACCGTTTTTATTCACATATTACCGCGTATCTATAAATGTGATATGCACTGAGCTTAAATATTAAAACTTTTTAATTTGTGTTATTTTGGAACTCTGTTAACTTTGAAACGATAGATCAACTTTGAATCTGAGAAACTTTGTTCAAAGAACCTTTTTTGTAGAGCGTACCATTTCCTTTAAATACCTTCTTTCAGATTGTTGTAACAATGAACTGCTCCAAAGTTATACAAATTCAGAAATAAAATTGAGGCGATCCTTAATATTGATAATTAGAGCTTGTTTTGTTGCCAAAATTTTTCTTTTAATATGTATTATACATTTTAGGACATCATAAGAATAATTTTTTTGAAACATTCTACTGATTAACCGAGTAACACTACCGAATACCTGATTCGGTTTACGTAAAATTGTGTAATACTTGGTACTCGGTAAATATGTACTTGGTGCGTTACTAGTCTAGCATAATACCTGAGGGAGTCCTCTTTTTTTAGCTCGTAAACTAACTTTAGATGGATCGGCATTTAACATACGTCCATATTCTTCGCAATGCTCTTTATCTTCCGCCCAAACATATCCCTCACGTAATGACCAATCCATTCCCATTTCTAAAGCTTCTTCTAAATCGTTCGCATTCATTGGTATTATTCCCTTTGAACCAACTCCGACTGGTATATGATCAAACATACTTTGTGCTAATTGTTCCTAAAATGTTAAAGTTTAAAATAATTTAAATAACAAACAAAAATAATCACAAGCTACTTTGATTGGTTGAACATCTTTTTCGTGAAGATTTGTTCGTAATAAGCGAACTCCACAATTTATATCAAATCCAACACCTCCAGGAGAAACTACCGATTTGGGATCCGACATATCAAATGCTGCCATATTACCTATATGGGAATGGAAGACAAACATGAAAAATAAAGTTTAATAATATTAAATTAAACGAATAACTATTCAAATCTACACACCTATTGCAAACCCGTATCCAGAATGAATATCGGGGAGTCCAATTGAGCGACCAACAATTCCAGGCAAAGCAGCGACATTAGCGATTTGTTTTACACCCGGTAAAAATCCACCGACCATACCAGGACGGCATGCATTTTTTAATTCGTCAAGCATCAACTTTTCCAAAGTATTATTAACATAGAAACATCCTTCGACGTTCATGCCGGGTTGGAAACCTTTTTTAATTTTCCAACAGTATGCATTTATTTTTTCTAAATATTTCAATTCTTCCTCGTATTGACGAACAACCATCTCGATTTTATTTGAAAATAAATATTATTTTATAAATCACGTTACAATCTACTATAGCTACAGCGGCTCTCTGCAACTATCTACAACTGTCAATCGGATACTAATTCATATTTCATACAAATACCGCAAATATCTCTGGAGCGCTCAAGATGTATTCGTTAGAGTGAAGTATTTGATGAAATACAATAGGAAAAATAAAGATAGGTAATAGAAATTGTAAAAGTATGTATGTATTTGTAAATATTGAAAATATCCGCCTAATTTAAATTTGTATGAATTCATTTTGTAATTTGATTTTCTTCTATCGTTAAAAGATAATTGACGGAATTTCAAATAGTTTAATGAAAATATTATTGATGAAATGAAACAATTTATAGTAAACACTTCGCCACGGAATATAATTACACGTATGTGAAAATTATAAATTTTTAAGAAATATAGTTGTAAGACATTAATGGTTACAATTGGTTGAAACTATACCTTTTCATTGAAACTTAAAATAGTTATAAAACTCTTTATAACCACATACGTGAATTAATTAAAAACCCAAAATGAAGCCATGTAATTTAAAATTTTTCCATACTTAACAACAGTGGTGTAGCTACCGCAAGGCAAGTGAAAGCAAAGCTTACGGGCCCTCAAGCAACTGGGGCCCGGCTCGGGCTTTGGAAACTTGCAATTAAATTGTTTATTATCAATATTATTTAGTTATAATTAATTTTTTAATATTGTATATTTTTGTATATAACAATATATATTATTTGCAAGTGTTTTTATCCTTTAGAAACGCGTTATAAGCAGAATTTTAGTTTTGTTTTTTTTTTTAATTTCACGAACCTCTAGTTTGTTTTTTATCGAGCAACTAATTAGTTTACATATTCTTAAGCTTGTACAGGTCGGATAGTTAATCAGTACTCGTTTAAAAGTCATTCGGTACCCTTAATTGGCGTAAACAATACTCCTAAGTTCTAGGGTTTTAGATGTGCATAGGCGGGATATAAGCTAAGGCCGTCAAAACTTAATCTTTTATTTTTTTTCAGTACTATGTTTTTTTGCAAGTAATTTTTTTTTAATTTAAAATTATTGTCGCTTCGACTGCAGGGTCATTTCGCGACTTCTTTGTTAGTTGGTATAATGACCGTTGTGTGTTAGATCTGTCGATAGTAAGGTGATTTTTTTATTGACTTCCATCTTTGTTTGAAACCAGAGACTTCCGGGTCCAGCATATTACCAAGATCTCAAGCAATTTATTAGCAACTACAGTAGAAATCGTTTATAACAAACTTTAGAGGACCATCAAATTTTGTTCGTTATAAGCGATATTCACTGTAACCGATATGTATCGCTTAAAGTGAACAATTCGTTATAACTGAACATAACGTCCAATGCATACATATACCTTGAAACATATACGAGTAATTGTGTAATGTGCATGTATTAAATGTATGTATGTATTTATCAAGGGAAAATAATTAAAAAATTATTTTTCATGGGAAACTGTTTTTGACTTTATGGCACTTGTTCAACTGCTAGTTTATTTTTTCTTTAGTTTTCAAAATTCCCAATATAATGGAACAAGATGTTTCTATTTCACTTGCAAGATCAGATCACTCACAAAACTCCCGTTTCCACTCACGAAATTATTCCAAATTTTTCCTCAATGGAAACTTATTTATGAGGCATTGTTTCGTTTTCAAAAACTCAACTCAGACTTAAATGCATATGTCATATTTTAAAAATCATTTGCTGGTAAGAATGTTAATTATTATTATTTGGACATTTGAAAATTTTCATTATTGTTTTTTGAACGTTTTTAATTTAAATTATTATAAATTTGTACTTTATAAACGGTTGTATGGTATAAACGGTGTCCTATGTATTTTTTCTAAGACACGAGACCCGAAGGTTTTGTACGTTACAACCGGTTGTTCATTATATCCGGTGTCGTTATAAACGATTTGTACTGTAATTAGCGACAACTTTTTTACGCATTTGTTTCAAAATTTTATTACAGTTTAGTGTATATAGCTTAACGATTAAGCTAGCATTGTTACAAAAATTTCGTAAACGGCACGAGCAACAAAATGTAAACTACGGCAACTAATTAGCACAAAAATAGCACTAAATCAATAGCATAGTTTGATTTGAATGGGCTGGGGTGCCAAGACTAGCTTAACGCAATGCGTGCATTGTACACGGGCGGCCAAAATTTCAAAAACTATTTGAAATTTTGTGGTAATAACATTCGTTTCACCTGGTTTCACATAGGTGACGTTTGCTTCAATTTGGTTTGGTTCTATTCTATTATTTGGTTCAATGGTTTGGTCATTGGCGTCATTCGGTTATTAGTTTGGTTATGTTCACATCTGTTTGCGACTTTACTTGTCGATGTTCACAAGTGATGATAATTAAATTATTGAACATACAAACAAAATTTAAATATGTTGCTCGTTATTGCACATATTTCAATTATTATTACAAGAATAATTTTGAGGAATACAATTCAAACCAGTGATGAAAATTAACTGGTTCTACATTAAACAAGAGCAATATATTGCAAAACGTAAGTGATTTTTTAAATTTGTTTATACTTTCCGTATTTTCTTGAATATAAGACTCGGATTTATAATATTAATTTCATAGTCAAAGACAAACTAAGTACTATTTTCACTGTAAACGTATATTTTCGTCTGCAAAATCAAAAATACAAAACTTATGCTTGCTAACCCAGGTAGGAATTGAAGACGAGTGGGTGATTATGTTTTTTATGCTACCTACAATATTATTTAATAATTACAGTAAGTTTGGGAAATATGGCACACCATAAGCATTTTTGAAAATAAAATTCGAATTGCATCAGATAATTCAGTATTAAGAATTTAATTTATAGTCCTTACTTAACTACAAGTTGTTATAATTAGAGGAAGAGTAGCATGAAACAGCCAGTTTTAAAAAAGGGACAAATAATATAAAAATAGGTAATTTAAAAAGTTTCATAACAAGTAATTGTTTATTTATTTTTGTGCGTAATAACTTGATTTTTTTTTCTTAATATTATAATTAACAAAAATATTATTAAGGAAATATAAATTTTAATTTTTAATCAAATTATCTTTATTATTTCACTATTAATCACTATTATTAATGTATTTATTAATAACTTGCAAAATTTCCACTTGTAGCTGCCCATATTCAGATGGGGTTATATTTGCAGTTTCTACCTGTTTGCAAACAGATTCAAAAAATAGTTCCTTCTGAACTTTAAAATTTTTATAATTGGTGTATATTTATTTAAAAAAACAAAATAACTCAGAACTTTTTGTTTGCGATATCGGGGGTGAACCAAAAGTAACTTTAGCAGTTTTTACTAGTTCTAAAAAACTTGCTTTTGTGGTTACTATAATATTTTCCTGTTTTTTCTTTTTTGTTGATTTGGAATTAGAATCTGTTGTTGAATTTCCTTCCAAAAAGCTACAATCTAGATCTGCTTCACCACTAGTATTGTGTAGAAAGTTCTCATCCTCATTCAAAAATATATATTCTTCCACGTCAAATATATGTTCTTCCACGTCATCTGACTCATAGTTTCCCGTAGTCCTTAAATATAACAGTAAGAAATTAAAAAAATATTTAAGAACCAAAATAAATACATACTCTTTATTTTCTTGTGGGACATCTTTTAAAAACATCATCTGGTCCAAATATTTTTTGGATAGTTTTATGAATACATTGGCCACTGAGACCGCTAACATTTTCTCCAACGGAAAAGCCAGACAAAATTTCGATAACAAATCTTGTATAATTAATATATATTCATTTCCTCGCTTTGTTACAGTTAATGGACCAACAATATCCATAACAATTTTCTCAAAGACTGTTCCCGGTGTATCAGTAATACACATTGGTCGTCGGGTTTTAACTCTTACTAATTTTTTTAATTGACAACCTAAACATTGTTGAATTCTATGCTGAATATCTTCCTTCAAATTTTCCCAAAAATAATTGTTTTTAATACGGTGGTAAGTTTTAGATACACCCTTGTGATCTCCGCGAGCTATGTGCTTCCCCGAATATTTTATCACGTTCTTCCTACGGTACATACCGGATTGTACTGAGACAGATCGCGACTCTATTTGGTCCTGTTCTATAAATCTCGTCGACCATGGATAATATTTCCTTCCATGATACGTTGTCAACATATCGAGAGAAAGCAATTGAAAAAGAACGGATATTTTTATCCCGCAATATTCCCTTCAATTTAATTAGGGTTTTCCCTATATTATTCCTAATTTTGAGGGACTCTCCGCTGTTCCCTCGTATGACCAGTCCGAAATAATTCCGACTGCCCTTTTTTATATTAAATACCTGTCCTGTTTTTAAGTATTTAGCTACAGGTATTTTATTTATATTTTTTAATGCTCGTGAGCCCTCATCACATGGATGTCCGCTCTCATCAATAAAATAAACTAAATTATCTTTCCTATATTAGAACAAATCTTTCAAAATTATTATGTTAGAATTATTCCTGTTACTTTTTATATTTTCAAAATCCCTATCTGATTGGCTCGATTTTTTTTCCCATTCCTCTATTGAGTTAAAATTTCCTTCTTTACTATTAATCTTTAAATTAGACCTACTGTTTGTTTTAATAATTGATTCGGACCCTTTCCGGACGTTTATTAACCTTTCCGCCGGTCTATTCAGGTTAACCCCGAAATTTGGTGAGATCGAACTGGCTCTCTCTGGCCTTCCCGTCGTATCCCCCTCATTAATTTCCGCTAGGCTTTTATTCAAATCTTTTTTATTTTCCTGAGGCTTTTCCCTCGATTCCACAGGAGACCCCGCAACTCTAGTCGGCTTTCCTGCGTGCAATTCCTTAATTTTTTTAACAAATTGTTCATCAATTTTACTATTTCTCTTTGAGCCATCATTAAAGGTTTTTATAAATTTTTTCTTTTGTTGAGCGCGCATAATTACATTTATGGTTTCTATAGGATTTCTAGATAAAGTATCAGCATTTAAATTTAGTTTTCCGGGTTTATAAATGACATCATAGTCATATTCTGCTAATCTTAATCGCCATTTAAGAATCCTTGAATTTCCCTCTTTGGCGGTTCTGAACCAAACCAAAGGCTTATGATCTGTTATAACGGTGAAATGTTTACCGTATACAGGGTGTACCAGCTAGACCGGCCATTTGAAGTTTCCGGAGAACCTGAAATAATAGAAATCTAAAAATTGGGATTAAAACCTAACTGCATTGGAGCTACCTTCCTAAAATATTTTTAGTTTTCTAGCACTTCCGGTTATACCGGAAGTCGACACTAAAATCGTTATTTCAAATGGCATGCCCTATTTTTCTTTACATAACTCGATTGAGTTAATAATTCTGAGCATCTTTCATAATAACAAGATCTCATCTAATCCTTAAGGTTTTCGAGAAAAAATACTTTTTTTGAAAATTTCGCAGCAAACGGACATCTTCTAAAAGGTCCATAACTCCCACAATAATTTGTGTTGGAAGCTCGACATAGGCTCGTTTGAGAGCTCAAAGATGCTGTTACACTCGAGAATATCAAAAACAATCAAATTTTGTTACTAAGTATCTCCAAATGCATCGTAAAGTAACACGTGCTTAATTGTGCAAAATTTCAATTTTTTTAAATGGCACTACCTAATTTTATTTGTCTTTTTTGGTTCTTCTTAAAATTCCCCACATTTTCATAATTCATATCCCTATAGCCAAGTGTGAGGATTTTCGAGTTATCGTGGAAAATATGAAAATTCAACGTTACATCTGTAATTTATACTGCGTAGCCGAGCTTTATGCTGTAGTTGGCTATGTCTTCAGGTAGGTTTGATTAATAACACTGTGTATGAAACATAAAGGGAGATAGATCTTTAGGCGAACTTAGCTCTTTATCCACTGAATCAAGCGATAACGTGTTGATAACCATTTAAACTTAATTGAGAAATGACAATAAAAGTCAATAATTTTGCGTATCCAATTTTTGTTTAAAATCTTACGATCGAGAGCGACAAGTGTTTCGAATCCTTGGTTTATTCTCAACATTCTCAAGTGCAATATTCGCTGAAATAATTCGAAGGGTTTGATACAACTGTCGCATTGTCGAAATAATAATTGTTATAAGATTAACTAAATTTAAGAAAAAAACAGTAAAAACTTTTAGTCAAATTCGAATGGAATTTTCCTGTTGTTTATTAAAAAAGTTAATAAAATTAATAAATTTTCTACAATAACTGTTCAAAATTATTGCCATTGGCTTCCAAACATTTTTCAACCCGTTTGGGAACACCCTCCGTTGTAACCCGTCGTAGTTTGTCAGGATCTAAGTTGGCGAATGCTGTTCTTACACGCTGTTCTAATTCTTCCCGGTTATTTAAAACGGTTGCATACACCTGACTCTTAATGTGTCCCCAAAGATAAAAATCTAGAGGTGTTAGGTCTGGAGATCTTGCAGACCAAGGCCACGGACCAAGACGTCTGATCCATCTGTCGTCAAACATACGGCTTAGCTGTTGGCTCACCTCCAGAGTGCAATGAGCGGGTGCCCCATCGAGTTGATAGTAACAACTTCTTCTGATAGCTAACGGTAGGTTATCTAAGAAGTCTGCAACCACCGTCCTCAGTATGTTAACATACCGCTCCGAATTTAAGCTTTCATCATAGATAAAATAAAATACTTTATTGTCCATCATTATGCAGAAAACATTAAAAGAGAAACGGTTTTGGAAATGTCTTTCCCGAATCACATGACGGTTTGTTGTGCTCCAGTAATGTTGGTTGTGCCGATTAAAACATCCTTCATGTGAAAATTTGGACTCATCAGTCCAAATAATTTTTTTCCAAAATTGGTCATCCTCCTGGCTTTTTAAAAGAAGCATTTCACATACGTTCACTCTCTCCCTTGGATCTGGAAGATGTAGATTTTGTACCGGTATAAATTTGAAATCATGGAAATGGTGCTTTTGCAAAATTCTCTGTATTGATGACTTCGAAACTCTGCCCAGGTCTAGTTCCGCTGATCGGATGGAAGCATTTGGATGAGCTTCAAAATACGCCAAGATATCCACTTCAATTTCTTCATCATCGAGGATAGCCCTTTGAACATCTCTTTGCGCCGTTACTTGGCCAAATTGCAGAAAGTTTGATTCAATGCGTTTAAACTTTGAGCGGGTCATTCTCGGCAAATTTGGATACGTTTCGTTAAACATTCTGCATGTTCTGCTAATGATTTTGTCACACTTTCCGTGCATAAAGAATAAGTTTAAAATTGCTTGGTTGTCGTAATTATTGAATTCCATTTTTAAAGAAAACAAACTTGAATCGAAATATTATGACATTTCGTTATTGAAGCCCCTAGAGGTAGCCATGGCCAACTGTGGTTTGGCCATAAACTTAGAATAAAAGATTCTATTTTCATTATTTGCAACAATCACGTTTGATGCACTTTGAGGTACTTAGAAACAAAAATTGATTATTTTTGATAATTTCTAGATTTCTAGTGTAACAGCATCTTCGGGCTCTCAAATGAACCTATGTTGAGCTTTCTATAAGATTTAATATGGGAGTAACGGACCTTTTACAATAAATTATTTTATTTTACCTATGATGAAAGCTTAAATTCGGAGCGGTATGTCAACAAACTGAGGGCGTTATCGCTTGATTCAGTGGATAAAGAGCTAAGTTCGCCTAAAGATCTATCTCTCTCTATGTTTTATACACAGTGTTATTAATCAAACCTACCTGAAGACATAGCCAACTACAGCATAAAGCTCGGCTACGCAGTATAAATTACAGATGTAACGTTGAATTTTCATATTTTCCACGATAACTCGAAAATCCTCACACTTGGCTATAGGGATATGAATTATGAAAATGTGGGGAATTTTAAGAAGAACCAAAAAAGGCAAATAAAATTAGGTAGTGCCATTTAAAAAAATTGAAATTTTGCACAATTAAGCACGTGTTACTTTACGATGCATTTGGAGATACTTAGTAACAAAATTTGATTGTTTTTGATATTCTCGAGTGTAACAGCATCTTTGAGCTCTCAAACGAGCCTATGTCGAGCTTCCAACACAAATTATTGTGGGAGTTATGGACCTTTTAGAAGATGTCCGTTTGCTGCGAAATTTTCAAAAAAAGTATTTTTTCTCGAAAACCTTAAGGATTAGATGAGATCTTGTTATTATGAAAGATGCTCAGAATTATTAACTCAATCGAGTTATGTAAAGAAAAATAGGGCATGCCGTTTGAAATAACGATTTTAGTGTCGACTTCCGGTATAACCGGAAGTGCCAGAAAACTAAAAATATTTTAGGAAGGTAGCTCCAATGCAGTTAGGTTTTAATCCCAATTTTTAGATTTCTATTATTTCAGGTTCTCCGGAAACTTCTAATGGCCGGTCTAGCTGGTACACCCTGTATTAATGGTCTAAAATTTTTTATCGCTTGAACTATGGCTAGAACTTCTTTTTCGTACGTATCATAACGTAACTCTGCCCCCCTTAAAACTCTTGAATAATATGCAAAAGGCCTATCTTCCCCAATTTTCCCTTGCGACAAAACAGCCCCTACCGCGATACCTGAGGCATCGGTCGTTATGATAAAGGGTTGTGAGAAATCTGGGTATTGTAAGACCGGAGCGCTACACAAAGCATCTCTCAAGGTTTCGAAGGCTTCTTGAGCTTAAGCGGACCATTCAAAAACGGTATTTTTTTTTCTAAAAGCCGAGTTAAAGGCTTTGATATTTTTGCAAAATCTTTTATAAAGCGTCGATAATATCCCGTAAGTCCCAGGAATTTCCTAAAATTCCTCTGAGTTTTGGGTATCGGAAAATTTCGAACGACATTTAACTTTGATGGATCGGCCTTGAGACCGTCCTTACTAATAACATGCCCTAGATAATTTACTTCTGGACGTAAAAACTCACATTTTTCCGGTTGCAATTGTAAATTTACATCCCGTAATCTTGACATTAATTCATTTATCCTATCCTCGTGTTCCTCCAAATTTTTAGCAAAAACTATTTTATCATCTAAATAAACGAACATAGAAGTTCCTTGTAACCCTGTTAATACATTATCCATTAATCTTTGAAAGGTGGCTGGTGCATTCTTTAACCCAAAAGGCATCCGCGAAAATTCCCAATGTCCTTGCGGTGTGGAAAATGCCGTTTTATAACTATCACGAGGATCCATCTCAATTTGATGATATCTTGAAGCTAAGTCAAAGACAGAAAAATATTTTGAACCCCCCAGCTGATCTAAAATGTCTACTATGCTAGGTAATGGATACGCGTCGGTTATAGTTTTTTTCATTTAATTGCCGAAAATCAATTACTAAAGGCAATTTTTAATTTCCCTGTGAATCGCATGTATTATTTTTCAGCCAAATCCATAATGATTGGCTCTATTTTGTATGTTTTTTTATTACATACTTTTGGATCGAAACTCTCATTATCTACAAAATGTAAAAATTTACACAATAATCCAAATCGTCTTTCTGTCATGGATTCATAAAAGAAGGGCGTTTCAACTACTCGTCTTCTTGAAAAATAAAGTTCCAAATACGGTTTGTCGATTATTCCCTGTAGAATTGACAGACTTAAAAAAATTTTCATTTCTTCTTCGTTAGTAGCTTTCCATTTTCGAAGCCTTGAACGTGGTTTTAGCTGAGGTGTAGAGTCAAAAAATTGCTTGGCATACAAATTTGTTTGTTCTGTGATCAGTTTAATTAATTTTTCATCTAAAAACTTGTCAAGATAAAACAGAGGAACTTTTCTTGAGAAATTCTCGAAAGTTTTTCCAGGTTGTGAAAGGAACGGAAACGGAGGTCTTTCTGAATTTTGTGATGACCACTCAGAAGGAAAAATATTATTACCGTTGTCAGGAGTATTTCCGTCTATTTCACCTTCATTTTCATATTCACCGCTACTAACTTCTGTTTCATAATCAAAATCATCACTATCCTATGACTTCGATGTACTACAAATACGCCTTCTTTTTATACCGAGCCGTATTATTTCGTCTTCACTATCACTGGAATCGCTTCGGTCCATTTTGATGGGTGGTATTCTAAATATAATAAAATATAATAGAAAAATAAACTATCATAAGAATAATTACGTAGCGCAGGCTTTATGAACTTACCGAATACACGCGCTAACTACAAGACACGAAAACTCAGAATGATGCAATAAATGTTTTAAAGTCAAGTCTGATTAAGTTCAGACTCTGAACATGTGTCGATGACTCACGCCTGTACAACAAAGCTAACACGTTCCGCCCGTTTCTGCGCACCTCAAATACATTTCAGGACGTCTCTATACGTCCTACCCGTTGCCACTCTTGTTTATGGTGGACGTATATAAACGTCCCACCCGGTTAACAGGTTAAGAAATGACAAGGGCTCAAAACCCTGATATGCCATATCCTCACCTGTAAGTAGGAGGTTATCAAGAGCCAACACATTTGTGGAGAAGGGGGTCAGCAGGGATCTAGCATCTAGAACAGACATGTTGTTTCCTTGTCGATAAAATAAAAATCTAATCAAACTAAAAAACTCAATCTTAAATATGAACCAAGTACAGCTGAACTTTTCTTCTTTCTAATACTTTACTAGTTAACGGCGATCCACACTGATCTTTTGACACTTCCACCAATTCCATCAACAGCACCTTTTCCATAAGAGGCAGCGGAAAAGTTCCATTCGAGGTGATTGAATCTATATTCTGCTTTGAGTGAATTCATACTTGCCATTACATATCGATTCTTAAATTGAGCGGCGCAACTAACGATGAAGATATACAAAAATGTAATGTTATCAGAGACCGACTTGATGTACTCAAATATTTTTTGCAGGAAGAAATGCACAGTACATTTATTGTGGTTTAGTTAATCACCATTAGCAATGAATGAAGTTTGTTGGTAGTCCAAATACAACACGTGAAAAGCGTGACTTGTGCATGTGACCAATGTGCTGATTGTATTTCGTCTTGACTTATTAGCGCCTAATTCTCGGAAAAATCTATTTGTACAACAGATTTCTCACTGGTCAGGTTTTCTTTTGCATTTTGAAAGTAATTGGACTGTTCATTTTTAACAAAAGAATGTAGTTTGAATTTACCAGTGCTGTCATGTAGTTCGTCTAGTGCAGAGTTCCCCAAACTTTTTTGTGTCGTAGACCCCTTGCCATGTTTTTCCGTGTTGGGTAGACCCCCTACTTACCTGATATTGATTTTCTGTAAATTTCTAACTGTAGTGAAGTTTAGTGTTAAAAACTAAAAGTAAAAACACATGTTAATTTATACATTTATTAATTGAATTTAAATTAAAACTACTCAAAATAAAATTTTGTATCTGTTATGTATGTAAGTCTGAAATCAAGACTTGCTGGTTTATACTGATACGTACAGCTGTTGATGCGAGTAATAACTGAAAGTTTTATTAAAACATTAAACATATTCACAAAATTATAAGTTGTACATTACTGGTACCTGAATCAACAACAAGTACACTTTTACTTAATAATAACTAGCTGACCCGGCGAACTTCGTACCGCCTAACAGTTAATGAATTTCGTTTTACCTTTTAGCTGAGATAATTTAGACTTTGATAAACGTAATATAATGATAAAAATAATATTAATATAGATAAAAATATAAAAGTATTTTATTATGATGAATGATGATGAATACATACAGAATGAGAATAAAAATTTTAAAAATAATAATAGTTAAGTACTTCAAACACATGTCAGAAAAAAATGATTGAAAACTATGTTGTGCAGATTATGATACACTCGGATTAATTCATTAATCGGATTTTTATTCAAGCACCTTGTGGTAAACGATATTCTTTGTTTTTTGGTCAGGCGCAAGAACAAATAAAGCGGATGGTTTGCCGACCCGTGAGCATGCCACGTACAATTGACCATGAGAAAAACATGCATTTTCTAGATTGAGGCCACAAATAGTCAAGGATTGGCCCTGTGATTTGTTGATCGTCATGGCGAAGGCAAGACGAATCGGGAATTGAATTCGTTTAAACTCAAAGGGCATATCCGTTGGGATCATCGGAATCCTTGGAATAAGAACTTCCTCATCTTTAAATTTTTCTTTAAGGAACGACGCGTGAATCACATTGCTCATCAGTTTTCTTATCACCAAACGCGTTCCATTGCACAGTTTTGGTTGGTTTAAATTTCTAAGCATGATGACTACTGAGCCAACCTTCAGTTGTAAATTGTGCGGTGGTAAACCAGACACATCCAAGGAGTTTAAAATTCAGTTGGATCATTAGTGGCTTCTTCTTCGTTTGTTACACAGTCGATAGATTTGAATAAATGCAGAGTACCTACGATTTGATTTTGAATTATAAAATTGAGGTCATCTACATCTTTATTTTTAGCAGCCAAAATTGCTCGCTCACTTAACCATTTAGTATTTTTATGATTAGCAATGATATCCGGGAATACTTTGTTGATAAGCTCGTCTTTTGATGAGACGAAATTGCAAAAATCTAGAGGAAATGAAATCAAACCGCTCGATTTGTCAACAACAACACGGCCATTACCGATAGTCAGCAATTGCTTCGAGAAATCATCAGCAGATAGATCGTTCAACAATGCAACTCTCATATTTACAGACAGTTGAAGTTTCTTTACATATCGCCACAGATTTGATGCTTTGAGGCAAGCGTTTATTTCGTCGGCAGCAGTATTTCTTGGAATGACTGGTAGTGTTTGCCGGAAATCGCCAGATAATAAAATCATTGCACCACCAAAACACCTCGAATCATTGCGCAGATCTTTTAATGTGCTTCCAATGCGCGTTTGTGCGCCATTGTGCATTCGTCCCATATGATGATTTTTGATGCTACTAAAACGTTGGCCATTGCGGAGTTTTTCGAAATGTTACATGTCAGTTGTTCAGTAGTTTGAAGATTTAATGGCAATTTTAACGCTGAATGAGCCGTACGGCATCCGTCTAACAATGTGGCTGCTATTCCAGAAGAAGCAATTGCTACCGCAATTTCTGATCTCGCACGTACAGTGGCCAAAATTAATGACATGAGAAATGTCTTCCCAGTTCCACCCGGGGCATCCAAAAAAAATAAGCCACCATTTCCATCATCAATTGCATTAATCAGTGTATCATAGACTTCCCTCTGCTTAGGATTCAACAGTGGTACATTCGTTTGAACTAATTGAATTACTTCATGTGGATCATATTCACGTTCACGTTCCAATTCTCTATTAAATGCGTCATTCATTCCGCGATCTGGCGCTGGCATTCCTAACCTAACTAACAAACTGCCGCACATGAGGTAACACATATCTTCGATCAAGAGCCAAGCCTGGTTATGCATCTCCTCATTCGCCTCAAGATCGGGATTTCTTGAGCTGACACGAATTTGATGTAAAATGTCTTCTGACATGTTATCTTTGTATTTGTTCCACAGGTTACGTGGGTTCGATGGGAAGCATGTCGAAATGATGATAGCAAATAATGTGCGTATCTGACTTGGAGATGCAGAAATAATTGCTTTAGCGATTGTCGTGTCCCAATGAGTATCGTTTTCAAGCAAATTTAGCTCTTGACATGCTGCACGAAATGTGGGGCACACTATATTATTAACAGTTCGTAGTGATTCGAATGATGTTGGCCCTCGAACATGTACCAGCAACAACCGCAAATAGAAACATTCATCATTCTTCGGATGAACTGTGTAAATACGACCAAGGGCATCAGTAGAACGCATATCTGGATGACCAGGAACTGCATCGCCTTGCTTCCGACGTTGAAATTTCTTCGATGTAGCGTTCCAAGTGTAATAACGTGGCATTTCCGAGTAAAGCAACGTTCGTGCGAACGGATCGCTTTGACAAATCGCAAAGAAACTGGTCAGTGTTGTCGCTGGAGGCGTTTCGGCACGTTGAACAGCATTCGACGCTGTGAAATATACTCTCTGACCGTTCTCTAGATGCACCCCCAAATGTACAACAGGTGGATGATGAATTGGTCCAATGAAATACACGACACAGTTTGATGTTAGACGTTATATTTATTTTCTCCAGACGTTCCGCACAGGTACAATGTATTACATGTTGATCGATCCTTCGATTATCGAAACTGATGATTATATTTTGAGACCTTTTATATTAATTAATCAGGCTACATTTAATGTGGAAGGGGGGCACGTTAAATATCTACAATGTTTAGATCAGCATAAATATCGATTGATCGAGGACGGCTGATGATGCATATTTAATGAAACCAGTTCACGAATTGGCAATTGCAATTTACATCGGCAGCAAATTTATGAATTATGAAATTTGCCGCGATTCGTGAATTGGCTCATCTCATCACCCTCCTTTGGAAGATCAATAAAATAATCAATCATCAATAATCATCATCATAATCAATAAAAGCTCTCATAATATTTACAATGTTATACAGTCTTATTGATTAGCCCCGCTATATATTTTTTTCTTTATTATATTACCCAGTTATTTTTAGCTTATTTATGTACCCCCTCCCACTTTTGGAGGAGAAGAGTTTACTCTGTGTTAAAAGTTAACACGGACGATCTACTTTATAAATTTGGTCCCTATGCAGGATCTTTTTGTTTCCACGATCGTCCCTCAACTCAATGTTGTTCTTGTCTAAAATTCTTTCCACGATGAAGGGACCTAAGTAGTTGTTGTCGAATTTATGTTTTTTATCGTTGTTTTTTATAACTACCTTATCCCCAGCCGAAATTGTATTAGGACTCGCCTTTGTATCGTGAAGCCTTTTTTGCTTTATCTTGTTATTTTCGATGAAGTTACGTGCATTCATTTGAATCGTATTTAATGTTCTTTTGAGCTTTTTTACGTAGTTATCTAGATTGTATACTGGTATAGATTTTGTCCCAACGGGATCAAAATTCACGGCGCTGACAAAGTATTTTGGAGCCTTTCTGTTTAAGAGATTGAGTTTCGGCCTCATGGCCTCGATGTCGTTTTCGAGCTTTGTCACATTATACACCTCAGGCATAATTTCGTCAGCGTTTAATAGAATAGGGTCACTAGGGACACCTTTCCATACGCAACCTGGGATTGAGTTATTCTTGTAGAATTGTTGCCGGAATAACAGCGGCGTATTGGCACTAGAAAGTGCTACGACGGTAGAGCGTAAATTACTGTACGTTACTTGTTCAGATTGCGGAATGAACCGGTTTGATTGATCGAAATTAAGTCGCCCGAATTTCGGAACGAAAATTTTGTCGGATATCTTGACATGTCCGACTGCATTGATTATGCTACTTAATTGATCAGGCAGCACGGAAATCGCCTTAGCTGCAACTGTTAAATCATTGTTCATCAGTTTGTTCACATTGTTCATCATACCTTTGATAGTCGTCGAGTGAATCCTACACCAAATTTTTATCACTTTCAAAGTAACCCCCATTGACTGTAATACACTTGTTTAAACTTTTTTCCAGTTTTCAAAACAGTTTTGAAATTCATTTTTTCAATGTTTTTTAAACCTTCCAGCGATTTTTGTTTCACCTCTTCTACAGTCCCAAAACGTTTTCCTTTCATGTCCCTTTTGAGTCTAGGAAACAAAAAAAAGTCACAGGGGGCAACGTCCGGCGAATGGGGGGGGGGGGCTGAACAATCGGTGTCATGCCGTTTTTCGTCAAAAATTGCTTCACAGACAGCGCTGTGTGGGCGGGAGCATTGTCGTGGTGGAAGAACCAATCTCCTGTGCGCCAAAGATCCGCCCTTTTCTTCCGGATGTTCTCCCTCAACCTTTTCAAAACCTCCAAGTAAAAGTGTTGGTTGACCGTTTGGCCTGGAGGAACAAATTCTGCGTGCACAACACCTCTGCAATCGAAGAAACAAATGAGCAATGTCTTGATGTTGGACTTCACTTGGCGTGCCTTTTTTAGACGAGGAGAGAGAGGCCTCTTCCATTGGCTTGATTGCTGCTTTGTTTCGGGGTCGTAGCCGTAGCACCATGATTCATCGCCAGTTATAACCTTGAGAAAAAAATCTGGGTCTTCATCCAACTGGTTTTGCAGCTCCAGACAGGCCTGAAGTCGACGCTTCTTTTGATCGTCGGAGAGAAGGCGAGGAACAAATTTGGCTGCAATCCTCTTCATGCTCAAATCTTCAGTTAAAATCCTCTGAATTGAACTCCATGACAATATCCACACATCTCACAAAGTTGATCGATGGTTCGGCGACGGTCTTCACGGACAAGAGTGTTGATTTGTTCAATGTTTTCGTCCGTTCTTGAAGTCGAGGGGAGCCCAGAACGAGGTTGGTCTTCTATTGACATCTCTCCATTCTTGAAACGCGAAAACCAGTCGTAGACACGCGTTTTACTCAAAGCATTATCCCCATAAGCTGTTTTCAACATCACAAGAGTTTCCGCGGGTGTTTTCCCTAACAAAAAACAAAATTTTATAGCCGCTCGTTGCTCTCCGCACTCAGCCATTTCAAGTTTTCGCCGAAACGGAAAAAGTAGTTTCACTAGAAAAATTCTCACTAACGGACGAATGCACTCACAGCAAATGAACTTTGCACACTGACTTGGGAGAGTGGCCGCTTGGAATAGAATCACTGGGGAACCCGACCCCCGCGTTCCCCCCTCCGAGTTCCCCCCACCACCTAATTCCCGTTACTTTTGGGTCCCCCCTCGTATGATGAATTTGTTAAACGGGCAACTGTCAAAGCAATGTCTCGCAAAGTTGGAGATCCATTCGCTGACGGAGTCCAACAAGGTCCACAAATCAACAAAAAAATGTTTGATAAAGTACAACGTTTTGTAGATTCGGGAAAGAAGGAAGGAGCTAAGCTCATGTGCGAAGTCAAACAAGTTGGTACTCAAGGGTACTTCTATGAACCAACCGTATTTGCAAATGCAACAGATAACATGACAATCGCTAGTGAAGAAATCTTTGGCCCGATTCAAACTATTTTGAAATTCAGTACAATTGAGGAAGTGATCGAAAGAGCCAACGATAGCTCATATGGTTTAGCTGCTGGAGTTGTGACCAAAAATATTGATCGTGCTTTAACAATTGCTCAAGCCGTTCAAGGAGAATCTGTTTAACAGTTATTACAGACAATGCAACTCTATAAAATTGATAAATTGTTCCGCGTACTGGAACATTATTGAATTGATATAAATTTGAATATATATGTGCTGTTCCAAACCCAATAGCACGAGTAGTAATACAAACAGTTATTGCTTTTAGGGTGTTGACAGCCTCTAAACGATCGGCAGCATCCTTGCTGTCTTTGATTCCTGGGAATAGTTTGTTCTGCAATGCAATTGCAAGACTATTCTCCGTTATTTTACTTTTAACAGAACGAAATTCTTCGTTCTTCTTTTGCTGGTAGCCCCTCCTTTGAGCGCCACCTCGATTGAAAGATTTTACAGCTCTTTCACGTCTTGCTGCGGGCTTATTTGCTCCGCGGACTGCTTCATATTGTTGATCAAACGGTAAATTGACAAAGCTAGCATCGTAGCCCATATTTCGGTACTTGTCGTAATTTCGACTCATTTTAGTTTTTTGGTGCGCTGACACCAAACGCAAATAAAGGACAAATGACCAAAAATCAATTGTCAAAATATTTTATTTTTATTTTTAAGTTGGTAAGTTTCATTAAATTTTACTTCTGGTATATGGCAACACTGCAGCCGGACCGCAAAATTAGAAATAGAGACATCACGCACCAACGCACTACATGCAGTATCGCAGTATCTAATCGGTTACATAGGAACCTATGGTTTCTAATTTTGCGGCACCGTATGATACACGAAAAATCGCACGTCTGTTTCAAGCATAAGTGGCCCTTTTTCTGCTGTTGCTACAACGCCTACTTGTTTTTTGCCTTTTATAGAAATTAGGTACTCGAGGAGGTTTAGAGGCACTAGTCTTAACAGCAGTCTCATCCATGTTATAGATGTCGTCAGGTCGCGACGTGAGAAATAACCATCCATAGGTTATCATTAGAGATACGTGTTTTTAGCATCTATTTTCGAAAAAAATAACATTTTGATGTTACAATTTAGCGTTTTGGAGCAAATAAAGTAACAAATTTTAGCATCTATTTAGCGTTTATTATTTTAATTAAAATATTTATTTTAAACATAATTTAATATAAAATATGCAATTCAGTAGTAGCAAACATTAAAAATTAAGTAAATAGATGAGAATTTCTTTATAAATAAAAAAAACATATTAAAATATAGCATAGAACATGTCTCAATGGATGATTCCTTAAGTGTAGTACGACGATCAGAGACAATTAAATTATAAGTGCTAAAGTAGCGTTCTGCATCTACACTGTTTGCAGGACACCAAATTGATTGTATGGCCGCATTACCAAATTCCACATGCTTTATTTTTGTGGCAAGTAAGAGTTGGAGTGTGTCTGTTTTTACTCCACTTTTAATACTAGATACTAACAATAAGTTATTAAAAAAATGCGAATAACCCCCTAAACATTGGATCGTTGTTAATATCGAAAATAGAGGTAAATTCCTAAATAATAATAGTATTTCGTCGCTTTGGAAATTGCATTTACTTCCAGCTACAGATGGATTGAACAGTTGGTTTAATGATTCATAAAAAAGATTAGTCTCATTTATAGATAAAAAAATCACGACTGTCTAAACACAGACATTTTTTGTTGGTCAATTATATCTTAAGTCTAGGATTCAAAGAGGATCAAACCCAGAACCACTTGACGCATGAAGCGGAGAGAACTACTCTCTAGCCACTGCGCCAATAGGTGGCCTATGTTTCATATAATTTGATAAATATGGCTTGGGAGAAGAATCCGATTCCACGGGTTGAAACAGGTATGATTTTAGCCTGCTTTGTCATCTCGATCACTTGCGCTGAGGCTGCTTTGACCTCGTTAGCGCATCCGAAGTAGAGGCGCTTGTCTAATTCTTTCTGCAAATCGGCCATGACCTTATCGCCGGTAATCTTGCGATTATGTTCCATGCGTTGGTGGTCGCGGGCTCGTTTCGCTTTTGACTTTGGTTTAGCGTCTTTCGACTGACCTGTGTGTACAGGTGGTAATTGTTGTTGAATTTCTTTCTGAGTATTCATAATGAAAGTTGAAGTTCTGCCGGAAGTCCAGACAAATATTTATTTTAAAGTGTCGGTTTTAAAATTTGAGTTGATACTTTGATATTTGAACTTTTCAAATACTGATAAACATGTGTTACTGAAAAATTTTTTTTTCCTACTCCTTTAGTCATCCTACCAGTTGCACTGTATTCTTGCTGCACTGCTTTTTTATGACACATGGAATTATATTTTTGATGTCTTTTTTGTAATCTTTCAAGCCGAGGGTCATAATTTTAAAATGTAGTTTCTGAAAAGACAAGTATTGATTGAAATCAATTAATAAATAACAAAATATTGATTGTAATTTGTCAAGTATACAGTGAAATAAATTAATTGGAGTATTTAAAAGATAATCATACGTACTAGAGCTTTTTGCTTCTCTAAATTCTCTGAAGCATTAATGCTTCTGCCATTTGTTCTTGCGTTTGTGTATCATCTTCATCCAACAGTGCTTGCAATTCGGTGTCTTCAAATTTTTTCGGCTGTCCTGGACGTTTTTTGTCTTTCACATAAAAATCAGCATTTTTAAAGCTTTTTTTTAATCCACTTGCATAATCTATATCAGCCTCTTGTTTGCTGATTTGTAGTGTCCGGATGTTATAAGACGGAACTGCTACTCTCGGTATTTCTCAAAGAAGATGAATTGCTCCAAGATAGAATTGTTCAAATGTTCATAAAAATACATGCGAGTTGCTTGCGGAGTAACAATCGCGCTACATACAATCTAAGATTGTTAAAGGTGGTTTGTGTGGGATCATAACATATCATGTTACGTTCAGTCACTAGATTAGCATATCTAGAAATCCACGTGGTGCCAAAAGCTTTTACAACACCAATAGCTGACACGACATTAACCAAAGGGCTAAAGAAACTACCTAGCGTTCCGAGAACTCTTACATAATCAACATTTATACCAATGTTTTGAAATGTGCCAACACTAATGTTCCTTGAGAACTGATGATGAACTGATGAGTGCTAGCATTACTTTCACATCACATTGCAGCAGTGAAAATCTATACATTGCTGAGCATAACTGGTGGAAGTCAATCTGTCTAATTCCAAGGCGTGCGAACTTGCATGCAAGGAATCATACCATGAATCCAACAGAACGAGATGAAATTGGGAGAACTACGCTGCGTGGCGTCGATACAATTTGCATACTTTTCATCGCTTCAGTCTGCAGTTTAAAACCATAATACAGTTTATTATATATTATTTTCTTATTATCTGCATCAGTTTTCTCAGACTGTTTTGCTCTAAAGTTATCCATTCGTTTGTTAGATCGAGGATTATTCTTTTTCCGATTACCAGAGGTACCAGATTCGGATTGTTGATCTGACTTGTTAAATTAATAACGGAAAATGTTTAAGCAAAGATTAGAAACTGTTTGTCGAGTTTGAAATCCAGTCTCTAAAAACGGATTTTTAAAGCTTAGAAACCACTCTTTACAAGTTGTACTCGCTGGAGCATCGTCACCATAAGCTTAAAGAAGAATACGGTATGTTTCAGCAGCCCTTTTCTTCAAAATAAAATAATGAAGTAGAACTTCCCGTAAATGCTGTTTTGTTGGTACGAAATTCGACATTTTCTCTCTGTAACTAAAAATTATGTTGTTGTTTAAACTGCGTTCTAATCTCAACTAATTTTGAGAAGTGGTATGTATCAGCTGGTACAAAAAAAAATAACACCCATTTATATATTCACTACATTTGCATGCATTGCCATGTATGTGTAAAGGTCGAAAATTAATTCACACACCTGGTATATTCCTAAAATGTTTCCATAGTCATCCATCCGCTTTCAGAGCGTCCAATACCCCAAAATTCTGGAACTGACATGCTTAATTCCCTTGGTATTCTCTCATACTTGAAAATACCATAGGAGGTAAAACTTTGCCTGCAGCATTTCCACCTAAAAGTACTGTATAGCATTCTTTTTTGTCTGAATTGACTTGTTGGTACACTGATTTTTCACCTTTGGCTGCTAAAACTTTATTGCCTTTTGGATTATGGAAAAATGCCGTCTCGTCAATATTTTATACTCTCTGAGGTTCGTTAAAGATGTCCTTATAATCATTATCTTGTAAATAGATGTTAACTTCTTCAAACTAGTTGTTGTGACTGAAGCTGTAGATCAGTGGTGAGCAAACTTTTTAATGGGGTGCCACAAAGTTTAAAAAATTCTAGAGGAGGGCCAGAATTATAGAAAAATTCATTTTGTGTTAAAGCTTTTAACCCTTTGCACTCCGAAGGATTTTCAAAAATGTTATCAGCAACTCCAAACCGTTTTAGGCGAAATTGCGAACAAATATTTTCTAATTAATTTAATTGAAAAATGTGTTAAAATAATTAAATAAAAAACAGTTATATTTATTAGCCATTTTTATTGTATAATGTACAATAAATTAATTTTTAAAATTTTGCAAAGTGTGATACTTTTTGAAACAGTCACCCGGATGAAGGCCTGGTTTTCTCTCACATGTTTCGCAGAAAAATGTAGTTTCTCGTCTCTGTCCACGAATTTTACGATTCGAGCATACCATACAGTCTTTGTGTTTATTGGGATTACTGTATATAAAATGAGAAGTTCCATCTAGACGCTGCTCTTGATCTACTGTTGACAAACTCCCTGGGTTCGATTCTCTAAGTGCTCGAAAATCTCCAATCAGTTGCATCAATAATGTTTGACGGAATTTTTTGTGTCCCATGGGCTTTCTATTTTCTTTTTTCTCGCATTCCTTATATAGTAAATAGGAATTTACAATGCTTGTTTCTAGCCCCCAAAAAAACAATTTTCTCCACCACTTCAGTGTTTTACGCATAAAGCAGTATGAAGTAGCCAATTGGTCAGCGGTGTCGACCCCACCCATATTCTTTATGTAATTATGTATTACTGTTGGTTTATTTATTGTGGGTGGATTATTCTGGGTAGATGCGTCTATCTCTCGCTGTAATCTTCTTGGTCTTCTTCTCACAGACATGGACTGAGAAGTAAACTTCGTACTCAACATCGTGACAATTCTTTTATCACGCCAAGCTAATACAAGCGTATTTTTTTTTCTGAACGCAATTTTACTCCCGATTGGTAATTTAGGTTTTTTTATACATGCAGGTAAGCCTTTTTTATTCGTCATTATAGTACCTGTTAGGTAACATTTTTTTTTTTTCAAAAGTTCTTTGGCCAATGTTATATTTGTATAGAATCTATCAGTATATACGAGGGGAGGTCCAAAAGTTCGCGGAATAGAGGGGTTGTAAATTAAATAAAACAAAGAGACTAATTTTCTTTTTCAATATAATTCCCCTTAAGCTTAATACATTTTTCAGATCTTGCGATTAGCTTCTCTAAACCATCAAAAAAATATTTTTCCTCTTTGTCCTCAAAATGAGCCGATATCGCCTCCTTCACTTCTTCATCGCTGTTAAATTTTTTTCCCCTTAAATCTTTTTTTAAATTTGGGAACAAATAATAATCGCTGGGGGCCAAGTCTGGGCTGTAGGGTGGATGGACCAGCGATTCAAACCCACACCTGTGTAGGGAAGCCATCGCAACATTGCTCGTGTGAACCGGTGCGTTGTCTTGCAAAAGCAGCACACCCTTGGTCCATTTTCCTCGCCTTTTTTCTTTAATGGCTTCCTTTAGTCTCTCCAGCAATGATGCATAATATTGTCCGGTAATGTGGACACCCTTTTCCTTGTAGTCGATCAACAAAATTCCTTTGCAATCCCAAAAAACCGTAGCCATTAACTTTCCGGCCGATTGCGATACCTTAAACTTCTTAGGGGGTGGGGTACCCTTTTTATTCCATTGCATTGATTCTTGTTTGGACTCAGGTTCAAAGTGATGAACCCAAGTTTCATCCCCAGTCACAATCCGCTGCAAAACTGGGGTATAATCTGCGCCACACAACTTCAAAAAGTGCTTTGACGCTTCGACTCGTTGTTGCTTTTGAGGCGGCGTGAGCATTCTTGGCACCCATCTTGCACTAACTTTTGTCATGCCAAGGTGATCGTGTAGAATCCTCAAAATGGTGGTGTCTGATACTCCAACTAATGCAGAAAGCTGTTTCTTCTTTAGACGAGTATCTTCTGATATAAATTTTTCCACTTTTTCGATGATGTCTGCCGTAGTGGCCTCAAGCGGCCGTCCTGGGCGGGGATCGTCTTCAATGGACTCTCTGCCATGTTTGAAAAGACCATGCCACTTGTAAATCATGGTTTTACCAGGGCATCGGTCCCCATAAACGGCACCCATCTCACTCATTATGTTTTGAGCGGTTTTTCCTTGCTTTGTAAGGAACTTTATAACGGCACGAAATTCGATTTGCTCCATAATGGTAATTCAATTCGGGTTTGACTTGATTGTTGGGCGATATCTCGTAGATGACTGAAGTCATATGGTTGACACTTGACACATATATTTCAAATGAGTCCCTAATTAGTAGAATTCTAAGCGAGCGTTTCCTCCCCCCTCCCTTCCCTTCCATTCCGCGGACTTTTGGACCTCCCCTCGTATATGATAGCCTTTACAATCTGGAATCGTCTGTTGCAAATTGTCAAAAAGCTGTAACACTATTCTACTAGTGAAAGTCAAATCGGGTCTAACTAGTCCTTGAGTAGTAAAACTTCCATAGTAGGGGATAAATGTAGAGATATAACTGGTACGGGAATCCGACAATACATATATCCTAAGACCCCATTTTGTGGGTTTTTTTTTGGATTATATGCGATAAAGCTGATTTTACCCTTGTATCCTACGGTGGACTCATCGACCGATAGATTTTCTTCAGGTACGTAATTTTCCATAAATCTTTTATTCAAGTAATCAAGATAGTTACTAACACGTGCGGTTCTAGTTCTCATATCTTGACCCGGATTTGTGATTGATTCCAAATGAAGGGCCCAGAAAGGCCCAGGTTGTCATAATATTATAAAAACATTACAGTATTACACACAAATGTTACAAACTGCTTTTTTATTAAAAAATATAACTAATTTAACTTTTATTCGAAGGCACTGTCATGGTAGGCGTGTGAGACATATGGAATTGGTTTTGATTTTCCATAATATTTGGTACGTGGTAAAGTGGATAGGCTCAGCACCAGCCGTTGTCGCTTCCATTTCCTGCTAAAGGTTCCGCTCGAAAGGCAGGCGTTGTACATTTCGAGCAGTATTTTCGGCATTTTTTCGGCGATTATCTTTATTACGCTCGTTGGGACCCCATTCGGTCCTGGGGCCTTTCTTGGATTAAGCGTGCGTACGGCGTCTTGCAGTTCCTCTGTTGTGAACGGTGGTGCCGCCACTGTGGTCCGGTTTCGTTTTTTGGGCGGTCTCCGTGGGTGTCGTGGGAATAGGTCCTCTATGACTTTCTTGGTTGTCGCCGGGTTCATGCGGGGTACGGGTGCCTGCTTGCCCAGTCCCTTGACCGCAATTTGGTACGCCTTGCCCCATGGGTCCTCGTCCAGTTCTGCGCACAGTTTCTTCCAGCTTTGTCGTTTGCTGTTTTTGATAGCCTTTTGGAGGTCTTTCTTAGCAGTGTCAAATTCGTCGGTCAGTGCGTTAGGCTGCCCTGGCTGTCGTCCCCGGTTGGCTCTGACGACCTTCCGTCGTAGCGCCAGGCACTTTGCTCTGAGCTCTTTGATCTCGCTGTTCCACCAGTAGTTTGGCCGTCTGTTGCTTCGGCGGGGCCTGGCAGGCATGGATGCGTTGCAGGCCGCCGTGATGAGGCTCATCGTCTTCTCGACTAATGTCTCGGCATCCAGGTTGTCATTAATAGATCAACGCTTATGAATACAATAAATTACGCACCTCGCTTTTAGCCTGTTAATTTTGTTTTTTTTTTTATAGAAAACTCCTAATTCGTGTTTCGTCTGACAAACATGTCTCTTATCTAACTGTCGCGACCCGAACAGGGCAGCAATCACAATGACAACAACGCGGTTCCAGGCGGGGAATGCTTTTTGAGCATCACTCCATGTACACGCGGAAAACCCGAAATCGCCGAAGCAATCAGGGTTATGTGCCTACTGCCTTGTGATTTGGCGCCTTCGGCGTTTATCAGATCAGTTCGTGGCGTTCGTTCCATTCGTTCACTTCGGGTTTTCTGCGTGTACAAGGTGTGATGTGCAAATGGCACTAGCCGTTCCAGGCTAGCGTAAAAAGTGCAGTCTGGTTCGCCGCTAGACAAGTTGGGACAAGTATCGAACATATTTAATAAACCTAGGCAGTCAAATAAAAATTAAGACTCTAACAAATGAATAAAAATAAATCATATTTTAAAATAATGTTTATGAAATTTTATATATGAATTGCCGATGATATGTCAAGTCCTTGACGATGTAGTTTTGCTTGCCCTTGACGCAAGGATAAGAATGGGTTCTTTGAAAACAAGCCACGATCCGCTTTTCGTCCTTTTTGGATATTTTGCCTTTTGAACCAAGATTTGGAAGCTCATCAACATTTTTAAACTTCTTAAACCGGTGCACCCACTTCTCAACAAAAGGTTTTGACTTTTTAATATACTTTGCCGCCACTGCATATGACATTTTAGGTCCTTTTGGGTGCGTGCAAAGGAACATTGCCTCGAATCTTTTAGCGTACGCTACGTTTTATTTGCAATTTATGTGCTTATCTAACTGAAGATCAGCATTGACTTAATTTTGCTTAGTAAAGCGCTTAAGCTTAAGACTCCCTCTATCTAATTTAAAATAATTTAGGTTGGTATCACCGACCAACTGTAAATAATGCTGTATACGCTCTTACTTAACAGACTGTATATAAAAAAAACAATCTTATATATTACATAAGAAATAGAAAAATATTTAAAATAATAACTACTTAACTACAAATTTATAAAGAACTTACCAGAATTTATAATTTAAATTACAAATTATTACAAAATGGATATCATTAATTAATTCAAAATCTATTGGCATTTGTTTAAAAACATTTTCTCCATTCATATCAGGGATCACATTTGTTGATTGAGACATAATGGTTTTATTCCGGCCAAGAAAATAATTCCTCAATCTATATTCAAATTCCAGTGCCGTAGGATGGTCCTGTAGTCTACCGATTGCTCTAATAATGCCAAAAAAAAACCTTCGAGCGGATCTTGATTTAATCTGTACGTTAACAAATATTTTATCTTTTACTTTTTTACTAAATTTTCAAATAACATCGGCAAAGCATTTGAAGTGATCAAAATACCCTGTTAAAAAGGAAAATTACATTTTGATTTACCAACTTTAAGATCTGAAACGATTATTTTCATTTCATTTATGGATGTTATCTTGGATTTCTTTAGCAAGACCATAGCATTTTACTCTCTCACGAGAATCTTTTTCTGCGAATCTTATATTAAATACGTCAAACCAGTCATTAACCTTTTTAAAGTAGGTAAACACAAGACATATTTTTTAAAAATTTAATTTTAGTATACTTACAGTTTTTAATAAATTTGCACATTCTTTCTAATTTTCACTTTTCATCTGTCCTAACATGCCCATACGAGAAATTGCTTTTGAATTTGTATGCGAAAATAATTGCGTGGCAAATTTTACCTTATGTCTACCAGCATTTTTCACATTTAAATGGTGATGTGTTAGTTTATGGGCTATATTCAAAAAGCTCTAACAGAGGATTCTTTGTAATTTTTTTCCCATTAATAAAAAATTCCGAATCCAAAAAATTATTTTGTATTAATTTTATTAAATGTGGCACGTAAGCAAACATATAAATCCTAACAAGTAAAATTATAGTAATTTCGAATCATATTTTTTTATTTATATACACTGGATTCTTGATTTACGCGGTTAATTCGTTCCAGAAAAATTCGCGTAAGTAGAGGAATACTCATCCGATATGTATTAAATATTAATACACTAGTTGTTCTGGGGCGCCTACGGCGCCCTATTTTTTTTTAAAAAGCCTAAGTTTTTTACGTGAAAGTTATTGCATGCGTTCGTATCAGTGTGTTTGACAACCAAAAGTTATGAATGAGTTTAATAGAAAGAATGAATAATTTATTTTTAATTCATGAATGCTTTATTTGTTTATAGAATTTCTTGATACACAACACTGCGAGTGAAAATACGATTATCATTGAGTAAATGTCCTTGTTGTGGGGTTGGCTCAATTTTGATCTTGACTTGATCTGCATTTCGAGAACGGGATGTGGCGACATACAGCTGCTCATGTGCAAACACTGATGTTGGAAGACTGATGCCCACACACACACACACAATCATAGTAGGCATTGAGCGTTACAGAATGAGTGAGTGAGTCAGTGACCTGGGCTTTTATATTATTCTATTCCTCCAATCATCCGAACGATACTTAAAATAACTAAATGTCGTCTTCTTGTATGTATACATTAGGTTAAAATGAAAATAAAAGGATTATAAAAATGTATTCTATGTTAAAATGTCTACATACATATAATCTTAACTTTTTTTACAAAATAAAATGAGAAACATAAAAATAATATTTATTCATACATATTCATTAAAATATCATGTCAAGATGTCTATACTATTCCATTTCAATATCTCTAGGTTTTTTTTTTTTTTTTTTTTTTAAATGATAAAACCTTTTTGCCCCTCTGGCTTTATGGTTAGGCCAATATGTCTTAGAGCTGGCATATAGCCAGATTAACATGCCACCTGACTAAGGTTTCCATCCATTGATGGTCCTTTAGATTCTTTTTATATTTTGTAATTTAATTTTATTTATTTTTTTTTTTTTTTTTTTTTTTTTCAAATAATTAATAAATCGTTGTGCCTCTTTCTCTTTAACCGCCTCTGATTTCGAGGTGGAGGCAAACCAACCAAATTTTCTCTTATGGTTGGATTTTCATGACTGTCGAACGTTTCCCAGAGCTTGGTGTACTTCCTCAGTATAACCTCCTCCACCTCTGGTATTTCCAGATCCTGATGCAGTGAGGTTCCTCTTACGTACCAGGGGCAATCCGTTATTAGCCTCAATGCTCTGTTCTGAAACGTCTGAATTTTTTTAATTTGGCTTTTTGATGCCGTTCCCCAGATTTCGCATCCGTACGTCCATACAGGTCTTATAACTTGGAGGTATATAAGCCGTTTTAGGTGAATTGACAGAGCCTGGTTCCCAATTAGCCATTTTAGCTGTTTGAGACGAAAACGAAGTCGGGTCGTAAGTGACGTAATATGGGCGTTCCACGTCAGTTTGGTGTCCAGTATCAGACCCAAATACTTTGTCGCGCTCTCGACTGGTACAGTCCTTCCATCCAATGTGATGGGAATGTTAACTGTTTTGGTCTTTAGGCTAAACTTTATAATTTTAGACTTATCTGGATTAAGCTTGATTCTCCACTTCTTGCACCATTCCTCCACAAGTGTCGTATGAGCTTGAACCTTTACTGCTGTTTCATAACAATCTCCCTTGCAGAGTATCGCTACATCGTCTGCATATTGTGCTAGAATAGTAGAGCTTGTTTTCGGAAAATCGTAGGTATTCATGGTATACAGAAAAGGCCCTAACACGCTGCCCTGTGGTACCCCTGATTGCATTTCCTTGTAAGTGGAATAGGAGTTTTCAACTCTTACGTTAAAAATGCGCTCAGTGAGGTAGGATTGTATAATTCTGTAGAAGGTGTCATTTAACAGTGGCTTTAGTTTATACAGGAGTCCTATGTGCCATACTTTATCGAATGCCTTTTCTGTATCCAAGAAAAGACCCAAACAGACCTTCTTTTCCTCGTATGTCTCCATAATCGTTTTTACGACCCTATGCAGTTGGTGTGGGCAAGAGTGCTGTGCCCTGAATCCATATTGCTCGTTCAGGATTTGGTTAGTTGTTTGCTGAAGAAGGTGTGGTAACAGTAATTTTTCAAAGATTTTTGAGAACATCGAGAGCAAACTAATCGGCCTATAGTTTTCGGGGTCTTTTTTTGGTTTACCCGGTTTGGGAATCATTATAACTACGGCTTTTTTCCACAATTTTGGGAAGTATGTGGTTCGGAGTATGGCGTTATATATTTGGGTCAACTGAACAATAGTCTTTCGTGGAAGTGCTTTGATTAGTGGTTGAGTTATTAAGTCATGCCCGGGAGTTTTATTTGGGATTCTTAATATAGCATTGTAGACTTGAGCGGGTGTAAAATGTAAGTTGAATGGGCTTAAAATAAGAGGCTGCTTTAGTACATTTTCTACCGTCGTTTCGTGTTCATTGTCCTGACAACTATAGGGAGTAAAGTGATTTTGGAGTACCTCACTAAAGAGATCTGCTTTTTCTTTTGTTGTCGTGTACCATTGATTGTTTTTTTGTAAGGGATGTGAGTCTGCTTTTCCGTTTATTTTTGTTTTTATTTTTTTCCAAAATGTGGAGTTTGGTTTATTTATTGCTGCCAGTTCTATTCTCTGAGCATGTTCACGTTCCTCTTTGATGGCTTGTCTCAGGTCTCTTGTAGCTTGATTGTAAGCAATCTTATGCATTGGATATTTTGTTTGCTCCCATCTTCTTCTGCAATTTTTTTTGACCGACAAAAGTTGACTGATTTGGTCTGATATTACGTAACTTTGTGACCTATTCCCTGTATGCTCCCGATTTGGTCCTCCAGAAAGAATTGTTACAGCTTGAACGTTCCTAGTAAGAGTTGCTACCGCGACGTCTATTTCTTGTGGTGTTTTAAGTGGGATTTTTAAATTTGTGATTGTTTGAATTGCGTCTTTGTATAGTTTCCAGTTGAAGGGGTGTTGCATAAGGGATGTCTTCTTTTGCTTTTGATTACAATTGATATTTAAGTTCATTATGAGTGGATAGTGATCAGAGCTCAGTTCGTATTTTACTGAGGGTTCGTCGCAGACGCTCGCGATATTTTTACCAATATAAAAATCGAGAATATCAGGAGCTGCGGCTGAGTCAGGGAAATATGTTGGTTCTGTTGAATGCATAACTACTAGTGACAGTCGTTGTATGATGTCGAACAGTATTTGTCCTCTTGGGTTAGTGACGTTTGAGCCAAAGTGTGGATGCTTACTATTGAAGTCCCCTCCCAGCAAATAATTCGATCCCATGTTGTTAAAAAGGTGTTCATAGTCGGCCGCTGTCATTTGATTGTTCGGAGCAGAATAAAATGATCCAATCAGGCATACTTGCTGGTCTAGGCAGATTTGAATGCGAGAGACCTGCATTTTTTCCTCGGACAAGGGAGGCAAAGCGTCATGTTGTATATTATTTTTAATATAGATTGCGGATCCGCCTTTTCTTCGTCCGCTTGGATGGTCTGCCCTATAAACTGTATAGCCAGGGAGGAAAATGTGGATGTTATTGGACAGCTTTGTTTCCGTAGCCAAGAGTATGTCAACTGCTTCAGTTTTCATGAATGTTAGAAGTTCGTGGTATTTATTGTTTATGCCTCTGGCATTCCAAGTGCACACTTTAATGGCTGAGAGAGTCGGAGCCATTTACGGGAGGAGTTTACTTATTAGGGCAGGCAATATTTGTTGTAATGTTTGGATAAGTGGTTGCATTATTTGGATTAGGGAATCCATTCTATCCCCTAATTTGGCAATTAGGGCTGTTAAGGAAGGCTCACTTGATGATTGGTTGTTTGGGTGTTGATAGTTGTTTGTTGCCGCTGCTTGTGCGTACGTCATGCTTGGATTTACGGTTTTTGAGGCAGTTATTTCAGTATGCCTTACGTGTCCACGCAGTTCTACCGGCTTTGGTCTCAGCTGTCCCCCATTCTGAATCTGTTTGTGGACCGGGCATCCGCGGTAGTTGGCTGTGTGGGTCCCTTTGCAGTTCACGCAGATGGGCTCTTTATTGGGACCAATTATGCAGTCCTTAGTAGCGTGCAACCCCTCACATTTTACACAGCGTGGAGTTTTACTACAGTAATTTTTTGTGTGCCCATATTGTTGGCAATTATGGCATTGAACCACAGTACGCCTCGGTCGAGGTGGTTCCACTTTTACCACAGCTCCATACAGGCGCTTGAGATTATAGATGTCCTCATTGTGTTTGTTTGGTTTAAGATCAAGAAAGAACAGTGAAAGGGGCGTTTTGGTCACTGGATGATAGACTGGAAGCATTTGTGCTGGCTCGAATCCTAACTGAGTTAGTTCTTCCATCATTAGTTTAGCATCACAACTATGATGGAGTCCCCTCACCACAACACGAAAGTTCTTTTCGCTTTTGCTTTGGAATGTATAAAACTCCGCTTGATTGGATTGCAGATATTTCGTTGTTGCTCTGTACCCATCCGGAGTTTCACAGGATAATTTTACTTTATTGTCTCTCAGCGTTATGTGTTTAAACTGGCCAACATTCAATTTTTTCAAATCGCTGATTATTGAGTTCATGTTTTTGACATTGTTGATAAATATTGGCGGTGGTGCCAATCTTTTACTTTCCACAACTGCGGTATTTGAGTCGCTCTTGCCATTGTCCAATGCTACTAATGGTTCAAAAGGGTTTGGAGTTATGAAAGAGGGAGATGTCCGGGCCCTCTTTGTTGGCTGGAATATCTCTAGGTGTTGGATTTCTTTTATCTAATAAGAAACCGTACTTATCCAGTGAAGATTGTACACCAGATCTTTTTTCTCATAATAGATATTTTTATAACAGGAAAGAGCGTCCTGAACTGGTTTATTGGCTTTCTCAAACCGATCAATGTCGGGATCTTGTGCTTTTAAACCAGCCATTCTTTGGCCTATCAAATTGAAGCATTCTTTCATTTTTCACCACGAATAAACATTTCAGAATATTTAAGCCTGGGAAAAACGAATATTGGTGGGATAAAATATTCTTAGGTTTTTGAACCGTTGTGACCCCTGTTTCATCAATGTTCCATATTCGAGAAGCATTAAACTGATATTTTTGGAGAAGTCGTTGATATATTTCAGAGGATGAATTAACGTTAGTCTAATTGAAAGACGTTGCTCGACTTAAAGACGTCGCTTCTGGTGTCCTTAGAGATAAATGTGAATTTCTGCGCATACAATTTTGGAACCAGTCAGTACCAGCCATTTTATTTTGATGCCAAGAAGGAGGAATGTTTTTAGCACTAAGCTGCACACCGCATTGGTAAGCTAGTTTCCTTACTTCTATAGGAAGTAGTCCAAAATATATATCGGCGCACTTGAGTAGGTAGGAAGCTATCTTACCTTCCTCTTCTGCAGTAAATACTTGTCTAGGCTTAACATAACCAACTCTTAATCTTTCATTATTCTTCTTTTTCTTTATGTATCTAGTTATCTTAGTTATCTCCTACCAGTTGCGTGATGTTGTTACATAGCGTGGTGAAACTATTTATATTTTTGATATAAATTGGCGGAATTTTTGGCAGATTTTTTTCTGTCTCTAAGTTATTTTTATTTGTTTGGCTTCTGGAAGGTTTCAAATTTCTTTTTGGAGGTTTCAGCTGATTGTTAAGAGCATTGGTTTTAATCCTTTTGGCAGATTGTTCATGTCTTTTTAATATATCTGTGTCGCTTTCGCTCTCATCAGAAGTTGCAAGTTCCATCTTTCTTTAACACTTGCACTATTCAACTGCACCGTTCTGTTGCACGAAAAAGACCACTTTTTGCAATATTTTGAATAGTGATTGATAATTCAATAACAATAACAATGTGCGTCCGTTCACTTCAATGGTTTGAACCGAACTAATCGGATGATAATAAGAAAATTTGTTGCTGTCTGTGATGTTTGAGAATTGTCAACTTTTTGTGTTTTAGCGTCCGGTTGACTTTGTTGTCATTTGTGTCCACGAACACATATGCATGTGCTCGTAAATATGCTGAGTCTATTACTATTTGATTCTTGCGTGTTGGAACAGGTAAATGATGATGACAGCGCGTTTGGGCCTGATGAAATTTGTTTGACATCCGGTTGATTCTGCTGTCTTTGCTAGCACACAATTTTACATGTGCTAATGGAATATGCTGAGTCTTTTATTTTTGATTCGTGCAAGTTTGAACAGGTAAATTGATGAAGTTTGCGCAAATGAGCCAGTTGGATCTTCTTGCCTTGACAATTTTTTTCACGCCTTAGTTTGGACGACTATGGTTTAAGTAATTTTTGTATAAGTTCGGCTTGGATTCTTTGAGTTTCCTGGAGTTGTTGCAGCGTTGATGTAATTTGTTGTAGGCTGTTCAGTATGGTGATCAGCATTTGGGGGAAATTTCCGTCGGCAGGGTCCAGGACTTGTGGCTGATTTATTTTTAGGGCATCGGCATATGAGTGAGTCATGCGGGGTGTAGTTGGATTTATTGGTGGTTGGTATGGTTTGTGGGTTGTGGGAAGTTGTTGATTGATTTGTGGGTGGGTTTTGTTTTTCATGTTATAGTTTATGGATCGGTACACAGGACATCCTCTGTAATTGGCGGTGTGGTTTTGTCCACAGTTGCTACATTTTTTTGATGTTGCGTCAGTCCTGTCGTTGGGGCAATCTGAGTTGCGGTGACTTCCACCGCAGGCTACGCAGGTTGGATTTAGCCTGCAGTATTTTTTGGTGTGTCCAAACTCTTGACAGTTTAGACCAGCGGTTCTCAAATTCTTTGAAATTTTCTGCGAGGCGGTCCCTTTAAAAATTGTTAGATAGCTTGCGGACCCCTAATAATAAAAAATAAAAAGGTATAGCAAATTAAACATATATATTGAGAAAATATTACATCGTAAAAGTTAAATAACAATTTTAATGCGACGGATGCAGGCGTTTTTCCAGAACTAGAGCTTCTAGGTTTGGCTTTGTTTTAGACAGTGCAACTCGCATATCATTTGTCGCGCATAATCTACGAGGGGAGGTCCAAAAGTTCGCGGAATAGAGGGGTTGTAAATTAAATAAAACAAAGAGACTAATTTTCTTTTTCAATATAATTCCCCTTAAGCTTAATACATTTTTCAGATCTTGCGATTAGCTTCTCTAAACCATCAAAAAAATATTTTTCCTCTTTGTCCTCAAAATGAGCCGATATCGCCTCCTTCACTTCTTCATCGCTGTTAAATTTTTTTCCCCTTAAATCTTTTTTTAAATTTAGGAACAAATAATAATCGCTGGGGGCCAAGTCTGGGCTGTAGGGTGGATGGACCAGCGATTCAAACCCACACCTGTGTAGGGAAGCCATCGCAACATTGCTCGTGTGAATGGCTTCCTTTAGTCTCTCCAGCAATGATGCATAATATTGTCCGGTAATGTGGACACCCTTTTCCTTGTAGTCGATCAACAAAATTCCTTTGCAATCCCAAAAAACCGTAGCCATTAACTTTCCGACCGATTGCGATACCTTAAACTTCTTAGGGGGTGGGGTACCCTTTTTATGCCATTGCATTGATTCTTGTTTGGACTCAGGTTCAAAGTGATGAACCCAAGTTTCATCCCCAGTCACAATCCGCTGCAAAACTGGGGTATAATCTGCGCCACACAACTTCAAAAAGTGCTTTGACGCTTCGACTCGTTGTTGCTTTTGAGGCGGCGTGAGCATTCTTGGCACCCATCTTGCACTAACTTTTGTCATGCCAAGGTGATCGTGTAGAATCCTCAAAATGGTGGTGTCTGATACTCCAACTAATGCAGAAAGCTGTTTCTTCTTTAGACGAGTATCTTCTGATATAAATTTTTCCACTTTTTCGATGATGTCTGCCGTAGTGGCCTCAAGCGGCCGTCCTGGGCGGGGATCGTCTTCAATGGACTCTCTGCCATGTTTGAAAAGACCATGCCACTTGTAAATCATGGTTTTACCAGGGCATCGGTCCCCATAAACGGCACCCATCTCACTCATTATGTTTTGAGCGGTTTTTCCTTGCTTTGTAAGGAACTTTATAACGGCACGAAATTCGATTTGCTCCATAATTGTAATTCAATTCGGGTTTGACTTGATTGTTGGGCGATATCTCGTAGATGACTGAAGTCATATGGTTGACACTTGACACATATATTTCAAATGAGTCCCTAATTAGTAGAATTCTAAGCGAGCGTTTCCTCCCCCCTCCCTTCCCTTCCATTCCGCGGACTTTTGGACCTCCCCTCGTATTTCTTGCTTTTGTTTTAATTGTAAGTAGTGTAGAAAAAGCCGACTCACATTCATAGGTGGTTGCAAATGGAATGAGGACTTTTAGAGCCATCTTTGCAACATCAGGATAGGACAGTGCCATTTCAATCCAAAAGTCACTACAGCAAGTTCCACGGAAAACATGTTTTGCACCCTCATTGTTTATTAAATCAATAAATTGTTCCTGAACTAAATTGTCATCCGAGGGCAGGTCACTAATGGATACTTCAAATGGGTTAATGATAAACCGATGGTGTTTTTCAAATTCTCGCAGATCAGGAAAATAGTGAGACATTTTTTTGCTAAGAACGAATACATGCTGTTTCATTATTTCAAGAATATCGGCATCGACTTTAAGCTCATTTTCATCAATATATGTATGTATTCAGCTGCGGAAATGGAGCAAAGTTCTTATTCTCTAACTTTATCCATAGCTCGAGCTTCATTTTGAAAGCCGTCAATTTTCATGACAATGTAGCACTGTGATATCTTTTCCTTGCAGCGCCAGATTGATATAATTCACGGATTCAAACATGTCTACCAAAAATGACAAGGAAATAAGAAAACGGACATCGAAGAATTTTGTGTGCATTTCTGGTTTGGTATCTTTCAAAAATTGCTGAATTTCTTTATGGAGTTTAAAAACCCTCTTTAAAACTTTCCCTTTGGAAAGCCACCTCACGTGTGAGTGCAACAAGAGTTTTTCAAATTCGGAATCACTTTCATAAATATGCGTTAGTTCGTCGCGGTCTCACCAAAACTGCGTCGCGGTCCCCTAGGGGACCGCGGACCCCACTTTGAGAACCGCTGGTTTAGACACTGTACTGGTTCCGGACGTTTGTGGGGTTCCTCGATGGTAACTCTTCTTGAAAGGATATATTTTAGTTCGTAGATGGGATGGGGTCGGCTTTTGGGGGTGGCACTTGATTCAGGAGTTAGTTTCACTTTGAAGATTGGTTGTGGCTGTCTATATCGGTTTTGTACGTTATGAACCCATTTGACCTTGAAATTTCATTTTTCAAGTTTTTTTTGTATATCGTCTGGGTCAACCTCGCTGTCTATCCCTTTGATGACCACTCGGAGCTCTTTTTGATTTTTTGGTTGGAACGAGTAATATTGAAAACACTTTTCGTCAAGCCATTTGGTGGTGGTTGTGTAATCCGTTGGGTCGGCTAGTTGTATTTTAGTTTCAAAAAGTTGGCCTCTTTTTAGGTCGACCATGTAGAAATCTTTTTTTATCGCGTTATTTATATTGGCTTTTGTTAGAGTTGTGCTCCTCTCCCTGATGTAAATAGGGGGAGGTTTAGGGGTGGATTTGGGTTCATTATTGGGATCGTTGTCGAGGTTGGCGAGTGCGCTGAAGCGGTTTTTGGTGGTGATTGTTGATGGTTGTACCGTGTTTTCTTCTCCTCGTCTCCTCGTCTCCTTTTGAGGTTGGCGGTTGAGAAGTAACGCCTTATACCGTTTTTTTGTTCGTTGGTGTTTTCTGGATTTTCCGTTTCCATGTTATTTTGCTGAGAATTTTTTGCCTTGGAGGCGGTGTTCCATGGGGGCCTCTTGGGGCTCCGAGGGCTTGCGATAATCATGCCCCGGAAAGGGCAATTGGTGTTGCACTATGGTTTAACAATGGATTTTTTCACGATTAAACGCGGTGTTGCACAAACACACACTTGATTCTCACGAATGAGCGGAGCGATGAGAGAGCACGTTCGAGCGCTATGAGTGCTTGGACGCGAATGAACATTGCCATAATTTTTTTTGACAGTTTTTTTAAGTTTGTATAGCTTTTGGGGAGGTATGAATAAAAACCAGGTATCCCCACTTCTAAATACTTAGCTCTGAGCGTAGAATCTGACTGCATTTCTAATAATTCCATCTGCAAGTTTTCTTCTGCTTTTACAACGTCAAAGTTGAACGGTGCCGAGAATAATGAAAATTGTTCATCCAAAGATGAGAAATCACTAAATCTATTCTGAAATTCTTCCAACAACAAATCCAGGTGACTTTCGTATTTAGAAAAGGTAAATATGGATTCAGTATTAACATTGTTTTTGAGTTCTTTGCAGTTAGGAAAATGAACCAAATTTTCACGTGACAACTGTGCCTTCCATAAGTTTAGTTTTGTAATGAAGCATTTGATATCATCGTACAACTGAGTGATGAGTTTGTTATTGCCTTGTAATTTCAAATTAAGATCACTTAATTGTGCAGTAATATCTACAGCAAATGCTAGATCATGGACCAAACTGTCATCCTTTATTTCATCCGTGTTTTTACCTTTAATCTCCAAAAATAAAATGATTTTCTGTCTTAGCAAATAAAATCTTTTCAACACTTTATGACACGATAACCATCGAACTGCTGTGTAGAATGGAACATCTGTGAATTCATTATCCATATCTTCTAACAGCTGACTGAATTGACGATGGTTGAGAGCATTTCGTTTGATAAAGTTCACTGTTTTTGTAACCAAACTAAGCACGCGATCCAATGGTAATGTCTTTGTACACAAATTTTGTTGATGAATAATACAGTGAAAATGGACAAATGATGAATCTGGATACAAGTTGTTAATTTTTGTTCGCAATTTGGCAGCAACACCATTATGCCTGCCAGACATATTTGCTGCACCATCGTAGTAGATAAACACACAAGTTTACTCAAATCAAAATCATAGTCATCCAAAATCCCCTCGACTTTTTCAAAAATGTCTTCGCTTTTCGTTGTATCGTGCATTGGAATCAATTCTATGAGTTCTTCGTGAACATTGAATTCAGTGTCATAGGCCCTGATAAACACTGCGAGCTGTGCGATTCCTGTGATGTCAACAGTCTCGTTCAACGCAATAGAATAATGCTCAAATTTGCATGATGCAGCCTTCAATTGCTGTTTCAGATCATCCGCCATTTCATCAATACGTTCAGCTACAGTGTTTCTAGTTAATGATATGTCCTTAAATAACTGCGCTTTCTGTAGGAACACAATGTCAGCCGTTTTTACAAGGCATTGCTTTATGAAATTTCCTTCACTGTAAGATTTCCCGTTCATGGCGATCATTCTTCTGAGTTCATAGCTTGCATGCATCACTGCTTCATTTTCTTGAACTACCTTGACAATCATAGATTGCTGTTATTTCAGTCCCAATGTGAGCTCTTTCAATTTTTCTTCTCTCATTAATCCTTCGTATTTATCATATATTGATTTATGTTGTTCATAGGGCCGTTTAATGTTATATAGCTTTGACACATTAATAGTATTATTAAATACATATCAAGCAAATTATTTTATCTTTTCCTTCACAGCAAAAATATTCCAATTCCCACTTTCCTTGAAAATTTCGGTGCTCATCGCCGATTTTTCGTTTTGACATATTGAATACAAAAGGCTGGAATAAATAAATAAGGGGCATTGTATAAAATAAACAATTTTTTGGGGTTAGCTATCCGAGCCGCGGGTACGTACCTTTGGAAGCTATTTCCGAGGCGGCTTTTCCGCTCTGATCGAGCACAATTTCGGCTGAAATATTTGCGGGCAGACGGGTCGCTTCTAATTAGACTGCTTTCGAGCGAATAGCCCTTAGTTGTCGAAATCGTCGCGAACTATAGTAATTTGAGTTTAAAAACATGGGGATGTTCAAGAGCGCGCGCGCGCGCTTGCTAATTATTGTAACGCGAATTTTACTCAGTTTTAATTACAAATTACTAAAAATCAATATACTTAAATAAATCTGAACCAAAAAACCTTTTGCGTGGACAATTAATGAGAATACTGCGGGTACCCGCGGGCCGCAAAAAAATTGCTTACGGGTCACTTTGTTAGTGGCCCATAAGTATGTAAATAATATTTAAATATTTTTTATTTTTTTATATCCATACTACCACTTAGTATCTGTTTGGGGGTGGATGAGGATGGATAAAAGTGGACTGTATTTAGGAGTTGGTAGGAAAATAATAATAAAATGTCACGAAACAATTAACTGACTTTATTGTACAAACCAAAAGAATGAAAACGATTGTAAAATGCAAAATGAAATGTGTAGCGAAGAATAAAGGAAATAAATATGATTGTAGAACTGTATTGCGAGAATGACTTTGTAAGAAAGATGTCGTAAGAAGAATGTTTTAAGAAAGATGTTGTAAGAATGATGTTGTAAGAATGATCTCCACATGGCCGTATATAATCCCATCTTATTTGCTTGTGGATCGATCCCAGTTCTAACTTGTTTTTTGAGCGCCGTCTGTGTGCGGCGGATTTATCATTGATCTGTGAATCAAGATGGCGGCTGTCAATTGTTCGTACCTTTGTTATTGTGCCCATGGTACGTTGGAAACAAGGCTGTTATTATGTCGTTATCCGGTGGGGACGATCACCAACTTTGACACCGGCCGAATGTACATTCCATGTTGGCATCTTAAAGTGACCACCCGTACGACGCCGTGCGTTCCCGGATGGAGCTTACCGACGCGTCCAAGTGGCCAAGTCAGCGGGGATGTTTTGTCGCCGACAATGCGCACCAACTGGCCCTCTACCAAACTGGCCGAGGTCCGGTACCACTTATCTCTCTGGGTTAACGTATTTAAATACTCGGCGCTCCAACGTCGCCAAAACCGCTGACTCATGGTCTGAACACGTTCCCACCTTTGCATGTGCGACACATCTTCCGACAGCGGTGATTCCGGGGGGCACACCAACGGCCGGCCGATGAGAAAATGTCCCGGCGTTAGGAAGTCAGCGCCATCCGCGGGCTCAGTGTAAAAGGGGGTGAGTGGACGACTGTTTAGCACCACCTCGATCCGCGTCATGAGGGTCGTCATTTCCTCGAAAGTGAGCACCGAGTTGCCGATCACTCGATACAGCTGGTGCTTGGCGCTTTTTACCGCAACCTCGTACAAGCCACCGAAGTGCGAGGCCGTCGAAGGGGCGTTTCTCCATTCTACACCCAAGGCTCCCAAATTGGTATGAATCTCTGTATCTGGTGACTGCGTGCAAGCACAAATAAGCTTTACGGCAAACTTCAACCTTATTGCCATCAACCATAGCATGATATTTAAAAGACGATGAAAACTGTTTTGAATCTGGACCTTTAGGTCTATGCCTTTGTACACCACAGCGCTCAATTAAACCTGTCAAGTACGGGTCCCGTTCATTTTTGGGCCTACCACTGTAAACCGCATTAACTATCTTTAACTCTTGCTCCTCAGTAAGGTTAGTACACTTCTTTCTACAACTACAATCAGGCCCTGTAGTCTTTTGGTCAACTAATCTTCCAGAACTAGTTACGAAATCCTCTCCTTTCAGTCTAGCTACTTTCATTTTACTTATAGCATTTCCAACACCTCTGCGTTTCTTTGCAGGACTTTCCTCATGTTCTGATACTTCAGACATTGAGCTAAAGAAAGAAAACATTTCACCATATAATGATGCTATAGCAAAACTTCTTATCCAAGAGTGATATTAAGAAAGAAAACAACAAATAAAACATTCCTGGAAATGCTCTCATGCAAAGCCGCATCGCTGAGTTGTGAATTGAGGTTATAGATCTCAGGGGATGTTCAGCTACCGCATCATATAGCAGGGCCCCATAGTCTGTTTTTTGTCGTATCACTGCCTTATACGTGCTCATTAGAGTATCTAAATTCAATAAAATTTTCAATAAATATTTCATAAATAATAAGTTTATTACTTTACTCATTATTATGGTTATAATTTATTACATTATCTAATTGATAATTATCGTAAGAGGTAATCTCTCCTATATAATTGTGTGAATTATTTCTATGAAATTTGTTTTTATTAAAGGCCATAGGGGTATAAGCATAGTGAATTTGCCCCCGGAAGATATTTAAAAAATACTTGGAGGGTTTGTAGGTGTAAATGAAATAATAAGATCCTGAAAATTTTAGGTTCTTAACAAAATTGGTTTTTGAGAAAAAGCAAATTTTGTAAAAGTCGGTAAAAATTTTTTTTCTCAATAACGCAATAATCGATTGATCTAAATTTTGGATATGTTTTAGAAGCTAATAATAGCTTTTGGGAAAAAATTAAGAGCTTTATCGGTTTATAAAATTTTTGAAAAAAATGACGTTTTTTATTTAATTTCAATTTTCAACCTTATACAATTCTGGCACAATTAGGAAAATATTTTTTTTGAAATCCTCATTCATTTTATATTCTTTATATTCTTATGGAAAAATGAATGAGAATTTCAAAAAAAATATTTTCCTAATTGTGCCAGAATTGTATCATGGATGAAAATTGAAATTAAATAAAAAACGTAATTTTTTTTAAAAAATGTTATAAACCGATAAAGCTCTTAATTTTTTTCCCAAAAGCTATTATTAGCTTCTAAAACATATCCAAAATTTAGATCAATCGATTATTGCGTTTTTGAGAAAAAATTTTTTTACCGATTTTTACAAAATTTGCTTTTTCTCAAAAACCAATTTTGTTAAGGACCTAAAATTTTCAGGATCTTATTATTTCATTTACACCTACAAACCCTCCAGTATCGTTTAAATATCTTCCGGGGGCAAATTCACTATGCTTATACCCCTATGGCCTTTATTACTTACAGTTTCTTGTTTATTTAAACATACTGTCCATATGTCCTTTAATTCCGCAATTATGGCATATACTATTTTTAAAGAAACAATTGTTTTCTACATGATTATTGTTACCACAATGACAAGATTTCTTCTTGTTGTTATACGTTTTCTTCACCATATTGACAGCATTATGTAACGAACCGCTTGGACCTGCTTCCCTTGCGTCTTTTTCTGCCCTTTCCAGTGATAACACTAATTCGACAGCTTTTGAATACGATAACTCCGTTTCCGTTAACAATCTTGATCGGATGACGTCATTTCTGAGTCCAGATACTAACTGATCTCGCAAATTGTTTTCTAATTGAGGCGTCTAGTATCAAAACGACCAATGTGCATTCTGACTTATTTTTCAGGCCCGCGAAAAACCGTCGCCACTGCAGCTCAACTAAAAATATATTTTGTTTTTGATTCCGTTGCATTCTAACGTTGAATCATTGAAATTTATGATTGCGTTCGCGCTTTTTAAAACGTTATGTCCTATAAGACCATCGAAGTAATCGTGAAATTTAAATATATAAAATTCTAAGGGGTATTTATTATTTAATTCCGCTAAGTATGGAATTTTTTGTTCCTTTGTAATTCTATGTGTACTGAGAGAAGTTTTGACTTCACAATCAGTGGGGATTAGTTTATTTGGGGTTGACCATTTTGGGACAAGGAATGACTCGTCGCTTCCTGTGTCAATTAGGAATCTTAATTTCGAGTCGTTATAATTAATAAAAATGTAAGGGAGTTTTTGGGAATCGTTAATGTTGCTATTCAATTCTAAGTATTTGGATCTTTCTGTGAGGCTAGTTGGGGAAAATTTTCTAATGGTTTGAATTGAACTTCATAACCGTCTTCTAGGTTGTCCAAGAATGAGTTTTGCTTTTTTGGTCGGTTACATTCTTGATTGAAAAATTCTCTTGACCGAAAGTTAGGAGGTCCCGTAGGTTAGAAAAGGCGTCTAACAGTGTTTCCAGAGGATGTATCCATTGGTTCTGGATTAGGGAATTGTCTCATACAGACTGAAGGTTGTTGAGGAATTTGTGGTTTATTATGATGTTGGAAAGGATAATTTCTATTAAAATTATTTTGGACATAAGGTCAATTAAAAGGTTGAGGGTTGTAGTTAGTTTTATGGTTTATTTGGGGTTTGTTATAATTAAATGGTTGTAGGTTTGAATTAATGGATTTGTTTATTCTAGGTGTGGGAGTAAAATTAAATTTTTGCTTTTAGTAGATGTTTTGTTCGCACTGGATGAATCTCCAGGCCTCTACTAAATTATTGGGTCTAGTTGCCCTAACTGTGGCTGCTATTGGACCATTTAGTCCAGCTAAAAATGTATCTAACGCTACTTTGTTATAGTATTCTATTTTATGGTTCAACAATGCAGGCGTCATATGGGGTTGTAAATTTAAATTATTAATTATTAAAGAAAGAAGTTTGTTTACTTCTGCATAAAAGTTTTCAATTGATTTATTTCTTTGGGTGAGACTACATATGTCTCTTAATAGAGAAAATTCATCGCGTCTATCGGCATAGTGATCTAACAAAATTTGTTTGATCTGGGTCCAATCCCTGAGTCTACCGTGTTGGTTTATGACGACAATTGGCCCTGTCTACGATTTTATTTCTTATTTCGCTATTATATATTTCTTTATATCCTTCCGATATATGAGGGTATAAATTCTTAATTGATATATCAACGCTATCTATGAAGTTATATAAGTTTGAGGGGTTTCCATCAAAGTGAATTATTGACTTTATGCAATCTGGAACTCTGAATGATTCCAATACTTGGTGGATTGAGGGAGTTGAAGAAGTCGTCATTGTTTCTAACGAGGTCGATTCCTCCAATTTAATAAGGTTTGCAAATTCAATAGATAGATTTTCTAACGTTTTGTTATCAGTAATTTCTATATGTTTTATTTCGTTGCCTTTATAGTCCTTGTTTTTAAATTTAGGGTAAGGATTTGGCATGAAGGAGTAACACAATTAAAATTACTCGACTTCTCGACTTACCGACAATTTCGAGTGACTGCGGTTGCTTGTTGAGTGATCCTCCTGAGTCGTAGGAAACGCCAATCGGAACGACTTTAACGTTTGCTCGGGGATGCTGTTGTAGTTGAATCATTATGTGGGTGTTGTCCTCAGGTCCTTGAAAAGAGCCGACGCCAGTTCGTTGACAATTAACTTGAAGAATGGAGATCCGCCCTACTGGATAATCTTCTCGTTTGTAGGTTGTTGGTGTCGTAGAACTTTGAAGGTGAATTTATGATCCGCGCTACCAGATATATTGTCTTCAATTATCCCGAATCCTCGTTGCCGGTTTTATTTGGTAGACTAGACTTAGTCTTACAAAATAAATTTATTTATTTATTTTAACACGAATCGTTTACAATTATACAACAGTGGCTTGACAGTTTCTTTGTTGGATTATTGGATATGGGTCATTCTTTTACAAATCGTACACCATTCGACACTTGACATTTTAGAATCGCCCGAAATTTTTTTTACAGCTTCTATACGTAAATATAACAACCCGTATTTTTGGATTTTGCTCAAAAAAATTTTCTTTTGAAACTCTGCTCATTTAAATTTTCAATGATATTAGAATTTTCTCCAACCTTTACCTATTTGAAATTTTATATCTCCAGTTCTACTATTCGGATCTATGTCGGATTTTTTTTATTCTGTACGTTGTTACTTAAGGTTTGAAAGTATATTGTTTAAAACAAATTTTTGCATAAATTTTATAAACAATTGCAACTTAATTGTTTATAAGCTTATATCACCCCCTTACCCCAACTTGAATCGAATTAAAAAAATATCATTGTATTCCTTATTTTATCATCTACAAAACCCAGTTTACAAAAAGTTGGGATCTCTCTTATTTTGGAAGATATTAATTTTCGAGCGCAAGGTACCGAAACGCGCTCCGCGTGCGTCCAATTCCTAAGATCTCCAACGCTCTAGCATCTACTTTACATTTCTGAATGTTAACCATTTTGCGTTTGAGTATAAAAATGTTTGTTAGAAGAACCTCAAAATAGTTTCCCCATTACAAAACTAAACGTTAAAAAGCAAACTTCAATAGATATACTTACTTCAAAAATGAATTATATAATATTTTGGAACGCAAGGAAATGTAATGAATGCAGTTGCGATGTAGGAAAAGGACGTATTTGTTTTAAACTTAAAAGTATTCAAAATATTAATTTTCATTTTATTATAATTGTTGTACATGTTGAAATATTTATATAACTTTTTAAAAGTAGGTACTTAATTGTATCATTTTCGTCTTGCAACATAACGATATTGAGTATTTTTTTGCCGGTTTTGCAGAGTAATTGTACGAGCACATACAAACCAGCGCAAATATCTTTCGGTAAGATAGCAGCTTGGACAGACTTAGCATTTTCAGGGCATGTTTCTGGTGATAATTTTAAAGCTTGAAGAGACGTTGATGGAGTTTCGTCATTTATAAATTTATTATCTGAATCAGTGTCTGAAGAGCTGTAAACATCAGAAACGCGCAATCTCTTTTTAAGGGACAATGAAGATTTAATAGGTTCCAAATCGTCATCGGTCCAATCACGTTGTGTATTAATGGTTTTTGGCGACTTCAAAACTAAAGTGCATTTAAAATGAGACAGTGAGGTGCGCGCCATTGAAATGCTATGAGTTTCTTCAGATTGGAAGAAATGTTTTGATTGCATGTCTGGTATATTTTTCAGCCCTAGCCATTGATCATCCAACATGGCTATCTTTTCTTTAACTTCTTCTTTTGCTACATATTTAAAGAAGATATTCTTAGAGAGACTGCGTGCTAAATCATAGAATTCTAAAGCACTGATGATGGTGGCTTTCCGAGACTTAACGGCGATCCACACTGATCTTTTGACACTTCCACCAATTCCATCAACAGCACCTTTTCCATGAGAGGCAGCGAAAAAGTTCCATTCGAGGTGATTGAATCCATATTCTGCTTTGAATGAATTCATACTTGCCATTACATATCGATTCTTAAATTGAGCGGCGCAATTATCGCTGAAGATATACAAAAATGTAATGTTATCAGAGACCGACTTGATGTACTCAAATATTTTTTGCAGGAAGAGATGCACAGTATATTTATTGTGGTTTAGTTCATCACTTACTATAACCAATGAATGAAGTTTGTCGGTAGTCCAAATACAGCACGTGAAAAGCGTGACTTGTGCATGTGACCAATGTGCTGATTGTATTTCGTCTTGACTTATTAGCGCGTAATTTTCGGCAAAATCTATTTGTACAACAGCTTTCTCGCTGGTCAGGTTTTCTTTTGAGTTTTGAAAATAATCGGACTGTACATTTTTAACAAAAGAATGTAGTTTGAATTTACCAGTGCAGTCATGTAGTTCGTCTAGTGCTTCATTAAAAGGTTTGCTAATTGCAATCTGTTTTGGTCTTTGATTCTGAAAGATCCAGGTCTTCCAACTAACACAAGGATTGGAATCTATAGTAAAACCCAAATATTGGATTCTTTACATGTATCGCAACTACTGGACATGCAGTCTTCATTGTCGACACTACAAGATACCTGTTTCAGAAGCTCTTGGTGAGTGTTGGGAAAGTCTATAGCATGTTTCGAAATAGCGAGAAGAAGATTTATATAATTTGAGTGAGTTGTACATACGCAAACATTATGAGAAGTTTCGTTAAATGGCAGAATATGAGCTGGTCTCTCATTATAAAAGACGGTCTTGCCTACATGCATTTCAGGATGCGTTTCTTTAAAAATTTCCAAGGCTTCTCGAATGCTCATAACCATTGTTCTTTTCTGGATTCGCATTTTCTTTCCCGTTTTGAGCTTGACTGTTTTCGCATCTTTTATGCCAGGCATTTGTCTGCAGTTTTTTCCCTTCATCCGTTAGCTTTTGAGGCGCTGATTTAGGGGCGTCAATTTTATCAAATGCAGCAATATGGAATTCAGAAGCAATTTTTTTTACAACTTCCACCGCTTTGGTGGGACTGGCTGGTAAATGACGTTTTACTTTTGCCACAGCCTTCCCTAGTGTGCGAGGACTGCTGTATCTAGAACATGTCTGTTTTACTTTTTCTTCTTTACGCCGCTTTCTAGTTGCCTGCATTCTTTCTTTGGATCTGATTCTAGCCAATGTTTTCAAATCTACGTCTGCCTCTATTTTCTTTTTCATTATTTCTCTCCGTTTGGTATCACGAGCCCTTTCCCGACGGAGGTGTTCAGCATGAAGCTGAGGATTTTCTTTTAACTTCCGTCTATATTTCTGCGAAGCTGTCTCCTTGTATTGCTCTGTTGTCATTTTAACCGATATTTCTCTAAAGCGTACAGAATATAATATAAACACACATATTAAATATACATCATCAATCGTATTCAGCATATATTATTAGTAAAGGCATATCAAAATAACAAAATATGTGATTAATTACACAAAAAGGCTAAGTGACAAAAAGTTGCACCCGCGATCTGACATTAAGATCGCGGGTGCAACCATTTTAAGTTATATCGTTTATTTTAACCTTATAATCATAACACTCTTAAAAACGATTTATTTAAGTTTAGTTTAATTTTTTTTTATTTTGAAAAGTTTCAGAATGTTAGCTTGTTATTTCTATGAAAAAAATAAACGTTTATATCTTTTGTATCGCGGGTGCAACAAGTTAACTAGCAGTTAATTATCAGTCAATAATGCTTTAAATAACAACATATACTTGCATTTTTTGGAACAAGAGAATAAATGAATATTGTCACTTCACGTTAAGCCGGTAAAACATAACCTAAAACTGCCAGCTACCGATGTTTCACGCCAGTATTGCCAAGTATGACTTTCCAGTTTGTACCAACTTTTCTGATAGTAATATTGTCAAACGTTCCAAAACAGCAAATATAGAGTAAAATCAAATAAACATACATTAAATATTAAATTTCGACTTTCTTCTTTGCACTAATAACAAAAAAAAACAAATAATAGCGTGATTAAAAAAATAATGTTGGGAATCGTCTATAGCGGAATCACCCATTAATCGTTGTATTGTCCGGCAAAAGCTCAAAAAAAACGATTCCTTTGACATCCCACCAAACGGAGAGCATCACCTTTTTTTGGTGAATGTTGGCTTTTGACACGATTTGAGCCGGTTCATCTTTTCTGCTCCATGACCTCTTGCGTTTAACATTGTTGTATACAACCCATTTTTCGCCCCCAGTAATAATCCGCTTCAAAAATGGATCATTTTCTTGACGTTTGAGGAGCGAATCACACGCGTCAACGCGACGACACAAATTTCGCTCCGTAAGGACATGGGGCACCCACACATCGAGCTTCGAGGTTAAGCCCATGCCTTTAAAATGGCCATAAACAGTCGAATTCGACAAATTTAATCTCTCACCGATCTTTCGTGTGGTTATTTGCCGATTTGCATCAACTAATGCCTTTATCGCATTTTTGTCAGCTTCGACCGGCCTTCCAGACCGTGGTGCATCTTCGACATCAAAATTGCCGGATCGAAATTTTGCAAACCAGTTCTGGCACTGGCGTACTGTTAACACGCCTTAATATAATACATATAATGGTTATGTGGCTTAAATGTGAAGTTGGTTTCGAAAAAACGTAATTAAGTTCTCTGACGGGAAAAAACGAAATTACTTTCCGAACAACCCAATATATCCAGCCCATTCATCTGATATTATAACCCTTTAAAGAACTTCGCGCCAATAGTTTTTTTGTATTTCGTAAAGCTTTATAATTTCTGAGTCAATTCTTCCCTCACTTTTACAACGTTTTACGTATATGCACATATTTTCTTTGTGGTCCTTGGATTCACCATGTTTTCTTAAAATTTCAAGGATGTTTTTCCAATCATTATATCCATTAATCAAAACATTGGATTTCGCTGAAAACAATTTACAAACAAAACAATAAACGGATTTGGTGGTTTCTGAAAAAATCAACCATTCTCTTTTTTCTTTAGTACCATTGGCCCTGGTTAAATAGAAATATGATTCATTGAATTTTCTTGTAACTATTTTATTCCCATCTTTAAAATCTACTTTAGAATTTTTTGTATTGCCAAAATGTTGTGGTTTTTCGTGAAGACAAAACTCGATAAAATCCTTGGTTATGGGTTTTGGCCAAGAAGCAATATCTTTGTTGTATGTTTGGGTTAAGGGGTTGGTAGTGGTACAACTTCTGCCAGCAATATCAATACAATTAGTATCAGTCAATGTTATGGTTGTATCTAAATCTTCGATATTTTCTTTATTTTCTTGCGTTTCAAGTGTGAAGTTAGATGTGCTAATCGTGCTCGTGCTATTATTACCGCTAATGGTTGGAGAGGTGAAAAGTGTATTTGTCGAATTTTTGTCCGTTGTATTAATGCAGTCATTCTTTTTACATTCTTTTTTTTTACTAGGAAATTATCCAAAGAGTTTTTTTGTTTTTCGTTTTCTGGTTCTCTCTTTTTCATCTTTATTTTTTTTTTTTTTTTGTAACCAGATTCAAATTTTCGTTTCATTGTCTTAAAATAGGTATTATTTTTTATTTTAGGTTTAACGTTTTTTAAAGTTTGCTTTTAAGGCTCGGGAATCGCGCGCTAATATATCCAAATCATTTTAAATAAAAGAAACTGGGAAGAAAGTCCCAAATATTGCGGATTCCTCAAACCTTAAGCAAAAATTTCCTGATTACCACTTACCTCAGATTTATATTAAATATTCTTATTTCTTTACTCTCGTCAAATAAACTCGGATCTACTATCACTTTTCACTGTTTAAGATTACTAAATAATTGGTAGTGAAAACTCCGTGTATACTGTATACGCTCATCACTTTGCTACAGGTGTAGAGCCAAATCGCAACAGGGAACAATAGTGCGGATCACTGAACGACGTCTGTACCGAAAACACACGTGTTGTAGGTAAATACTAATGTTTGTTTCGTCTGCCACGCGGCGCGGTGTCGTGTGCGTAAAGCATACGTTTTGCACCTAAATATTTTTAAATTATTAAATTATTAAAAAAAAATTTTTTTTCCAAATTTATTTGAAATTTGGAGGCCCCTCCCCAGCTTGAGGCCTTAGGCAATTGCCTATTTTGCCTATATGGTAACGCGCCACTGAGCGTATCGAATAGACGCGTTAGATTTTTGTTTGTTCAGCGTTTTGGGTCGCTGCATAATATTGAATTTATTATTTATTTATTTTACTTAATATTTATTTATTTTATTTAATCTAGCCTATTCCTAAATTTAATATTTATTTATTATATTTATCCGGTGTCAAGGGTCTTGTCCAAATGGAGGTCCTTGACTTATTTATCTTCTTAATGGGTCGTTGAGTTGTGCATCCGTTGGGTGGTGATGGTGGCTAATCCATAACTCTATTACCGACTGCGCCAAAACTGTTGTGTATCGAAATTTATTGTTCATTGGTTTATATACAGTGGGTTGCCAAATTAATAGGGACAGTCGCGAAATATTGTTTTTTTGTACATTATTGGTCCATAATTAATTAAAAACGTCGCTTTAAGCTATAATTGTATTTTAAATATTAGATACACATCTTAAAATTAATTTATAGAAAAAGAAATCACTATTTACAGAAGTAAAAAAGAAATAAAAAGTATATAAAAAAGGTAAAGAGAAATTATCAATATTTTGTCACATTTCCTCTAGCTTTTATAAGCGCTTCTATCCGCTTCGGCATGCTTTCAATACACTGTTTGGCATTTTATTTTATTTTGGGGTTGTGATGCCATACATTTATCAATTTTTCAGTTTTACCATGGTAGTTATGATTTCCTTGGTAATTTCCCATAGGTTTTCTATGGGGTTCATATCAGGGGAATTGCCAGGCCAAGATAAAACTGGAATATTGTGGTAGGCCAAAAATTTTGTTACACTCCTCGCTTTATGGAATGGTGCTGAGTCGTGCATAAATACGAATTTTTCCCCATCTGGGAACCATTCCTGGAGTTGCGGCAACAGGCGAGTTTCTAGGACTTTCTTGTATTGGTCCTGCCTCATGGTTCCCTGGACAATATAGAGGCGCCCAACCTCTTTAGCGCTTATAATAGACCATACCATTATTTTAACAGGGGAAATTTCTCGCCTGGGCGCCGGCTGACAAAGTTACTTTTGTCGGCTAGAACTTCAAATGTTGACTCGTCTGGGAAACACATTTAAAGAAAAAAAAAGTGTTAATAATTTTTATAAATATGGATTTATAAAACATAAAATAAAATTGACACTAAAAATGACCCAGTTCCAGTCTTCAATAGTATTTGGGCAGTGCTCACGACCCCAAGCAAGCCGTTTTTTCTTCATCGGCTCTGCCAACCGCGGTTTCTTAACTGGACGATGACCTGTCAGGCCTTCTTCTGTCAACCTTTGCTGTACCGTTCTTTTAGAAACAGGTATTCCAGATTCCTGTACCATCTGAGTTAACAACCCAGCACTTTTTTCCTGTTTCGTAAGCAGATATCCTGAATTTTGCTATCAGATCGTGGTGTTGTGATCCGTTTTCTGCCACATTTGCCTTTTCTTTTGGGCGAAAATGACTGATTTTGGTCCAATTTTTTTAAATTTTATTGATAACAAACTGTTAGATACGCCGGGCAGTTCTGCTACCTTTCTCTGAGAATGGGTTGTGTGTTGAAGAACGGTTTTAACTTCAGATTTTTTTTCTTGGAGACAAATCTACCCCTCGACCCATAGTGAAAGCTGGGAAAATAAATATAAATTAATTTTGTTCTAAATTCCGCTTCAAAATACTTAAGTTTTAATAACAGTTAAATAAAACTTGCTTGCAGTTAATAATTATTTCACAAAATAACTTGTAAAAATAATTAGTTAAGTATTTCAATTTTACACGTTTGAAGTACTGTGCGTCTCTCCCGTTATGAAAATATTTTTACAAAACAAACAAATCCCTCAACCCTAAAAACTCACTTTCACTTTGAGTTATAAAGTTACTGCGCACATAAAAATATATTCCAGAAACCCTTACACCACTTTAAAGGGCAGTCAAGGTCCCCCGAAGAAAAAAAGGTATTGGTAGATATGCGACCATCCTAGAACCCCTGGTAGCGCCGACAAAACTCTTTTTCTCGCGCTTACCCATGGCGTTAAATACAGCTCCCAGTGGAGCCCCATCCACCAAGGCCCGGTCGTGTTCCTCCAGTGTCCTCCTCCAATTTGGGTTGGCCAAGAACTCGCCGACACTGCCTGAATCCAAATCCTGGAAACCAGCAGCGCCCTGCCCGTTAGCCTGCTCAACCAACTCACCATCAGTCAAACGCCTATATCTGTACCCACGTTTCATAAAAAACGCAGCCAGACCAGAAAACACCCGCTCGACAGTGTCCCAGTATTGCATGTTCTCCTCCGGAGCAAAATCCCTCTTCTTATTGAAAATGGCTATAAATCCACCCGGGGTCGTATCCGTTAACTTCCAGTTGTCAAAGCCCGGCAGATTCGGTATCAAGCGCCTCATCACAGACATGGCCATGGGTATGTACTTCATTCCGGCAGTGCCCCTGGTGCCCACCGCATACAACCCCAGCGATTCCCAATGGTTGTAGTTTCTTGGTGGGTCCGCCTGAGGAACCCCACACTGAGCTATGCTCTTCGAGTAGTCCAACTTTTCGAGTATTGGTTTAACCGTCGGTTCCCTGTAGTAACCATAGTCAGGACCATAGCCCCTAGCGGGCAACGGATTCGGTTCGGCCCTCGCCCGCTCCAAAAACCCCAGCATACACATTTTAACCGACTTTCTAACATCAACCCTTGGCACACTAACAAAGTAACACTCAGCCGTGGAAGCCTTTGACTGGGACACCCTCATTAAGCATCCCCTCCCAGTGATTTTTTGTATCGTCTCCAGCATGGCAATCATACTCTCATCCCCAGGGGTCAAAACCTTAAGGATGAAGCTCGAAGATGGTTTTATTTGCCTCATAACACTCTGGTTAAACAGTGATGTAAACTTCCTAACTTCCAGCTCGGCGTCGGAATGACTCTCACCACCGTCGAACAGTATCCAGTCGTGATCGGTGACAGGGTATGTCCTAGCATCAGCGTAAGTCAGCTTCACCTTGTACTTTCCAGGATACATGATGTTCGAAAAATCCTTATGGCCCACGTGTCCAGGCCCAGACCCAAAAGTCACGGATATTATCTCATCAACCGAATCACGTCCAGCCAGGACCTGTTCCCAGCCGCCCGCGCCGCAGCAAAGTGATAACACCCTTCCCTTAATTTTCAATTTGGTCAGCATCAGTATTTCCATTAATTTGTCATAGCCCCTGGACGCCTTATTGACATCCTTGCAGACTTTTCTCACTCCACGCATTTTAAATCTTTTAAATGCGGTTTTGGTTAACCGCCCCATGAAACCCTTGTACAGTCCATGTCCTTGGTCAGCCCTAGCCCCCCTCAACCTATTGATGAGGTCAGCCAGCGCACCCCCAGTGGAGTTTAATCCATAGTTTGCTGCTCCATAAAAGAGCAGCACAAATAGCAATAAGAGAATTAACATTCTCTCAATTTGATCTTTCAATAGTATATTCACTTATGTGTTTATCAGTTGTTGAAGTAAATCACAAAATATCCTCTGAAAAAACTTTTATTTTCGGAAATTTGTAAGTTCACATAGAAAATAATATCATTAAAAAGGTTAGTGCAAAATTTCCGAGAGATCGTTCAATAACTTTTTGAGCTATCATGTACGCCAATTTGAAAAATATGGTTGAGAAAAAAATGCGTTTTTAAGTTTGATTACATGAAAATTCAATGATGACTTACCGATCAATCAGTAATTCTAGCACCATATAATTATCCTTCTGTAGCCTCGTAGAACTCATTTTATTCAATTAGTTGCTGTTAAGTGAAGTGTCCGAAATATCGGTGCTTTCGTCGAAAACTAAAGAATAGAATTTAAAATTTTTAATGTCGTTACGCAAATTCATAACTATTTCTCCTGAAATATCATTAATGCGACGAGTTATAGTTTGGCGTGATAAACTTAAGTTTGAAAATAATTTACTTTTATCGGGAAAAATATCCTTTACGATGGCTTGAACACAGTCTTTAACAAATTCCCCGTCCGAAAATGGCTTCATTGTTTTTGCTATTAACACTGCGACAGAATAACTTGCTTTGACGATATTGGATGATTGTTGTAACGATGAAGCGAACATACTTTGTTGGGATTTTAATTGAGATTTAAGACTGGTAAGCTTATATTTTCTCACTTTGTTGTCAAATTTCAAATAGTCACTAAGTTTTGTTTCTTGATGTCTTTTAATATTGAATTCTTTTAAAGCAGCTACTGTTTCTCTACAAATTAAAGACGTTAATTTGGAGTTACATATTACAAAGAAATAATCATCTTCCTAACGGTTAATGAATTCCCTGTTTTCATCAACGAGTTTCCTTTTCTTCGAAATTATGTTTAACGGCTAAAAAATAAATGTACTAATTAATAATATATCACTAAAATAAGTGCACCTGTTTAGTTGTGGATACGCAACATGTACGATCGCATTAGTGTGAGTAAATCTAAATACTAATCTGCTCTGGTTGGTCCTTGTTACAAGATCAGACAAGTTGCGTGTCCAGAGCTCTACTAATTCCCAAAAGGATTACGGTTGGTCATCTTGCCTCACCTTAAAACACTTGTCTCGTTTGAATACTACTATTATAGATAACTAGACGTCGAAACTATAAGGTAGTATTATAGAGCTGCAATACACTGAACAGACGATACACGTCGACAAGAGTCGGAGAATAATGACGAACCTCAACCTGTCGAACCCCGTCAAAACCGAGTAGTTACAAAAATGACACACGCCTGCCCGTGGCGACACTCCAAGCAGATTGCGGTTTCTCTTCATGGCAATAGTGCCTCAATAATCTTCCCAATTCACAATTTACCCTTTCTTTGGGGTTGCTCGCCGGGTGATAGACCGACGTTAAACTAACCTTTATCCCTACTTTCTGAAACCCACTTTGCCATGTTTTAGAAAAACTGTGGACCATGGTCACAAATGATTTCTTTCATTTTTCCATTCTCCGGAATATATTGATTTATTACTTTTTGTACTAAAGTTTTACTATTTGGACGTCTAACAGGATAAATTTTTACATATTTACTAAAGTTATCTAAGAGTATCAACAATGTATCATAACCGAATTGACCCGGAATTAACGGCCCAAACAAATCACAAAAGACATGTTGACGTTTTTCAGTGGAAATTACATTCTTCATAGAACCCTTACTAGTCTGGGTACAAACCTTGGTTTTTTGACATATCAGACACGCCGTTACAAGCTCCTTTACTTTTTTAAACATATTATTGAACTTGAAATTTTTTATTAAAGCATGATAACATTTTTTCGACCCAAAATGACCATAATATTCATGATAATATAAAACTGTTTGATCAGCTATACTTTTCGGTAAACATACCACCCAATTATTGACACCCACCTTACTTTTAGTAAACAGAATATTATTTAAAATTATATAATTTTCCCTAACCTTCACACTTTCAATAACACCTTGTTCGTAAATATTTATAACATAACTCAAAACTTCATCTTCCCTTTGCAGTCTAGCTATATTCATCATATTTTTCTTAAACATACTTTCACCCAACAGTTTCATATTATTTATATGTATAAATTCTGAGTCGACTTTTTCTACCACATCGACTGGATAGCGAGATAACGGATCCGCTATAACATTTTCTTTTCCTTTAATATATTCAACTTCATAATCGTAACCTTGTAACGCCAAAGTCCAACGCAATAAGTTTTTACTTAGAGTTTTACAATTTCCCAAAAACGACAGACATCTATGGTCCGTACGCAAAATAGTTCTGTGTCCTATAATATAATTTCTAAATTTTTCAAAAGAGAATACTACCGCCAACAATTCCAATTCCGACACTGTATATCTTGTTTCTGCTCCCACTAGTCCCCTACTTACAAAAGAAATAGGTAGATGATTTTCCTCCTCATCCAGTTGATATAAATAACCACTTAACCCCAAATAAGACGCATCAGTATTTATATAAAAAGTTTTGTTGAAATCCGGATGCTTTAATACTAAAGTTTCTATATAACATTCTTTGATTTCTTTAAAGATTTCATCTTCTTTTGGCCCCCAGTCCCAAACTACATCCTTTCACAATAATCTTGTTAATTGCCCAGTTAAATAACTAAATTTATTCACGAATCTACGATAAAATTGCAAATCCCCAAAAAACTTTGTAGTGGTTTTATATTTGTAGGTTTAGGAAATTCCCTTATGGCCCTAACCTTATCTTCACACATTCTGTGACCTTCTTCCGAAATTATATAGCCCAAGAATTTGATCTCCTTTTTCAAAAATTCAGTTTTTTCTAAGCTTAACGTGACACCCGCTTTATGACATTTTTCTAAAACGATACGAATATGTTCCATGTGTTCTTTAAAAGTTCTCGATGCTATTACTATGTCATCCACAAAAACCGTACAAAATTCCTTAGTATCCTCCCCCAATACCTGATCCATACATTTCGAAAAAGTACCCACCGACAAATTCAATCCGAACGGTAATACTTTAAATTGATAACATTTTCCATTTACTAAAAACGCTTTTTTCTAACACTATTGTTTTCTAACACTATTTTCTTCTAATTTTTTTTACCATGAAACTTATCTAATACATATTCCACAGGTAATGGTGATTCTCTATCTGTTAACAGTACTTTATTCAAAAATCTTGCATCAAGAACCACACGGACCGCTCCAGTTTTCTTTAACACAGTTAATAATGGACTATTATATTCGGACCTACATCTGTCTATAATACCCCAATCCAACATTTTTGTTAATTCCATATTCACTGCACCAATTCTTGCATGAGGTATTGGATAACTTCTCACTGCAAAAGGTGTGTGTTCTTTTAATTTTAACCCTTAAATGCATGATTTTTCTAAATTCATAAGTAAAAATATTTTTAAACTAAAATTAGGCTGAAAATGACGGGAAAAATAATTAAAAAAATATTTGAATTTATTTTTGGATTATATTTATAAAAAATGGCTTGTGGCAAATATGCAACATTATGCAGAAATTAAAAACAGAAACAAAATAATTAAGAGTGGAAATTTTTAAAGCAATTATTTTTCTTATTGAAACATAACACGACACCACATTTTTCACACATTGTTTGTGAAATCCCACCGCATTTTGGCATTTTTCATCTGTTTCTCTTGGTCCATATGAGCCAGTGTCCTAAATTGTCAATCCTCACCTCCTTTGGTGGTATATATTGTGATGGTCCACGTTTCTTTTTAGATTCTTTGATTGTTATTTGGCTGTTACTTGGCCTACCACGTTTTACAGGCTCATAGTTATTCATATTGCAAAGGGTTTCTGCAAGTTTACTCCGAAATTCAGGAAAACTTTGTAATGATTTTTATCAAAACCTTCTCATTTTCAGACATTTTTTTGGTATTTTTCCATAAATAGCTAACGCATCGCGGTATTTTAAAAAACGAGATGGTGATGCCGTTATATTTTGTACCATTTGACTAACTCTAGGCTTTCCTACCAAACATAAACTCATCTGAGCAGCGTAAACTAGTTCTTCTACGGAGTGTGATGATCGTAATTCTTGAGTTTTTCTCTGTTTACTTCTTTCCGAAGAAGTCGTAAATTGTTTTCGAGGGCGGCCAGTACGGCTTGTCGATGCACTGGAATGTTGAATTATGGTTTTCTTAAGCCATAATTTATTTACCTGCCTAAATCTGTCCACCTTCCGGTTACAATCCAACCATTTTTTCTTAAATTCATACGTAAATTGAAGAAATCGCTGATTTATTAGTTTATTTTCGGATATTGGACTTCCAATTGCTTCCGAAATGAACATTTTAAGCTCATTTAGTTTTTTTATCATTGAACGCGAGCTTGAATGAAAAATTCGTTCGCAAAGTGCTTCCCTTGTGAAATAAAATCTTTCATCCTGAGGCTGATCTGTTAACAAAAAATTAATTCAAAAATTATTTACTACGATTTGCGCAATTTAAATCCACAACTTTTTTTTTGCATTCAGTTAGTCAAGAAGGTATTCTAACTAACTAGAACCAAAATGAAGTCTGATTTTATCTGAGTTGAAAGAAAATCATTTTTTTTTTTTGATAAAGAAATTTTATGACTTATAAATCATTAAATATTATGTGTATATAATGTTTGTCAATATAATATAAATTAGTTGAAATGTAGACTTCTGAGATGAGCCAATTCACGAATCGCGGCAAATTTCATAATTCATAAATTTGCTGCCGATGTAAATTGCAATTGCCAATTCGTGAACTGGTTTCATTAAATATGCAACATCAGGCGCCCTCGATCAATCGATAATTATGCTGATTCGACTTTACGGACATTTAATGTAGAGAGACTTACGCCCTCCTCCACATTAAAGGTAGCCTGATTAATTAATATAAAAGGTCTCAAAATATAATCGTCAGTATCGATGATCGGAGTATCGATAATCCAACGATCGATAATCGTTAGATTGAAAGATCGATCGACATGTAACTCAATAGGCATGATGACGAATTTTTAAAAACTACCCAATAATGCTCAGAAACGTATTTTATTCACAATGAATTACATATTTTTTCATTTAATAAAGATTTTTTTTTTATTTTTATTTCCCTTGATTGGCCATCAGGATCTGGGTCCTTTTATCCAATTTGATGGCTAAAATTTTGACAGGGTAGAGATCGCTCCCATTGGAGGAGTCCCCATTACGTCTGCACTTGATCACCTGGCACCCTTCTCTTCAGCCGTCTTGTACCTTGTCCTTGGTGGTTTAGAAGTGGTACCACTAGTGGGTTTATATGATTACGCAATCTTTCAAAGTGTCTAGTAGTGCGAGCAGCAATCATGTCGGCTACTGTTTGAATAGATAAATCAGCTCGAAGCGTCTCGTTGGTAACATACCATGGGGCATCTACCAGCTGTCTCAGTATTTTACTCTGTGTGGCTTCGATTAGTTTTATATTGGATTTGCTGGCAGAGCCCCACAGCTCAATACCGTACGTCCAGATCGGAACTATTATTGCTTTATAGACCAGAATTTTGTTTTCCAAAAAGCAATACGCAACAAGTGGCTTAAACTTGCAAGACGAGATTTAACAGGAATATTACCTACTAGTCATCTTTATTTTTGTGAAGATCATTTTGACGTGAGTATTTAATTTATTTTGTAGATTTTAAAGTAGTGTGTGTCATGCTTGAAACCTTTTAATATAAAAAAAAAAGTTCTGAGAGGTTAGATTTCACCCGCTTTCACGTTGAAACTCTGGTGTCTTAATAAGTATTTTATTAAAATTTTAGATGCCAAATGATATGGAGAATTATATGGAATATCATTTGATGGGATCAGTGTCAACAATTCGCATGAAACCCGGGTGTATGCCCACAAGATATCAATCAATGTCAACCAGATAGAAGAAAAAGAACATCTGATGCTACAGAACAATCTTATATTCTCAAAAAACAGAGAAAGACACTGATTGAAGAATCTGTAAAAGATTTAGAAGAAAGAACTTTTTCAAAGAGCAATTTCCTGCGGATTAATCAACTTACAGGACTCTTTAATAAAATAAAACTATTTTTAAACTACATTTTATTTATTTCAAACCTTACAAAATACTTTGGTATAATATTGGATAAACATTGTTTTTCCATGAAGACACTATATCGGCCAGAACATTTGATATATAGTTTTCGTCATATTTTACACTTATTATTTCTACATGTTCATTAACACTATAATTACAATCAGCTACACAATAGTAACCTTCCTTTAACCCAGTCAAATGCATTTGCAGCTGCATCTGCACATAATATTTTTGGGTTGGTTTCCCGTTTGATATATAATTGTTAAAAGTTTTTGCACTCATGGGGCACTTAATTTCTATTACATTGCTTTCACAAATGCCATCAGGTGACCCTGCTAACATGGGATACTTTTTGGAAAGCATTAAACCGCATTTTTTTATTTCTTTTCCTAGTTTGGAACTGACGGTTTGTCTCACTTTCTCTTCCAATATTCTACCGCGTCTCATGGCCGGCGTGTCTGGAATTTTTCCACCTATTATAATAGATATTAATTTGCCATCACTGGTTTTGCACCGACTAAATTTATGTGCTCGTGAAGCCGTAACTCTGCCATATCTCAATTCGTGCCAGAGGCTATTTTCATGTTGGCCTCTCGTCTGTTTTTCAATATAGCTGACATCAGTGTCTGTCACCACAATTTTTTCCAAAAATTTGTCGCATGAACTTTTTTTATATTTTAGGACTAATTTGTGCATCGACAAATTTTCGGTTTGTACAAAAACATCGTCACTTTCATATTTTAGAATTTCGCAGTTGGATAGCATTCTTTTCTTTCCTTCTTCTAAAAACTTCTCAAATACTGCCATATCGGAGTCTAAGCTTGGTACACCATTTGACAATTCTTTGCCTGCTATAAATTGAACAGTAAAATTAGAAAAATTTACTGAAAAAGTGAAAAGTTTTGATGTTCTAGAAGTACAAACTGTTGGAGTCTTAGGTTCAGGAAGAATCATTTCAACATCAGTTATATAAACAGTATGAATATCTTCAACATTAGGGAAAACAAATGTCCACGAAAAGCCTGGCTTCTTTCTTAGATAAGATACTTTAAATTCAGTCTGACTATAGTGACCGACAACTTTTCCTACATAGTAAATAATACTTTTTTCCTTAGGGAACCTCACTAAAATAAACGAACCGTCTTTAATATTTTCTGGTATTACATTAACTGTCAATTGGCTTCTGTTCATTTCAAAATTTTCATGCTCGGTTTCATCTTCATCTGTGATAGAAGTTGAACTCTCTTAAAAGCTTATATCAGATTCATCACTTACTGTGTTTTTAGCTTTCTTGTTCTTCGTTTTTAAATTAAAATTATCAGATTATTAAGATCAAATTATCAGAGACACTTGGCTGCGGAGTAGATGCTGACAAATCTTCAACGACGTTTTGAGTAGGAGGCACATGTTCTAAGTTACTTAATGTATAAACCTCAGTTAGTATTGCTATTTATCCAGCCACTTTTATTTGCAGCGCCGAGACTTCCCTCGGGTGCTCCTTCGAGAAAATGATCTTTATAATGAACGCGTGGAAACACGAAAAGTGGAGGAATGGTATTTCCACTGGCAGATATAATGCCACCAAAAGTTACGAGTTCGCCTCTTTCAGCTGATACAATTTGTCCGACTTGTTTTTGATATCTTGGAGCCAAGACTTTAGGAGTAGCTTGAACGGTAGATACACCTGATTTGTCGAAATTAAAGATTCTGTCAGCAGTTAATCGATGTCACTCCAACACTGTCTCCAAGTTGGTATAAAACTCAGTAACCGAAGTTTTGCTAAACGCAAAAAATCTGGCAGCGCTTGTGTTTTCGGGTTTGCGTAAACTGAGTTGTGGGTTTCTTCTGCGAAAACCATACATCCATTCTTTCCCAGCCATCTTATCTTCTTCCCACTTTGCTGGATATTTCAAACTCAAAGATTTAGCATACTCATATGCTAACTTCCTTACTTCAATCGTCGTAAGTCCATAATGCATCTTACAACATTTGATAATATAATCATTTAGCAGTTTTTTTTCTTTCGTAGAAAAGACTTGGAAACGTTTATATTTAGAGTCAAATGTACGGTTGCTTGACCCTTCACCATCATTGCTATTCTTGTATTTTTTTAACACGGCTTTCTAATGTTGACAATTTCAAATTGTACTTGTCCGCAGCTTTTCTATATGATAATACTCCTTGCATAACATCCTGTATTGCTGACTGCATGGATTTTTCATCCACAGCTTGTCTACTTGTCTTTTTTGGTTTATAAGTTCGCACCATGTTTCTGTGAAGAAATAATAAGAAATAGGTATTAAATATATATACGTACATCGACAATAGCAAAACACAGGACAAAGTTAATACAAAATTTAGCAATTAGCACACTAACACACTAAATCGTACCTACCTACCAGTTGGGGCACATTCGTACGCGTTCAAACGTGCCCCATTTGGTTCCGTCCGAAAGTACCCCACTAACTGAATAACAACAAAATATAACCTCTTTATATATTAATAGGAACGTCATAAATTAAGTACTGAAAACGTTACTTAAGTATATTTTGCTACTTACTGATAGAATACTCTACACGAAAACTTATTTTATCTACGGTAACAATAGACAAAAACATTGATCAAAAAATTACTTACCGAGCGCGAAAACACGTTCGTGTCTGTCACTTCACTCTCACCGGTGCGAATGGCGCGATACTACGTTGACGTAAAGTTGGTACCTCGACTCACGTACACATACAAAAGCAAGACCGTACGTTGTTTCGTTCAAGTTTTATTTTGACTGTATGAATGTGCCTCGCGTACGAAAGGTCCCGACCTTCCCCTACATACGTATTATTATCATTAAAATGTATATACTGACGAATTCTTTCGAATTTATTAAGGGTCATCGTATTTTTTATTTTAGGAAATTCCAATTCCTCGGACCAATAAGATCTTACATTCGGCATGTGTACAAGTGACATATACAATATAATGCCAATATATTGTCTTATGTCAATTTTACTGAATATTGGTGGCTTGTCTGTCATTTTCTGTATGGAGTATAGATTTGTTTGATAAACAATCATGGTTAGAAATTCATCTGTGAAGAAATATTTAAAAAATTGATATGGAGTTTCCAGTTTCGTTATTTCACTAGTTAGTTCAAGGTTTCCTCGAAAGGTTAACCTGTCATTGTTTAGTTCAAGTATTTTTTTCTTCCAAACTATATTTTTTAAATTTATCTTCTCCCTGTGTGATGATGGCATGATTTCTGCTTGTGGCTCTCTTATATGATCAACATCTTCTGTGATAAGAGGAGGATCTTCTATATCATCACCACCATTTTCTGCCTCACAAGGTTGAGGATCTTCCATATCGTCGATATCAGAAAGTTCTTCATCTTCACTGTCCACTGTCACTGTCACTGCCACTGTCACTCATTGAAATTCTCCAAAAAATCTTCTAATTCTTTTTGAGTCAAATATTTGTTCCCCATTCTAAAATAACATTTTTTTATTATATTTAGATATGTAGGAATCCTTAACTTCGATAGCGTGGTTCCCACATAAAAAGAAACATGAAAAAATGGCGTTGTGGAAGAAGGATACAATGGGATAATAGGAAATTAAACAATCGCTTCGTTGTTGCAACCGTGAATTTAACATATTGAAATTAATGTAATTTAATGATTAAATTGTAAATTAGTAATTTCACATTGATTACATTAATTTTGTTTCTGGTTAATTTATTTTAATCTAACTTGTAAATAACATTATTTGTCTGTATTGCACAGCACGTTAAACTGTTAAAAACTCAACACATGGTGACGAACTACGACCTCTCGTTGAAATCATCTCAAAACTACTGCTGCCCGATCTAGTGATAGATATTAAAACTATATCAACCCAAACTAGTTTTCAGGCCCGCATTAAACACAGGACCTTACTCAATTATATTAATTTGTGTTAAATAATTAGTGTATTTAACATGCTGGCACCACGGCAAAAAATATATAAAGGATTAAATGTATTAAAATCTAAATAAAATTATTACATAAGACTTATTAAATTTCTTAACAAAGATTAATTTTACTTCTTAAAATTAAATGATAATGAAGTTTTTTAACAAATTTTAATTCTTATTGAATTTGAATACAATATAATTAATTAGAACTAAACTGAAAATAACATACATGACGTAAGAATTCTTAAATTAATGTATATTTAATATACTCGTAAGTTAATCATCGTAAATAGGTAATACAGCTATTTTGGTAACATTACGCGTTGTTAAATTTCCACCGGTTGTTTTTACCTCTACAACTCGGACCTTGTTATCCTTACCAGGAACAGTTCTAATAACTCTAGCCAGGGGCCAGTTTAATGAAGGAAGATTTTCATCCCTTAAAAGGACAAGCATTCCTTCCTTTATATTTGGCATTGCCTTTTTCCATTTTGGCCGATTTTGCAAAAGTAATATGTATTCATTATGCCATTTTTTCCAATAGGACTGTACCAGTTGAGTACACAGTCTCCAAAATTTTAATCGATTTGGCGGTATTTGCTCCAAGTTAGGTTCAGGGTAAGTTGTAAGGGCGGACCCGATCAGAAAATGGGCCGGTGTTAAACACGTTAAGTCATTAATATCCTGTGAGAGTTGCGTTAGCGGTCTCGAATTTAAAACACCTTCAATTTGAATAACTACTGTGTTTAATTCCTCGAATGTTAAAATTGTATTTGAAATAACTCGTTTTAAATGATATTTTGTACTTTTTACTCCTGCCTCCCACAATCCTCCAAACACTGGGGAGTATGCTGGGATGAAATTAAATTTTATGCCTTGAAATGTAGCGAAATTGATTATTTTATCTTTTTGTTCCTTTAAACTCAATTTTATCCATTCACCCATTTGACTTTGAGCACCCTTAAACGTAGACCCGTTGTCACAGTGAATGTTAGTTGGTTTGCCTCTGCGGGCTATAAATCTGTTAAGTGCTGCTATGAAGGTTTCTGATGTTAAATTAGATACAAGTTCTAAATGAACAGCCTTTGTAGAAAAACATATGAATAACGCTATATAAGCCTTTGTGGTGATACTTTTACGAAGCCGTGACTGTTTGACGTAAAACGGCCCACAGAAATCAATTCCACAATTTTCGAAAATTTTAGAAATCGTTACTCTTTGGTACGGTAGCGATCCCATCAATTGCTGAGCACATTTTGCCTTTAATTTGAAACAAACTATGCATTTATGGAGAACTTTTTTGATTTCTCTTGTGGCATTTATCAACCAAAATTTTTGATTAAGCGAACTAAGAACATGCCTTTGTCCCGCATGCAGCAAATTTATATGTTCTCTTATAATTAATAATTTTGTTATGTCGCTTGATTTGCCTAAAATTATTGGGTGTTTTTGTGCAAATGGTATAGCTGCATTTTGCAACCTGCCGCCCACCCTCAAAATATTTTGGTGGTCCAAAAACGGATTTAAAGAATTTAAATTTGTGGAAATATCCTTTCCAGCCCCTAACGAAGCTATTTCTATTGCAAAGGCAAATTTTTGATCGTACCTAATAATGACTAACAAAGCATTTTCTATTTCCTCAAGAGTTAAATAACCCTCCAACCTATTATATTTATTTCGTGTATTATGTATAAATCTTAAAACGTATGCGACAATTCTTTGCATTTTTGAAATGTTGGAAAATTTTTTAATAAATTGTAATTTTTCTACTACAAATGTCTTAACATTTTCGTTAAGATCATCGACGATGTCGAAATTTATCATAAAATTATCTTTGTTACTGATAGAATTTAAACAAAATTTATTTGTACGCAAAATTTCTGGGCCATGCCACCAAAGATCATTAGTGGCCAGCATATTGGGCTCTATGCTTCTAGTTAGGATGTCCGCGGGGTTGCAACTAGTGTTAATATATGACCAATTTATATTTCCTTTAAGTTTCTTTATTAATAATAACCTGTTGGCAACGTACGCATTCAATTTTAAGGGGTTTGAGTTGATCCAAGCTATACAAATTTTTGAGTCTGTATGTAAAATTACGTTGCTGATGTATGAATTTAATAAATTACAAATTTTATGTGTAAGCTGAGATAGCAAAAGGCAACTATTTAATTCTAGTTTTGGTATTGTTAGTTTTTTATTGATGGGTGCTATCCTTGATTTCGAACAAAGTAAATTTACTGCAATTGTTCCATCATTTTTAATTACTCTCACATACAAGCAACAGCCGTAAGCCATCAGCGATGCGTCACAATACCCAATCAGTTCAACCCGCTCAGCATTGGATAAACTCAAACTTCGTTTAATTTGAATGGGAGCCATTGATATCAGACTATTTGCAAACCCTTTCCACGGTATATCAATAAATTCAGGTAATGGTTCATCCCACCCGATCTTATGCTGCCATAGCCTTTGCATAAGTAATTTGGCCGTACAAATAATTGGACCAGCGAAACCCAATGGGTCGTAGAATTTATAAATAAATTGTAAAACGCGACGTTTTGTGAATTTGTCCCGTATTTCTTTGACTGGACATTCTAATTTAAATTCATCCAACTTGGTATGGTATGAAACGCCCAAAGTTTTCATGACGAAGTTGTCAGCCCTAATGTCCAGTTCGTCAAACTGCTGAAGAGTTAATGGAATATCCTCTAAATTTCTTTGGTCATTTGAAGACCATTTGTGCAGACTAAAATTACCTACACGCAATAATTCGTTTAATTGATTTTTTAATTTAATTGTTTCCTCAATTGAATCTGCCCCAGTAATAATATCGTCGACGTAAGTATTTTTTAAAATTGCCTTTGCGGCTAACGGATAATTTTCCCTTTCTTGGAGCGCTAGCTCCTCTAGACACCTGGTGGCCAAAAACGGCGAACTGTTTAACCCATAAGTCACAGTTTGCAATTGCAAAATTTGAACTGGCTCGTTAGCGCTGTTCCTCCACAAAATATTTTGAAATTGCCTGTGATCCGGGTGAATTTGTATTTGCCTGTACATTTGTTTAATGTCGCATAATAAGGTGTAATTATAAGTTCGAAAATAAATCAATACGTCGAATAAGTCACTTTGTACCGATTTTCCACTGTACATTAAGTCATTTACACAGATTCCTTTATCTGTTTTCATACTTCCATCGAAAACTACACGAACCTTTGTCGTTTTTTTGTCGTTTCTAATGACTGGATGGTGCGCCAAGAAATATACTGGCTTCCCTTCTAAATTATAATGTTGTAAATTAAGTATTTTTGCATGACCCACGTCGATATATTCTTTAATGAATTCCGAATAAGCCTCGAACAACGACGGATCCCTTAAAAATCGTCTTTCTAAATTATGGAGCCTTTTTAATGCTATTGAAAATGAATCACCCAGTCTAATCTGATCAATAGGCAACTTTAATGGTAATTTTACTTGAAACCCGTTGTTTTTTATGACCACAGAGCCCTGAAACAATGTTTCGCATGCTTCGTGATCACTCTCATATTCAACAAACCGTTGAGGTACCTTCTCAGTTTCCCAAAACCGTGCGCATAAATCATCTAAAGTTTCCAAACAGCGCTCAGACTGCAGAGAAAAACATACAGAATGCCCATTTTGGCATCCCCTGGATATGTGACCTCCGATAATATATCCAAACCTAGTGTTTTGTAAAACAGGTAACCCCCCTCCAAGTTTAATTGTTTCGGGGAGAAAACACCTAAACAATACGTCTGCGCTTAGCAGCATGGAAATTTCATTTGGTGAATTAAAGGATTCATCAGCTAATTTAATATTTGGCGGAAACCTAAGGTGGTGAATGTCAAAGCGTTCCTGCGGAAGCGGATTCGTAATCTTTTCCACAACTGCGCAGGTTACCCTTTGGCTGTAATTGTAGGCACAAGAATGTATTTCAATATTTACCGCCTTGGTTATTTTTGTAGCATGGTTTGAAATTCCCACAATATTTAACTCATTTTGAAATGGATCATATTTTAAAAGCCTAAATAATCTTTCCGTAATAAAAGATGTTTGGCTTGCACTATCGAGCAATGCCTTGACGACAATTTGCTGCCCGTTTTTATCGTACATGCCTATTTTTGCCGTAGGTAAAATAATATTCGGCAAGCTTTCGATGTTGTTACTAAATAATGTCAATTTTTGATTTGAAAACTTAGATGTTGAAGGTTGACTTCTGTCGGAACCCCCATTATCCTTGTGTATCAGCAAATTGTGGTCTTGATGACATTTTGAGCATTTATAATTTAGCTTGCAAATGTCCGAATGGCTGTTGAGACAACGCCTACATAATTTGTTCTGTTGAACAAAGTTAATTCTTTCGTCTATGGGACTTAATTTAAATTTTTTGCAATTATAGAGCCTGTGCCCTTCCAACGAACAAAAAAGGCAATATATTTTTTTCAATTTATTAGTGGCTAGATTAACAACCCTTTGTTTAACACGGTGACCAATATTTGAATCCGTGCTTTCAGTATTTTCAAAACTAATCGCCCTACACTCTAAAAAGTCAAAAAATTCAGCAAGGGTCGGTAACTTCGATTTATCTTTTACTAACTGAAATGCTCGGTTTGTGTATAGATCCAACTTTTTTGTAAGAATACAAATAATAATCATGTCCCAATGATCAACCGGTTGCTTTAAATTGGTTAAGGCACTTAAATGCTGCTTACATATTGACACAAATTCCCTTATGTTTGCTGCAGTACCCTTTTGAATAATTGGTATGACCAAAATGGCATATATATGAGAACTAATTATTAATGATTCATTGTCGTATCTCTTTTTTAATAATTCTACAGCCGCCCCATAAGAATCGTTAGTTAACGGCAAATTGTTAATTAGTGCCAAGGCTTCACCCTCTAAATACTTCCTTAAATAGCATAGCCTTTGCACGTCCGAAAGACTGCTTTGGTTATGGACTACTGCAACAAACATTTCGTAAAATTCTTTAAATTTGGAGATTTCTTTACCATTATAACTCCGTAATTCTAAATTAGGCAACTTAGAAAAAACTGGTGCCAGACTGGCAACTTCAACACTAATTTTAGATTTTAAATATTTTGAAATTTGCGAACTGACCTCATAATATTTGTCTTCGGTCTCATCCACCTCAGAAACAGTATCTTCTAAACTATGAATATCTATATTAACTTTTTTATATTCTTGGAAACATTCTTTTAAACTTTGTGATCTAATCTCAAACTGTTCTGAAAAATGTTCAGCTTCATTAATTTTTTCATTAACATATTTCTCAATGCGAGTAATACTAGATTTTAAAACTCCACGCTGTGCTTTTAACTTTTTGATTACAAGAGCCTCCTCAGCCATTTTGAGAAAAATTTACGAACAAAAAATAATAAGACTGAGGTAAACCTTGGAACTTCAACAACACGCAATGCACCCAAACGGCAAAAAACTTAACATATAATCCTTAGCTGCATACACTAAGAACCTTTGAAAAATTATATAAAAAAAACAATAACAGTGCAAAAACTAAGGTAAATCTAAGAAAAATAAACAATCTTTTTCCAACCTAACTGCAAACTTAAACTAAACCTTTGAAAAATGTATGTAAACAATCGTTACAAATAAACATAGATTAAAACTTTTCAGTTATTAACCCCAAACTTTGAATTTATAATAACAATTATTTAGTTACTACAATGAATTTTTTCAAACTTCCCGCGCTGTCGAACACGTTGCGCTGCAAACTTTCCGCGCCGACGAACACGTTGCGCTGCGAATTCCGCTTAACCTCCAATTTTCAAACTCAGCCACCAAACTGCAGCAAACTCGAACGCAAATGTTCTTAACACCTGTTAACATCAATCGGAACGCAAATGTTCTGATTTGTTCAAACTGCTCTTCACAAACTGGTCCAATCTTCCACACACAAACTGTTGATCTCAAACTGGTAGTAAAAATTCAACCGCCAAAATTTTCAAACTCAAACTGTCAATTTAACTGTCACCAACTTTTTTATTAATTCAAAGAATCACTTTTAAATTTTATCAAACTTTTTTACGGCTCAAAGAACCAAACTTTTAACGTAGTAAACTTTTTTAAGGCTCGAAGGACCAATTTTCTATGTAGGAATCCTTAACTTCGATAGCGTGGTTCCCACATAAAAAGAAACATGAAAAAATGGCGTTGTGGAAGAAGGATACAATGGGATAATAGGAAATTAAACAATCGCTTCGTTGTTGCAACCGTGAATTTAACATATTGAAATTAATGTAATTTAATGATTAAATTGTAAATTAGTAATTTCACATTGATTACATTAATTTTGTTTCTGGTTAATTTATTTTAATCTAACTTGTAAATAACATTATTTGTCTGTATTGCACAGCACGTTAAACTGTTAAAAACTCAACACATGGTGACGAACTACGACCTCTCGTTGAAGTCATCTCAAAACTACTGCTGCCCGATCTAGTGATAGATATTAAAACTATATCAACCCAAACTAGTTTTCAGGCCCGCATTAAACACAGGACCTTACTCAATTATATTAATTTGTGTTAAATAATTAGTGTATTTAACAAGATATTTATTAATCAAAACAATAAATAAAAAACATTAGAAGAAGTAATATAATTGAAAACTAAATGCAACATTGTTTCAACCGTCACTCATTCAAATAGTAAAATATTTCACATAACGCATAGTGTTGTTATATGACAACAAACAGAAAAAGACTGTTATAACAGAGTTGCGATAATTTTATTGGATAATCTAAAGCAGGGTCCACACTATGCCGCGGTAGGCCGGGTGGGCTAAGCCGGGCGGGTACGTTCGGGCCGGCACGACGTCCACACCGAAAACGAAGCCGACCGGGTTATTTCTACCTACGTTATTTAGTTTCAACACCAAGACTGGTGACTTCGTTGAAGAATACTTTTTAGAAGTTTTTTTTAAAGTGTCCTTAAAGTCCAGTGTTTTCAAAATGATTACCGACTATGACGTCGCTATGTCAGCCATGGCTGTGGTGATACTCGCTTTAAATCAGCCCCCAAAAAGACGTCAAAGAAGATTTTGGATTCGCCCGAGCCTTAGGAGAAGACGGCAGCTGTACAGAGCTAGCGAATTAATGAAAGATTTAATTTTGGATGAAGAAGACCCATTGAATTTGGAATACCGAAATGACGTTGGTTTCACCAACTTTTTTCGAATGCAGCGATCGGACTTTCAAATGCTACTCAACAAGGTTGGACCCAAAATATCAAAAAAGAATACCTCTTATAGAGATGCTATTCCAGCAAGCGAACGATTAGCTGTCACTCTTCGCTTCATTGCGACAGGTGATTCGTACCACTCACTAATGTATGTTTTGAAGATCTTCAAACAATGTATCTCTAAAATCGTACCTGAAGTTTGTGACGCCATTGTAGAGGCCCTTCAAGACTACATTAAGGTAAGGAAAATTAAACAAAATTAATTTAGAATAGTACTTTTATTGACATCATTAAAAATAATTGAGTACAAAAGTTAAAAACTATTGAGGGAAGGGGTCCATATTGGACAGTTCTGAATTAGTGGATGCCGGGGATGCCGATTGCGAATACGATGAAATTGACGACGGTAATGAGGAATATCCAGACGTCGAAAACCATTGAGATGTTGAATTGGTCATGTTGTCAGTGAAGAATGGTGGGAATGAAGGCACCATTGGATTGGCCGGTCCAGAGTTTTGCGGTATATTAACTTGTGGCACATTGTACCCATGCTGATGTTCAAGATATCCCATTTCAGCTTCAAATAATAATTGGTTGATCTTATTCTGCACAACTAACCTGGTTCGGGGTGAAGAAAGCTTTCTCAGTTTAATTGCTATCTGTTCACCGTACAACGAATATTCATCATCGATGTTCGCTCTTTTTGATTGAAAAGATCTCATTACGTTCAGAGCCTCATCCAGTGCATTGGAAGAGCCGGGACTATCCACTAATCGACGTCTTGCAGATTTGCTTTTTAGTGCCTTTGGAGATTTGAATGTTTTTTTGGTTCCGGCGACCTTTGAAGAGGAAAGCGTTGATGCTTGTTTGTCTTCAGAATTTTGGGGATGAACAACTTGGCTGTCATCGTTAATGCCTTCTTCTTGACTGTCTTGTGGTCCATCTTTCTGAAAACATAAATACTAAAATAAATAAATATACAAAGAAAAAATTCGCTAAAAAATATGACTAATTTTTCTTTTACTTTCATTTTTCAGATGCCTCAGAGTGAAGCAGAGTGGAATGAAATCGCCCAGGTATTTGAGGAAAAATGGAACTTTCCAAACTGCATCGGTGCTATCGACTGCAAACATATCGCTTTAGTAGCACCTTTTCATTCAGGCTCGGAATTTTTTAACTACAAGGGGTTTTTTAGCATAGTTTTGATGGCTGTGGTGGACGCCAATTACAATTTTATATATGTTAATGTGGGTTGTCAAGGGAGAATCTCCGATGGAGGCGTTTTCAATAATACATTTTTCAAGAAAGCTCTAGAAGAAAACTCTCTACATTTACCTCCCCCACGGGCATTGTCAGGAAGGACAACCCCGTTTCTGTTAGTTGCAGACGACGCGTTCCCTCTTTCACCAAAAATTATGAAACCGTACTCTGGAATACATGACAAAGGATCTAAGAAAAGGATATTTGGTTATAGACTCAGCAGGGCTCGAAGAGTTTCTGAGAATGCCTTTGGAGTGCTATCTGCTTGCTTTCGTGTATTCCGATCTCCAATGGCATTACAACCTGAAGCTGCAACGAAAGTTACTATGGCTGCTGTTTACCTACATAATTTTTTACGCAAAACCTCCTCAAAATCAGTTTATAACCCTAGAGGAATGTTCGATAGCGAATCTACGGAAGATGGGGAACTTACGTTAGGATTATGGAGGCGTGATGCTTCTTCATCTTTACGTTCCCTTTCTGGAGTCCCCAGAAGAAGTACTACTTTGGCTCAATCAGTAAGAGATGAATTTGCCGATTTTTTTTATTTCTCCACAGGGTGATGAAGTGACATTCCAACACAACAAGTAAAACATATTATGTTGGAAAGTGAACTTAGTTTTTAGCATAGTTGTTAAAAAAATTAAATAAATAGAAATAACAAACTTACCTCTTCTTTTCTTTGTGTGCTATCCTGATTATTCCTCGGTTTATTTTTATCGCCCAAAAAACTCATCGGTTGGTAGGCGAACCATTTACTAACGTACGGCTCATCAGCGCCACTTCCTGTTCTTTTCGTTTCAGCTTCTTTCTTTTTTCCCTCCAAAAATGGCTGGTTAAATTTTTCCATTTGCGCTCAATTTCATTTTTATTCACTCCCAAAGACACAGCAATCTCTGTGAGACTGTCGTGTCTTTGGTTTTTTAATTTATGTTGGGAATCTGAACTATCCCATAGAAGACGACGTTCTCTATATAAGTCTATTAACACTAAAACTTGTTCGTCATTCCACTCCATCACTTAAAATGAACAATAAAAAACCCTACTTAAACAAACTGAGTCGAAAATAAAATAATTCGTCTAGTTCGGTCGGAGGTTTAATTGTAACCGAAGCCGCTCGGGGCCGCTCGGCACGTCCCCGCTCTATTTTGTTCGGCTCGGCTCGGTTTCCTTTGATCTGTACCTACTTTATGCGGGTTGGGATCGGCACGGCCCGGGCCGGCATTTTCTAACCCGGCAAAGCCGCCCGGGGCGTCTACATCAACGCGGCTTAGGCCGCCCGGGTCAGCCCGCCCGGCCTACCCCGGCATAGTGTGGACCCTGCTTAAGCATCCCACAGCTTCGATAATGCAGTTTTTCACAATTTCAACATCACTGAATGGCTTACCTTTTTTTCCAAGTATATAAGCCACTTTATATGTTGCTGTAGTTACATTATTTGCCAAATTCACTATTTTTTGAAAAAAAAATTTTTGCTCCTCCTTTTGGTATTTTAATTTCTTTAAAATAGCTTTTCGCGGCTCTCCTTCTAATTTGAAAAACTTGTGGTCCTTATGAGTACTATAATGCTGTTGAGCATTGAATTTTTTCAATGTTGATATAGTAGGATCACAAAGTAAACAAATCATTTTATTTTTAACAGAAACAACATAATATTCCAATTCCCAGTCCTCGTTAAATAACCTGTTTTCGTCCTTTAGCGATCTCTTGATCTTCTTTGACATGATGGGTTGTAACACAGACGGAATTATATAAATTGTGCAACTATTCACAAACTTTACTTCAAACAATGCACCAATATTGAAATCCGATTACAAACTGAAGCACTCGATCGCCGGATGTGAGTCAATAATGTCGCGCAGTGGAGATGGTAAACTTAGTAACACAGAAATCTTCTGTTCGAATCTCCAATTTTTTTCTTCCTCAAATTAAAAGAAAGTATTAAAAATTTAAAACAAATGATTTTTACGGTAATAAATAATTCGATGTTTAACTTCAATTAGTCAACATGCGCGTCTAACAATAATGAATGACAACTCGCAACTAACAATTTTTTAGGCATATCCGGTACGCGGAAATCTCTGTCTTGCTCAATCAGCTAGCCCTGCCACGGTTTTCAAGTGTGGCTGTGGTAAACGCACAAACACAAACTACTACGAATAAATAAAAAGCATGTGAAGCGGCATATGCATCATAAACATTTTTTCTCGATCACGTAAAGTGAAACCGCGTAAAAAATTACCAAAAAATAAAAAATCGGTATTACTCAAAAGGCCGAAGGTTCCCCACCTCTGGTTTATCACATCTTCGTTCTACAGCTACAGCGACTCACAGCGCTTCCTTATTGAACTAAAAACAATACGCACATGCGCAGTATATAACCGCTAAATATAAAATTATAATTCAATACTACCACTTAATTTTATATAACAAAACTTAAATTTACTTCTTTTCATAATATTACTAAATATAAAGAAATTTATCAACATTACACAACTGATAATATTTCGTTTCTTAAATATTCAAATTTAAGAGTAGGTAAAGCTTTCGTTAAGATATCAGCTAATTGTTTGGAACTTTTCTCAAATTTAAAATCTATTAGCTTCTGTTGTACCTTCTCTCTAATCTCTCTAACAAAATTATATTTAACATCAATATTTTTTGTCCTCTTATGATAGACTGTATTTTTTATTAATTTAATAGCACTTTGATTATCGATTCATAAAGTTGTGGAGTTTTGTTTAACATTTATTTCTTTGAAAAATTGTATTGACCATAAAAGATTTTTAGCGGCCTCACATCCAGTCATAAATTCAGCCTCAGTTGTTGATAAGGCGATACAAGACATATGTCTTGTATCGTCTTGTATATAAAAGGCATATGTTTTTGATTAACCCAAGAGATAGGGCCGCCATTCAACATAAAAATGTAACCAGTGGTCGAACTTAATGTTTTAAAAGAATGCCTATTAATATAAGAACACATTTCATAAAATAATATCACATAAAGTAAAAAATAGTTTTCAACTTGATTATATTTGGCTCTTTTTATTTGGGCAAAAATTGAATAATTTTTTCGAGAGCGTACTGCAAATTCTTGTATCCAAATCCCCAGCAAAATCTGAGTCTGAATATCCCACCAAATCTTCATGACCTTGATACCTTGTACAATACTCTTTAGTCTTAATAAGATATCTAATTATTCTCTTAAGTTGTAAAACATGATATTAACTTGGTTTATTTATATATCCACCTAACACATTTACAACATATGCAATATCTGGCCTAATTGCCGTTGATAAAAACAATAACGACCCTATGGCTTCTCTATACGGAAAATTGATTTGCTCATCATCTACATTTTTAGTTATTTGAACATGTGGCGAAACCAAAATAGCAATCTACCAAGACAAAACATAATATAAAAATAAGTTACTTTGGTTACTAGAATTGAGCTGGTGTGTGTAGAAGTTTAATTGTACTTCTTGAATACTACACACTACGCCTCCCGTCACCCTTTAAGTTCGGTGAAACTCCAGGGAGGTTGGCCACGTTGGTAGAGAGCCAAAGCAATGTTTAAAGAAAACTCTGACACTAGATTGGTCTGCTACCACTGTGGGAATTTGGTGTTGTTCAATTCTGAACAACACAGGTAGCCCGCAGTCCACCCACAAGATTTAATAATTAATAAAAATACAATTGCCTCAAGGACCTGAACTATTAGTAAGTTGATATTGCCGTCGAGATAAATATTTCATATATAGTCAACATTACTATTAATTAATGAAACTAATGTAATTTTTTTGATTCAATAGATATGTAAATTAGTAATAACACTTAAATGACTTAAATAAATATTAATATTATCAATATAATGCTAGTTAGACTCATTTATAAAAACGATAAACTCTTCTAATTTGAATAAATTTGCGATCAAATAAATGAAAACTTCTTTTCATGATGTAAAACTTTTGTTAATAACTGTTATAATAAGTAAAAATCATGCAAAGTATTTTTAAGTAAAATATGACATTGATATGCCATCGAGATCAACATTTAATGTATCATCGACATTACTGCCCATATTATTATTAATATTGCAATTGTTATTGTTATTAATATTGTCATTGTTTCCAGAAGTAGAATATAGAGAAGTCTTCATATTGCTATATTCGTCTTTCGATGGTTCATAACCAATGCAATTGTGATTGACTCTTTGACTAGATAGCAATAGCCCGTTGAGGGTATTAGTGACTAATTTATTGCGCGTTTAACATTTAATTAAACCAATTTTACTGAATATTTACTAATATTTAAGAAAAATTTGGCTAAATTTTTAAAGCTCCAAACGTCATCTGTATCACCATAAATGTAAATTTTGTACCAAAAATTATCGACAGGATCATCAATCTTAATATTAGTTGGTAATTCGAAATTATGAAACTGTCGCCATTCATTGTCGATTATTTGAGCCTGAGATGACTCTAATAATCGAGGTAACTGATTCATCAGGGGTAGCAAACTTGGAGTAGTCAATAATGTTCTTTCAACCATTGCTTTGCCTGGATTTATTATTGATATGTTTTTCAGCATCAAAGTCGAATCTTTTCTTAATTTCTTCGCATCCTTGAATGATAAATTTTCTGCAATTGGTGAAAATGTTTATTTTTTCCTCTAGAAGAGGTTTAATAAATTCAGGTTTGTTAAAATAATTAAACGCTTCGATGCCTACTGTTTTTGTTTAAACGCGAATGTCAGTGGCTTGTGGTCGGTTACTATGGCGAATTCTCGTGCTTCTACCATATGACGAAAATGTTTGATGACCAAGTAGGTCGCCAGTAGCTCTCGATCAAAGGCACTGTATTTCGCTTGTGCCGGGCTCAGTTTCTTTGAGAAAAATGCTAGCGGTTCCCATTTTGTCCCATCGTGTTGTTATAGTGTTGCGCCGATAGCGTAATCCAACGCTTCACATACCAGTGTTAGTGAGGCATGGAGTTTTGGGTGACTTAGCATTGTATTGTGGCTTTGTCTTCTCAAATGCTTTGCTGGCTTCGTTCGTCCATACTACTGGCGTTTACCCCTTCTCTCCGTTTTGTAGTAGGTTGTTGAGCGGGGCTTGCGTGATCGCTGTCTTGGGCATGCAGCTTCGGTAAAAGTTGATCATACCCAAGAATTGTCGTAATTCTTTTGTCGTCTCCGGTTTCGGATATCCTTGTATTGCCCGGATTTTCTCCGGTTGCGGTCTGATTCCTTTGTCGGACACCAAATATCCCTGGACGCCGAAAAACATTTTGTCAAGTTGACTACGATTCCATTTTGTTGCAGTCGTTCGAAAAGTTGTCGGAGGTCGTTACTGTGTTGTTTTTCGTCATTCGACGCTAATAATATGCCGTCGAGATACGAATAGCAATGTTCCAATCCTCTCACTCTCACTACCCCATCTATGAATCGCTGGAACGTTTGGGCTGCGTTCCGGAGCCCGAAGCTCATAAATGGGATCTCCTAGAGTCCGAACGGTGTTGTGATGGCGGTCTTTTGGATGTTCTCCTCGGCGACGTGGATTTGATTGTATGCCCTTACGAGGTCGATTTTAGAGAAGATTGTTTTCCCTCGTAAGGTTTGTGCAAAGTCGTGTATATGGCGCACGGGGTAACAATATGGTATTGTTCGGGCGTTGAGCGCCCGGGCGTCTTCACACAGTCTCCAATTGCCCCTGTTTTTGGGCACCATATGTTACGGCGCTGCCCAGCTGCTGGATGATGGTCGTATGTGCCAAGCTGCAGCATGTTGTCAAACTGCTTCTTAGCCTCGCGTAACCGTTCGGGTGCCAGGCGGCGTGGTTTTGCTGCCGTCCGTCCGGTCGAGTGATGTCCGTGTAGTTGACCAAAAGTGCGTGATATGTAGTTGTTTCAGTGATTATTTTCACGCTGGGGGTGATGCTTTTGCCGATCCGTCCGCGTGATGTAAGTCCCGTAGTTTGGTCTATGAGTTGTCCTCCGCGGAGATCGACCAGCAGTCCGTAATGTGCCAAGAAGTCGGCTCCAATTGGTTGAAAAACATCAGCTATGATGAACTTCCAAGGAAAAATCCTCCGTAGCCTGATGTTAACAGACTTTTCGATGGAACCATACGTGGCTATCGTTGTCCCGTTTGCTGCTGCCAGGTCGTAATTTGTTTTCCTCCGTCGTCCGGATGTCGATTGCCGTGGAAACACGCTTAGGTCAGCGCCCGTGTCGATCAGGTAGCTTGTCGCGTTTTCCCGGTCTGCTATGATAAGGCGGCGTTACGTCGGGCTCTAGAGGTTTGCCGCGTTTAGCGACAACCGTTCTCGTTTCCCTTGAACTAGCAGGGTTTACGGCATTTTCGGGCTTGAGTACCGTACGTGCTCGGACGGTGGTACCACCACCTACGTGGTGGTACCAGCAGTTTTCGAATGGACTATCCTCGCGTCGCGAGGTGGATCTTCGTCAATCTCGGTTGCGGGGTTGGCTGGATCTGACCCTGCTGCGGTCGAACCGTAGCTGGATATCGGCTATGCTTTTCGTCAGTGCTTGATGGGGGTTGTTGGGACGCGTAGCCGTTTACGCTTGTTCTTGGCTTTGGATTTCACCGGGATGAAGTCCAAGGCTGGTGTTTCGATGTCCTTTGGCTCGGGATGTTGGATGTCGGTACTTGGGGCAGGGGAGTTACGGGTGATGCTGCGAAGTTCAGCCAAGAATTCGGCCAAGTCGCGCTCTTACCCATCGACGAGATGTCCGGGAACGAAAAGCGCTTAGCCATCTTTCGTAACGTGAAGGAGAGAACTCCAACCACTTACGAAGTCGATGATAGCTTGTTACTAAATATCGCATTATGCGGTATTTGTCGATGAAGTTCTATGTTGAGGAGATGGCCTGAACACAGTACAATATTGATGGTTATTCAATAGCGATGTGCAGTTGATGCTCGTTCGATTCAGAGTGTGGGCCTTTTCCATGTTTTTTTTTTTTTTGACAGAAATAATGTGGGGGAAATCTTCCAAAGACACCCAGGAAAAAGGGTAGTGTCGGATTCGCGTATAGCGCCTACCGAATAAGACCCGCACCTTACAGGTTACCAACCGTTTAGGTTCTAAACCAAGTGATAAGAGAGGTCCAGCAGAAGATGCAGGACACGGACGCCAGTGGCGAAGTTAGGAGATTTGAGGTACCTTAGGAGACAAGAAGGCTGGGCCTTCTGAAACGGTCGGTTTTCTTGCACCTGAAGGATGAAATAGAGCTGATGGTAGGATTTTGGCGGCCAGAAATGGACTGCCGCAGATTTGTTGCGTAGATTCGGGCTGCTTCGGGAATAGAGGGGAGTTTGGTTTCTCGGAGGATTTGTTCGTTACGAACAAACCAGTGAAAGTTGAGGCGGAGCGCAGTAGCCGCCTGATCACTCCCGCGATTTCCTTGGGATTGGCCGGGTGGAAGTCGTTGTTGGTGACGGAGAAGTTGTTGACAGTGTTGGACACGGTGTCGTGGAAGTGGATGTGTTTTTCCTGTCCTTTTCGGTGCTCCGTAAATGTATTCATCTTTCAGGGGGTATAGCAGTTTATACTTAGTAATTTTAATATTTGTAAATTAATTACACTCTAACCTACATTAATACAAACATATAAACAACAAATATAAACTTACCGTATCATATAATTCATATGGATTAATCAGTATTTAAATACCGTTATATAATTTTCAATTATTAGCAATAAAACCAGAAAACAAGTGCACATAATCCACACACCACAAGACACAACGGAATGAAAAATAAAATTGAAAATATAAAATATAATTTTTACTTGTAAACACTACAGCTGATTTGCAAAATTAAACAATTTAAACTATTTAATAATGTTTGTGTTACACACTTTATGTATTTGTATAAACGAGACCTATTCATTGGGATTTGGGTAGTAGATGTAAAACATAAACAATCGCTTTTTATTGCCGACACCGCCGCTTCTCGATGGTGCCATACTCGGGTCGGTATGTGTAATAAATGTGCCTGATATAGATTTTAATACATTGAAATTGTTTGTTTATCCTCAAAAAAATTTCTTGTGATTAATTAATAATATTTTAAATTAGCTTTTTATTGTGCATAAATTCAATTTTTATCAACTAATGTAATACCAAATTATCGGTATAAATATTAATTAATTTACATAAATATCGGTTTTTAATAACGGACAAAAATCGTGCGGTATCCCGGTATTGTATTCTATAGCAGCGTTTCTCAATCTTTTCTGGCCTGTGGCCCCCTTTTGAGATTTTCTTTTTGGTGTACCCCCCCTCCAATATTTGTTCGAAAAAAGTAGATATTAAAAATAAAACTTTATTTAAAAATTCCAAAATATATTTTTAATAAACGTGTACATATGTAAAACATACATATTTTTTCAACAAATTATGTAAAGAAATTGATCGTTCACTTTATTTAGTGTGATCCTTGGGCTTGATGCAATTTAGCGAGTTTATTAATTTCGGGCTTCAATGTTGTTAGCGACATACGCAGATCGCCTCTTTGCACAACATCAAGACGGTTACGTGCTTTTGAGAGGAGATGCATAACTCGACTAAATCCAGATTCAACCAAATAATATGTAGGAAATGCAATGAAAGGAGATGGAGGTTAGGTTAGTAGAAAGGAGATTAGTTTAAATTAGCATCCACGTACTTCCTGATCAGCTTGTCAGGCGACCGGAGAACATAGGCCCTGGGTCTGAACCAGTGTCCGGGATTGTACCACTTGTTGTTGTTGACCAACACGCCCATGTGGTTGAGATTCGCCTTTTCTATTGATGCTATTTGTTCCTTGTTTCCAAGGTATTTGGAGGGCTCACGCTGCCTATGTATTTCTATCGCAGCACTCATTTTTTTCCTTCTAAGTGTTGGGTCACGACACTTAGCTGAGTCTAGGTATTCATTCAAAATCGAGGAGCAGTAGGAATAATATTGACCAACATTTTTGACCGGTTTTCCCATTGTTTTTTTTTAATAGGTCAGTGTCATTTAAAACTTAAAGTGGAAGGCTGCAAAACACTGAAATTTGAAACAATTTCATTCATTGGAAGGAAACGCGATTTCAGTTGATTTATAATGATGTCCAATACTCGATAAAATATGTTCACTTTGAACAAACTTTCCGGATCTTGGAGATGCTCATCTTCGCAAAGGTCATCAAAATGGCGTTTTACCTTCTTCTGACGAGTTTTAGAAAATTCGGGGGTGATGGACCATTTTTCGGCTACACTATTTGCTTCCATTTTCAAATTTATGTAAATACCTTTCCAATTCTTCTAGACAAATTGACGCCAACCAATGGATGCGATCCAAAATTGAATAGAGATGTGCAATTACCGGTATTTTGATTGACGGCTTTTTGACGGTCATAAGTACGTAAAATTATTCGCCACGGGTAACGGGTAATCAAGATCTTTTTGTTTAGGTTGGTTGAAATGCTTAACGATGAACTTGAAATTGTATTATGGTTTTTAGTTGTCTCACTTTGCATTTTAAGCAGAACTTATAAAAATATACTTTTCAAGTAAAATAAAATACTCAGGTATAATGTAAAAAAATATTTTTGAGCTCGGGGGCCCGTGGCATTTTTTCAGTCCTGCCACTCTTTTGTTACGCCACTGCTTATGTAAAACCAACAACTGCTTCACTAGAATTTGTCAGGTTGTATGTAAAATTAGCCGTAGAAATCTATTTACATATATATAAAAATCAAGTACTGTTCGTTAGTCTCGCTAAAACTCGAGAATGGCTCGGTCGATTTTGCTAATTTTTATCTTGAAATATTTGTGGAAGTTATGGTAAGGTTTTTAACAGCAAGAAACATAAATAATAAGTAACGGAAAATACTAAAAACGACAATTTAGTTTTTCAATACAAAATATTCCTAGTTGTGAAACATTTGATGTCTGTTGTCTTTTGGCCATGGGAGGGACACTCACGGGTGTATAACGGCGCGTGCACGATTGCCGGTGCTCGCGAATACGTTCGCCAGGACAGACATTAATTCCCAGTTGGGAATTTTGTTTCTCAGGAGATAAATGTTTAGTTTAACGAATAATATTCTAACCACGTGGTTTGGGAACCACGTGTTGTACGATTTTACGATTAGATTTTTAATCAATAATTTTTAAATATTCTGACGTCAATTTTCGTAAAATTAAACGACCCAATGTCCCCCGAAGGTATCCAACTCGAAGGACCAAAAATGTTGCGTTAACTGTAAGGAAAATGTTTTTAGATAAATGTCAAGAGATATTCTCGTTGTAAGGAACTTGAGATTTAAAACATAAAACTGATTCAATGTGTTTAAGAAGGTACTCTACTGGTGAGATGAAAGGATGTCCAAGTGAGAGCTGCATCGAGCCAAATCCAATTGTTCCTTTCAAGGGTACAATGTTACTTGGAATCGTTGCTGCTACTTACTTACCTTTTCTACATCTTCGTCTGTCACTATGAACAGTTTAATTTTGTTGGTATCTTGAAATGCGGAAAAGAATTGGAACACATCTGCAATATCGTTTCCTCTAGCTACTATGGCTACTATCAGTTTGGCGTTTCATTGGCCCTCCAACACCATCAGCAGCTCTTTTTCCATGCCCTGATTCAAAGAAGTTCCAGGATATTTTGCAAAACCCGTATTCTTCGAAAAACCTTTTTTTTTTTTTTTTTTTTTAACCATTTTGGTACATTTAATCAGTTCAGCGAACCACCTGTCGCTATATCATGATTTTGTTAGCATTATTTTTAGCTATATTATCTTTTGAGGCTTGTCGTTACATCCTCTAACTTTACTAATACATTTAGATGATTACTAAAACATTTCTACCACCTCCTGTGGGAGCCTCCTTTTTAGCCGTGTAGTTGGTCTACGCTGGCCCAGGTTAAGTTCAGTAGCACTTTGGCATGAACCAAGTTGACCAAAAAAATTTTGAGCCAGCATCCTAATTACACCGTCTATGCTTGGCAGATTTGTCTCGTTAAGGATTTGGCTGTTTCGAACAAACCATGGTGCTTTCAGAATTACCCGCAGAACCTTGCTTTGAAAACTTTGCAGCTTCTTGATATTCCCTGTGGAGGTATTTATCCAAATTGGGCAAGCGTATGTCAGGATGGGTCTAATAATAGTTCTGTAAAACATAAGGGAGCATTCCGTGCGCAATTTTGATTTTTTATTTATAAGCGGATATAGTTGAATAAGTCTGGCGTTTGCTTCCCTTAGTTTTACAGATACGTGTTTTGACCAGGATAATCTGTGATCCATATGAACCCCTAGATACTTGACTGCTTCATTTTTTGAATTCCAGGGTATATCAATCCCGTTTAGCTTCAGATGGATTAGATTATTGTTAAATCTTTTGAGAGGAAACACCTTTGCTACACTTTTAGTGGGGTTTATTTTTATTTTCCACTTACGAAACCATGTCGCTAGTTTATTAAGAGATTGCTGTAGGTTTCTTATCGCATTTGGCAATTCTTTGTCCTGGCATATAATAGCTGTGTCATCTGCATACATCGCTATTAAGCATTTGTCATTTCTGGCAAGATCAGCGACGTATAAATTAAATAAGGTAGGTCCAAGAACTGATCCCTGGGGGACACCGATGGTGGAAGGTCTTACAATAGATAGCTGGTTTTCTAATTTAACCTGGAATGTACGCTTTTCTAAGAATGAAGCGATCATGTTGTATAAGTATTCCGGGATTTCAAAATTAGAGAGTTTGGTTAATAAACCCTGATGCCAGACACGGTCAAAAGCTTTTTCAGCATCTAAGAAGAGGATGGTGGTATATTGCTTGTTTTCGAATCCCTTCTCGATGGTCTCGGCCAACCTGAGAATCTGGTGTGTAGTTGAATGGTTTGAACGAAATCCAAATTGAAAATTTGGTAAAATTTTTGCCGTATCCATATAACTGTGCAATCGTTGTTTTATGATGCGTTCCAATAATTTTGACAGGGTACAGAGGAGACTAATGGGCCTGTAGCTGGTAATTTTGTTTTTTGGTTTCGAAGGTTTTGGGATTAGGATGATGTTGGCTCTTTTCCAAGAGACCGGGAAGTAACCAATAGTTAAACAACGGTTGAGGATCGATGAGAGGAATGAAATCATTTTGTTGGGACAGTTTTTTAGAAGGATATTTGAAATTTGGTCATGACCAGGGGATTTTTTATTTGCTAAATCTTTGATATAAGATTTTATTTCAGATGGAGTGACAATTTCGACTTGATGTTCTGAGACGGTCTTTTTCTCGTAAATATTTCTATCTTGTAAGTTGCAGTAGTCATCATTAAAGATCGACTGAAGGTGCTCAGCAAAGCCTTTACACTTTTCTTGGGGAGTTTCGAAAATTTTGTTCTGCTCATGAATAACGGGAATCAGTTCATTTTTGCGTAGTATGTTTCTGGTTGCTTTCCAGGCTTGGGGATCTTCGGGGTGTATATCCGCAAGATAATTTTGGTAATTTTTGAAATGAAAACTATCCAATTTGGACCTTACCAAATGTGTCAGCGAGTTCAATCGTTTTTTGACGTATGGGCTACGAGTTCTTTGCCATAGTCGTCGACATTTATTTTTTTCTTGTATGAGTTTGGATATTTTTGAGGGAATGTCGTTCCATGATGCTTGGTATCTTTTTTTATATATTTTGGAATTTTGAGCTGCTGTCTGGATAGTTGTTGTAATTTTTGATATTGCCAAATCAATGCTGTCTTCATAAGTTAATGGGAAGTTTTCTGGTTTTAAGGTATTTTGGATTTGGTATTTGAAGGTTTTCCAGCAGTAAAAGTTGGGAGAGTTATAGACAGGATTTTTTTCAGGGAAATTATTGGGAAAAGATATTATAACAGGATTGTGGTCAGAGCTAAGCTCGTCTAGAACTGATTGGGATAGTTGATTGAGGACGCCTTTTTGCACCACTATGTCCAGTATATCAGCTACGTGGTCCCTTCTGTATGGATAGTGAGTTGGATCTTCAGGAGCACATACAATCAATGAGTGGTCCGTGGCAATTTTATTTAGCATGAAGCCATTCGGATTATTTTTTGCACACCCCCACGATGTGTGCTTGCAATTTAAATCTCCTAACAGCATAGTTGGCTTATTTTCACTAAAAAGTGAGATAATATCAGCTGGGAGAAGACGTACGTTGGGTCTTTTATACGCCGCAATTAGTTTCAGTGGTCCCATACTTGAAATATTTAAGATTATTGAAACTGCTTCAATATTAATAAGAGGGAGGGAAGCAGTTTGGTAGTGCCGGATATTTCTTTTGATAAGTATTAAGACTCCACCGGATGCGAAATCTGTTTCTCTGTCTGTACGATATATTTGATAACCCGCAATTTTGAATTTCTCACCTTTGATGAGATGTGTTTCTGAAATGCAAGCGACATCAATTTTTTGTCTTTGTAAAAACTCGATGAGCGCACTGCGCTTTTCTTTTATGCCATCGGCGTTCCAATTAAGCATTGTAAGATCTCCAATTTGTTTCGATGCAGCCATTTTTTCCAGCTTTTGTTTGGTTTAAATATTGTAGGTATATTTGTCTTTGATATCATTATATAGGAGTGGATTGATATGAGGATATAAGATTGATAAATCGAGGTATTATTTCTGGCAAGAGAGGACGAATTAAGTTCATAAACAAATCAATTAATACAGGTAAGAATGAATTGGTGTCATTGGTAGAGCTAGGAGAAGGAGTTTGTGGGGTGTCAGTGGGATTTGAATTGAATGGGTTGGTGGAGGGGAGATTTTTTCTTAGAATAGAGGCGTAAGTTGTAGAGTCTGTGGCTGAGGTTTTAGGAGGAGGATTAGCTTGAGGAGGATTTACTGCAGGATTTCTCGTATTTGGTCTGACAGAAGATGCGGAGCGATTTTTGTAAGTAGTTTGGAATACAGGGCAACCTCTGTAATTAGCGGGATGTTTTCCCTTACAATTTACGCATTTAGGATCTTCTTCGATTTTCTTTTTACAATCCGTGTATTTGTGTTCTTGGTCGCATTTGACACATCTTGGACTTAGACGGCAATAATTATGTGTATGACCAAAACGCTGGCAGTTTGTACATTGGGGGATGCTGGAATTCTTGCGGCGAGCTTCGACTTGAACCACAGCTCTATCAAGGTATTTAAGCTCAAAAATCTTTCTACCTTCCTCGTTTTTATTGAGAAGTACAGCACAGAGAGGGGTGGGTTTCCGTTCACGATTGTGTAATCTTGTGACATTTTTTACTGGATAGTTTATTTTTAATAAGTCGAAAATTTCTGATTCTGTGAGAGAATAAGGAACGTGCCTAATGATGACAGAAATGTTTTGGTTTTCTGGATCTTTGAATGTATGATATTTAATATTATTAGTGTCATAAAATTTTGTTAACATTCTAAAGTCATCTATTTTATTCAAATTTATTTTGAATATGTTTTTGTTCTTTTGGTTGACGTTAAAATCATTTATTTTCAGCTTGTTAATATCTTTTACAAGTGCCTGATAATTGTTAGCATCATGAACAAATATTGGAGGTATTTTTATAGGGGTGTTTTGCACTGCTTGTTGGTTATCCTCATCATCGTCATCACTGGAAGATAGTACTTGATATCGATTTTGGGTTGTAATTTTTATTTGTTTTGAGTTAGATGCATTGGAGGCAGCCAATCTCTTGCGAGTTTTAGCGGGTTTATTGTTTTTGATTAAAATGTCCGAATCGCTCTCTATGTTAGTATCTTGATCCATTTTAATAATGGGAAACTGGTACTCACCCGTTTGGGTGAGCAGCTAGAATAGACCGCACGATTTGATGCAGATAACAAGGAATTTATTTTGAAAAACACTATTTTATTTTGTGTGTATGTATAAGTTTTTATTGAAATTAACAATGCACACGTCTGTTCGTTTCACTGTATCACAACGAAACTTGTTCACCGTCTTATAGACAACAATTAACGAACTGCATACTAGGACAGTTCATACACGAATTATAAAAAAAAAAACCTTTTTGTCATTAGGTAAAAGTTTATCTTTTGCTTATACTGGGTTGCAGGTCCATCAGAGAAGAGTGAACTGTAGTTACAGCAGGATGTTTTTCTTTTAATTCCGACAAAGTTGGATGAAGGTGAGCCCAAATCGCAGAAGGTCCATGGTTCTGATTAGATGACACTTTATGAAGTTACCTGTTTTGCCTGTGCTTTTGCTGATCAATAGTACATCACTGCTGTATGCAGGGTGATTTGATTACGAGAACCACCGAAATGGTGTGATACTTGCAGGCATAATTCTCACTAAGATCTACTCCTATATGTAATACTACTTTACTTTTTGTCAGCCCGTCTATGCACTGTCGGTAAGCTTTGTATTGGTGTCTGATATAGTGGATGTGCGTTTTGAAGTTTTGCAGCTCGCTCTCAAATTCATAGATCAATTCTTTAATTGTGAACTTTTCAGTAACTGGTACATTTTTTGTAATCTTTACCTTTTTCTCTGCCTTTTCTACAACTTCACTTTTTCTTATACACTGTCGTAAGTCTACAATCTCTGTTTGGTTACTTTTATCATAATCTATGCACCGGTTTTTGCACACCGAATAAACTCCTTTCATACAGGATACCGAATCAACAGAACAAACTAGTGATTCTTAGACTGCATTCGTATCTTTCTGCACAATTACTTTATTCTTGCATAGTAAGGTTATATATATAGGTAGGTAACATTTACATGTGACTTGCATAAGCAAGTATTTCTTCCACCTAGAGTGGGTGACTTCACATAAAATAGCCTATGTTTAGTGAAGTATCTCATCTCTAATATTATTACTTCCCATATTTTCTTGGATTATAATATATCTACTTACAGTTACACACTTTTTAACTAAGTCATATATCCGATACCCTTTGACATTCTCAGCATAACCAACAACGATATGTTGTTTAGCATTGTTATCCCATTTCAGTCGTTTTTCTTTGGGTATGTGCATCATAACTTTACTCCCAAATACTCGAATGTGACTTAAATCGGGCTTTTTGTCAGTCCAGAGCTCAAAAGGTGTCTTTATCTAATCCTGATGCTGGTGACCTTTTTCGGAGATAAACCGCCCTATGGCCTGAAACGTATTATTGTCCGGGGGTTTATTTAATAATTGAGACACTGCAATAATATTAAATAAAAACAATATTTATTCCGATTTAAAATAAAAGAAAACAATTCGGTATAACTTATAAAATAAACTTATATTTCTTAATGTAATAATAACTTAATAAGAATGACTTACCACTTACCCGCCACCACTTTAAGACCACCACCCAACAATTAATTTTTTCACGAGACTTTTGTTAATATACCCAAACATTCATTAATTCTCTACGATCATATTTTTCTCAAATCATGCTACTTCAGAACCCCACTCATCCCCTCGGCCGACCGCATCGTGGGTAAGAACCTTAGCAATTAGCGTTTCGGTGCGTCCAATAATTACAATTTAACTAATTGTCGTAACGAGGGCGTTATATTTCCCCCCCTCTGGTCTGGGACACGTAATCCATTCTGCTTATTGCAGACTAACATTGATTTCGTACCTGAAGGGTCGAAATCGACAGCACTCACGAAATACTTCGGAGCTTTCCGATTGAGAAAATTAAATTTCGGTCGCATTGACTCGATGTCATCCTCGAGTTTAGTAACATTATATAACTCAGGCATTATAGCGTCAGCATTGAGTAGGATTGGTTCACTTGGAACTCCTCTCCAAATGCAGCCTGGTATTGGATTATTGCGATAAAACTGCTGTCTGAAAAGTACTGGTGTTTCAGCACTTGACAAAGCTGTGACTGTCGCTCTTAAGCTGCTGAATGTCACCTGTTCAGCTTGAGGGATGAATCTTTTTGTCTGGTCGTAATTTACACGTCCGAATTTCGGCACGTATATTTTATCAGATATTTTAATATGACCAACTGCGTTGATCACACTACTTAGTAGATCCGGTAACACGGAAATCGCCTTTGCCGCGACCACCGGATCGCGTCATTGGCCCGACGAAGTCGATGTAGACTCGTTCCCATGATCGAGAAGGAGGTTCGGAACACAATAGCCCTGCTGGCGACATATTTACCGCCTTGGCTCGCTGACACGCTTCACAAGAACGTACGTACCGAACGACATCGGCATACAAATTCCGCCACCAAAAGGTCTTGGAGATGTTGCGGAAGGTCTTGGTGACGCCCATATGTCCCGCTGAATCGGTGTCGTGAAAATAATAGAGTAGCATATTACGAACTCCCGACAGCACCACTATTTTCTTCTTTCTTCCCCACGGCTTTCATCAGAAGTCCCCGTTGAACCGTATAGTCCACAGCATTTTGACCTGCAGCTGGTCCAAAATGGAACTGGTCTCAGGGTGCTGTACAGAAAATTTGAATCGACTCAGTCGCAAAACCCATCGACCAATACGACCGAGTTGTTTCGGATGTTCCATCATCCACGAGAGTGCAGCGTTGTCCGTCTGAAGAGTGAAAGGACGGACCTCCAGGTATGGAGCGAAGCGCTCGACCGCCCACACGGCTGCTAGACACTCCCTCTCGTAGATGGGATAATTTTTCTCGGCTGGATTAAGCTTGCAGCTGGCGTACTGGATCGGTCTTAATGATCCATCGACCTCCTGAAGAAGGACGGCACCAATCGCGACGTCAGAAGCATCTGTTTGTAAAATAAAAGTTAAGTCAAAATTGGGATAAACTAATAAAGGAGGGGAACACAGTTTTTGTCGTAACTGGTGAAACGCATCTATCTCGGGTTGTCCCATCTGGAAGCGCACTACCTTCTTCCGGAGTTGATTGAGTGGTGCAGCTATCACGGCGAAGTCGGGGATAAAACGGCTGAAAAAGCCTACCATACCCAGAAAACTACGAAGCTGTTTAAGAGTTTTGGGCACTGGAAGACCCCCGATGGCCGCGACCTTCTCCGGGTTTGCACTAATGCCATCTGGAGTGAGGATGTGTCCCAGGAATTTCACCCGGCTCTTACACAAGGACATTTTTTCCGGATTTGCGGTAAAACCCGCACTTCGCAACCGCGAGAACACCTATCGAAGATGCTCCAAATGAAAGTCAAGAGACTCCGAGTAGATGAGCAAGTCATCCAGATATGGATATACAAATTTGTAAGTTAAGTCTGCGAACAGGTCAAAAATAATGCGATTTAATGCTTGTGGAGAGACACACAAGCCAAAAGGGGTATATTTAAATTGGTACGCCCCATGAAGTACCAAGAAAGTGGTGAGGCCTTTAGATTCTGGTGAGAGAGGGACTTGATAAAATGCAGAGTTTAAATCTATTGTAGAGAATACACGGGCGCCGTTTAGAACTTGAAAGGCGTGTTCCAGCGACGGGGATGGAAAAGAATCATACACGATCTTCTTATTGAGATGTCGATAGTCCACACATAGACGTTTTTCTCCGTTAGATTTGGAAATGAGAAAGGCTGGGGCGCCGTAAGGGCTTTTCGACGGTTCGATAATACCGGCCGCCAGCAACTTTTGGACATGGACTTGCATTTCCGCTGCCTTCGGAGGGGGAAGAGGGTATGGAGGTCTACGGACGGGAAGATTGTCCTTGACATTAATTCGATACGCGTATTTTGTCGCTCTACCAATCGTATCGTTCACGACGTCTCTAAACTCGCGTAATAAACAAGTCAGACGGTTTTCGTCCTTGGGGGACATAGAAAAGAACGGATCGTCACCAGACGCAACAATATTACAAGATTTCTCAGGACTACAAGTAAGTCGTTTTAATTTTTGAGTCAAGCATCCGAACCGATTCCAGTTATTAAATACATGGTGTTCGAGTTTGTAGTTTAAATAAAGATAGAATTTTTCCGTCGTCTCGAACACTCCAATTATGACGGGAGGTGCTGATTCATTTTGAAGAGTACATTCTGGTTTGGTCACAAAATAATATAAGGATCACAAATAATTAATGTCTTTTAATAAACTAATATTTACAAACTGATAATGATTGAATTAACAAATAGAGTTTAATGAATAAATGTAATAGTAAAGTAACCGTTTGAGTTTGACCGAATCTGTGGTGTTACATTGAGTCCGTTCCGTTTGACAGACTCAATGAGAGTGTCGATTTTTATGCGCATCATTGTGGACGCGCACCTGAGAGACTTAGTCCAGCTTAGAACCTTTTCTACAGGACAATCTCCAATTTAGATTTATTTATATTGAACAGCCATCTCCCGGTGAGAACCAGAATGGGTTGAAATTTAACAATTCCCAAACATTTCCGCCCGCCATCAGCAATTCTATTGCTGATCCAAAGTACTTGGTTGAGTTGTATCGTTGTGAGAAATAGGGAGAGGCGCCAGTTTCACGATTGGTCTGATGAGAGTTGTGGTGGCCGTCTTCAATTCTACCACCCGGGTGAGACCGTCCTTTCCTGGCATGATTGTGATAACGCGAGCTAATGGCCACTTGCATGGTGGGAGCCGTTCATCTGTAATCAAAACTAAAGAGCCAATTTTGATTAGATTAGAAGGGTGATGCCATTTTGAAATCGCTTGTTGTTGTTGTAAGTACTGAGCTGACCACCGTGTCCAGAAATATTGTAACCGTTGTTGAATGAATTGCCATCGTGAAAGCCGTGATACCGCTGTATCCATGAGCAATGGTTCCGGAGTTGCGTTGAGAGCAGTACCGATAAGAAAATGCCCAGGTGTTAGTGCCGTTAAATCGTCTGGGTCATCACTGAGTGGTTCCAATGGCCGAGAATTGAGTATTGCCTCGATTTGTGATAAGAGCGTTTGAATTTCTTCGTATGAAAGATGAGTTTCACCGATTGTCCGTTTAAGGTGAAATTTAAGTGATTTTACCACTGCCTTCCATTTACCGCCCATATGGGGTTAGGCAGGGGGGTTGAAAACCCATTTAGTCCGATCTGATGCGAGCATTACAGCAATTTCATGATTATTACGAGATCTTTGAGAAAAGAGGCGTTTGAGTTCAGCATTTGCTCCAGTGAAATTCGTTCCGCAATCCGAGTACAAAGTATTTGGGATGCCTCTTCGTGAAATAAACCGCCGATATGCTGCGATGAATGACTCCGTAGAGTACTCTGTGACTACTTCCAAATGTGATACCGAAGTGGTGAGACAAACAAAGACACAAATCCATTCCTTTTGAAACTTGGAACATCGCCCCTTCCACCTTTTTAGTGTGAAAGATCCAGCATAATCCAAGCCGGTGTGAGTAAATGGTCGTGCTGGTGTAACTCGGCTTCGAGGTAGTTGGCCCATCAATTGATGGGCACGGATCCCCCGTTGACGAGCACACAAAACGCAACGTAAAATGCAAGATTTAACCGGGGCTCTTCCACCAATATAATCCAACATGATTGTCTTATATGAGCCAGGGTTAATTGCGTACCGCCGTGCAATGTGGATTTGTGTGAGTAGTCAATGATGAGTTCTGATAGTTTTGAGTTTCGAGGAAGTATTGCCGGATGTTTTGTTTCGTAGTCAAGTTCCGCATTTGTGAGACGCCCGCCAACACGAATTACTCCGTCATGATCGATGAAAGCCGTGAGTTTAGTGAAAGGATGTGATGCAGGCAATTGTGATTCCGAGAGTAATATTTTGATTTCATGTTTGAAAAATACCGATTGAGTTGCTTTGATCCAAAATAATTTTGCATTTTCCATGTCAGTTGATGTGATAACCGCCATTCTAGAGGCTTTTGAGATTTTATGAGTTCCGACCTTTGAACCCTTTTTCCGTAAGTTCCGATAAAATCTAAAACAAAGAGCAGTAATTCTTAATAATTTTGTAAGTGATGAGTACTTCATAGTGAGATCCCAGTGATAAGTGGTTGGCGAACACGTCGCTAACAATGATACTCCTGGACGACATCCAAGTGCACTTTTTTCGTCCAGGTTGAGAAGTTCCGTTGATTCTGATAATTTACTTCTTGGCCAAGAGTTTTCCGACTCACTGAGCCATGATGGCCCCGTCCACCATAATTTGTGATTTTCTAATTGAGATGTAGCTAGTCCTCTAGAAGCACAATCCACTGGATTGATAGTGCCTGAGATATGCCGCCATTCCGCTTTTGTGAATTCCGCCGTAATCTCCTTTATTTGAGACACCCTATTCCATCACCGCCGAATCCGTCCACATGATCGTATTCCGAATGTCCATTTTGAGGGTTGCCTGGACATATTTCATGAGTTTAGCCAATAGCAGCGCTGCTGTGAGTTCCAATCGGGGGATAGTGAGCAACTTGATTGGTGCAACCTTAGTTTTTGAACATAACAATGAGACTTTGGCGCCAGTGGACGATGAGTGTGAGACAATGTAAATGACTGCAGCCATAGCCGACCGAGATGCATCAGAAAAACCGTAAAGTTTTACACACTCATTGGTGGTTGTTCCAAACCAACAAGGTATTGATAGTCTGGCCAGACCTATTAAATCCTTTCTAATGATGAGCCACCGCGTACCGATATGGGATGGCAATGGATCATCCCATTTGAGTTTTAAAAGCCAGAATTCTTGCAACAATATTTTAGCTTTTATTATTACCGGTGAGACCAAGCCGAGTGGATCAAATATCCGAGCCACTTCGGATAAAATGAGTCGTTTGGTGAGCTTCTGTGTTTTGTTCCAATTGAGATCTGACATGATTGAGAAAGTGAAAATGTCTGATTGAGGTAACCATCTTAATCCACGTATTTTAGTTTTACAGTCGTCAAGTGAAATGATGTCCGATGGGATTTCCGAATGTTCCGATGAAATTGATTTTAGCAGGTCCAAGTTATTTGAGCACCATTTTTCTAATGGAAATCCGCCCGCCGTACAGAGTTGTTTGAGATCATGAGCAATTTTGATAAGTTGATCTGGTGAATCCGCTCCGCCGAATATGTCATCGACATATCTTCCGTATTTAATTGAGGACACCGCCAAAGGAAAACGATGTCCTTCATCTTCAGCTAATTGTAATAGAGTTCTGATAGCCAAAAATGGCGCCGCTTTTGTACCGTATGTAACCGTGGTTAAATAATAGTGAGTTTCATTGAGATGATCATCCACCCACAAGATTCTTTGTAAATTCCAATCAGATGGGTGTATCTTAATTTGACGATACATTTTTGTAATATCCGTGGCGAAAATATATTTGTGAGAGCGTATCCAAATGAGAACATCAAAATTATTAAGTAGCAAATTTGCTCCGGTATGCATAATATCATTCACTGATTTTCCCGATGATGATGGACATGATCCATTGAAAACAACCCTTAACTTTGTTGGTCCTCACATTCCTGGTTTTCAGGAGTTAGTAAGGTTTCATGAAGTTCAGGACTTTCTTCCTGAGTCCAAAATTTTGTAATGAGTTCATCCAATTTGTAATCTGATTCAAGAGATTTTGCGTGATGAGCGATGACCGATGATGCTGTAGCCGTTTTCGCAACTGGACCGAGTATAAACCATCCAAAAATTGACAGCTGATCAATGGGCATGTTAGGCTGAAGTTTCCGAATATTTGATTTGATTACTTGTCCATAAACATCCGCACCGATGATTAAGTCAATTTTTCGTGGAATGAGAAAATCTTTATCGGCCAATTTGAGATTTTGAATATGAGGCCATGATTGTTGAGTAATTTCGAATGATGGTAGCGTAGTTGTAAAATTTTGGAGAATATGAGCTTGAACTGTTACTTTTTCGGCCGAGTGAATTGATTGTAGTGTCAATTTCACCATTCCTTTTGTTTGAGTTGATTTATTTCCGCCGATACCAAGTATTGAAATTGAGGAATGAGATCGTCCAATATTGAGCTGCTGTATGAGCGTTTCCGAAACAAATGATAATTCCGAACCTTGATCAATGAGTAGCCTAACCAAATGAGGAATGAGATGTGTGATGATATGAGCCATTGCAGTTCCGAGTAGAGTTGAATAAACCGTGTGATTCAGTTCCGAATTGACGGCTGTGAAACATCTTCACTTTTCTTTATTATCATGAGATGACCGTAATTGAGGGGCCTGAAGGTGAATCATCGTGTGGTGATTATACTGGCACGTTTTACATTTGATATTTGAGCGGCACAACCGAACACTGTGTCGCCCAAGACAGTTGTAACACCTTGGAACCTTGGACATGTTACGATGAAGTGAGCTTCTCCACACATGTCACATGAATGTGTGGGTGGTTTTGACATTTGAGATGTTTGATGAGCAACCGCAGTTTTTGAGTATGAGCGATTCAGTGATAATGAATTGTTTTCCGTATTGACCGCTTCGATTCGCTCCAAAGTTCGAGCTCTAGTAGTTAAAAATTCCCGAATTTGTTCATAAGTTGGAAATTTGCTTGAGACGCCCAGTGAGTTTTCTCATGCTTGACGTGTTTTGATGTCAATATTTCGTGTGATGTGGTGAACCAAAAAATGATCTTGAAAATCCGCTGCCCCTAGAGCAGTTGACGTGCTCATTACTTCAGAAACCGTTGATAAAAAGTTCATGAGCGAGGTTGAGCATTCGACCGTGTTTATGTTAAAGAGACGTTTCAAATGAGATGTGATAATGAATCTGGAATTTTCAAACCGTTCGACGAGGAGGTTCCATGATGGTTTCAACGATTGGCCAGTAAGGGGTAAACCTCCGATAATTTGAGCTGGCGTTTGTTTCACCGAGAGGCGTAAATAATGTAACTTTTCGATTTCAGCCAGTCCCTCATTGTTGAGCACAACCGATGTAAAAAGCTCTTTAAAATGTGGCCATGAACTATAATCTCCCCCAAATGTTGGGAGTGTGATTTCAGGAAGACGTGGGCCGCTTTTAGTATTTTTGATTTTTGTATCCACTACATTGGGTGCGTGATGATTAAATTCTGATTTGATTCGGGCCAACGCTAATCTTCCTTCCTTTTCCTTTTCCAATACTTCCAAAAAAATGTTGTCAGTAAAATATGAACTATTTAATATTTCACCTGGCCATGATGATTGCAAAACCGTGTGTTCGCGCTGAAATGCCTCCGTTAAATTGTTTAATTGCTCTTCTAGGGCTCCTAGAAATTCCGCTGAGATTTCTCCGGTGTGATTTCCGATGTCGTTAACCAAATTTTTTAATGACAATAACCGATTCATTTGATCACTGATTTTGAGTAAATATTCCGCTGGCAAATCGTTGCTGCCACTTTCCGACTGTGGTTCAAGTTCACCCTCCGCATTTAACTTTTCCGAAGACATGATTTCACTAAGAGTAATGTTCCGATTTTTGCACGTGGTTTTGAATATGAGAATGAACTTGTGAAATGTTTTTAAATGTTTTTCCAAACCGTAAAAATATAGTCTCAAAACTCCTTGAAATTGTGTATTTGATGCCGAGATGATGAGAAAACTTTGATAAAATGTTTGATTGATACACGAAAACTCGATAAGTTTTTTAAGAAACGTTTATTCACTGTTTTTACACAATATGATATCCATAGGTTGCCGCTGGTTTTTTAAAAAATGTTTTGCGCAAACGCACTACAAGATGTAATCAAAAAGGCCAGCGGCGTACGCTTCCCTGAGCTGCGTCTCCAACCGAGTTTAACATTGCAATTGCCACTTGCTACACACAACTCTGGCACACATCTATCTCAGTGGCGTACTGAATACTTACGCCGATTTTAAATAAATTCTTGAAACCGCCAATTTGATTTACATTAACCAATTCGGCTATAAATGACCAGAATATCCGGCTCGAAGGACCAGAAATGTACGAGTTTGTAGTTTAAATAAAGATAGAATTTTCCCGTCGTCTCGAACACTCTAATTTTGACGGGAGGTGCTGATTCATTTTGAAGAGTACATTCTGGTTTGGTCACAAAATAATATAAGGATCACAAATGATTAATGTCTTTTCATAAACTAATATTTACAAACTGATGATGATTGAATTAACAAATAGAGTTTAATGAATACATGTAATGGTAAAGTAACCGTTTGAGTTTGACCGAATCTGTGGTGTTACATTGAGTCCGTTCTGTTTGACAGACTCGATGAGAGTGTCGATTTTTATGCGCATCATTGTGGACGCGCACCTGAGAGACTTAGTCCAGCTTAGAACTTTTTCTACAGGACTCTCTCCAATTTAGATTTATTTATATTGAGCAGCCATCTCCCGGTGAGAACCAGAATGTGTTGAAATTTAACAATTCCCAAACACATGGACAACAATTTTTTTTCGAATTTTGTCAGACTTTAATACGTTACCGAATATTGATAGGGATATATTAGAAAATAAACACACTCTGTCATCTAAAATCTCGACAATTTGGAAAGGTTTACAATGCACGTCTATTAAACTATATTCTAAGTTCATTGTTAGGGTAAGGATGCCTATTATGAGATACCATTTCTATTTTTGACTATAAAAACAAAACTGTTACATTTGAAGCTTCCTGAGATAAAGTTTTAGATAAGAAATTTAATGTACTTGAAATGTGTAGTAGCTTTTTGGTGCTAAATACAATATTTTTCTGGCTGTGTTGAAAAAAGTGAAAAATGTCAGAAAAGAAGTCCAAGGCAAAGGGTCTCCTATTATGAGATATTAGGGGTTCTTAATATAAGATAGTATCTCATATTAAGGTTCTAAAAATGTTAGGGGTGAACAAACATAAAAAACAGTATTAATGTCAGTACAACCACATGTTTATTGTAACTTTTTAATTAAATATTATAAACAATCATCAGTTTTAATATTTTGGTACTTTAATTATTAAATTATAGACTAGCTTCAGTCTTCAAAATGGGTTCACAATAATTATTGTTTATACTTTAGTTACACTTAACAAAGATTTGAGCTACTTATGCTCACTTATCATAAACATATTTAGGATTTTTTATAAAAATATCAAAAACAAAGTTATAAACTCGTATATGGTAGTAACAAAAATAAAAATCTCTTCTAGAATATGGTCATCTTACTATGTACACATCTTACTATGTCTTACATATCTAAACATAAAGAACACAAAAAACGATTCGATGCTATATCTCCACAATCCTCATGAGCCCATTTAAAACAAACTTGACACTTTGCCCATTTTTCTCCTCTTGTATCTTGTGAGAAGGTTCCGCTGCAGTAGGGACATTCAGCATCATATTCATCTCCACTGCTATCTGCGAGCTCAGGCATGTCATCGTCTTCGGAACTGGAACTAACTTCTTCAACTTTCTTCTTTTTAAAAGCTTTTTTTTTCGTTGTCTGCTGTTTTGTATGTGTCCGTTTCTTCTGCTCTTTCTTATTTTCTTTTTCTCGCTTTTTATTTAGGGATTCTTCCAGTGAATTCTTATACGGAGAAGCCGTAATTATAGAAGCTGGTCCAGTTCGAGTTTTTTTAGAAGAAGAATTGTTCTTATGCATCCTGGGTACTGGGTTGAGCGCAAAAGGTGAGACACAAGACGATGTACTAGGTACTGGATTATCATAAACACTAGCAGCAGTTCTTGATGATCCGTTAGAAGATGCCAATCCTTGAGACTCATCAGGAGGAATTTCATTTACTAAATCGATTTCCTCTCTCTGATTTTCATTTGAATTTTCGCTGTTGGATATCACTTCAGTTGGCTCTAATTGGTTTTCAATCGAAGAAAGTGTATTCTCTAGATTTCCGTTTACTTCATTTCTCTGCTCTTGATCCTCTTCATCAAAGATTGAAAACTCTTCGTCTGTAAAAATATGTCGATTGCAGGGAAACAACCCAGTTTTGCGAAATCCATTTAAGGAGTTGGTCATAGTAGCAGCTTTTTCATAAGCCGTACCAAACAATCTTGCCACGTATTTATTTGTCAGTGTGCGTCCCGGATTATTACGCAGCCAAGTTTCAATTTCTTGGGAGTAATAAGCTTTTAGTGGCTTCATAAATGCTACATCCATAGGCTGCATTTTATGTGTGCAATGCGGCGGCAAGCAAAAGATTATCACGTTGTTGTCTCGAGCTAAATTGATCACATCGATGTTTCGTGTATGTGTGTAATGGCCATCTAAAACCAATACAATTGGGTCATCTTTACTTGGCTTTGTAAAGTTGATAAAATGCTGAAACCACTTTGTGAATAGGTGAGTCTGAATCCAACCTGAGGGATGACAATCGCCAATTGAACCTGCTGGTGCACCATCCATTAACTCTTGAGCCATGTTTTTCCTTGGAAAAATTATTAATGGAGGAACGTAGGTACCACAAGCGTTCATACAGGTCACTATAGTCATGAGTTTTCCTCTTTCCAGGGATGTCAACGCACCAACCTGTTTCTTACCTTTCACACTGACAACTTTGGAACGTTTATGTTGAACAACTGTGATTCCTGTCTCGTCGACGTTGTAGATTCTGTGTGGAGCGGATTTTATCTTACCAAGTTCAGGTTCATACAAATCAAAAAAATTAGCGACTGCAGCTGGATTAAATCCTTTTATTCTGGCGGCAGAAACTGCTTCAGGTGTCCTAATTGATAATGTAGGATGTCTCTTCAAAAATCCACGTAACCATTTTTTACCAGCAGAGGCTTTAGTCACACTGAAAGGATGCTTTAGATTGTTTTTAATAGCCAACTGAAACGCCATGTATTTGATATCCTTCAGACGTAAGCCATAAAATCGTCTATCCATTTCTTTGCAATAACTTTCCAGCTCGGCTTCTAAATCAATAGGTAAGGCTGGTTGTCTTCCCATACGAACCTGGACAAGATCTTTTGCATGGCCATCTTTTTTTACATAGCGCTCAAGGGTACCCTTAGGAACACCAAATCGTTTGGCAGCTCTTAAGTAGCCCATTTCGCTTTTTCGTACTGCATTCACAGCCTGTATCATTGCAGCGTGGTCCCAGGTCTTCCTTTTGATCGGAGGCATCTAAAATTAAAATATAGGGTTTAACCCATCACCTATAAAAACTGCTCATTTTGTGAACCACAATATGAGATATCCCATTTTAGGAACCCCAGCATATCTCATATTAGGGAAAGCGACAGTTTTACAAAATGCATGCCTTGTTTTTGTTTTAAAAAAGAAAACACAATAAAACTGCATTTACATCTTAGAATTGATCATATTAGTTACAAATTAAATATATATTAAAAGCTTTTAATTTAATAATAAAGATGTAACATACCTTGTAAAAATTTGTCGAAAAATATTTGATTTTACCACAAAGTAGTTATCTGCACGCACACGTCCTCAGATCGCTGGTGGCCGGCGCGCACTAGCAGACGTTTAGTACTGTCGCTATGTTGATTCGCGCGACACTAGCGCTAAATGGCTAACATGAATAGTTTGGCAAATACCTAGCTATCTCATATTTGGCGCCTATCTCATAATAGGCATCCTTACCCTAATATTTCTTAAGTATTACCTATATTTGAAAATATTACAGATAATGAATTATATAATTGATGAAAATCAAAAGTGTCAAAGCAAATTGTGAAATCAAATCAATTATCGAGTTAAATATTATAAGTAGGTACTAAGTACTATTATTTTCCAAGAAGTCACAATAAAATTTGTATTTACGTGTGGCGTATGTGTAACAATTTGTTAGGAACATAATAAAAGTGTCACGTTTAATAATCAATTATTAAAAAGAAAAGATTAATATTATCAGTGCAGGTTTGATCAGCTATTTACCTTCAATGACGTCTATGGAGTGGCAAGAGAAATGCTACCTTAGAGCCGTCAGTGTAAAATCGTTGAAGCAACCATGAATTTACAAATATCAAAATCCTGGCAGCACATTGTGATTTTCTAGTAAATGTTTTGATATTGTTACGATAATTTGAAATAAAGTTATATTTTGGCTTAGCGGATTTTTTAAAGTACGTATATATGTATCTACGAAATGGGCTTAAAATATTAAAAGCAGATCGAAGCGGACAGTTTTCTTTAATTTATATGTAGAATGAACTGCGAGGTTTACGGTGATATATGATAAATATCGGAACACTAAAGAAAACCTAAACAAAAATCATGTGTTTAGTTAAAAATGAAAAAAACATCTTGTTTTATTTGTAAAGCTGCAATATTTTGAATAATTATACTGTAATTCTAAGTAAATACGGGTTGTTTACAATATTTATATATGTATTTACCTGATTACTCCATGATTTTTATAATCTGTTAAGTTTCTAAACACAAAAAATCAGTTTAAAAATGGTTGGAATTGGCAATTTGCACGTGCAGTAGCTTCCATAGTTAAGTTTCAACTGAGTGGAGCGCATAACAAAAGGTCGGGATGGAGGTTTTCTCGTTAAAATAAGTGTCGGCTGTTAAGTAAGTTATAGAAGTAAAACATATTTTTTAAAATATTCGCAAATGCGACTTATGTCCGGTTTTTCGATCCCAATACTCCTATGTGCGGCGGTTTGATGTGGACGTTTCTTAACATACATGATACTATTATTAAATAAAACAATACAGTTTTTGTTTTATTTATTAATCCTCTATACATTTGTATAACAAAGGATAAACATTAACCTTCCAAAATTCAATTAAAGGTGTTAAAGTTTTTAAAATAATAAACATTATCATATAGTGCACAAAAAATGTCCACTTAATTATTAGTAATGTATTCTGGGTCCGCCACACAATAAAAACATTTCTTCTTACCTGTCAGATACATTTGCATCTGATAGAAAAACTTTTCTGTTGGCTCTCTATTTTTTTTTACAAAGCTTGCATACGTTTTTAAACTAGAGGGGCACTTTATTTCAATGATGTCATCTTGCCATATTATGCCATCAGGTGAACCAGGTAGCGTCGGGTAGGTTATTGATAATAATAACATCAAACCAAACTTATTAATTTTTTGATTCAATTTAATTTCTACCGTTTGTCGTACACTATCTTCTAACGTTCTCTCCCGTTTCATTGACAATGTATCTGGGATTTTGTCACCCATTATTAATTAAACCAGCGTTCCATCATTGGTAGTAAACCTGCTTACTTCGTAAGCTTTGGAGGCAGTTATTGTCCCATATCTCAGCTCATATCAGAAACTACTTTTATGTTGGTCTCTAGTTGTATCAATAATTTTATTTTTTATAGTATCAGTTCTATTATCTATCTACAAAAATTTATTTGGGCATTTTTTGCTATATTTTGCCACAAGATGGTGCATAGAAAGACTAAGCATTTCATCTGGAATGTAGTTCTGTCGATATTTTAGTATTTCGCAATTTGTAATAACTCTGTTACGCCCTTCTTCCAAAAAAATTTTGTATTCCTCTGATTATGACGGTAATCTAGGACAACCTTTAGATAAATCTTTCGTTGTTATGTACTTTAAACTTGTACCAATATTGGCTAGCTTAGATTTCTTCCAGTAGCATTCCACGGAAGTGCATGATGGCTCCCCACTTCTTCAATGTAGCCACAGCATGTTTGCAACCACCTTGTGAGGCAATGCAATCATGGCATTGGGCCGATATGATTTTTTCGTCTTCTTCATCATCCACAATTAATGTAATCGCATATAACTTTGCGTGAACTTTATGCTCAGGGCAAATTTTATTATTATAATTATTATATTTATATTATTTTTTATTATAACAATTTATAATACACTGTACCGTGAAAATTTTACCTTCACGCTTCAGTTGTACGTAAGTAATCGCATCATCACCATATTATGACGGTCTTGAGGATCTAAAACTAGAATAATAGAATTTATAAACACAAAGTTTCAACAATTTCCAAGCTATTCAATATTTAGAGGTTAAATTTCAGTATGTTTGTAATTTTAAAAACTTTTTCTAAAATGTTAATCTTCTTTTTTACAAAGCAAAACTTTTAAATAAAATAACAAACGAGTGCACCCCGAATGCCATTTTGGAGTAAAAAATGCTATGTACTTACTTGGAAGTTTTAACATTCCGAAATTCTGCCGAGCATAAATCGCTGTTGGATCCGAGAAACATTCACAGCATCAAAACATCAATTTTGGGAATGTTTGAACTGCTTGCTTTTATAAAACCAGACTTCATTTTTTTTTTTTTGGTAATAATGTGTAATAATATTAATAATAATGTAATGTCCGGGTTTTTGAGGTGCATCGATTTAATTCCATGATGGTTTTTATAGGTCTACACTAAGACTTACAATTAGATTCTCCCATATTTTGGTTTTGGAAATAAGATCAGATAACATTTTTAACATTGACTGTATTTATTAAATTTAAAGGAAACAAATGAAAATACAAGTATACATGCGTGAAATGATGAAAAGAAAAATGATATTCGATAATGATATGAGAATAAAAAGATATAGAACAAAGAAATGATATAAAAACTTACATGATATAATGTTGGCGACAAACCCTTTAAGTTTCACTCTCGGCTTGAGCCGGTGTAGATTTTTTTTACTACTACACATTTAGTGTAGAAGTCTAATTATACTTCTATAAAACTACACGCTACAGCCTCCCGTCACCCAGTACGTTCGGTGAAACTCCAGGGAGGTTGGCCACGTTGGTAGAGAGCTAAAAAAATTAATCACAGAAACTCTGGCACTAGATTGCTCTGCTACCACTGGGGTATTTCACATCAGTCAATTGTTGGCCAATGTTGGAGCCCGCAGTCACCAATTTAATTTTAATAATGAATAAAATAAATAACTTTGTCACGAGGACATAAATGATAGTTCAACTATCAAAAGAATTAAGCCAGAAATAAATTGCATAGACCTCCACACGCAGCTTTCGACATACGGCCGCCTTGCATAACCTACCTCAGCACTCACCAAATAAAATTAAGGGTTAAAAATAAAATTCACCATAAGTTCGAATCAACTTTATTCGAATGTGACTAATAAACCCTTATAAGTAAGAATACATTGTCTTTAACGTAAATTAACATTTACAATAGTAAATGACTGAAGGTCAGAAATGTGCCCGAGAGGGCCTGGGCTTTTAACGCCGAACAGTTTTTAAAAGAGAAAAATGACTCTATACAAATTTAATACTTAAATTTTGCCATAGGTAAATATAAAATAAATGATTGGAAAGGCCTCGAACAATACGATTTCAAAATTGGGGCGACATGAAAATCGCCAATTAAAATTGGATATACGACAAATATAACGTGTCGGACAAATATCAAATATGTGGCGACATTAAAACGTTATTCAGAGGATTGGGGCAGCAAAGAACATGGAAACTAATACAGACGGGGTTGAATGGCTATTCAACACCCAAAGAGGATTTTTCAACAAACATTAGACGTATTGGAAGGAACAATAAACATAGGATTATTAGAGGACGGGATTGAAAATCAATTCAATCCCAAAGTGGATTTTTCAACCACTTTAAAAGACAGGACATTTAGGTTAGGCACGGATTTTATCAGATGTATATAAAAACCAAGGTTATTTATAAAAACCAGGTGTGTAAATTGGGAATAGAATCAATCAAAAAAATGCAACAAAAATCGTTTATTACAAGGAAAAAATTGAACATTACAATAAATGGTCCTTAATTGAGACCATCAAGAATGAAGACATCTTCTTTAAGAAATCAAAAAATAATCTTATGGACCACCAAGTTTAGCTACCAAACATTTAAGTCTGGTTTTATGAAGATCATTTCTCATTTGTCGCGAGGTAAGAACCCATAAACGATGTGCAAAGAAGATTTATATGCATTTAAATTATTTTTGTTATTTAAAAATTTAACTTCTTTCCAAGAACCAGAAGACTAATCTTTATGTACGACTATCGAAGAGTCGCCATACAAATTAAATTGCAAACACATGGGAAATTATAACCACGTTGCAAACTCAAACAAAGGATAAGTAAAATTCATCCCTGAATTCTTCGGAGAGAAATACACACCGATTTGTTCCGTATATTCAACGCCCGAAGGCAAATTAAAAGTAAAATTAATTTAAATTATGCCAGCACATGGCGAAAACATAACCAAAAAAACTAATACAATAACGAACACGTGAGGCACATGTTGACTCTAAAACAGTTTTCAGAGGCAGTGTTGGCAGATTCGTAAAAAATTATTATTGTGTCAGGGCCGTGAAATTATTGTACATTTAATAGAATTATTGTACATTTTTAAATTGTTCTGTTTTTATCTAATAACTTTAGTTTTAAAAATAAAACATAAATAGTAGCATATTAATAATATTGCTGAAATTATTCAACGAAATTTTTTAGAAAAGTAATCTTTTAGTAAAGTATCTTGAGAACTCGGTTAATTATTGAAATGGCGGCAAATTTAACTGAATCATTAAAATCAGATCGTGCTAAAGGAAGTAATATCAGATTGAAGAAAATCAACATATACGTGTTTCTTTTTAAACATTCTTTTAAACATTTAATAATTTTTATTATACCTTTTAAAAATTCAATAACATTTATTTTATAATCTTTAACATTTTATTATATTCTTTTCGATTTAAAATAATTTATTATATATATATTAATAATTAAAACATTAAATATCTTAATTTTTTCTTAATCTGCTATATTGCTTATAAATGAAAATAATCATAAAATATTTCACTTTTTATAATCTGGCAGTCTAATATTATCAATATTTTCAGAGTCTGAATTGTCAGATTCTGATTCATCAATCAGAGACAGAAGCATTCTTTCAAAATTTGAAGATGAAGAAGCAGTAGGTACATTTTTACTTTCTTTATTCTTGGTTTTACTACTTTTTGGATAAAGTACATTACTCGTCATTCTATTATATTCCTCACGAGACGGCTCAAAAGATACACAATCTTTATTAACTCGTTGTCTAGCTAGAAGTAAGCTGTTCACAGTTGATGCGACTAATTTATTCCTTGTCTTAGTTTTAATTAAATTTATCGCACTAAATACTCTTTCACATTCTGCATTAGAATGAGGTAATGAAAGTACATTTAAAGCAAATTTTGATAAATTTTTGAAACGATGAAATACTTGGTCATCTCCATCGCAGTCGTATAAATTGTGCCAAAAGACATCAATATCATCTGATGAACTCATATGGGAAGGTAATTCATAACCAGGTAACTTTCTCCATTCGTCATCAATTATTTGATAATTATTTTCATCGACTAGACGTGGTAATGATTGCATTAAAGGAAGTAAGCTTGGTACAACATCTCTGTAATTTTCACTCATTGCATTTACTGGTTTCAGTACAGACATTCTTTGTAATGTAACATCGTCAAAATCAAATCTTTTTTTTATTTCGAGACATCCAGTTACAATGAAACTTTTAGAACCTGTGAAGAAATCATTTTGTAATTGAGCGTTGTTTCTAATTTCTGGTAGTTGCAAGTATATTGCGACATTTGATCCTCGATACATGTTTTCAGGACGTAAAAACTGTTCTTGATTCGATGGATCTATCTTATGTATTGAAGTTTTATTAATGTAATCTCGTGCCATATAAGTTTTCAATAAATCCAGGTAGATATGTTTGACTTCATCATACATATTAGCAATTATTGGTTTGTCGGATTGAAAAAGTTTATTTAAATTAGTAAATTTGGGTAGAATACAATCTAAGAATAATAAATATAATTTTACTAAAGGATCCGAGAGAGCATATACAGGGTTTTTCATCTCATTTTGACAGCATATTTTGACAACGTGCCAACCTATTTTGACAACGTGTCAGCACATTTTGACAACAAAAATTTTAAATTTTTAAATAAATAATTTTATATTCTAACTAAAATTATAAAAAAAATTAATCAAATAGGATATTAGTTTTTTATTCATCAATTATAGCTTCATTTCTTAAACATCTTGGCAAAAACCCAAGCATATGCCTATAGAAGTTAGCACAATCAATATCAGTTATCAAATTAGAACCATTGTCAATTTTAATTAATAATTGTTCTTCACTTACAGGTCTTTCTGTCCTTACATATTGCTTCCACTTCGAAAAAAGGTTTTCAATAGGATTTAGGAAAGGTGAATATGGAGGCAAAAACATAATTGTATGACCAGAACTTCTTATTTCTTGTTGTATTGCTGCAGATTTATGGAAAGGGACGTTATCCATAATCAACACTGCATTAGATATTTCATCTGCAGACAACTTAGCTATTACAGATTTTATAAAATCGAGATAGGTTATGGTATTATAAGCTCTAGTTTGTGCTTTATACTTAAATATTCCGTTCTTATTCATAGCGCAGCATACAGATATATTTCTCGATCTGATATTAGTAACATTATGCACTGCTCTTGTGCCTCTTAGTGATCTTCCTCTTCTAGTTCTCATTGAAACATTAAATCCTACTTCATCCAAAAAATATATTTTGGAATCATCTGTTCTAGAAATCAGATCCATGTAAGTTTCAGCATAAGTAGTTCGCGTTTCAATGATAGCAGGTTCGTTTCTTCTTACAGGTAATAAATGCACTCTTTTTAAACTGTAATTAAAATTATTGATGCATCTTTTCACTGTTGATTTACTGACTACAATTCCTTTTTCTTCAAAAACCTTATCAACAAGTTTGGATAGACTGATACCACAATCCTGTTCTATCCATTCTTTAATATTTTCTTTTTCTTCGTCTCCAAGACTTTTACGCCTTATCCCTCCTTTCAATTGCCTTTCTACCGGGAGACCATTAATATGTTTCTTAATTATAGCAAGTATACTCGTTCTTTTCAATCCCATAATATTTGCGATTTCTGCAGCAGTATTTCCGGCTTCATATGCATCTGCGATCATTCTTCGTTGATCATTGGTTATAAATTGATTCACCATAAGGCCTTTAAAAAATATTAATTTTGTTGTCAAAATGTGCTGACACGTTGTCAAAATAGGTTGGCACGTTGTCAAAATGTGCTGACACAATGTCAAAATAGATTGGCACGTTGTCAAAATGAGATAAAAAACCCTGTATATGAAAATCAACTTTTTTTAATATTATTTTAAACAAACAAAATTGCACACAAAATCGAAAGTAACAAAAACTTAAATATTTTAATCATAATTTTTATACATAAACTCAGTATTTCTCACCTAACACATTTCTCACATTTATAGAACTAATTATTAATCGTCATTATCGCTATTACAATTAATACAAATAAAAGTTAACCCAGCATCTGGTACACATTTTATATGTGCCCACTTTTTACAAACTTGGCACTGGATCCATTTTTCCCCTGCCAAACTTTCAGAAAAATCTTCCCAACAAACTAGGCAGGGATAGTCTTCTTCGCTGCTTTCCTCGCTTGATTGATTTTTTTTTTTTTTTGAAACACGTTTCTTCCTTTTATCACCAATCTTATTTTTTGGCTTCTTACTCTTTTTGTTGGTTTTTGTCTGTTCCGCTGCCAATGCGTTTTTTTCAGGAGAATCCGTTAAAATTGCAGCTTTCCTCTTTCTTCGGGTAGTTTTGGTTATTTGTCTTGGCCCTGCCTTTGGATATGGTCGAACAATTTCGTGGTTGATCTAATTGTTCATTTTCTTTATCACTTGTAGCGGGTTCGGATTCATGATGGCTGCTGGAGGTAGATGGAACAGGATCAGTGGTCTGCGTTGTAGTGTTTGCGTCTTTTTCCAGCTCGACAGATTCTGGATCTGGTCGGTCGGTTACAAACGATGGTGAGAACTCGAACGATGGTTGTCAAAATGTGCTGACACAATGTCAAAATAGATTGGCACGTTGTCAAAATGAGATGAAAAACCCTGTAATATATTATCTATAGACCGTAACTTTGCTTGCGATTTCACTTGTTTAAAATATGTTTGTAATGCAGTCCACTGCTCTAATAACCGAGATACTACAGCAGTCAATGACAACCATCGAGTTTGTGATGGGTGTAATATCTTATGGATATCAAGATCCAAAAATACTTGAAATTTTTGAAAGTGAGCTTGTCTTTTTGAACTGGATTTAAAGTAATTATAAATGTCACGTGCTAAATCTTCACATGTACGAGGAAGCTCTTTGCAAGCTTCACTTGCACACAAATACATTGAGTGGCAAATACATTTCATAATTGATATACCAGGACACTTTTCCCGAAATCTACTGGCTACTGAATTTTTATTTCCCATCATTGTATTACAGCCATCAGAAGCAAAACCTATTACATTTTTAAAACTTATATTATATTTATTAAGTGAACTTTCAACACATTTAAATAGGTGTTCAGCTGTAGCTGTTTGGGCAACGATTTCCTGAGATGGAGTTGAAGAATTAATTCCAGATTCGTTCGGTTCTCTTTCAAAAATCTGATGTAGTTTCCAAAATCTGCTGACTATTTTTCCTTCATCAGAATCGTAAAATCTGTATGAATAAAATACATAGTTTAATTAATAAGAAAATTACATTATAAAGAAAGAAAAATAAAAATACCCACCTGACTACGATACACAAAGTTTGGACCGCAGATACATCAGTTGATTCGTCGATTAATATGCTAAACAACGTATTTTTTAATTTTTCACATAAAATCATAGTTTGTGATTCTGCAATAACGTTTTTAACAACTGTCTTAGCTTTAGTCGGCTTTAACTGAACTTCTTGGAGTATTTTCGAGTCTGGATAACAATCTTTTAGTAAATCAATTAAATGGTCCATAACGCTGAATGATAAATTATGCTCAACCATAAAAGCACAAGTTTTTATTTCAGCTCTTTTAACCGACGAGCTTATTAAAGTTTGTTCTTTACCTTTATCGATAAATTGTTTTATTGATTTTTGACTTTCTGATGATACTGATTTCATTTTTTTCGTGTGACTAAGTGACTCTGCATGTTTGTCAATTACTCCAATGTCAGCTTTCATAAATTTCTTGTCACAAATGGTACAAATAGCTTTAGTATGATCATCAGGAAGCGGCATCAGCCATTTGCCATAATCTTTTTTATTTTGCCAAGCATTTTTTATAATTTAATATCATCCACGCGCGGGTAGAGCTTTAAAACGGTGGCAATCGGTTATGACGTGTTCTGCCTTACAGTGCAGACACGAGGTAAGTTGAACGGCGGCTGAATAGCTTTGCTGAGTTTTAGAATTAAATTTATGACGATCGTGACTCCGTTGATCTATTGAATTATTGGATTTTGCGGAGTTTTCAGAGAAGTTATAATCATCTGTATCAACGCAATCTTCTAAAAAGTAACCATGTCTTTCCATTTGGGTCAGATATTTTAGAAGTAAATTTAGACCATTCCCACGAAGGGAAGAAGTCAATATTTTACTAATAATTTCAGTGAAAATGGTGTCCCAGGAGTCAACCGGTTGACCAAGAGCTTGAAGAGCTCGAGTGTGACTTTGAATACGATCAAATAAAGCCCGAATAGACATGTCCCTGGATATACTGGGCAAGTCTAGAATAGCCCGAACATGCCTTCGTTTTTTTTATCTTTATATTTTTTTACCATTTTCTTTTTTAATTAAAACCAAAAAATTTAATAATTTTCTACGGATAACTCGATTGTAGATATAAGCGCGGTGGCTTCCTTTGTCGACGTTCCCCTTAAGTAATATAATTTCTGTACTGGAGATTAACTATCGTTTTCGTAAACGAGTGACGAAAACATGTCTTGAAAACCCTGCCATTCATAAGTATCGTCAAATTTAGGTATGGAGAGTAGCCATAATGAACATATAAACCCGTGTCGTTCGTAAACATCACGCCGGTGGATGCTACTGATTTAGCGGCGTTAGGTTTTGCGCTGTAACGAGAACGCAATTCTGATGCTATGGCATATGTCTCATAATATTTTGCATCGAAATCAGACCGTTGGTTTTCTGAGTCGGAAGCTTCTTCATTATGAGCTTCTAATTCTATTTGAGCTCATTCAAAGGCAGAACGAATTTTTTCAGCATCTTGAAAATGCTTCTCTAAGAGAGCAAGATTCTTTTCAGTATTAAATTTTTTAAGAAAGTTCTCGTTAGTGGTTAGTGAAACTGGTTAGCGCGAAACTTCCACATCAACCGTGGAAGGCGACATTTCAACAATGAGATCGCTACAAACCAGCGTTCCGGAAAACCTACCTAATCATGGTCTTCATTTACTGCATCCCTCTTCCGCTTATATCTCAAAAGAGAGACACAGTTAACGCTATCCTTTTTTGCAGCTCGTCTAAAAGAAGCTCCTGACTTGACCTCCTCGTAGGCGTTCAGTAGTTCTGCAATTTCAGCAGCTATCGTTTGGGCATCTATTTTTTCCAATTCCACAAAACCCATAAATTCTACCTTAACATTTTTTCCCTTTTGATTGTAACATCGAAGACCTACTGCTAGTTGTTTCTAACCAGATTGATAAAATCGATGTTTTCATATTGAAAGACAAATAACGACTCTCATTTATTTCATAATAATTTAACAAAACAATAACAATATTAAGTAACTAAATAATACTATAGATGGCAATATTTGATGTTAGATTACATTTTAACACAGATATATCAACAGATTCATCAGCCAAAATGCTAAAGCACTTGCGACTCTAACGTTAACGACTATTTTTCTCTTACGACACTACATATGTATAAAACCTCTTTTTGTATTTTCGGGGACGTATCGAGCATTCTTTTGCTCTTTTTCTAAGTGTTGTCGCAAAATCTCATCGCCAGTTTTAATTTTGAGTCTAAGCAAATCTTGAAAAACGCCGTCATCTTTTTTTTTCCATTCAATGGCAAATCATGTGTTCCGCAAAAAATTATTGTGTAATGCATTTCTATTATCTTCAATAATTTTTTCGTGGCCTGTTTGCATAGCGACTTGTACATTATTTTTACGTTGCTAAAATAATTGGCAGATGCACACGACTCTCTGTGGCATTGACTATCTTCATAACATGCTTTACAATAAAAATGTATATTTTTATACTTAATAAATGGTTGAAAAATTAGAGATCCCTGTACACCACGTACAACTTTCGGTGGAAATAAAACACAAAATAAACAAAACTGTTTAAAATCATGGTCGAAGTTAACCGAAAATGTTGCGTATCGCGCTTGGATATACCACAGGATACGTTGGAAGTCGCGATCTTCTGGACGCACGGAAATTTGTCGAAACATTTTTTCTCTATTAGCCGACATTACATATCGAAAACTACGGAACCATTGTAATACATCGGCGAGGTCACGTTGTAGTTTTTCACGTTTTTCGCCGACGTTAAGCAGATCGTTGAGAGAAACGCCTGAAGAAGTTTTTGCCTTGCGTTGCAAACGACTCTAAGTTTTATTGTCGAGCTAGTTTCTCGTAAAACTCCGTGATGCGGAATATATTAAGAAGGGGAGCGAGTAACCTCGTCACGAGGGATTAGCTTCATGTGACCGAGGCGCTCATGTTCATTTAAAAATGCAAAATATTGAGTTGACAGACGGTCATTACGACGTAAACGATTGAAGAGAGAAGTTAAACATTTAAAAGCTCGGAATTTAGAATTTCCGAGCTGAGAGCAATCAGATTTAAATGGAAGACTAACGACATATCGTCCAGTAGAATCACGACGGTGAGTTGATACAAATTGTGTTTCACATACCCGTTCGTCCTGTGTAAGTGGTGCTGACGTGGGCTCGTGTATTTCCTCCTGGTGCCAAAATTGTTGCAAAGTGTCGTTCAAAGATCCAATCGCACAACAGTGATGCACTTCCAACCGGGCCCGAAAGCAACCAGCCAAAGATTGAGTTCTGAGCTGTAGGCGTTTTCCCGGGGCTCAGTTTTAGCCCGCTGCGAATAATCTGACCGTAGACGTCAGCGCCCAGTATTACATCGATGCGTCCCGGTTGGGTGTGCGTAGGAATGCAAACGATACATCGATTTTTGCAAACATCGATATATCGTTCTTCATGAGCGATGTTTTATCGTAGCGCCAGCTTCCAAAAATAATATAAATATATTCATGTTTAATTATTTTACTAATTTGTTTCATTTCTGTTAATAATTACTCCTAATATTTTTCGATGTATATATTTTATATATAACCGTAAAGTTCTGAACTTCGTCACTGAGATTACGCATGAGATTATAAACTAACAGTAGGCTAGGTACGGTAGATTGTAATATAAATACATTAAAGGATGTGGCTATTTATACATACAGTATGTATACGCAATTGGCTATTTATACATACAGTATGTATACGCAATTGGCTATTTATACATACAGTATGTATTTTTTTTTTTTTTTTTTTATTCTTTATATGTAATTTTTACAATCTGCTCCTTGAGCAATAAGTAAATGTGCTGACATTAGCGAGGAAGGGGAGGGGGGTATTACAAAATTGGATTAATAATAACAAAAGTAACTAATAAAGAAAACAACAATTGATAACAAGTGATAAAAATAAAAGTAAACATAGTAACAAAAAGAAAGAAAGAAAAAAGAAAAAGTTAAAAGCAAGTTCGGGTAGAGGTAGTTTGTTTAGCTACCACCAGTCAGCTACTGGTGGTTGCTATTGCTGTCTCGTTTCTCCTTTGATTTTGTTTGGTGTAAGTTTTTTTTTTTTTTTTTTTTTTTTTTATAAATATTTATTTTTCTTTAATCGCTTTTGAGTTACCTACGTCAGGTCTTCTGGCCAGATTCTTTTTAATCTTCTGTGGGAAGGTGGTGAGCTCAGAAGTGCGCTTACTAAAGAGTTCTGGTGGTCACTACATCGCTCTCTATACCGTCCCGCGTTCTTTCCTATGGCTTCGCGCACGAACGGGATCTGAAGGTCTTGGTGCAGAGTTTCATTTGTAACGTACCAGGGAGCCTCTGCTAGCATTCTCAAAATCTTGGACTGTCCTCTTTGAATTATCATGATGTTCGATAATTTGGCACATCCCCATAACTCGATGCCGTAGAGCCATATTGGTTTAATGATGAGATTATAGATTTTCATCTTACACTCGAGTGACAGTCCTGAACCTTTTCTCAGAAGCCACCACATTTTTTTAGTTTTCTGGTCCATCTGTTTTCTTTTGACCTTAATATGCGATTTCCAGGTGAGTCTTTTATCTAGCGTCATACCTAAGTATTTCACCTCGTCTTTCACTGGGATGGGTTTGTCGTTCATCGTGAGTTGTGGGCAAGTTTTTTTGGTTGTTGTAAAGGTTGTTTGTACACATTTGTCGGTATTAATTTCCATTTTCCAAGTCTTCAGCCATTCTTCTAAGAGGTGGATGTGATTTTGCAGATTAGTGGCGGTTCTGCAAGGGTCCTCATCAGTTGCAAATATTGCCGTATCGTCTGCAAAAGTGGCTATTACTGTGTCGACAGTTTCTGGAACATCTTTTGTGTAAATAAGGTATAAGTACGGTCCAAGTACACTTCCTTGCGGTACTCCAGATTGGATTGGTATTAAGTTTGAATAAGTGCCCTCAACCACAACTTGTGAATATCTTTCGTGCAAGTACGATCTTAGGATTGAGAAGGTTTGATCGGGGAATGATTTTTTAATTTTGTAGAGCAGTCCCTCGTGCCATACTTTATCGAACGCCTGTTTCAGGTCAAGAAACACTCCGGTGCATATTTTTTTGGATTCGAGACCCGTTCGTATTATGTTGACAATTCTATGGCATTGCTGTATAGTCGAATGTTGTTCTCTGAATCCAAATTGGTGTTTCGGTAATAATTGGTCAGGGGGCACGATCTCTTTTAATCTTTTAAGGAGTAATCTTTCGAATATTTTGGATGCTGTTGGTAGGAGGTTTATTGGTCTGTATGATGCAGGGTCAGATACATTTTTACCCGGTTTGGGTATCATAATTATATTTGCATATTTCCACTGGATGGGGTAATAGCAGAGACGTAAGATACTGTTATAGATATTTGTGAGTAGGATAACGCCTCTTCTTGGAAGATGTTTAAGTATTTCGGGGGTTATTAAGTCGTATCCGGGTGCCTTATGTTTTTTAGCAAATGATAGTTCTGTTATTACTTCAAGGGGTGTAATAAATTTCATTGGTTTTGAGGTTTGTCCTGGTTCTGCTAGATACTGGATAACGCTGGCGTCGTTTACATCGCCAGGTGTTTGTGCGTAGGTTTGTGAAAGAAGTTTTCCAAATGTATCTGCTTTGTCTTCATCTGATCTAGTCCAATTGCCGTTTGTTTTTTTAATGGGAGGGATAAAGGAAGTTGGTGCTTTGAAGATTTTTTTTAGTTGCATTCCAAATAGAATGATCTACGGTTGAAAGATTGTTTATATATTCTTGGAACGTTTTGTGTCGTAGATCTTCTAAAGCTTGTCTTAATTGATGCGTGGCTCGATTAAACAATGTTTTGTGTATTGGATTCCTTGTTCTTTGCCATAACCCCCTTGCTTTTCTTTTATTTTGCAGTAGTTCTTTTATATACATTGGCATGTTTATTCCTTGGTTTCCAGGCTTGTTTCGTGGCGTTGCTTTCCAGGCTGCATCTCGTAGAAGAGCCGAGAAGTTTTCGATCGTATTTTCTAAATCAGTGCTTGTCTTTAGGGACACGTTTAGGTTAATATTACTGTCGACGTGGTTTTCAAAGATTTTCCAGTTTGTTGTTTTGGTGGTAAGATGTGGTCGAATTTCTTTAAAAATAACAGTTGTACTGATTGTTATTATGATGGCGGAGTGATCGGAACTTAGTATGTCGGTATTATTGTCTGGCTCTATTGCAAAGTTCAGCCCAGAAAGTCCCCGTATCACACCGAAGTCCAAAAGGTCAGGAATTTTATCTAAATCTGTGGGCCAATAGGTTGGTGTTCCAGTTGACAGGTGAGTTGAATTATTCTGTTGGATGGCTTTGAGTAGATTTTTACCTTTTGTTGTTGTAAGTCTTGAGCCCCAGAAGGTGTGTTTAGCGTTCCAGTCCCCTGCAATTAAAAATCTTGTTCCCAAATGTGAAATAAGTTCTTGATATTCATCCGTGGAAATACTGTGCCGTGGGGGGCTATAAATAGCGGCTATTTTAATTGGCCAGGGGAACGCTTGTACTAGGATACAGGCGCTTTGAATTTTTTCTGAGATAAATGGTTGCTCCACTTGGTGTTTGATGTTATTTTTTATGATAATTGCCGAACCACCTCGAGATGTACCATCAGGATGATTTGCATGGTATATTTGGTAATTTGGAATTTTTATTTTAGATCTTTCAGTGCAGTGAGATTCTGAAATGAGCATTACATCAATTTGATTTATTTTTAAGTGATGGATGATCTCTTGTGTGTGCTTCGCTAAGCCATTAGAATTCCATACTGCTACTCTCAGTGACCTAGCCATTTTATCCTAGTTTTTTTATGAGTGTTGTTAAAATTGACAGTATCATGGTGTTTTGATTGGTAAGTTGTTGAAACATTTTTTTGAATTCTTCGAGAAAGTTTGATAAAAAGTGGTTTTCGTCTGGTCGATTATGTGCCTCATCTCGCGTTTCATTAGAGTTTCCTCCCGCCACTGCCTGGGCGTATGACATTGTTTGATTATGTAGAAGATCAGTCGCAATTCTATGTTGTGCTTGGGACTTTGTTTGTGGCAGTCGACAACTCTTGGATCCGCCATGGTCTCTAGCTGCAATGAGATTCCGATAGATGGTGCATCCCTTGTAGCTTGCTGGGTGATCCCCTTTGCAGTGGAAGCAGGTCGCCGGGATGTTCCTATTTTTTGTACAGGTTTTGGTATCGTGCGGTTCTCCGCATTTAACGCAATTGTATGGTTTCCTACAATAAGTTTTCGAGTGCCCATAACTTTGACAGCGAGTACATTGTATAATTACATTTTTTATATGTGGTGGCTCAATATCTATTTTTGTGTTGAATAGGTATTGAAGATCATATATACTTTTATTATTAATATTTGGCTCTAGGTCAATGAAAAATATTGGGAGAGGTTCTTTTGAGGTTCTGTGTTTGATATTTGTTATGTTTCTTACTGTATGCCCATGTTGTTTTAGTTCTTCTTTTATTTCTTCGAGTGGGACTGTGGGGTGTATATGTCTCAGGACTACTCTATAGGCCCTTTCTTGCTTTAGTTGGTACGTGTGATGGACGATGTTTTCTTCGCGTAAGTGTCGTACGAGTCTTCGGTAAGTATCCTCAGTGGTTGGTGTTATTTTAACCGTACCGTTATTTAACGTTCTTGTTATATACTTTTCGTCTTCGACGACTTTCGCAAAATTTTCAATCATTTCTTTGAAGTTCACCACTCCATATATAAATATTGGTGGTGGTTTTGGCATCTTATTGGTTGAATTTGTAATAGGATTGTCTTCTGGTGGCAGGTTACTTGTGTTATTTAGTATCGCATATTTATTTTGGAGTGCTATGGGTGGGTTTCGTAGATCGTCCGTTGAAGTTGTGTTTGATAATTTTCTTTTTTTTTGTGTTGGCACTTTTTGCCATGCATGTGTTTGATTATTATTATTAAATGTTTGTGTATAATCCATTTCCATTTCTTATAAAATAATACAATAATATATTTAATCTTACTAATTAATTAATCTTAATACTACTTAACTACTTTATGAAATATTTTTTATTAATTCTAGGAATAATTGTTCAGTTAATTTTAAAACTAATAATATTGGTTGTAATTGAAATACACCGGACCAGTTAGATAATTGAATTAAGGTAAGTATTATCATATTGTTTGTAAGTACAGCTGACAATAGACAGTTTGTAACTACACAATTTGCTTACGATTTGGTGAGAACATGCTCGGTTGTTTTTATTAATTTGTTCGATCGACTTGTCTTCACTCACACACACGCATTGCCCGTGGAAAGCACACACACAGTTTTAACTTACAAAAATTTATAACCTAATTATTTTTAATATTTGCTAATTCATACTTTTTACGCTGATGCCTTAGCTATTGTCCACAATTCATATATGACAACAATCGCGATGCCATCAGCTGTCATCCCGTTCACAATTTAACAATTGTATCACTGGTTTACCATTACTAAACGCTTACGTCTTGCAACGGTCATTTAATCACGGCTGTACGATCGCCATGTTTTTTGCACTTGATACAGTATGTATAAGAAATTGGCTATTTATACATACAATATGTATAAGAAATTGGCTATTTATAGTTACAATATGTATAAGAAATTGGCTATTTATAGTTACGTATAACGTACTAACTAACCAAAAAGTTTATTGATATTAATATTTTAATAAAAACTACATAATTATAGAAAAATATTGTTTTATTTATTGTTTATTGTTACAATATACTTGGGTATTTATTTTATTTTTTATTTCGTGTTTTAATTTGCTTCTTGTAAAACTGAATCTGTTTAGTTTTTCTCTTTGGACGTCCTTTAGACTTAATTTTTGTTTTAAATTTTAGGTTTTCATTTGATTGATGATTTGTATCGGATTCGTTCTGACTTTCAGTACCAACTAAGCTATCCTGGCAACTTCCAGCTTCAACTAAGTTACTTGTCTCAAATTCTATTGAACTAATTGTAGGTTCACTATACTCATTCTCAAACAGAGAAACCCCATTTCTAGCATTTTTTTCAATTAATTTTAGTTCGTTCATATATTTGTTAAAGGTTGTAGTTCCATAATTTGATAAAATATCTGCGATATTTTTTGTTACTGTCAGTGCTGTATTGAATTTTTCTCGATCCGATAATACTTTTTGACAACCATCGAATTCATCCTTGTCTATATCATCAATGTCTACGTCATTCGTGTCTTCATCATCGATATCCATATTCATAATACTTTCTGTATTTCCAACTGAAGTAATGTATCTTGGATGGAAACATGTTTTTGAAAAAATATCTAAGTTATTATATTTTCTTAACATAAAAATATGCCTACATGGTGCACTGAAAGAGTTCCAAAATGTACATGAACATGCTTCCAGCGACGTATTATAAATCTTCGATATTCCAGTCTCAAGATTTTCCTCAATGCCATTAGCCATTACTTTTATTTTAGATTCTAAAGTTTTAAACAATTTTAATTGTTTATGAAATAATTTCATTCCAGTCTCTGTGAGAACTTCGGAACATACTTCCAGCAATTTTCTTATTTCATTATCGTTATCCATAATTTTAAAAACTTTTTGTTTATTTTTGGCTAATTTATTCTTTATTCTTGAATCAATAAAGTCTATAAGCTCTTTAATACATAAATAAATTGTCGGCAAACTATGATATTTAGTTTGTATGTATTGCTTAAGAGTCCAAAATGATCGTTCAATTCTGTTTGTTGTCGTATCTCCCATTAGTGGCAAATGTTTTCTAAAATAATGTACCCACATTTCTTTACAGCTGTCCCAATTTTTAAGAAATTGCTCTTCAAGAGTCACGTATTTATCTTTTGTTCCTGCAAAAACTTTTACAGACTTGCAAATGTCCAGGAATTTCTTTTTCTGCTCTTCGTATTCTTTATATGATTGAGCATATAAACATTTCTTGAACGCATTCAATATTTTGTTTTTTTCATCAATTTGTTTATTGTAGGCAGTAGAAACTAGCCTTTTAATGTATTTAATGACATGAAATTTACAAAGTAAAACGGTTGCACTAGAAAAAATGTCTCTGATAGCTTTTATTTCGATGAAATCTTTGTCAATTAAAAAAACGGATGGGTGGGTCTTACAAATTTTTTTAAATTCATTCATACAATGTATGAATGCGGAATATGTTTCTTTAGCAATAAATCCTATAGCTGCAAATTCTGATTTGTCGGTTATGCTAGAATAGTAGCAAAATCCCAAAACTTTATAATTTTCGACATTAAATCCAAAGGAAACATCTATTTGTATCACTGGACACTGAGATTTATTATAATTTAGAACCATCGCCGAAGAGGCTACAAATAATGATTCTACTTCTTCTTCTGCATCTTTTTGTATAGCGTATATACCACCATTTTCTTCGATTTCCGCTAAGAATTCCATTAAATGATTTTGGTCCACTTCGGTACATGAAGGAAAAAGTTTGTTTCGAAAATTTTGTATATCCTTTCTTATAAACTGTTTCCCACTTTTTTTACTTAAAACTGCAGCAACCATTCCATCTTTGGCGCTAGACAAGATTAAATCTGTTGCTGTTTCGTAATCATTTTCATTCATAATTTTGGCTTTGCCGTAATTACTATATTCTTCTTTGCCAACGGTATGATTGTGATTTAGTAATAGTTTTGTTAATTTCCATTTTTCATTTTTGCTTTTATAAAAATTAATTTGAGCTTTATAATTCTTGTAGTAGTAATGTTGATTCGGACGTTTTCCTAGGCATTTTGAATTTTGCTTAATACCATGACAACATTTGTACAGCACTTGTTTCTGAGACCGTGTTCTAATAACAAATGGATGATAATGCTCTTTACAAAATACATTAACAGTCTTTGATAACTGTTCATAATCATTAAAATGTTGACCAACATTTAAAGTATGTTCACTAACATTGTTGTCATTAACGGACATTTGTTCTGTCATCTAAAAGTGAGGTTAGAATATTAAAAATATAATTAATTTAAAAAAATCAGCTAATACCTTGCAACACTTTTATAGAATAAGTCATTCACAATTTAGCACTTCGATTATCTATTCAATGTACATATGTATAAAATGGTAATTATCTTGACTTGAATCACTTGAATGGTTTCAATTATTAGTACCGGTGCACACGGGCGTCAAAAGTAAGCTAACCGCGCGCGTCGATTTGCAGCAGATAGGTAGAGAGACATTGGCGCTTATGGTGCGATGCACACGGTAAGCTGCTTACTTTTGACGCGCCGATAGGTATCGAAATCAACGCGTGTTTCTGTGGAACGCAGCTTCCTATCTTGCCTATCCCGATACCCACAGAGGCATTGCTGGCTATTGTGCGATGCACACGAGACGCAGCTTACTATCGCCTATCTCCATTAAAAAATATTTATGAGCTTCGTGATGGCTTGAAAATCGGAATATGTGCACTGTGAGTAAACTAGCTCATCACGATATGCAAAATTAACGCAGATTACTTTTGACGCCCGTGTATGTTAAACAGAAGTATTAACAAGAAGAAGGGGCACTTTAATGGATATAGTGGAGGCAAACATTTTAGTTGAGGATGGCATTCATAGATGGTCACAATCAATATTCTACTTTTCTATCTGCGTTATACGTAACTATAAATAGCCAATTTCTTATACATATTGTATGTATAAATAGCCAATTTCTTATACATACTGTATGTATAAATAGCCAATTGCGTATACATACTGTATGTATAAATAGCCACATCCTACATTAAATTATAAACTTATTGAGATCTCAATTTTAAGGTATATTTTATGTATTTTAAGTTTTAACCATCATTTAAATATATAAATATGTCTTATATGTATATATATATAAATATATATATAAAACATCAAAAAAACATCGATATATCGTTCATAAACCTCGATTTTTTTAACATCGATGTTTCACTTTTAAAAATATCGATGTTCTAATATAGATGTTTTTTATGGGCGATGTTGCATCCCTAGGTGTGCGTCGGATCTGCAAATTTAAGATTCATTAAGTTTTTCTACGATTTTAAGTTTATAGTGGTGGCGGGGATTAGTGATGTAAGTTTAGATAAAAAACATACGCCTCCACTTTACATGACCGTTTATTGTCATGGGTGGACCGCATTTGTAACTGCACAACCCCTTTCGTTGTGACAGAATGCGCGGCCCCAACGCAGAGCAAGTCCACCGATGCCGGCCTCCGTTTGATATTTAGCTGTTGCATCACGAATTCGCTGACGAACGACAACTCGGACCCGGGATCCACTAGAGCTCGGACTTGGAGGTCGTCACCCGTCTCGCGGGGGATGACGACGAAGGCGGTTGCTAGCATCATCCGCTGACGCAGTGAAGATTAAGCCACCGCCGATAATGCTGTTGATTTTGCCGCTGGACGGGCGAGTTTAGGTGTCACGGGTGGCGAGGCCTCGTGAATTATCGTGTGATGGCGCTGCCGACATCGATGACACGTGGTCAATGAGGGACACGCGTGATGGTGATGGTTACCTAAACAATTGAAGCAAGTTTTCGGTTCGCTTACTTGGTTTTTACGCTGCTGTGGCGTCATCGTGACGAACTTCGGACAATGGAAGAGCCGATGGCCTTTTTTACAGAGCGGACAGGTTAAAGTCGCATCGTTGTTGGTTTGTGCGACGCTGTGGTGCGCTCGCCGTGGTGGATGCTTGTGACTTGATGAAACGTTTGACGTCGGCGTGCTGAGAGACGCTAAAGCTTTAGCCCGGGGCTCGAGGAAAGTTAGAAATTCCGTCAATGTCGGGATTGCAGTTTTGACGCCACGATGGAACGCCCACGCTTCTTTGGTGGGACCATCTAGTTTCGAATGTAGTAGGAACACCAACAACGCCGGACCATACGATTCCTCGTCGAATTCCAGACCAGCGATGGCTTCAAGCGTTGATGTTACGTTATTTGTTAATTAGCCTTTTTCCTCGGAAGATTTAATAAGATCCGCTAGGGGCAGCACCGGTGGTGCGGTACATATATTTTGAATTCTCTATTGACAATAACGTCAAACGTATAGAATTATAATCGAATTAACGGAAGACGATGTACCTGGAGCAAAATTGAAATTTGCAATAGTGCAAGATCATCTTATCCGGAATTTAAAACGATGATTTGCATGTCGTGGCTTAACCGTGTCAGGTAATAAAATTGTCCTAGTTGAAAGGTTAGTTGGTTCATAAATTTTCTCGTGGATGTCATTGTGTTGTTGAAAATTTTATTATTTTAAATAAACTTAATTGTTTTTTTTTTTGAGAATTGAAGAATGCATTGCAAACGGTAATGATAAAAAATTTTTTGTTGGAATTGATTGTGGTAAATGTCTAGCGGATAAACAGCAACGCATGAAATTACTCAACCCAACTACCAAGTTCAACATCTTGCAGTTTTCCTACTACAAACTGGGCAAATTTTCCATCCCTAGCTATTCCTCGTTCTTTTTGCTATGCTATAATGTATAATTATATTACTATCGGTCCTATCGATACTTTAGATTTGAATGCTACTTTATATGACGATGACGAACAGTTTCTTGTGGTTTTATAAAAGGTGCAAATTTGACACCATCCTGCTTGTATCGACTATCAGTGTATGTACAATAAGTAAATGCACAATGTTTTGTAGGCATGACAATTTTTTTAAAATTTTTTCTGATCACAATATCTATTTATTCTAATAATAAACAGACGTACGTTTGACGTTATTGTCAATAGAGAATACAAAATATATGTACCGCCCCACCGGTGCTGCCCCCAGCGGATCTTTTTTAAATCTTCCGAGGAAAAAGGCTAATTGGTAGAGACCGTGTGAGTTTTCCACTTCCACAGGCTTTGTCGGTAAAAGCTGGTTAAACAGTTTCCATAGTATTTCCCGTTTATCCTTGTATCGGTGCACGAGTTTAGCCCACGCGTTGGCGAAATTGTCCCCGGTAAGTGGGATATTCTGGATCAATGTTTCGGGGTCTCCGCTCACGTACTGTTTTAAATAATGAAGTTTCACCACATTGTCAATATCGGTCGAATTGCTGAACCAACTTTTGGTCGTAACATTTTGAACAAAAACGCACCTTTCAATCTGTTTGTGTAAGCAAGCTGAGGTTTGTAGATTTCCAACAAAAAGTGGTTAAATTTGCGTTTTAAATGTGTAGCGTCACCAGCAATCTCCTAAACGGCATCTTTTCAAATTTATTGGGTGTACTGAAAACCGTTTGTTGGGGATATTACCTATCAGCCACCACTTGGTGACAACTGACATTTCATCACTGTTTTGTTTAATTTAATTTATTTTATTTGTTTTACATATTATTTGCTATGATATCTTTTTTACATTCTTGGCTTATTTATGCATCTTGTTTTTCATATATCTGTGTTGTTGGTTGCTATCTTCTTATTGTTTTTCAAGCCTGCTATGTGATACCTTATCCTTTTTTAAAAGTCACGTTTATAATATGCAACAATCACTGTCATCACTTGACATTCGTATGTAATCTAACTACTTCACTTGACACTTGACAGTGGTCCTAGTTCGACTGAGCATCACAGGTAAAATCTTTGTTATGTGCTGTCGACATCACTGCATCAATCACGACTTAGCTGATAGCATCTACCGTGCCCCACGTTTCTGTTCTGTTCGTACCCTAAGGGTTTAAAGCCTCAAACGGTTATATAGTTCTGTATTGTGGTTGTTTTTATAGTTCTCCAACTATCAGCGTGTTTAAAAAATTTGGCGCGCTCTAAAATGACGGAAGTTGCGGCGGGTGACCGACGGTCGCACCGAAAAACGAAGACGGCTCACAAGCGGTGCGTTCCGTTGTAAAACAAACACACAACAGCACTGAGCACATACCTTGGGTTCGTTCGCTTCACTTCAAGTCAACTGTGTTTTTCGTTGTCTTTTACAGTGACGTCACACCACGTGGTGAATAATTAGTTTTTTACCCGAGTCGAAATATTTGGTATTACTTTGACATTGATTACATTGCTAAGAAGCAATGTAACCAATGTAAAAATAAGACCATATACTTCGATTCAGGATATGTAAAATATCAACTTAATTTCACATTGCTGACATGTGAAATTTCCATTTTCACTATTAAAATGTCATTTTAATGTGACATTAAGTTGATCTTTCTGACATTGCTGTTAATGTAGGAAATGTAAAAGGAATGTAATAGTAATATGGATTTCTTTTGGTTATTTGTGGACAATTATAATAAAATTAATTTTATATGTTAAACTTTGTTACATTTAATTATAGTTTATTTTAACTGATTAACTAATTAACAGTAACAAAGTTTAATGTATAAAATTAATTTTATTATAATTGTCCACAAATAACCAAAAGAAATCCATATTACCATTATATACTTATCTGTTGGCGTTCTTATCGAATAAAATAATTTAATAATCTTCTTGTTGACGGAAAAAATATTTATTGAAATGACTAAGTGTTAATAATTCCAGTAACAATAATTATTTCTGTTTAATCAGCCTCTTATTTTTGAGATAAGTCCTTCTATTCGTTATCACTTGGTTGATTTGATGTATTATTCTGCTTCTGGGTACATCAGGATGCTTTGTGCCAGCCCAATCTGAAAATAAATTGTAATAATTTCTTATAAAAAAACCAAAAGCTAGATTTATTTTAATTTTTGTTATAAATAGATAATTACCAATTATTCCTTTCAATAATTTATCATTTATTCCTGGTCGACCAGTTTTCCCAGTTGCTGAAAAATGAATGCGATGATTTCCGTACACTTGGATTATTATTTCTTGAATGAAAACTTCCCATTTCTTTTTCCGGTCGTATTGCAATTCAATAAATGCCATCGTTTTAGAAGGCAAAAAAAAACCGCAGCCTGGATATAGTTCTACCTAGAAATTTAGAATTTTATTGTTAATTTTTAATCTCAAAGATAACAAATAAATGTAATATATTACCCTATTGGAAGATGGTATTAAATAATCATTACAAAGTTGAAAATTTGAGGATAATTCTTGCATGGGCTGTCGCTGTTGCTGTTGGAATCGGTGCTTGAACGCCTTATATGTATATTTTTTTATTTTTACATCACGCAACGTTACTGCCAATAGAAGTAAAAATCATTAAATTTAAAAAATTCAACAAATCATGAACACATATAAATCTAAATGTTTATATAATAAATAAAAACAAAGATCTTACGTGGACCAGTAACTGCTGTTGCAACAATTTCATTTGTTACACCTGCTAATTCGTTATCAGAAGTATCTGTACTACTACTTGCAGCTGTATTTTCTGTTATATTTGCTGTTTCTGTTGCATTTATTGGTTCATCATAAGATGTAGGTTCGTCGTTAATTACACAATTTAGCTCTTCGGTAGGCGGTCTGGATGGTTCAATTATTGCTGGTTGATTTGTTGTGATATTGTTCATGTTTCCGAATGAACAAAATGGTTGGCTTGTTTCTGTTGCTGCGTATGTTTCATTGAAAGGGATCGTTGTTGATTGTTCCTGCTGATGATTTATGTAAGGTTGTGGATTTTCTATTATTCTTGTATGGCTAGTTTGTATAGTTTGAACATCATTAATAAATGTGCTCTCTGATGATACATTGGTACTTGAAGTTATGATTTCCGGATGCCGCGAATTTGACAAATCTAATAAATGATAGCAATCATCTGTATTCGATAACTGATGATTGCTTTTTTCAGAAGATATTACATTTGTATCATAATTAGCTGGATGATGTACAAAAGACGTCATAAAATTGTCAGCATTGGCAGCAGAGTTTGTACAGGGTTGATGAGTAACTACTTGCTTGGACTGTGAACAAGAACCATCCGTAGTTTCTGATGTAAAATTAATATTTACCACAGAACTAGTCCTATCATTAGACTGATATCTAAATTCAGGTAACACATCGGCTTCTTCAAAGCATGATGTATTGGCAGTTGATTCTTGCGATGTAATTGTTGCTGAACATTGTTTATTGGGATCTATTGTTTTGAATATAGATTGAGTTCTTCCAATTTCTTTGCTTTTTTGGCTTTTATTGGCATTCTGCAGCAGTGCTTGAAATTTTGACGAAATCCCTGCATTTCCTGAATTGACTGTATCATTACTTGTTGGTACTGTCTCCGATTCATTTCCTGAATCCTGTGCATTGGCATGAAATGAGGTATTTGGCACCTGAATTCGATTTTCTAAGTCTGCTTGGTTTTCTGAAATTTCATTAAAAAAATTCGATTGATATTTCTCATTATTGTAAAAATTAAAAAAAGTAATTGAATTTACATTAGAATTTATATAGTATTATAATAAAAGTATTGTAATTTTCACTTACCACTTATTTCAATCACTTTTACCTCCTCGCCATGCAAAGAAAATATAGCCTTTGCATGCCGATGCTTTTTTGGTATTTTCGATAACAAAATAACATGGTTAGTTTTCGATCGAAACCACCAAATGAGTGCATACATTGGCTTAGTTTTTGCCATATTTTCTTTTTTTATTTCAACACAAAGATAACAATTTTTGTAACAAAACTATAGTTTTGTTACAGTTATGTTAAAGTTGTGAGAAAAATAAGTGCATCTCAGTAAACAGTACTTTTAATTAAGAAACGATGTTACTATAGAATAAACATTAATTTTATTTTATTTATTTAAGTTTTATTTTACTTTCACCGATTCCAGTACCAGTATTTTCATAAGTGCATTTTTAAACACAGCGACATACTGTTTTGCTTGCAAAAGGGAAATTTTTGAACTAATCTCTCTGGCTGTTGTGGAACTTGTTTATATATTTTCATCAATGGATTCTAATAGGTAATTAACCAGGTTTCCTCGATACCAACTCTTCAAATTTTTATAAACCCCCATATCCCCATTGGTTGCACTAACAATGTGGTATGAGGATATGCGGTACAATTGTCAACAAGCAACAACATTTTTCTTTGTTAAAGTTTGTGACGATGCTGGCATCGTGGCGCTTCATATTCGGTTGCCTCTGTGCTACCGCCAAGGTGGCGGTGGAACTGGCAAAAAAAATATAAAGGAGGAGCAAGCGGGTGAAAAAAAAAAACACTCGCTTGCGATTATTATTATTGATATATTTTTTTTAGTCAGTTGAAAATAACGAAAGAGACCAACAAGAGTTATTATACTGGAATTTACAAATAGTTAAATTAGCCAGGTAACTTTATACTGTTGTCGTTGAGTGAATAAATAACTGTGGAAAATTTGTGATTTGTGTTTTTTTTTTATCAATCAAATATAATAATGATAAAAAATATCTGGTGCGAGGCGTCACACTACTTTTTTTTACTTTCATTTATGAAAATTCTCGCTGTTAGTTAAAAGAAATTTAAGCACTTTGTAACAATACATATAAACAGTACTATATGCATACAACCTATAGGGCTATATGTATATACACGAACGCCCAACCTTCATCCCAGAACCGCCCTTATTCGAATTTTCCCAGGAATAAGTTTCAAATAAAAGTTGTGGGCATCAATCAGTCTAAGAACTATAGAAAGTTTAGAGAAAATCGTTGGAGCCGTTTTCGAAAAAAATTTAAAAAGCTCAAAAACGCCAAGAGTAAAGTAGAGCTTTTGGTTAACAGATTTCAACCAAAAGCTTCGCGGCACAACTATGTATAATATGGAGGCTAGATTCCAAGTTTGGTGAAATTCGGATAAAGCTTTCGATATGATATGGCTGTCACACACAGACATATTTCTAAAAACCACTTTCTTGGATTCAGGGGACCTCAAAACATGTATTTCCGGCGAAAGCTTGAAATCGAAAATTCGATCCAATTACAATGCTTCCTTTACTATTAAGTAGTAAAAGAAAGTAATATGTATACACTATACAGCTTATATGTACATAGGTATAGGTATACGAATTCTGAACCTTCACCCCAGAACCACCCTTATTCGAATTTTCCCAGGAAAAAGTTTCAAATAAAAGTTGTAGCCACTAATGAGTCTAAGAACTATAGAAAGTTTAAAGAAAATCGTTGGAGCCGTTTTCGAAAAAAATTGAAAAAGCTCAAAAACGCCAAGAGTAAAGTAGAGCTTTCGGTTAACAGATTTCAACCAAAAGCTTCGCGGCACAACTAGGTATAATATGGAGGCTAGATTCCAAGTTTGGTGAAATTCGGATAAATATACACAGACATGTTTCTAAAAACCACTTTTTTGGACTCAGGGGACCTCAAAACATGTATTTCCGGTGAAATCTCGAATTCGAAAATTCGACCCGATTACAATACTTCCTTTACTATCTATATAGTAGTAAAAGAAAGTAAAAATGGGAAAAAAACATTGAATTAATTAAATGGATCGCCTGTGTTCGGCGGGTAATATATTGAGGAGCCAAACATTTATTACGTCTTGTAATTAACTATTAGCTAAGTATACTAGTAGTAGTTTTAGTATTGTAAGGCAAGTTCGGGTAAATATTTTCAAAATTAGCGTGGAGTCTCATCAAGCCAGGGTTGACCCACGAAAAGAGTACAAAAAGTACGAGATTACGCCCCCAACGTAACAGTATTTGAATAAAAACTATGAACAAAATAAGGCCCTCGTCTAGATGGGGTAAGCTTACCTGAGAATCCATCAGCCTTTTTACTTAATTGTTTATTTTTAATAAATACTTCAGCACCGATGACTTAATCAATATTGGGCTCTGGTACCTGTCCATACTGTTTTTGTTGAGCTCTCATAATAAAAGACTCGACGTAATGTCTGAGCTCGTCGATTAAAGATATTACCGTATCGCGATGGTTCTGGTTTCCTAATTCAGTTAAAACTTTTCCTCCCCGGTGAAGATCTAAATACCTTGGATCCCGACCAAAATTCAAATATGCTGGGCTGACGGTCAACGAGCTGTGAACATATGTATTGTAAGCATACACAAGCTCTTGTAGATTCTGATCTCACTTCGAATGCTTATCTGAAAGAAAAATTTCTAATTAGAGTCTTTACATTTCTATTTATTCGCTCCACTGGGTTTGCCTGTGGGTGATAAGTCGGTGTAAGTTCGTGTACGATGTCATGGGTCTGTAAATATTCTGTTACTGTTTTATTCACAAACTCTGTCCCGTTATCGGTTACAACAGCAGTTCTCAAATTCTTTGAAATTTTCTGCGAGGCGGTCTCTTTAAAAATTGTTAGATAGCTTGCGGACCCCTAATAATAAAAAATAAAAAGGTATAAGGTAAAATACCCAGTACTTGAACACTGACAAAAATGGACCCAGTACTTGAACAGATTTTTAAACTTGTTCTAAAACAAAATCCGAATATTCATTATAAGTAATATGTGTATGTAATGATTATTTATTGGTTAAGTTATCGATTTTAGCGATATTTTTTCTTTATAAATTGAAGTAATAATATTTTTGTCACATTGAAAGTTGACACATAAAGAATAGCCGATAGTGGCTCCTTTTTTCATGAAAAAGGTACTCAACCGTAAACTGATCAATCAGTAAAAAAAACTGTTTATTATTATTGTAAGTAAAAAAATTAGTGCCAACAAATGAAATAGTCCTTCCTAAACATCCTAGAATTTTTGCAAAGCTAAAAAATATAATTTTTATATTTAATTTTTTTCGTCTAACTATACCTCCCAATGTTTAAAGCGGTACCCAAAACTTGAACAAGATATTTAAGTATTAGGTATATGCAATTCTAATGGAAGCTGTAGATGAACAGCGTGACAAGTGTTCTAGTGCAGTAATAATAAATTCCATTTAATTGTTTTCTTTTTAAAAAAAGTATAAAAATATACATATATAGTGATTATATTATTAAAAACTGCAGTAATTCCAAAAAATTTTCAGTGCAAACTTATTTATTTGCCCGAAATAAAATATTATTGAATTCAAACCAATAAAAGTTGATACCAAAGTTAAGATAAACATTGTGACTAATATTTACTTGTTAATCAAAAATATAATCCGATAAAATTAATAAAATTATAGTAAAGTTCTAGTTTAGACACCCCGAGATTTACATTGTTGGTGTACATTATTAATACCGCGAAGTTTTACAGAAAACCAAATATCTTAAATGTGTAAAACTTTGAGATGTCACTATTATTATATATTTTTATATAAAACATAATAAGTATAATATAACATTTACATTAAATAAAATTGAAAATTCCAATGTAGGTAGAGGTACATAAAAAATGTAAGGTTATGTCTAAATCTTGGGGTGTCTATAACGAAATTTTATCCATAACCCAAATAACAGTTCATATTTTTATTTTTTTTATGGGTAATATTAATCAATTTGTTGATAATAATCGTTTACAACAATGAAAAACTAATTTTTCGAATGTATTTCATACTTGTTCAAGTACTACCCCCGGGGCGTTCAACTACTGCGGCAAGTCAAAATAGATTGTTCAACTACTGGTGCATTTGATGTATATTTTCAAAACCTTGTAAAAATATGATAATTTCAAAATTTATTACTTTCTGTTTGGTTTTATCTTAAAAAAATATTTATATTTTCATAAACAACCTTTCTTTGATCAATTTATTCGTATTTTGTTTGTTTAAATTAGGGGTAAATAGGTTTTGTTTTGAAACCCGTTCAACTACTGGGTACTTTACCTTAGCAAATAAAACATATAGGTGGTTGCAAATGGAATGAGGACTTTTAGAGCCATCTTTGCAACATCAGGATAGGACAGTGCCATTTCAATCCAAAAGTCACTACAGCAAGTTCCACGGAAAACATGTTTTGCGAATTAATTATTTTAAATATAAGTAATAAAAATGAATAAATAAAATAAAATTTAAATTACATTTTTAATAACAGAAATGATTAAATTATTTTTTGATGTTTTTTTTTTTAATGATTTAAAAAAATAAATATGCGTTAGTTCGTCGCGGTCCCACCGAAACTGCGTCGCGGTCTCCTAGGGGACCGCGGACCCCACTTTGAGAACCGCTGGGTTACAACAACTCCTGGGTATCCCCAACGATTAAATACTGTCCGTAAAAAGTATACAACCTTATGTCCAGTTGGTTCAGAAATTGGTTGAACCTCCAGATACCTTGAATACATGTCACACAAGACAAACAGATGAGTTTTCCTACTAGTTGACCTAGGAGGAGGTCCGACTGTGTCCACTGAGACACTCTCCCATAACTCCGTGATTGGTCTATGTCCTGGTATCACGTGCGATGGATTTGTATCTGGTTTATGTAACTTGCAAACTGTACAATCACTTACATATTTCATTACGTCATGGTACATATTCGGCCAATAATAATGACTGGCCACGAGGTGGTATGTCTTGGCTATACCGCCATGTCCTGACACGAGCTCATCATGCGCCTTTGTAATGATTAACTTGCGCTCTTCAGGTTTTACTACCTCTTTCCAATGCTCCGGCGCATCTATGAACAGTTGACTGGGGTGTCTCGGTCGATAATAATATAGTGTGCTATCTACTAGTTTTCATTGCGGAAAACGTGCTGGAGTAGCCTTGATCTCTTTGATTTTTCTGTCGTACCACTGTTGTCGTATATCCTGAATTCGACTGACTCTCTCCATTCCCGGTTCAGTATCCTCGTAGGCTCGGGAGAGGGCATCAGCCGCTTCGTTATGGATACCTGGTCGATGAACTATGGTGATGGTCCATAGTGCGTACTCTGCTACCCATCTGGCTAATCGGCCTCGCGGATTTTTGATGTTTTGCAGCCACTTCAGACTGGCGTGGTCGGTGACTACTGTTACTGGGTACTCTTCATAATAACCTCGTAATTTCCGATATGCCCAAATAACAGCGAAACACTCTTTTTCAGTTGTGGTGTAGTTCCGTTTCAAAACACGCCATGGAAGTCAACGCGTTTTGTCGATACTTCACCGAAGTTGACAGAAAGCGCAAGCGAGAAGTGAGTGGTATCGCTAAAAGTTATACAACTATACCACTTCAAAATCGGTTCAACCCTCTTGCTGAGATAACTGACATTACAACAGTAACTGTACATTCGACATAGTGTATTTGTATTGTTATTTTTCGTACAGGTATTAGTGTGACGATGTATTTGACATTGTTTAATCAATTCGTATAGTTCTAAATTTTCAGGTGGTGTGGCTGTGCTACATACTGAATCAATACGAGCAATTCCTTCAGGTAACTCCACAGATGGGTGGTCTTCTACCCAAATAACCATATGAAGATGAGGACTTCCTTTATTTTGGAACTCTACTCTTCACCAGTGGTCTCTAACATTACCGCCAAATACTTCTACATCGATTTTAAGAAACTGCATCAGAGCATTGACACGTATCATGAAGTGCCTACTCACAACAACGGGATACATCTCAATGAGCCGTTGAGTTTCGTAAATATCTATATCATCCGGATCAATGTGTTGCCTTCCGTCGGTCATCAGGAGCACTTTTTTCATATCTTTCCAGTGCAAATCGTTGCAGCTTAATGTCACAAAATAGTTTGGAGGCCCTAAACATCTTATTTGTGCAATTAGGTCACTGAGAGCACTACGCCAATAAGCTGCGGAACTTCTGAGATTTTTTAAGTACAAGTGTAGGTCTTCTATTCGATTGCCATTTTCGCCTTCCACTTTTCTAGCACATGCTGCAATGGTTGACTTAACCCGATAGTACTCAAACATAGAAAGTGCGTAGAATAGGTAACCGTTGCGCTGAAACCGACTTTCGGCACCTAGAATTCGAAATTGATAGTAATCCAAAGGACTTATATTTACTGATCCTTGTTCTTTCAAGCCGTTTCTGCCATATGGGAATAATTGATACCACGCGAATTCTTCTGCCTTTAACTCATGGCCTTCATTGACAATGTTATTTGATTTCTTTTAATCTCGTTTACATTTTCTGACACCTCTAGCTCATCTTCGACATCGGGTTGGGCGCTATCGATCGGCAACATTACAGATGTTTGTATAGGGACAGCTACTGATGTTTGTATAGGAACAGTTACAGATATCGGATTTGAGAGTTGTCGTACTTGCACCGACTAATGAGTGATGACATCTTCCCTGAAGTGTACGTCTACACGTGTTAGAATGTAGGCGATATTACACGCCCCAAGGCATCTTTTACAGATACGACAAAGTTCTTGCACGTTGTCGCACTCTATTACGCAGGATCTGCCACTTGCAGCTGTTGGTGAGCCTTTAGGGCCACACGAGTGGGAGTCTGCGAAATAGTATTTATCCTCATAGTGAAATACGCTGACAGATTTACTAGAAGCTGTCAATATCCCCGAAAAATAGCCGTCAAATAATTGTGTTAAAACTGAGATTAAAGTCATTCCAATATTGTTAGTATTGATAGTGTCTTGAAGACTTCCAAAAAGAAGAGTGTCTTCATTAGGGCATCTAAATAACCGGAGGAAAAGCTCAAACCGGTTTTCGGTTATTTTACGTATCAAAAACTGTGTTATCTTTGAACTCTAGGTAAGGGTGTTTGAGTTGTCCTTTTTTGTTAACAACAGGTTTATTCTGCACAGTAATTGGACATTTTATGTAAAAATTTTTTATCGGTAAACCATCGTCAATGACAATTCCATAAGGACTCGCACACAACTATGGTTGACTAGAGTGAATTACAAGACCGCATCCTTCTACATCATATCCGGTAGTTTTTTTTTATAACAGTCTCGAGCAATAATTTCATTTTTAATATCATGCGTTACATTTTTAAGTCCTTTTCCTTTCATTTTTTTTTCCAGTGTCATCTGTCAACTCATCAAATTTATCTATTTTCTTTATGTCTATAAGCCGCGGCTTATCTAAAAAAAAAGTTGTGAAAATGAAAAAAAGTAGAATATCGGCTTATCCATGGCTTATACACAAAATAAAAAAGTGACACATTTTTAAAAAATAATTTTTATTAATCAAAGCCATCAAATTTGTAGCAACAATCTACCAGCCTACTCGCCATCATCCACTACCCAAGTGGGTGATGGTAACTAAAACAACAATTATTATCAATTCCAAAAAATAAAATACGACTAGAATATTATACACCTTCACAATTTATTTAGTTTGTATACATTTTATAGTGATACTTCACTATAATTGGTGACCCCGACGACGTAATAACCGACGTTAAATTATAAAAAAAAAAAAATTAAAAATGTCAAACGAAGAAACAAATCAACTTTGCACCCACCCAGCAGCCACAATTGGTGTTGATCGAGTCTATCCAGATCCCTCTATTGTGGCGACACAATATCGCGGTCTGGAAAAAACAAGTCGATGCCCAGTTTTATGTCGCTTACATTTCAAATGAATTAACCACATTTAATTACGTCCTTGGTCAATCGGATACCGAAACAGCCAACAATATTAGTAATTTTTGGACAAGGAACTAACCGACAAACCATACTGTAATGTTTAGGTTTACGATAAGCCTTAACTAATTTATTTATTAAGTAATATTCTTTATTGAGGAATGCTGTTTACGTGACCGCGTGTTTTACAGTGGTCGTTATTGTACTACTTGTCGATTGCGACACTAGATGTTTATAGTTTACATTTCCCCTTCTTTATAATTAGGTTGAAAATATTAATTTGTAAATTTAAGATTACATGTGATTTTATAAAAAAATTATAATTTAATTAGGTTGTATTATTAGAGATCGAATCTATTAATTGGTTTGATTATTCTCACATATTTTGATATTCGCTGTGCTGTTCTAGTTGATCTTGGTTCGACTTCCGCGTATGATTATCTGTGTTTGATAGGGGAGATGACTTAGAATCAACTGGTGATGGTGCTTGGGCTAGTACATCTTGTTCAGTTGGTTTTTCTGTGAATTTAGTTTCGGGTACTGCCTCCCTGTTTCTGGTTAAGTCTGCCTGTGTCCTATGCAAATGACTGAAGTTTCTTCGTAGGGTTCTGCCTTGGTCCGTTTGTATAGTTACGGATCTTGGTAGAGCCTTAGACTTTTTTACCACTCTTGCCCCCTCCCAGTTTCTATGCGCGACTTTGTGTCTGACCTTTTCGTTGACTTCGAGGTTAGTAGGTTTTGTTGTATGTTTATTACTGTAGTTAGTCTGTTTCTCTCTTAGTCGCTGTAGTTCAGCTGTGATTCTCCGTATTGTTTTCGGTTTTACGTTCCCATTGTGTGTTGGTATTTGTGACCTCGTAATTCTGCTGAACAGACGTTGATAAGATGAGCCCAATTTGTCGTTTCGGGGCGTATTTCTCCAATTTAACAGTGCGAGTTGAACATCTGACTTACTAAGGTTGCTTTTTTTAAATATGTTTTTAGCTGTTTGGACTACCCTTTCTGCAAGTCCATTGCCTTGATGGTGATGTGGGCTAGAAGTGACGTAGTTGAATCCCCACTCCTTTTGAAAGGCCCTAAATTCCTTTGACATGTTTTGTGTTCCGTTATCGCTTTGTAGTTCTTCTGGTACTCCATGTACGGAGAACCATCTTTTAAGTTGTTCGATTACTTCATTTGATGATTGCGACACTAGATGTCTAAACTTTACACATACACACACTGATAAAAAGAAATCATCGTGCCAACTTGGTTTGCATTGAGTCAAATACGCCATGTAAATGGATACGGCGAAACACAGTACGAATTAGGCTTTACTACGCGTGTACTTGAGGGGAATTTTTGACACAACTACATGACGGATTTGACTAGACATCTTATGCAACTAAGTCAAAAATATATATGATTGATTGAATTTAATAAGAATTTGTCTGACTAAATTATTTTTTTCTTACAATAACAATTCAATTCATTTAGAAAACATAGGATATTATATTAATTAGTTATTATTTATTTTTAATAAATTATTTTGCTAGATCGGAAGTGATTGGGTGTAAAATTAATTAAAAATAAAATATTGTCATTTATTCAATCATCAATTTATTGATACCATTTTTATGATTATATTATAATTATTATGATTACATTAATCCTTAAAAAAACATTATTTTTCAAATATATATAAAAATTAGAAAAAAGTGAATATTAGTGCTCATCGGACATATCGTGCTGAACATTGTACTATACATAATAAATATTTATGTATATTCTCTAATATCACCAGCTTCCTGAAATAGATAAAAAAAATTATAAATAGGTAGGTTTCAAAAATTTGAAGTACCTAATTAGATTGCGAATTGCAATGTCCTCTTCCTCGGTTTGTTTTTTTTTATATGAATTGAATATTTTGGTGGAATAAGATGAACTAAGAACAATATTTACGCAAACAGTTTGGCATCTGTAAAATAAAACATTGTAATAAATTATTTTCATTCAACCAATTCTTACATAATAATATGCAGGTGATACTCACACTAACCGTTTCTTTCCCAAGAATACTTTTGAAATCAGTTATGGTTTGGTAGATTTTTGGTAGATCACGGTCAGCATTTAACCCTACTGGTAAATTTTGTTTTTATCACTGGAAATTTGGAAAAGCAGCAAAGAAACGCGTTTCGCCTTGCTGATATAAACCACAGAAAAACTAGTAACCGTGCCGAGTTTGACGACAACATACGCGCGGGTAGCCAGCACTAGTCGTCATAATTTAGAAATAACAACTGGAAAACGATTGATTATCACTGATATTACCACTGGAATCCAGTTCCTCATAGACTCTGGATCAGACGTCTCCATTTTGCCGAAAGAAAATAAACTCTCCAAATTATCTGATCTAACATTATTTGCTGGAAATGGTACAAACATTTCTACTTATGGTTTCCAGAGACTAACTGTAAGTTTAAATTTAAAAAAATCATTTACTTGGAATTTCTTAATTACCGATACAAAAAGAACTATAATTGGTACTCAATTTTTACATAATTTTGTCCTATTAATACACATATACGAAGAGCACGATTAAGCGTCCACAATACAAAAATATCTTCTAAATGCTCACATTCAAATATACATTCGCTAGATCCAAATAGTCGTTATATTGATTTGATAAAACAGTTTCCAAATTTGACAAATTTTGGTAACAATAAACAGAATACACAAAAGCAGGATAAACTCCTTATAGCCAAAAAAGAATTCGAGTGCATGTTTTCACAAGGTATATGTAGACCATCGAAAAGTCCATGGTCCAAAAGTCTCATCACCTTTGCATCTGGTCAAAAAGAAATAACACATGGCGACCAGTAGGCGACTACCGAAAATTAAATGCCATCATCGAGGATCGCTATCCATTACTCCATTTACACGATTTTGCATATTTATTGGCTGGCAAAAATATATTTTCTACTCTAGATTTATTACGTGCGTACCATCAGATACCAATGGATGAAAAATCAATATCAACAACTACAATAGCAGCACCTTTTGGTTTATTTGAGTTCATGAAAATGCAATTTGGTTTACGTAACGCCGCACAATCATTTCAACGATTCGTACACGAAATTTTATCGGGTCTAAATTACTGTTTTCCATATTTAGATGACATACTAGTAGTATCTAACGACGAAAAAGAACACGAACAACATTAAAAAGATTTTTTTTTTCGATTAGATAAATATGGCCTCACCATTAATCCGACAAAATATAATTTTGGAAAAAAACAAGTCATATTTCTTGGATACCATGTTTCTGCTAATGGTTTCAAACCATTGGATGATCGCGTCCGAGTTATTAATCAATACCCACTTCCTGTTACAGCTAAAGATGCCAGACGTTTTCTTGATATATTAAATTTTTATCGTCGATTTTTGAAAAATGCAGCCCAAAAACAATTTCTCATTAATTAATTAATCAAAAATAAAAAGAAAAACGACAATCTGGACTAGACAAATGAAGCAATTCAAGATTTTGAAAAATGTAAAAAAGATTTGGCTGAAGCAACGCTTCTCGTTCATCCAATACTAGATGCTGGCCATAGGTGCAGTACTTGAATACTAGAAGAAAGGCCAGTGGAAACCGTTAAGTTTTTATTCGACCAAACTCTCACCGACACAAAAAAACTCTAGCACTTACGATCGAGAATTACTAGCAATATATGAAGTGATCAAATACTTTTGACATTACGTAGAAGGCAGAAAATTTTCTATTTGTACAGACCACAAACCACTAACTTACGTATTTGGACAAAAAATAGACAAACTAACGCCACGAGTTCTTCGTCAAATCAACTTTATTAGCGAACTTACAACTGACATAAGACACATACATGACAAAGAAAACATTGTTGTCGATTCACTATCTCGAATTGACGAAGTAGATTGTCCTAGTACAATTAATTACAACAATCTCAGGCAACTACAAAATGACCATGTTGCGTTACAAACATTACTGTCAAATCCTTCTACTCATTCTCTAAAATTCAAACTAATTACATTACCAAATACAACACAACAATTAATATATTGCGACAAGTACAATAACAAAATACGACCATACATACCAAGGACGCAACGATATGACTTATTAAAAAAATTACATGGTCTTGCACATCCAGGCATTAAGGCTACGACCAAATTAATAACGGATAGGTTTGTCTGGCCGAATATATATTTTTTTTATTATTTTAAAATTAGATTTTTTATACAATCTGCTCTTAGAGCATTTAGTAAAAGTGATGGATTGATTGAGAAAGGGTTATGGATTGGGAAGTGGGGGAGAAAATTAGGATTGGATAGGGGGTAGGATTAGGAAGGAGTTGGGATTGGTAGGATAAGGTAGAGTAACGTCTGTTGATGTGTGGTCTTCAGTCAATCACTTAGGATCATCATTTATGGAGGGCTGTCCTAATCAACATCATTATAGGTCGTCGGGCCATAATCGTTTCAGCTTTCTGTTGGTAAGCGGATCGGATAGTAGGTTCGTTATCAGGGAATTTGAATGATTTCTCGTCCTTTGCCATTTTCCCCTCGCTCTTCTCTTTTCTTGAATAAGTTCTTTAATGTATTCAGGCATATTGATTTTTTGTAGATGGGGCTGTTGTTTCTCTCTCGGTGTGGCCTGCCAAGCGGCGTTCTGTATTTCTTTAGTAAAGTTATCTACGGCATTTTCTAGTTCATCCCTTGTTTTCAGTGAAATGTTTAAGTTTAGTTTCGAGCTAATTGTGTTGGTGAACGATTTCCAATTTGTATGTTGAGAGATTAAGCGCGGTCGGATTTCCTTGAAGATAACACTTGTGCTGAGGGTGATGTTGATTGCTGAGTGGTCAGAGCTAAGCATTTCTGTGTTAGAGTCTGTTTCAATTTCCATATTTAGTTGTGAAAGACCTCTTAAAATTGCAAAATCGAGTACATCCGGTGTTTTGTTAAGATCCGCAGGCCAATATGTTGGTCTGCCTGTGGATAAGTAGGAGAGGTTATTTTGTTGGACAACTTTTAACAAGTTTCGTCCTTTTGTTGTACTAAGTCTTGATCCCCATGCTACGTGCTTTTGGCATACAGTATACCCAACGCCCGATTCTGCAGATCAGAGACACATCGATCGGGGGCCTCTGGATATGCCAAAGCTGCCAAAAGTTCAACCCTAGGCCTAGTTGGAATACCATGCCCAATAGTGTAACCGAGAAATTTCAGGTCACGAATTCTCTGGTTGAACTGGCTTTTGGAAAAGTTTAAATACATACCAATGGTCGCTAATAGACCAACGATCTTGTTTGGCTCCAGAGGTACTGTGGTGGCGATAAGCGAGTCATCTCCAAGTACGATGTAATCGTATGGATCACGGCCAGTGGTCTCAAGGACCAACCAGTTGATTAAGATGACGTTAACCACAGAATCAATCAACTGCGTGAAATAACTACCGCTCGCAACGCCTGAAGACTTGCGGTATCTGGTTCCATCGCAAAGTCGCACAGTCGTGTTTATAAAATATTCGATAATAAAATGCCACATTATGAGATTCCGTCTCGCATCAGCAACCCCGTAGTCACGATAGTTACCGAAATCAATATTGAAGGCGAGAATTTGAAATTAGCATTCCAGTCGGAATGAAATACCATGGCGGGGAGGACTGTAGATTGCAGCTATGTTAAGTGGCCAAGGGAATGCTTGTATTTTAACTATCACGACACTATCACACTATTTTAACTATCACACAATGTATGTCTATTTCAATTCTTATGTAAATTCTAGAGAGAATTGAAATCTTAAATACAATAATATTATTAAAGGTCACTTAGTGGCGTAGTGGACTAGACATTTGCCTTATACGCCAGTGGTCCTGGGTTCGAATCCCATGAAAGCCTAAGATTTTTTTCTGAGTTTTCGGATTCGACGGTCGCTAATGACCAAAGTAGTTGAAGCGACCTTAAATAAACCAAAAAAAAAAAAAAAAATATTGAATAACAATTATTAAACAGGTATGACCATCTCAGTCAACGACTGACACGACAACAGCGTAAAAATAGAACATTAATTGAGATGCCTCGTTGTCTTCTTATACAATCTGGATTGTGCCATGGGTTTTGGGCCGAAACAGTAGCTACTGCAAATTATTTAAGAAACAAATGCCCCACAAGTAGTTTGGACAGTAATTCTCCATTTGAGGCTTGAAATGGAAGATTGCCAGATCTAAGCAACCTAAAAGAATTTGGCGCGAAAAGATTTGTATTTAATAAAAAGTTAGGAAATTCAAAGTTTGATCCTCGATCATAAGAAGGTATTATGGTAGGTTACTCAAAAGAATCCAAAGGCTACCGCATATGGATCCCAGTTGAAAGAAAAATTATAATTGCTAGAGATGTGCGAATTATCGAAAGCCAATTTTTGCACAAAGAAAAAAATACAAACAACCTTCCTGATAATAATTGTAATAATAATAATAACATTGAATGTATCCACATACCAGTAAACGTACAAGAAGAAAGTGAAATAATTGAAACGGAGCAAATTTTACATCGAAAACCAGGACGACCATGTTTGGCTAGATTAGGCAAGCAAGGAAGACCAAGACAAATGTATAATACTAGACAAACTCATATCGATCGACACCAGGAGGATGGTGAAGAAAGAAACGACGATACAAGAACAAAACAAGAATTGAACAAAACAGAAAGAGGCTGACTGGATGAAAGCAATTCTGGAGAAATTCGGAGTCTTATTAAGAACGGCACATGAAAAATTGTCGATCGCCAAAAAGACAGAACATTGAGAAAATTGTCCTTAAAAATAAGTTAAAATCTGATGGAACACTTGAACGTAGAAAAGTTCACGTCGTAGCACGTGGTTTTATGCAAAGACAAGGAATTGATTTCAATGATACATTTGCTTGGATTCTGTGCGATTGTTGTGGCGTTGGCTGCACGTGAAAAATTACCAGTTTTTCAATTGGATATTGTTGCTGCTTACTTAAATGGAAATTTAGAAGAAGAAACTTTATGGAACTCCCAGAATACATTGAAGAGGCACTACAAGAAATAATTAAGAAGGATGGAGAAAACAGTAAAATAGGCACAGAAGCTAAGGAAATGTTACAAACGGTGGCGCAAGAAAATAAGGTTTGTAAAGCATTATATGGTCTACGACAAGCTGGTCGTCAGTGGCATAAACGATTAAATGAAGTGTTGCAAAATCTTGGACTTACTTCAGCTGCAAATGATACTTGTCTCTACTACAATATGAGTGAAAGGCAATATACAATTGTAGTTGTCTATGTCGATGACATATTTTAGATTTCAAAAGATAAACAAACACTAAATGATATTATTAAATCCACCGTCATAATGTTATAGAACGCAGGTTTACAATACGTACCAATGAAACATCTATAAATAGAATGAGAAAGGCGTTTTATTAACGGGAATAAACCTATTTTCCTGATTGTTGTTATTATTTCTCCCACATCCGATGATTGTAGCACTGTCTTCTTCTACATTATTCTTATTTAAATGTATTTCTATGAACTTTCAAATACATTTTCTGATGAAAAAATTTGGGTAGTTATTAAGCCGTAATAATTCTTTCACTCTTACAAAATTTCTTTCACGAAACGAGTCATGGCTTAATTTTATCGCTCTAAACAATAAACCCAACGCCACACTCTGTTTTTGTGCTGTAGGATGATGTGACGTAAAGTTTAAGAGTCTTCCCGAGCTTGTTGATTTTTGATACCAATCGGTCAATATGTTACCATCATCAGATCTAATAATCATTACATCCAGGAAAGGTATTCTTCCTTCTTGTTCACATTCCAAGGTAAACTGAATATTACCATGGAAATTATTAAAATAGTGCAATAAATTATCTTTCTCATTTTCCGGAACAGCCACCAGCGTGTTTTTTTTTTTTTTTTGTTTACATAAAAATCCTTAACAACTATTAGTTAACGTTACAAAGTTGATTCCGGTGTTGCAAAGGTACCAGTCTATTGTGCCATCTCTTGTCTCAGTAATGGATGCAATAGTTGAACGTATGTATTCTTTAACTCGAACGGGTAACTCCTCCTTTTGAGTAAATTATGTTAATCCAATCATATGGATCTTTTGACTTCAACAATTCAACATCTAGTTGATCTTCTTCTGTCTCTTCATCTTCATCTTTTCTGAATGTTACGGCGACTCCATCTGCTGTGTATACTTTGGCCAAGGCGAATGTTTTCGAGTATACATAAGCCACGCATGCTGCATTGGCGAATATATCGCCAGCTCGAGAGTCAGTTATATGCCTTGCGTGACAAGATCTCGTTGACCGCATCATTGCTCCAATTAAATGTACCCATTGGAAAAAGTGGGGATTTGCAGTAGCTGAGTAGGAAGATTTTACCACCAACCCTAAGTCAACGTGATATGGGAAGTATGAGTACTTTTCTTCTAATTCGTCTCCACCCGTCATTATTCGACTAACATCATCACCAACTTGTTCGACAAATATCCAATCCATGACATCTGTAAGCTTCGGGAAAACCAAAAAATTTGCAATGTATCCATACGATAGGAGTCCTGCACAGTCGTGAGCCTGTTGTACTAATTCTAATATTAGAGAGCGGATGTGTTTGGAATCGGTAGAAATACATGTCATACGCAGCCACTAATTTGTTGTAATTTCGATCATTCTGCCAACCCGCATAGACATCTACCATCTCTGTAATTTCGGGTGCTCCTGACGAGATTGCTTTCAGTTGGGTATTGATTCGTGCTGCGACAAAGGATTTATAATCGTTTACGTTTGTACGGATGAGTCGATAAATTCCTAGTAATGATGTTGCCATCCACGGATCTACTGTTGCAAGGACATTTTCTGTACCTGCAACATCTACTATAGCAATCTTGTGAGTGATATCTAAAAGATCCATTGGAGTCACGTAGCTTTCCTTATCTCCGATTTTAACATCATATGATGTCCAATCTGTATCTAATTGTTTTCTTATTGTCAAACCGTAATAATATAGGAAGGTGTATACTACTTTGATTTCTAATGTGTTTTCTCTAAGGGATGGATATATGATCTTTCTAACAGTTTGAAGTGAGTCAGAGGTCAGTTCTATGGATAGAGGAGGTTTTTTACCCGGATTCGCTTGAAACCAGACTTTCGGATACTGAATAACAGTTGCAAAAGATGGAATTTTAAGTTTAATTTCTTCTTGTGTAGAAACCCTAAATAATGCCATTTTGAATATAATTAATTATTTATATCTGTTACAAGGCATATAACTGACTCTCGAGCTGGCGATATATTCACCAATGCAGCATGCGTGGCTTATGTATACTCGAAAACATTCGCCTTGGCCAAAGTATACACAGCAGATGGAGTTGCCGTAATCCATAATCGGTCAATACTAACATATGCCAATTTTAGACGAACAGCTGTCAACAACACTCCAATAAATGCACTTATCCCAATATTGACTGGTGTGGGACAATGGGGGGGGGATAATGGGACTATCTCTGTTTTATATAATCTTTTTAGTGTGTACTCTTATAGCCCCTTTAATTTTTGGTTATTCTTCCAATTCAAAACTGTCCATCTTCCGATTCTAAGAGTCTTCAGAAACATAGCTCTGTACATTTTCAATGGCTGGTTTTCTTAAATAGTTTTTTTTTAAATATATAAAATGTTTGGGTCGGTGACAATTGGGCGGGGGACAATTGGGCGGGTACAACTGGGTGGCAGTATTTTATTCATTTCACTTTTTGACTTGGACTGTTTTTTAATGTAATACTTTATTGTCATTGGAAACTAAACAAAACATTATATCAACAAAAACAACAATTACGATAGATTATGAGCAATACCACGAAGATAGTCCAAAATATCTCGATTATCGTATGCTGCAACAATATTGCTAATGCGCATTTCCATATCTTTGTAACATTTTTTTCTGTCGAACAGTTGGCCAGCGAACACTTGCTCAATTCGGCGTTCATTTAATGACTGTTCGGCTTTCAATTTATCGATAAACTTCCATATAGATGGATGATGGCAACCAACTACAGACTGAAAATGACGATGCCAAGCTTCTACGGAATTATTGGAACGTGGCAAACCCATTTGCACTCGATCAAAAACATTCCACAGTTGTAGTGGAAACATAGCTGCAGCTCGGCGATTGCGTCGCAAGCGGCCTATGTAATTGTTCTCGAAATAATCAGCGACTGGAACGGCTTCCATGTGAAACGTTTCCATCAATGATTCGAAAGCATCGAGGACAGTTGGCATTGGAACAAATGCTAAAGCTGCTAACATTCTAATTCGAAGTGCGAATTCTGGCTCATTGCTGTACCGAACTTGAAGGCCTTGCTCTTGAACTTTCCGATAGATATTTTGCGACAGATGAAACAAGCAGCCGTGAACGTCGATACCGATAAACACTTCTTGAATGCATTTATGACAGCTAGCTCGAAATCGGTTAAAATAGTTTCTGGGCTTAAATGATGCAACCCGGGCAAATTGCGCAACAGGTTTAAAAATCGAACGTAGGTTACTTGTTGCGTATTCAGAAGTAAAGCATAGATAAGTGGTATGCAATGATTGTCAATAAAGATATGCAATGTGTACAGCTGATAAAAAATTTCCGGTACTACTTTAAACGTGTCATCGCCATACCAATTTCTGTGTTGGCTTAGAAGCTGCAAATTTCGCTGTGTTCCGAAAATCAAAATTCGATCGTTGCTTGGACCAGTGTCATGAAGAAGAAAAGCATCACCATAATTTGTTATTTGATATTGCGTCGGAACTTCGAAATCAAACAAATTATTCGGTTGGGCTGGTCCAGCAACAGTTCTTGGCCGCAAGACACCCATAGAGAAGCTCCCCATCCCATTAACAAGGAGAGACCAATCGGTGATAGCACGACTGCATATAGGACATACGAACTTAACGCACAGCCACTTAATAACAAAAAAAGAAAAGGCAAAATGTTCGTATTGCCAACAAGAGCAGTCAGTGAAACATATTTTGCTTCAGTGTGGGACATATGTACCTCTCTCAAAGAAAATCAATAACCCTCCCAAACTCCATATCAAAATGCCTGAACACACAGGAAGGAATCAACAAAACAATAACCTTCCTTAAAAAAATAGAATTATACGAAAAAATCTAGAAATTCTAATTTAAATACCAAGTCATTGATGACCACGTAGTTAAAAAATGACTTATAAACACAAAAAAAAAAATTTATGAATGAATGAACAAAAATGAATGACCTAGGTCAACCTGCGCCTGCCCAATTGTCACCCGCCCACTTGTACCCGCCCAGTTGTCACCAGCCCAATTGTCCGGATCCCAAAATGTTTATTGCTTTCTGTTGTGACGGGTTCTTCTCCGGCGCGTCACTCCGGAGGACCGCACTAATGTTCGGACCCACTCGTTCGTTATATGGGCGCCAGGAGAATTATCTCCAATGTCAAGTCGGTCTTGAGTCCGGCTATCTTCTTTGGGTGGCGAGTTGTGAGGAAGTACCTCAAACCAGTCTAGGGACGATTAACATAACAGCTTTTTTTTTTCAATACGGCGGAAGGATAGCACAAAAAAAAAACACTCAACAAGGACAAAACCACCAATCAATTGTAACAGGAATCGGTCAGCCAATCTCTCCCACGTGGTCTCTCGATCTCGTTCCAACCCAGAATGAATTTTTAATTTCCGCTGACTTCAGTTATGGCTTCTTGCCGTTTTGTTCAGTTCCGTGGTCAACGCTTGAATCTGCCAAAAGATATCGCCACCAGGTCCACTTGTCGCTGCTGCAACCCACGTTGCTTGGGTGTGACTCCAGCATCATTTGCTTCGTGTTTTCAGTTAATCCTCCCGCCGTCTTTTAATTACTAACTTAAACTAACTTAAAATTAACTTATGTAGGAAGATATATTATTTACGAATAAATTGTAGAAAGATATTTTATTTAGTTTAATTACAACAACAAAATTTAAAAAAATTAACACCAAGACTAAATCACGTCTTTTTCTTAATACCGTCCATCTTCCTCCCTTCCGCCAACCCAACCCATAGAGCTCTATCACTTCCTTCCTTTCAATGCCAATAGAGTTCTACAGTTCGGCCATACTGACCTAAAGATCGTCCTCGATCTTAGTCCGAACCAATATAACAATTAATTCAAATAACAAAAATTAACATTCGTAGATCAAAAAACAAAACTAATACAAAATTTATCACAAATAATTCCTTAAATAATAAACATTCCAAATACTACCATTATTTGCGATATTAAATAACAAAATTATACATTCTTGTAATACATATAGTAGATTTAACAAAACAATACCTTAAATAACTAATACTACCACTATTTTTGAGAAACCAATTTCAGTCGTTCCCGTGCTAGAATTCCCTTATATAACTTCTGACTTTGTTGTTCTCCCTTAATGTCTTCAACTATATAACGATCCCTATCGAGCACTTTCACTATTTCATAAGGTCCACGATACTTTGGTTCCAATTTCCTACTATCGCCAGTTGCTGGTGCGTATGATCGTACTAACACTAGGTTTCCTACTTGTAGTTTGTCTAATGGTTTCTTTCCTTTATCGTAACTATCACTTAATTTACGTCTGTTTTCTTCTAATCTTTCACTCACTTGTTTTGTTTTCTCTACACCACTAGGTCCTTTATTTCTATTTAACTCCCTTATTTCACTGATCAATGGGCTATCCCCTAGTCCCACTGGTTGATAATTGAATATTAAGTCTGTTGGTTTGTATTTTGTAACTTTATGAACGCTATTATTTAGTCCCCACTGAATTTCAAATAATTTAGTATCCCAATCCGTTTGCTCTCCTGAATTCTCATCTAAACTTGTAGACAGGCAAGTCAATAAAGTCCGATTCAGTCTTTCGATCTGTCCGTTGCCTCTCGGTGTCCCCGCGGCAACTTTAATGTGTATTATGTTATGTTCTCGACAAAATGTTTGAAAAGCTTTTGCCGTGTATCCAGTCCCTCTATCCGTGATAATACGAGCCGGTTTACCATAATTCGCAATCACCTCTCGCAAAAATTCCAAGACGCCACCTGAAGTAGTGTCGGGAACTGCTTTTAGTATGACATATTTTGAAAATCCATCAATCAATCCCAAGACGTATTTATTATCGTCAGCTGATTTTCTGAATGGCCCAAGATGATCCATATGTACTGTATGAAAAGGAGTATCTCCTTTCTCCAGAGGATGTAACAATCCTGCCTTAGTTCCTTTGGGTACTTTGTAAAAGAGGCAATTCAGGCATCTATTGATGTGTTTTGCCACTTTCTCTTTCATATTGGGAAAATAAAAACTTTCCTTGAGTTTAGCAACTGTTTTATCCATTCCCAAGTGTGCCAAGGATTTATGAGTGTCAATAATTATTTCCGATCGTAGTTCTTGTGGTACATATAATTGATATCTATCGTTTTTGATACGATACACCCGTCCATTTAGTAACTTAAATTTTCCAAGAACACTCTGATCTCCCGCCTCGAGTTTTTCCCGTACTCTGCGAACTTCTTCACAATCTCTCTGCATTGCGGCAATCCAATCTGTTGATACCGATATTTTCATAACAGTTAGACCAGGTATGTCGGTGTCTATTGGTGGTTCAACTGGATTTCGACTCAAACTGTCAGCCACTTGGTTAGAACTCCCCTTATGATATTCAATTGTATAATTGAACTCGGACAGCTTCACGAACCATCTCCCGATTCGTGCATTCAAATCTCTTTTGTGAGCAAGCATTTTTAAACTATTACAGTCGGTGCGAATAGTGAAACGAAGTCCAATCAAATAAACTCGGAATCGTTCCAATACATTGACAATGGCTAACGCCTCCAGCTCGAATGAATGATATTTACTCTCATCCACCGTAGTTTTTCGACTGTAGTATGATACTGGATGTAGTTTTCCATTTTCCTGTTGCTGATATAGCACACCTCCAATGCCCCAGGACGAAGCATCCGTATGTACTTCCATACGAGCGTTTGGGTCATAAATTGCTAAAACGGGTTTGGTCGTCAAAATGCGCTTAATATTCTCGAAAGCCTCCTGCTGTTTTGCAGCCCAAGCAAATGTGGTATTTTTCTTCAAAAGATCCGTGATTGGTTTTGCGATTACCGAAAAATTCTTACAAAATCTCCTTAAATAACTAGCCAGTCCGATAAAGCTCCTTGCCGACTTCACATCCTTAGGTAATGGAAACTCTTCAACTGCCTTTAATTTTCTTTTTCCTGGCTTCACACAATTGTGAGATATTTCGAATCCCAGGTAGTCAATTGTTGTCATAAAGAACGAGCATTTCGGCATATTTAGTGTTAAACCTGCATCATCGAGTGCTCTAAGAACCATTTTCAGCGAACGTAATCCTTCCTCTATGGATCGCGCTGTATTATGATATCGTCCAAATAAGCCATGGCCACCTCGTGACTCATAGAACTTAAAACCAAATTAATCAATCTCGAGAAGACAGCCGGTGCATTGGCTAATCCGAATGGCATCCTTTTAACACGTTAACTGCCGTGTCACCCGTATTCGGGTGACAGCAAAAGTTCTCATCAGGCCACGTCACCCGTATTCGGGTGACAGCAAGAGTTCTCATCAGGCCACATCGGGTGACTCCTTCCAAAGGATTTCCGAACATATTTAGATAAATATACGACAGGAGATAATAATACTGTTGAATTTTTTTAAAAATCGTTTATTAACAAAATTATTTACAGTGCAAAATATTGAAGCATTCACTGCAAAGTTGCGGTTGACCAGGGCAGCTTGGACAAAAAGTAGTGGGTTTTCTGAGATTTGCTCGTGCCTTTGATCGTTCCAGTTCTTCTCTTTTATTTGCGTAACACCGCTTGCATGCGCGTCTAAGGCTTTTCCCCAAATTATTTCTGCGAACGGCGATGCAATGCGTATTTCGTCGAACAGAAGGCAGTGTTAAATCTTCACTCAGTCCTAGTAACTTTGCAGCAATCAGTTCTCTGAATCGTCTAATATTTACAGTTTTCTTTGTCGCAATTTTGTAAACGACCAAAGCGTTTACAATTGACGTCCCCAGTAGAAGTTCAACACCAAGCTTCCTATACCACTTGATTCCTTTCCTCATCGTCGAAGCATAGGAAACCATTTGGTCTGAATAATCTATACCACATTTACCCTTATTATATTCGATGACGGCCAGAGGTTTGAGTCTTGCGGATGGCTGCTGGCTTGAAGAAGTAGCATGAATGTTTTTCGTGCTTTGTGTCATGATAGGAGCGTGTTTCGTAGATAATATTCTCACGTCACGTGTGTCTCTCCATTTGAGTACCACAATCCCGTTATCATCCTCTTTAGCTACCATTTCTCCCCTTCTTAGTTTGCAATTAAGAACATCTTTTGGTATAGATTTCTTGTTATGTCTTAGTGTTCCAACTACATGAGTCTTGCGTCTTAGGCATGATATAGCTAACTCATAACTTGTATAAAAATTGTCAATATACAATGTTCTTCCTTGATCGAAAAGTTTCTCTGCCAGTTGTAGACACACATTGTGTGCCAATCCTGTTTCTCTAATACCTTCCGCTGATTTACCAGAATACATTTTCATTGCCCATGTGTATCCTTCGCTTGAACATAATTTGAATAACTTGATTCCGTACTTGTGCGCTTTATTTGGAATGTATTGCTTGAAAATGAGTCTTCCACGCCATGGAATTAACGTTTCATCAATAACAATGTCTTCTCCAGGCGTGTAAGTTTCCTGATACTTTCCTACCAATTTGTTAAAAAATGGAAGTATTTTACCAAGCCGATCATCACGGGTAATGGACATATTATCGACAAAATGAAAATTGCACAATAATAGTTCAAATCTGTTTCGTGACATAATTTGACGCGGTAGCCGGAAATTGTACAATTCGTTTTTGGCCCAATAATTGGCTATTGGGCTCACTTTTACAAGTCCCATCCACAACAATAATCCCAAAAATTGTTTTATTTCTTCAGAATTTGTTGGTTTCCATTTATGCATTCGTGAACCTGGAGTCAGCCTCGATTCATTTAGTTTTTGTTGTGCATATCTATTAGTTTCTAATACCAGCAAGTTTATGATTTCGTCATCGACGAACAACGTAAACACATCATACGGATTTATATCGTCAGGTAATTGCTTATTCAGACCGCCTGTTTCTTGAAAAGAAATTGATTTTTGCCGACCACTAAATTCACTCCATTCACTTTGTTGAACTGGAGCTTCCTCAGTATCATCAACGTTGCTTTCTTCTTCCACGACCAAATCTCGTAACATCTCGTCAATAGTATCTTCATAATATTCATTATCACTAAGATTGCATTTATCCGTATCCGTATCAGAATCTGATGATATGGTACGATTTACTTTTCTTCTTTTGGGCAATCTGATCACTTCCTCATCGCTGCTATCCGAGTTTGAGCAACTAGCGTGACTAGTCTTCCTTTCACTGCGATATGCATCACTGCACACTGACTTTTTCATCTTTCTCTTCACTATTGAAAAATTATGGGCAGAGATATTAGTTGTACTACTCAGTACACGGCAAAGATTACAACTGCTCGTGCAGAGTAATAACGTGATAAATGAGGATCGTAATAGATATCGGGCTGAGAGTACCGAAAGAAATGTAAACAGACATGCGGTAGCAGAGCACGCATCTTACAGTGGCGCCGGTGGCCTGACGGGGATTTTGTTGTAAACACGCGTGGCAGTCAACGTGTTAAACATATATTTTCCATCTGGCGTTATAAAACTCGTTTTCTCTCTTGCTTCTTTCTTGACCGGTACCTGATAGTATCCGCTACGTAAATCTAAACACGTAAAATATCGTTTGTCCCTCATACGATCAATCTGATCTTCGATGATCGGTAATGAATATTTGTCCTTGATGGTAATTCGATTTAATGCGCGATAATCAACACACAGTCGACTCTCGCCATTTGGTTTCTTCACTAATAAAATTGGACTAGCATAAGGTGATATGCTATCCTCGATTATATCTGCGGATTTTAGTTCATCTATCAAATTTTTCACTTGTTCACGTTCAGGATAGGATAATCGATACGGTCGGTAAAATACAGGTATGTCAGAACTTAATTTGATATCTATTTCTGTTCGAGTTGTACAACCAATTTGGTTAATGTTAGTCGACACCAAATGTTTGAACTCATTTATTAACTCGACGAGTGGTTGTTTTTCTTTGTGACTCAATTCACTTTTTATATCTTCTGCTTTAATTTCTTCCGTATTCCTCTTGATAAGTTTGTCATTTCCTTCGATACACGGTTCTCCTCTCGTAATTAACTCTCCTTTTGTGATTCCCAAATTCTTTCCCGAAATGTTCATAACAGGTAAGGAAAATTCACCTCCATGATCAGATCGAACTATGCATCGTGGTATAACGGTACCCGATTCCCTTAATCCACCTTCAACATAAAGTTCATAGTTTTGGTACGGCGTTTGCACGTTAATGTGTCCCACATAACCATCAGGAATAATTTTATTTTCTTGTGCGCGCAATTCCGATTTCAGATTCAAGTTAGTATCAAAATCTTGATTGCATTCGACAATTAGTTGGTCTGATTTGCTTATTATAACGACATGAGGTTGTTCCGTGAACGGATGTCCCACTATCAATGGAACTTGTTGTGCCTCACTAGGAACCACATGAACATTTGTCCTAGCACACACCCCATCGATTGAAATATCGAGCGTAACCATGCCCAAGGGTTTAATTTTTCCATTTCCATATCCTACTAACGGAGACAAATCCTTTTCAAGGTAAGTAAATCCCAAGTTGTCCGCGTAGTCCTTTCTCAACGCTACACAGCCACTTCCAAGATCCACATATCCAGTTAATTTCTTTTTATTAACAAAAACAGTTTTAAAGTATTTTTGATGTGAAAGTTCATTTGTAATGTTCAGCACGGTAGTTGGTTTTTCGCAATGTTCACTTTTATTTAAATTTTGATTCGTGATATTAAAGTTTCTAGGTTTACTATCTATATTCGTACATGTGCGTGCGTAATGTCCGACTTGTTTACACTTAAAACACGTTATTTTTAATTTTTGATCTTTATTATTATTAGCATCACTTGACATTGTTGTATTTGAATTTAAATGACGAAATTGATTTGACTTAATTTGTACGTTATTATTTGTTATATGTTTCGATCCTGCTTCTAAGTCTGTTAACAGTTTACTTGGTCGCGAATAACGACTTAAAGGTCCTAAATAATCACGAAATCTGTTGTTTCCTAACCCATGCACTAACCATTCAATAATTTCACTATTTGACATTTCACATTTATTACATAAAGCCAGTTTATTGTAGTAATATTCGATAATACTTTGGTTTGAACGCCATTTATAATTTTGAGCTTTCAACCGCTTATTAACTTCACTTTCAACACTAACAAAGTTTTCTCTAAATAAAATACACCATTCTTGCCATGACTTTGGCGTTTCTCTTAAACTGTCTCTCCAAATTTTCGCAACTCCAGTTAACTTAGATAATCCGTAATGTCGAATTGTCACATCATCCCAATCATACATTTCACCAAATTCCTCTATTTTTGTAATCCACTGGTTAATTGAGATGTTGTTCATTACTGGGTCGAATTCCGGCAAAACATGTGCTACATTCCCACCAAAATGTTTTGATCCCGTTGTTTCATTAAACTCCATTTTACTTTAGTAATTCACTTTTTTACTTTGAAACACAAAATTTTCACTAAAACAATTTTTCTCGAATTCCGTTGGCAACACAACCAATAATTGAATTCAATCGAGAAAACTACGTGAAACGATATGTGATCGAACACACATAACCAAACATAAAACCACGTGTTTCAATGTTTCCTTTTTGTTTTGTGTTCAGGGTCTTTAGGATTTAATTCCACTTCTGAAACTGTAGGAAGATATATTATTTACGAATAAATTGTAGAAAGATATTTTATTTAGTTTAATTACAACAACAAAATTTAAAAAAATTAACACCAAGACTAAATCACGTCTTTTTCTTAATACCGTCCATCTTCCTCCCTTCCGCCAACCCAACCCATAGAGCTCTATCACTTCCTTCCTTTCAATGCCAATAGAGTTCTACACTTAATATCTAACTTACTACTAACTTAACAACTAACTTATTGTCTAACTTACTAACTAATTTAACTGGGCACTGGACCAGGCCTCCTGGGTTTATCGATGACCCACGGGGCGAATATGTCGCGTCGAATTAGCCTGTGCTACAATTCCCCATGTCACAACATTCCCCCCCAGACGTCGACTAGGAGCCCCAGGAAATCCATCCCGCGGTCAGTACCCCTGGACCAACAACAACTACTCCAGCACCTGCAAGTTTAACTACCCCATAACCAACTACTGAAATAAAACATGTTATTACACACAAAATATCGTTTATTCTCGAAAACATTAATATTAAAATATTAAAAAAAATATCATGAACTCCGCTCAGCGGCACGTACAAATTTCGCTGCATTCGGCGCATCTATCGTCATCAACGATAGCCATATGCTAGCGACACAATATCCAAAAAATAATCTTCTTATTTGCCAGCCCGTTCACCATCTAAAAAAAACAACACAACCCAAATACAATCACATACATTTATTTAGACAAGGACAAACTACACTCGGACACTCGAGTACATTTAGTCGTCGATATCGTCATCGACCGACGCGTTCTTAACTAGACGCAACGCTTTTACGTGTTGTCGCCCCGCGGGACGATTTTTCTGATCGACCAGTTCATATACTACTGGTGAAACTACCTTGGATACAACATACAACTCCTCTGAGTACTTTCGTGCTAGTTTCGACGAAAATCGGTCCGCGCCACGCGACAACACGTTTTGCCTAACCCTAACTACGTCACCTTCGGCGAAACGTTCATCGCGGTGGTGCCTATTATAGTATCTAGCCTGACGTTCAAAACAACGACCTAAATTATCCGCAACTAAATCGTGTAATTGTTTTAAACGACTAACTCGGTCTAGCCACGCTTTGGTATCAGGACAGGGAATATCGGATGCTCCCTCGACTAGTTTTCGATAATACCTCGGCGCCCTCGGCTGCCAACCGTAGTTCAGCATCGCTGGTGAAACGTGCAACGAGCTGTGCACCGCAGTGTTGTATGCATGACGGAATTCATGGACATGTTCATCCCAGAGTCGATGATCTAGGTCGACGAACGAGATTATCATCGTCTTCAAGACTCTGTTGACCCTCTCTACAGGATTTGCCTGAGCATGGTACGGCGGTGTTCGGGAATGGTGAATTCCATACGCTCAAGCGACCTCTTCCATCAATTTGTTCGCGAATTCGGTGCCATTATCCGACAACAGTACTTCTGGGCATCGAAATCGGTGAACAACAAGCTTGTCAAATTCTCGTATGATCGTCGGTCCATCAGCTTTCCTAATCGGACAAAGTTCTATCCACTTCGTGAACAGATCTTGAAATACGACCATGTACTTGCATTGACCCTTACTTAATGGGAATTCCATACAATCGGCGGCGACGACAGTCCATGGTGTGTGGACGACTCGTCGACACATCAATCCCGCTGACGGTCGTTGTGACACCTTCGCTGTTTGACACACGTCACAATCGGCGATGAATTTCCGGACGTCCTCGTCCATTCTAGGCCAATAATAATCGACGGCCACTCGATCAACGGTCTTCTCAATACCGAGATGTCCTGCATCCGGTGAACTATGGTTCTCCTCAATAATACCATCGTGAGCTGCCTTCGGTGGAACCAATTTCCACGCATCCAAGTCCTCGACTACCTGAGATACGAGTCGATCTGGCTTGTATCGATAGAGTCGACCATCTTCGACTCGCCAACCTTTCCATTTCTTTGGTTCGGCACTCACTTCTCGCTTTCGTCGTGAATACCAGTCGTCGACCAGTTCCGCAACCGGAATTTCGCCCCCCTTTTTAGGCAATTCGTCGATAACCGTGATCTTGTCGGTATGCTCACTCTCGTCAGGCTCAAACATCCGAGATAAGGCATCCGGAACGTCGTTCAAAGATCCCTTTCGATACTCAATCGGGAACTGGTACTCGGCAAGACGCATTGCCCATCGGCTCAGCCTCGGTGTCTTACTCTTCAAGTCACGTAACCATCGGAGACTGCTGTGATCCGTGATCACCTTGAACTGATAGCCTTCCAAATATCTACGGAAGTGTTCGCAGGCCCACAAGACAGCCAGGCACTCCCTCTCCGTAGCCGAATAATTACGCTCTGCCTTGTTCATGATGCGACTCGCGTATGCCACTACGCGTTCGCCGTCTCCGTACTCTTGAGTAAGCACGGCGCCGAGTCCAGTCGCACTGGCGTCCGTTTGCAAGACGAAAGTCTTAGAAAAATCGGGACAGGACAGGACTGGAGCTGAAGCCAAGGCCATCTTCAACGCCTCAAAAGCTGCTTCCTGTTCAGCAGTCCAAGTCCACCGGACTTTCCTGCTCGTTAGCCTCGTCAGGGGTTCAGCCACAGTTGCAAAATTGGGAATGAAACGCCGATACCATGAAGCCATTCCAAGGAATCGTCACAATTTCTTCATTGATGTTGGTCTAGGAAATTCCAACATTGGCTTAATACGCTCCTGGTCTACCAAGAGTCCCGCCTCGTTGACTCGGTATCCTAAATACCGGACTTCCTTGGTGCAAAACTCGCATTTCTCGGCATTGATTTTTAAATTCGCGGCTCTCAACGCGTCGAACACTTCCTCGAGGACCCCCAAGTGCTCCTCAAACGTCTCCGTCACGATTATTAAGTCGTCGAGATAGCCAAAGACTCTCAGACCACGTCGTTGACCCAATATCGTATCGATGAGCCGTTGGAAATGAGACGGAGCTCCAGCTAGACCAAATGGCATACCGACATATTGAAACATACCCCTTCCAGGTACACAAAACGCGGTGTACTCCCGACTGGCTGGGTGCAGCTTCACCTGGTGATACGCATGTTTCAAGTCGATCTTCGAAATAAACTTTGCGCCACTCAGTTGGTCCAAAATCCATGTCATCAGCGGTAATGAATATGCACATGGCTTGCATTTAGACGACGAAAATCGAGACACATGCGGTATTCGCCAGATGACTTCTCCACCATTATAACTGGATTGCACCAGGCACTTGTGGATGGCTCAATTATGCCCGCTGCAAGCAGCTCATCTACCTGCCGGCCCATTTCATCCTCGATGATCGGCGACGTCGGGTAATTCCTCTGTCGAATCGGCTCATGTCCCTGTACATCGATCTTATGAGTCATCACGTTAGTGAAAGTCGTTTTCCCGGTATACTTCACATCGGGGAGTCTTCTCGACAATAATTCATCTAGAGCGGCCTGCTGATCCGGAGTAATCTCGATGATTGCCGCAATCTCATCCTCATTGATATATTCTTTCAAGTTCCAGTCGTAGATTTCGCCAGTACGCCGTGTCCACCACCGTCCAGAACTGCCATCGTAGCAGATCCCGAATGCGATGACTGCATCCATGCCAAGAATCATATCGTACTTCAATTTCGGAATGACTCGTACTTCAATTGGCATTACCACGCCATCCAACTCCACCGGCAGCGTTATCAATGACGGGACAGCCAACATGGACCCATCTGCAACAGCCGCAGTACTTCGTGGTGCCGGTCTTACCCGCGCACCGAGTCCCGTTACCCAATTCTGCTCGTCGATCTCACGAACACACGTCACCGTCGATCCCGTGTCATACAACGCCTTCATCGTCTTCCCTCCAATTCTCACTTCGATGAATGGTCGTGGATCGATGGCATTGCTCTTCATTGGGCAGACTTCTTCTGCCACTTGTCGACAGATCAACTCTCGTTCCCTCGGCGGTAAGCAAATCTCGTAATGAACCGGCCAGTCGTCGGCCTGATGTTCCCTCGAACAATAGTAGGCGTTCTCGCATTGTCCACATTGCCAGAGTCTTCCTTCCGTTTGACACACACCACATTTGTGTCTTATCACAGTCCGGTTTTCTTGTCCTATGATTGGTCGCTTCACATCATAGTCCGGTATTGTACCAGCATCCGAAGACTGGTCCACGGGCCCGCACGGCTCGATGTCAATGCTGAAGATGTCAGGAACGTTCTCCTGCGTCGTCCTATCAACATCGCCCATCGAGTTCCGCATTTCACGGGAAATCAGTGTGGATCCCGTGACTACTGATCCCCGCTTGCGTTTTCCGGACGCGAATACCTGCGTCGAAAACAAAGCAAGCAGTTAGGAGTAGGGTCTTTGATCGTCCCGCAACCATAACAGAAGATACGCCGGACATTTTCCGGACAACTTCGATACCCATGTCCCTCCTTCCTACAATTGAAACATTTTCCCCGCAACTCCGGGTGGATTGTCGGACGGACTCCAGTTCGTTGACCATTGCCCAACCGGTAAGAGGACGAAACCTCTCCTCGTGATGGCGAGTTCTTCTTGGAACCGGAGCTCGAATCACTCTTTACCGAATCCCTATCCGACGTCTTTTTCTTCTCTTTCTTCATCGGCATTTTTACCTTGCCCAAGTGCTTCTGGTCTGACTTGTTCCAATTATTCGTCGGCTGCCCAATTGCAGCGACTTGAATGTGACTGGACTTCTTTTGATTCCTCGGTTCGTACCATTCCGGCCGATATGCAAACTCTGGAACAATACTTTCATTTGCACATGGCGGCTCACGCGGCGCAGGTCGTCGTAGTGGCTGATCATAGTTTCGTACCAGCTCGTATAATTCATCAAATGTTCCAAAGTCCTCTCGGCGGAACCTTGTATGATATTCGGTCCGCAAGCCGTTGTACGCAAAGTCTAGTTGATATTCTTCCGGAAGTGGGGATATCACCCGGTCCCACATGGCGATCAATGAGTCCAGGTAGTCTAATCCCGACTCCAGTTTTCCTTGCGTGCGGTTGACCACCTCGCCACGAATCCGACTATCCACAGACGGTTCTCCAAATCGTCGGCGGAGTTCCTCCCTGAATTGTCCATATGTGAAAATTCGTCGTTTGGCGTGCGACCACCAGGTCTTAGCCATACCGCTCAGCAATAAAGGCATTATTGCTAACGCATCTGCGTCACTCAGACCACAGAGGCTTAAACAATCCTCTAGCTGGTTCAAAAAGGACTCAACCCGTGACGTACTGCTTCCGGTGAACTTCAAGTTCCATTTGGAGACCCTTTCATACATGGCCGGTTGATAATGTGGGTCATTATGATGTACAAACTGTGCCATTTCACTGTCATCGACCCGCTGAGTTCTTAATGCTGGCCCTACCGGCGACGTCGTCTGCCCCAATCTAACTCCGGACAGTGCCACATGTGTTGAGTCAGCCGATGGCCGCACCCAGTCACGCAATCGGGAACTGCGCTCCTCCACACGCCGAATCCCGTCCTCCTGAATTCTCACGGTCGGCCTCGGTTGGTTGACCGACTGTGTCGTCCACGTCTGAGCGCCCCCAAGAACATCGCTTCTCACGTAGCTACTCGGCATGGCTCTTGTCGTGGCTACAGTGGTCACTGGCACCGTAGGACCACCAGTCTGAACATTTTCTATCCGTCCCAGACGTTGCTGCTCCCTCAGGAATGCACCCAGAACCTGCCGATCGGGAAAATTTGGTCCTCATGCGACCACCTTGTGTTTGGAAACCTCTTGATTCGCACCGCCCGGTTCAATCGGTCCCGGACGATGTGATTCCTACCTTCCGGGTTCGCTCTCAGCGTCAACAAAATCTCCCGGACTTGTTGAGTCGTTATATCTTCGATCCACTCGTCATACATGCTTGTACTTCGTCGCGAGGCTATGGACGACGCCTCGTGTTCTTCTATTGCTTCAAGGTGGGTTTCGACCACCCCCTGTTGAGCCAACACATTGGCAACCTGCTCAGCTAGAGCTTTCTGTGCCGCCTCCAACCGCAGACGTTCGGCGGTCAGCCTAGTGCGCTGATTCAGCAACCAGTCATAGTAATCGTCACCTTCTACGGCTAACTGGTCGCGTAGTGCATTTGTAGGCGGGTGAGCGACGTGCCTAGTTTCATTGGTACTCGCTGGCAGGTTATCCGGAGCCGTCAAAGTGCCCTCCAACCCCGCATCCACATTGGACATCACGCTACTTGTCGTTGTAGTGGGAATCGGGATGGAATTCGTGGTCGTAGGCGTACCTGTGTGCTCTGACATCGGTGACGTTCCCATTCCGAGCGCGGCCACCGATTCTTGGTACACGTCGTGGAACGTTTGATCATTCCGTGTAGAGTTCATATTCGTAATACAAAAACACAAAAAAAAAAAAAAAAAAAAAAACAACAACCGTCGTACTTCCTTTCGAGCCCCACGTTGGGCGCCAAAATATGTGACGGGTTCTTCTCCGGCGCGTCACTCCGGAGGACCGCACTAATGTTCGGACCCACTCGTTCGTTATATGGGCGCCAGGAGAATTATCTCCAATGTCAAGTCGGTCTTGAGTCCGGCTATCTTCTTTGGGTGGCGAGTTGTGAGGAAGTACCTCAAACCAGTCTAGGGACGATTAACATAACAGCTTTTTTTTTTCAATACGGCGGAAGGATAGCACAAAAAAAAAACACTCAACAAGGACAAAACCACCAATCAATTGTAACAGGAATCGGTCAGCCAATCTCTCCCACGTGGTCTCTCGATCTCGTTCCAACCCAGAATGAATTTTTAATTTCCGCTGACTTCAGTTATGGCTTCTTGCCGTTTTGTTCAGTTCCGTGGTCAACGCTTGAATCTGCCAAAAGATATCGCCACCAGGTCCACTTGTCGCTGCTGCAACCCACGTTGCTTGGGTGTGACTCCAGCATCATTTGCTTCGTGTTTTCAGTTAATCCTCCCGCCGTCTTTTAATTACTAACTTAAACTAACTTAAAATTAACTTAATATCTAACTTACTACTAACTTAACAACTAACTTATTGTCTAACTTACTAACTAATTTAACTGGGCACTGGACCAGGCCTCCTGGGTTTATCGATGACCCACGGGGCGAATATGTCGCGTCGAATTAGCCTGTGCTACAATTCCCCATGTCACACTGTATTAAGTAAATTTATATATGTGGCGACGAGCAATTAAAAACAACAATATTTCTAGTAGTCGTCGACACAACCCTGGCAACAAAAAGGAAAAACAAAATATAATAATATATTGGCTTTTTGGAAAACGCACGTCAGCTCGCAAACTAAATTATTAAACAATAAAATCAGTAAATAAATAAAATATTAGTAAATAAATACAACTTAATTACTAAATTGGTGACCCCGACTGAACCCGACGTTTAAAAAAAAAAAACAAGAAATGGAACAGAACACCAACCCGACCATAAATAGCGTTACTGTAAAAGTACCCACGTTTTGGCCGGACAAACCAGAGTTATGGTTTGCGCAGCTAGAAGGACAATTTGTGCTGGTCAACATTAGCCAAGACAGCACAAAATACAACTATGTTATTTCGAATTTGAACATAAAATACATAGCCGAAATTAAAGACGTTATCAAAAACCCGTCAATAACAAATAAGTATGAAAAAATAAAAACGAAACTTATAAATCGGTTATCGCAGTCGCAAGAACAACGTGTGCGGCAATTGCTGACACACGAAGACATTGGCAATAGAAAACCATCTCAGTTCTTACGACACCTGCAAAATCTCGCCGGTCCAAATGTGCCCAACGATTTCTTACGATCTATTTGGTCAAGTCGCCTTCCGACACAGGTCCAAGTAATTGTCGCTTCACAATCACGAAGCAGCTTAGAGGAGTTAACAACGCTCGCCGACACCGTGAACGAAGTCATCGGACAACCGCAAGTTTCAGCCACGGCTGCAACTCCAAACACAGAGATTTGTGAACTGCGGGAAAACCTCGCCGATTTAACTCGCCAAATCGCCAGGCTAACCACTCAAGCCAGCGAAGAGCGCAACAGGACCCAACAACGAGGCCGGAACAGCCGCCCGAGAAGCCAATCGAAACAGCGCAAACTTAACAAATCGGGTATGTGTTATTATCATGTTAAATTTGGAAAAAAAGCATATTTATGTACACCCGGATGCAAGTTTCAGGAAAACTCTCTCGAGAATCACTAGTGGCGGAGTGTGATTCTCAGAAGATTTCAAGCCGCCTTTTCGTAAAAGATCGAGCTACAAAGACCGAGTTTCTCGTGGATACTGGTTCTGATCTGTCCGCTTTCCCGCGCGGCCAAGTGAAATCAACATCGATACCCTCAGGTTACCAGCTTTTTGCTGCAAACGGCACAATCATACAAACGTATGGGCTAGCTAAACACAAACTCAATCTTGGACTGAGGCGAGATTTTACGTGGAATTTTATCATAGCCGACGTAACCAAACCAATATTGGAAACCGATTTCTTAAGTCATTTTGATTTAACTGTCAACCTCAAACGCAAATGCCTTCGTGATGGTATTACGGGACTCAAGTCGGATGGAAACTTCCATAAAATAACAGCGTTAGATGAAATCAAAACAGTCGACGGTGATTCCATTTACGTGGATCTATTACGACAGTTCGCCGACATTACTCGACCTGAGTTGACTAAAACAGGAAAAAGTAAACATTCAACGGTGCACTACATTCGAACGACACCTGGTCCACCAATTTCATGTAAAGCACGTCGCCTAGCTCCCGATAAATTAAAGATCGCTCAGGAAGAATTCCGGAAAATGATCGACCAAGGCATCTGTAGACCACCACAGAGCCCCTGGTCATCGCCCTTAAAAAAATTACAATGGACAACGGATCCAAGTTGTACTGTGATATAACGACAGGTACAGCACGACCTTATGTTCCAGCCCCATTGCGAAAACAAATATTCAATTCGCTACATTCACTTGCGCACCCCGGCATCAAAGCGTCGCAGAAATTAATAACTACGAGGTACGTTTGGCCATTCATCAACAAAGATTGTCGTAAATGGTCAAAATCTTGCATCGACTGCCAACGCAACAAAATTCAAAGACATGTTCATTCACCAATAGGAAAAATCAAATTACCAACCAGTCGTTTCGAACACATTCATATCGATTTGGTTTCCTTGTCACATTCAAAAGGTTATAATCAATGTCTAACAATAATTGACCGTTTTACTCGTTTCCCAGAAGCAATACCGCTTGAAAACGGATCAACGGAAACTGTAGCTCGAGCCCTGATTCATCATTGGATTTCTCGCTATGGTGTCCCCAAAAGAATAACATCGGATAGAGGTGGCCAGTTTGAGTCAGCATTATTCCGTACACTAATGGGTCTATTTGGCATTAGGCACTTACGTACTACACCATATCACCCACAAGCAAACGGGATCGTTGAGCGCCTCCATCGACAGCTCAAATCGGCACTCCTCTGTCACAAAGAGTCCTGGTATGATGCTTTGCCAGCTGTATTGCTTGGCCTGCGAGCCGCATGGAAGGAGGATATCGCGACGACACCGGCAGAGCTTGTTTATGGTGAGCCGATTCGTTTACCTGGGGAGCTGCTGTTCCCATCACGTAAGAAAATCGCGCCCAACACATTGGTGAGCGCACTGAAGGAACATTTTAATACAATGACTCCCAGTGAAACATCGTGCCATAGGAAGCAATCGGTATTCCAGTACAAAAATCTCCAAACATGTTCCCACGTACTGGTACGCGATGACCGTGTTAAGCAATCGTTCTCGCCACCATATGAAGGCCCTTTTTCCGTCATTAGCCGCCACGAAAAGTACTTCACTATCAACTACAAATGCGGACCAACAACATCCATTTCCATAGATAGACTCAAGCCAGTCTATGAAATAAATACCATCATGAAGAGCTGCCCAACGCCAAAAAGAAAAGTCAGATTCCTTTTATAAAATATTCTTATGTAAAATTATTGTATATTTTTTTTTTTGCAAAAATTAAAAAAAAAAAAAAAAAAAACAAGAGAGGGAGTATTGTGGCGACGAGCAATTAAAAACAACAATATTTCTAGTAGTCGTCGATACAACCCTGGCAACAAAAAGGGAAAACAAAATATAATAATATATTGGCTTTTTGGAAAACGCACGTCAGCTCGCAAACTAAATTATTAAACAATAAAATCAGTAAATAAATAAAATATTAGTAAATAAATACAACTTAATTACTAAATATACACTGAGCAATGTGCCACTGAAATACAATATAGTCCGTGACCTGGAATTAGAAATCAACCCTCATCCAGAGCACATACACAACGAGTTACTTGACGAGAGCAGCCAACCAGTGTTGGAGCTCTCTAGGGATTTTGTAATAGGTCTTGGGGCCACCGCCGTTTTAGACGGTGTGGAGGATTGCTGTATTGGTAGCGTTTGAACAGGTTCGAAACCCTTTTCTTTAATTTCGTTCATTATGAGCTCTGGGTCACTTATCGAATGGAGCCCACGAATTACCACACGAAAATTTCTTTCATCTCGGAATTGATACTTTTTAATTGAATTTTGAGAATTGTTAATATTTGTCGCATTGTTGAGATTTTGTAAAGGCTCGAACGGGTTCGGCGAAACGAACGATGTTGTACGTATCCTTTTAACAGGCTGTGAATGCCGGGTTCAAATTTCTGTGTCACTCGTTGGGTCCGTTTTTAATGAAAACAATTGGTAAGTACAAGTTTGAACTCACCCGAGCGAGTGAGCCGAGTACCCCAATAGTAGTGTTTGACTGTGTAGCGGTTAGTCAACAATTTTTGGACAAGAACTGACCACTTTCGTTTGCACAATTTGTTCGCTGTTCGCTTAATCAAAACCTCACAACAATAATATGACCGCTCAACTCCATAGACGATTTGCGAATACTCTTAAATAGTAAAACAAAGTTGTGCTCTTTTCGATTCTTTGTTGGCTGTTCTCCGTCTTGGTCTCCTAAGAGGTAAAAATGTCACAAGATTATCAGCATATACTTTTTTTTCTGGCCAGCTCATACTCTAAAATTCTTTGAAAATATTGTGCCTATCTATTTCTATAAATGTGAAACATTTTAAAGATCCTTTCTCAGTTTCTTTACACTGGTATCTATTTTCTATTACTCTAGAATTCTCTAGGAAATTCGAAATTCCTTATTTTTTCCTTTTTTCTTCCATAATACTGTTTTCTATTTTCTCTCAGCAAACCAGTTTGATTTTTGAATCTGAGGACTTTTCTTTCTTCTCTAGCTTTTTTCTGGGTAGTTACGTAATTAAATTCAGACCCAGAATTAATTTTATACGATACTAAGCCTTCCTGTAAGAGTATACTTTCATCTGATATTATATCTTCTATTTGATTAGATAGGTTTGACAGACTAGGAATAACGCTATCTGTAACACCTGTCAAAGAGTTTTCTTGGAAAGTATCTTAAGAAACCAGATTTTCGCTATAATGGTGCTTATCATGTTTATTGGACGAGGCCAAGTTCAAAGGTACAAAAGAAATTCACATTACTATCTTTGAATTGAACCAGAACTTCATGGAATTTTTGAGAAACAATATTGTTTCTTTCATCATCATCAAAAAATCACAATGTATTGTTATTATTAGATGCAATTATATTGATAGAATCTTCTAATATTTTCTCATTTAATATGAACGGTAAAATACGGTTGCAATTAATTGTAAAAGAGTTTGTGTGCTTTGTATTTTCAACATTAATCGTGTTTGAACTAAAGTTCTGAGATTCTGTATGTATTCAAATTCAACATTTAGAAATTCAGACCAATCTTAAGAAATTGGTGGTTTATATGGTGCAGCTCTTTTTTTATCTTGCTTATTTTGCATATTTATTTTGCATTATCTTTGCTTTATCCATATTTGCTTGTACCTATTTAATAATTCCAAGATTTTTTGCTTTGCCAATGAGCCCTTGAAGACATCGTAAAATATAAAGCAAAATCTGACGAATTTTACTAACCATTATTTAAATAACGTCAAATGTAAATTTGAAATTATAAACTACGTTAGAACCAATTATCATAAAGGCGCGTTCAGACGTTTCAACTAAACTCGCCCGATAATTTTCAATCTTTTAGACAGTAGCGGGGTAAGCAACGCGAGAAGTGAAATACAAGCGAGTTAAAAGGGAAGCAAATTGAAAGAAAACTGATCAACAAAACTCGTTCAACAAAAGTTTGACTCAAACTTTTTTGAGTCAAGGGGATGCATATTAAGTGACAGAAGTACAGGAGCATGGTCAGATGAGAGATCTGTTAGACATTCTATTGAGGAGTGGATGGAGTTTACACCTGCAGAAATGGAAAAATCCATCACATCTGGAGTTCTGTTGGGATCGGAAGGCCAATAGGTAGGTTGATTTGGAGAATGAATATTATATTGTTTTGGTAGGATATGGTTATAAAGTAGACGGCCTCGGGAATTTGTATTTACGCTTCCCCAGTAAGGATGTTTAGCATTGAAATCACCACCCACAATGAACCGGTGTCCAAGGGAATCAAACAGCGAAGTTAAGTGATTTGGGGATATTGTGATTGAGTGAGAACAATACACTGCAGCTAGATTTATCGTAAATGGAAAAAGGTTTAATGTTAGTGAGGACAGTTGGAAATGATCTCGGGAAATTGAGGCATGCTCATGATGTTGAATATGGTTTTTAATGAGGATTGCAGCACCAAGTTGAGCTCTTCGGCTGGGGTAATCACACCTATGAGTTCTGTAACCTGATATGTAAAAAGTGTGGTCACTGGTCAAGTATTTCCCTGTTATAAGAGCAATGTCTACGTCTTTGTCTTGTAGTAGAACTTGCAGTTCGTGTCTGTGTCTAGTAAGTCGTAAGTCTAGTGTCGTAAGTCTAGAATTCCAGAGAAGAACTGTGAGGTTTCCGTTTCTCATGGACATTTGTATTTATGGCTGAATAAGTTTCGGGATGATTTGGTTAAGGAGTTGTATCAGTGGTTGAACTGTGGCTAAAAGGAGGTCGATTTTATTTAGGAGATTAAGCAAAAATGGAGATTCTGGTGAGCTGGGAGGGGTAGAATTTTCTGGTGGTGAAGAGTAGTGACTTTTGGTGAAGTTGTTGGGGGAGGATGTGGCTGCAGCTTGTGCGTATGATAGGTTAGGTTTTACGCTCGATGTATTTGGTCGGTCCGTCAAATGAACCATTTGGTTATGCTCTGATTGGTTATTTCTTGGTTGTTGCCTCTTACTTATCCATCCTCCATTTCTCTGGAGCTCCTTGTGTTTTGGTCAACCTCTGTAGTTGGCAGTGTGATCACCTTTGAAATTTGTGCATATAGGCTTGGCAGTCGTTGGCTGGGTGCAGTTCCCTGTAGAGTGGTTGCCGTCACATCGAACACATCTCGACGTTTTGCCGCAATAATTTTTGGAGTGACCGTACTCCTGACAATTCAAGCATTGCACCACAGTACATCTTGGGTGGGGAGGCTCCACTTTTATTACAGCTCCATATAGTCTCTTTAAATTATATATTTCGGGGTTTTTGACGTTAGGTTTCAAGTCTAAGAAGAAGAGGGAGAGCGGTATTTTGGTTGCTGGATGAAAAACCGGGACCATTTGCACTGGTTCGAATCCTTTTTCCCTCAATTCTAGCATCACAGTTTCAGTGTCGCAGGAGTGATGTATGCCCCTAATTACAACCCGAAAGTTTCTCTCTTCTCTAAATTGGAAGGAGTGAAATTCAGCTTTTTTAAGCTTTAGGCATTTCTTAGCTTGCCAATATCCTTCTGGAGTAACGAACTGTAGTTTTACCTTATTTGCACTATTAGTGTTATGTCTAAATTCGCCAAAATCTTTCAGGTCCACTAGGAGAGTACTCATGTTGCTAACATTGTGGATAAAAATAGGTGGGGGTACGCTCCTTTTTGTGATTGGTTTTCTGTTATGAATGTCGGCGATTCGCTTTGACGGACTCTTTTTGTTGGATGTGAGTGTTTTCTCAAAATTTCGGTGTCACTTTCGATGGTGATAAGATATTTGTTTAATTGAGTGTATTATTTTTTTTCCCTCCACCTCGACAATTTCAAACAAAAATCAAGATAAAATTTAAAAAAAAAATGTAAGAATAGTAATTTAAAGTCTGTGATAGAAATGTTTATTTGGTTTTACAAAATGGAATATAAGCGAGAGAACAGGCTTAAACGTTCAAAGTTATGCAAGTATAGATGATCTCTATATGAGCCGTTTATTTTGAAAGTGACTTTAGTCCATTTATCTTTAATTTGAAATACTTAAGGTTTTGCGTTTTTACAAAATTAAAAATATACGTACGATATATGGTTGACTTGCAATGTTAAATCGAATTTAAGGGATTTAATTTTATACATCCTATTAAAAAATCGCTATTATTAAGTGTATAATATGACCTTGCTTACCTTAAAAGGGCTTAGGTCATTTTCATAATAAAAATTTGTTTTGTTACAAAAAGTGAAAGAGCTTAAGTCCGTTACATATAGCTTAAAAAATATAAAAGAACATTTAAATTATATTTTTAGATAATAGAAATAAATTTAGTAACAAGTTATTCGTTAACATTCTCACTATGCGGGAGTGATTTGAAGTAGTTATGGTGTTCCGGAGGTATATACCGCAATAAGTCCATCATGTGTCGGTATTTTAGTGATGTGATGCTTCTTATACTTTTATATAACTATGGCAATATAATATTCCCAAATTTTTTAGGTCTACCACGACGTGGCAATAAATCAAGAATTTTAAATTCAGCGTTCTCATGCATGGTTGTTTTGTATAAAATTTTATATGGTTCATTTCTTAAAAATCGCATCCAGCAAATTTGAAGCCAGTTTATTTTTTCTCCGTTGGTGTTTTTGGATCTTTTGTAAATTGCTTCTTTCAAGAGTCTTGTTGATACAAAATCCTCTTGTTTCATTTCATTTAGTATTTAGTATGAAAGTATTACCTTTTCTACATTTTTTAAGTATATTATAATAATCTTGTGGCACATACAATAACTGATTTCTTTTTAACGACATTTCTATAACGCCAAAATCTCTGTCATTAGGTAAAAATGAATGCTCTGATATTAAAAATTTGTGGTCTATGATTTCCACATCATTTCCCATCGATAGAATTTTTAACCACAGTAAAGATATTTTGATGTTTCTGTTTTGTCCTCCACACATGTCACTATATGCAATGATGTGTTTTTCACCTTTCAGGGTTTTTAGGTGTCTCAAGAGGCATGAAGCCACTTCTTGGGAACCTCTAGAAGCTTTTGTTTCATCCCAAACGTACATGTATACATTATCGTTGTGGAAATTGTGTATGCCTAAATTTAAAATATACATGTTACATTTATAATAACCTACTGAAGTAGTTAACTTTGGGAATGGTAACGCTTTCTGCAAATCGAATGAAAAGCTAAAATAATGAGATGGATTACTTGATACTCGCTCTTGATCTTGTTTTAACGCATTTCTAGCCGATTCTGCTAGCTTCAAATGAATATCATGTTCTTCCATAAATTTTTTCTGTTCTTCATGGTTTTCTGATGCTTTGACTTTAATGTTTAATAGATCACATCTTTGGCATGTGTCTTTGCGTGGTTGGTGGAAATGTAGATTAAAATCTATTTTGAATATTTTTCTATAAGTCCATTCATTAACTGCTTTTAAATTATTTTCTTCACAGTGAAGCTTATACAAATTAAACATTGTTTTTATAGTCAGTTCAGGATGAAGATATTTTCTGTCGGGATTATGGTTCCTAGTATAATGGGATTCAAATTTCGGGAAACTGTTAATATGGTTTTGAACAATCATATTTGCTTCATCACATATTTTTCTCGACGATCCAGGCAAACGCCCACGTAAATCGTTGCCAACGTTTTTAGATTTTAATACACGTTTCAATCGTCCTTCGCTTATTTGAAAAGTATCTAAAAAGAATTTTTTACAAACAGCAACTTTGTCTGTTTTAGAATTTAACCAATACGTAAAAGTCTCATTTCTGCATGAACCTTTTCCGTTTCTCTGACGTCTTCTTTTTACAACACTGCGTCCGGTCGCTTTGTATAGCAATATATTTTGCTTATTAAAGTCTGCTAAGTTCCAAAACATTTTGAAAATATGTTTTCTTTCTGTTTCATTTAAAATTTTTAAGAAGTCTTTTCGGCATTGGCAATCTTCATTTTGAAAAACTTTGGCAGGAATAATTTTTCCCGATTGTGTATCGTATCTTTTCCCTGAATTCCGTTTAATTTTACGAACTTTCTGATTATAAGTACCACTTCTGTGTTTTCTGGATCCTTCTTTGAAGGTGCTGTTTTGTAAATTCTCATTCTCAATTACTTCCTCTTCCTCTGATGAAGAATGAACTTCTATAATTCTCCTCCTTTTTTTAAATCTGTTGTATGAGTTTAATTCCTCTTCACTTTCAGAATCAAGGAAGCTTGTTATTTTATCCTTTCCCATGGGTTTATTAATTTCTTTAAATTAAATATTATTTTTTAAATTTCAATTTAATATCAAAACGTAATTTAAATTACCTTCATCACTGCTTTCAACATTTTGGGCCGCACTTTTTGACATCGTCAATAAAAAGTGAACTAAGGTCACTTTCAAAATTAGGATTTTTAGTATTTATATTATTTTGAAAATGTACATGATATAAAATTTTCAAATATAATAAGTATATTTCAATACTGATTTATTTTTTTGACAGTTCAGCATAAATTATAAACGTCACAAGCGCCAACTTGATAAAAGATGAAAATGGACTTAAGCCACTTTCAAAATAAACGGCTCATATGTATGCACAGGGTGCACACAACACTAGGCACACACACACACTTATACACTTGTTTTGTAATTGTACGTTGCACTACGAGTTCGATCAGCATTTGATAACAATTTATATTACACCAAAAGAATTTGATTTAAAAATTATAAAATGTGGGAAAGATTTTTGGCATGTTTCCACACACGTGCTGGGCCCGGAATGAATGTTTTTCTTTTCCGTAGTTACAAACATTACATTCCGCGGCCGACTCTATCGTCTTGATTTCAAAACATGTAGTTTTTAGAAACATGTCTGTGTGCAACAGCCATATCGTATCGGAAGCTTTATCCGAATTTCACCAAACTTGGAATTTGACCTCCATATTATGCCAAGTTGTGGCCGCAAAGCTTTTGGTCGAAATCGGTTAACGGAAAGCTCTACTTTATTCGTTGAGTTTTTGAGCTTTTTCAAGTTTTTTCGAAAAAGGCTCCAACGATATTCTTTAAGCTTTATTATAGTTCTTAGACTCATTAGTGGCTAAAACTTTTATTCCGGTGAAAGCTCGAATTCAAAAATTCGACCCGATTACAATAAGTACTATAGTAGTAAAAGAAAGTAAAAATTGAGATTCACTGGGTAAAAATAAAACCTTTTAAAAAAAATTCTATTTACTTTTTTTGTATAAATATTTAAGAAATATAAAGTTAACGCCTTTACATACTTCACTGTTTTCTATTTATTCATGTTTCTGACTGATCTTTGAGAAACATCGAATATTTAGAAGTGTTTTGAACAATATTCTGACGCTAACGTGATCGTAATTACAATTAGGTACAGCTAGCTTATCTATCGTATCTATATAAAACCTAATAAAATAATATAATATAATAAAGCAATAATACTTAATGATTATAATCTAATAGAATATACAAATCCAATTATTTATACAAGTAAACCTGATAATATCAAATATCAAGTATATGAATATAAACTATCAATATAAAATTTGATATATTAGATTTGAATATTACTTTAATATAATTTATACAAATAATTGAATATTTAAATTTTTTCATTTGACAATTTGATTGATTTATAAGCACCAAAAGCTTTAATAGCTCTTAGTATAATTGTTGTAGAAACAGTTGTTATCATACAGGTCGTTAATGACCATTGTAAGCCATCTAGAAAGCCTATACTAGTTGCAATGTCTTTAAGTATTTCTATTGGCGTTTCAACTGAGCTAATACTTGTAGTAAAATCCAATTCACCCATAAAATTATATTCAAAATTCATGATAATTGTTTTATTATAACTCAATGTATTAATGGCACAAACTTTATCATTACTTAATAACTTAAGTACATATGGTTCTTCATTACAACTCAAGAAGTTAGTGTCAAAAGTGCAGTTGCTAATAAAAGGTAATGTGCCTTCTTGTTTTATATTGAAGGATCTAAAAACTGCATATGGTTTATAATCACAAGATAAACAAGAAAATGTCATTGTCATATCTACTTCACATACACCAGGTGTTATTTGTAGATTGTTAAAGTTAACATTGCTAATCATGATAGTTAATGAACCTTTAATTTCAAAATCAATCTCAACAACTTTGTTGTTTCTTATAAATGTATGTGATATCTTACCATATCTACCTTTATAATTTTTCATTATAAGAGGGAGTCTACTAACCCTAGACTCAGGTGCATTACATATTATATTACAACTGTTAACTTGACATTTAACATTATCACTGTTATAAGTTCTTGTCTTGTGATACAAGTCTATTTGATAGTCACCTATTTTATCAGTTTCTGGCATATTAATGTCAGAAACATCAATTAATATAGGTGAGCCATCATACATTATTAGACCATTTGGCCTTTTGATTATCTCAGATATTAAGCTTATAATGGTTATAGATATAGCTTTGCTTTCAAAATTATCCATATCATTAACGTTCTTTGACGGATTATTAACATTAAGATAATAATGATTTTTAATATTCTTATATTCTGTTATAAGCCTAATTTGCCATATTCTTGAATCATGTTTATAAACAGATACTAACTTGCCTTCTTCAATTAACTTCCATCTAGCAAATACTGTTGATACCAACAGTATGTGTCACATCCAATACTATCAGAATCACAAGTATAACCATGTATAGTTTCATTAGGTAAATCATTGGAGAATCCACTTCCTCTCACACCTTTCCTACAATCTCTATTCCAGCAGTCACCCTTACCCTTACAATTTGAATATGATTCGACATTCAATCCAAATTTTGTAGTATAATAGGACAGACTGTAACGATCTCTATACCTTATTTCATCAATTTTGATCTTATAAGTTTCACCTTGAACATCTTTAAAGCATATTGATTGACCTGTCATAAGGTTAAATATGTATGTATTTGATTGCTTACAATCATTATCAGTGCATATTGTTCCTTTACTATTTATAAATAAAGTGTTATCACATGCCCTTCCAGTGTATATTACATTTGTTAATATAGCAGCACCTAACAATAATGAACTTGCACTGGCTATTGTAGATTGAGACCTATTTTTTGTTAATGGTTTTAATTTTGAATTTAAATTAGTTAGGCTGGGATATCTATTAACTTTGATTGGGTTGGCAATTATGGAGTCCATTGATAAGCTTCTATGTAACTTCACATTGTTATCTTCATTTTTACTGGATGTACCTGGAAATATCTCTAGATAATCAGGATCTTTCTTAACTAATGGTCTGCTTGTAAACTTATTCCTCCTTTTGTTTATTTTGTTTATATATCTTTTATTCACTATTGGTACTGTGTTTAATGGCTTCATATCGATTTTAATATCTGTATGTTTTTTTAACTATTTTAATGTTGTCAACTGTCCTCTTATCTTTACATCAGTAATAAAAAATCAAAGTTTTAGATAATATATATTCACTAAAATTGTGAATTTTTTTATAACTGATTAATATAAGAAATATAAACAGTATAAATATTATAACTGAGGATATTATGAATGTGGAGTTTTTTGACGTTCCAAGCTCCCGGCAACGCTCTTCGCTGTGTCCACTCTTGCCGCAGCGGCGACATTGGAGCCTCTCATTCCCTCCCGGCAGACCGAAATGTTGGACATAGTAGTTGGTCTCCCGAGCCACGTTCCGGAATTCCTTAAACGTTGTAGGAACTCGGTGGAAACGCATAGCGTGAAAGGTCTCCCTGGTCATCCCGTTGAATATCATGGCTACAATAGCTGACTCGGGGCGTTCATAATGCAACAGTTTTGCTTTAACCTCGATATCGTCGATGTATCGGCCCAGGGGCTCATTCCACTTTTGTCGGCGACATATGTACGTCGAAATAAGGTCCTCCCTCTCCAAGGGGGATAAGAATTTTAGTACCACCGCCTCTGTGGCGGCAGCCCAACTGTCACTTATGGCTACGTGCTCGTCGAGCCAAGTGCGGAACGCTCCAACTGCACTGTAGCGGAGTTGTGTAAGTTTTTCACTCTCGCGACCTTCCCCCCCCATTATCGATTGCAGTATGCACTCTTTCTAAGAGCTGAAGTAGGTCCACCGGAACCATACCATCACATGGCGGTAGCCCCTCGAGTTCAGGAAGTCGAGTAGGTTTAGAATTTCGGGGCGTGCCGGCAGTAAGCTCACCAATTTTGTTGATGAGGGCCTCCATGATGCTCAAGGTGGCGTGTTGTTCACCTGCCAAGTCTCGCAGATTTACCCGACTGTCTTCCGTTATTTCAGAGAAGTGCAAGTCCACCTCCTCCGGTTGCGTGCGTGCCATTTTTTTTGCTCGATCTTGCGAAGTTGTCTTGAATTTTTTTTCCATCGTCGTGACGTCTCGGTTTTGAGTCCGTAACCACGCTCGGCTACCAATTGTAGCGCAGTATTTATTAAAATTATTTATTTTATATTACACCAAAAGAATTTGATTTAAAAATTATAAAATGTGGGAAAGATTTTTGGCATGTTTCCACACACGTGCTGGGCCCGGAATGAATGTTTTTCTTTTCCGTAGTTACAAACATTACATTCCGCGGCCGACTCTATCGTCTTCTAAATCGTGGCCCAAAATTAAAATTTTCGGCGCCACAAAATTTAGAAACAAAATAGATCCTACGTGATATTGAGTGCCACAAATGAGAACCCACTGCAAATTCAATACCATTTCACCTTCAACTTCTACTTGACGACCTGACCGTGTTCGATTTCTTTTAATATCTTATTCGACTCAATATTCGAAAAAAAAATTAATTCTTCTTTAATAACAATACTCTGCATTAAGTTTTTAGTCCCAGATGTGATCGTTGCTAATTTTAATTTACGGTGCTTCGAATCGAATCGCATACATGAACATCATGATGTTGGAACATTTTGCAATATGAGACGTGGGTACTCTAGAAAGCTAATTTACAGGTACAACTATCATTTTCCAATTTTATCACAATTTCTAATGCAGCATAGATTTATTCATGGCCTATCTGTCATGAGTTTTCTATCGGACTCAATGTTATCCCGTAACCTGGGTTTCCACATGTATTTCCATAGGTCGCTAAAAATATTTCACCGTTTATCACTTCTGATGTAAAAAAAAAACCCAAAGAATATAAGATTTATTAAAAATACTATAAATTCTAATAAGATTAAATAAATTTTATAAGCGGTGATAAAAAAACTACCATTGATTCTAATATCAGATTCGCGAATTGTTTCAATGATGATAGACGGTAACTGCATTACTTGCTTTTCGATTTTTAAGTTATTATCTCCCGAGTTATCTATATGGTTATAGTTTTTCAATTCCGGATTTGTTTCATAATTAGAAACGTATTTATAGATAGATCGGAATTTAGAAACAATTTTGTGTTTGTCCCATATTCACTTTCCCATTTCTTTTCAAATTTAACACGCAGACCGATTTCTCCGATAAGATCGCGAATACTTGATTTGTCCAATAGCAAAAAAGCTTCTACGCCAATAAAGTTTTCTAATTGCAATAAATTAAAATCATCAAATATTAAAAACTATAAAATAAGAAAAACTTGTTTTTTCAGGTCCAATGCCCATACAATATTCCCTCTGTTTCTGCGAACAATTCATTTTCGGCTGAATTTTCTTTTTGAGGAGCTGTCTTGGCTTCTTTGCTGTCCAGAGAGATTCGGCGGTTCCTAATTGTGATGCGCTCCGCCTTGTACTTTACAGCGAAGCCTACGGCTATCGGCTATGGTGCACCCCATCATATATACAGAGTTGTCTCCAAACTTCTGATATGAATTTACGTCCTTGTCAAGTTTCTTAAACTTGCCTTGCCGCTGTCAATGCCGGACACACGATTAGATGTTTGAGCTGTGCCGGATTGTGGTGATAATGCCACACTTTTGTCACAATGTCTTTCAGCGAATCTAATGTATCCGATATCCTGCTGTATTCTTCGAGCTTTAAACCCACAGGTGATACATCGAAGAGGTCTGTGGTGAAGGTTGCCTCAGACTTTACAGCAGCATGATTACCAGGTTGAGCTGGTGCTGTAGTTTGTGCTGGGGCTGTAGGACAATAGCATCGCTGATCACTACCAAATTTTGGGTTAATGTGAACACTGTCCTCAGATTGCATGGTGACAGTTGATGCTTTTTGGGGTAGGTCGGGGGCGGGGGGATAGATGTTCCTTCCTTTATTAGTGCCCCGCGGAAGGCCTGTTCGGAAGGGGTCTCGCGTAATGAGATTCAAGTAATAAGTTTTTGCTTAAAACTGCTGAAAGCAGAATTTATGCTTGAACTGTTCTTTGTCACTCAGATTTGTATATGTTCTTCTTAAAGATTTGTAAATAAACGCTGCTATTTTGTTTAATCATTTAGTTTATTTCATTTTCTCATCATTTCTAATAATATTTAAAGTTAAGTTTATTTAAGTGTGAATAAAACGATTCATTTAAGTTTTTCTCAACCACGTGTTTGATTAGAGGTTAACCTCAGCGTAATGACAATTTGTTTTGTGATATTAATAATTTAATTAATTAATCAGTTAATTTATAAGTCAATCGTTAATCTATCATCCACCGTTTGTAAATAATAATTTTAATACTTGAATAATAAAACAGAAAGACGTTTTAGTTTTAAATAGTGTTGATAATTAATTACGCCTGGCTTACACATTCCAGATCCCTCTCACCCTCTTAAAAGGTTTCATTAACCCCTTAACAGAGGCAGCAATACATAAAAGACTGAAACATAATATAATAATGTAAATAGTAATAAGGATAATTAGTTGATAATTTTATTAGTATTGAGTCAAGCGAATTAATTAATTGTTTTGATTTGTTTACATATTATTAGCTATGATATCTTTTTACATTACTGGCTTATTCATGCATCTTGTTTGTCATGTCTGTTATTGTTGGTTGCTATCTTCTTATTGTTTTTCAAGCCTGCTATATGGCTTACCGTATCCTTTTATAAAAACCACCTTTATCCTTTATAATATGCAACATTAATATAATAAAAGACGCTGGGTTTTTACGGTCCTTTTCCCAGACGAGCTAAATAAGAAAACAAGAATTTTATTTAATTTATTTTAAGAATAATTTAAAGAGGTAAAGAATATTAATTCTGGTACTCTTAGTTTCCAGCTCATGTAAAAATGTATAACCGATATATTCATGGACCATGAATAAATCTTTTATTTTAATTAAAAAAAAAAAGAAATATGAAGAAAAAAAAAACCCTTGTCACACAAAAATTAGGAGTAGTTAAAAACGTTTCCCTTACAATCGCTGAAGAGAAAAATATGCAGTTAAGGAGTTTTTTAGGCGTAACAGTACACTTCATAGAAAACTTTGAAATGAAGTCATTTAACATTGCATGTGAATCACTTCACGATAATCATACAGGAGAGTATTTGTCAGAAATGATTAATAAAATTTGTGATGTTTGGGGTTTGGCCCACGACAAAATTGTAAGTATTACTACTAGCCCAGTAAGTAGGTAGAAAAAAAAAGCCTTTGGTGTGCAAAAAGTGGGGTGGAAATGATTTTTGAATATGTTATTAACGAGTAGGTCCTGCTTATAAATCCAATTTTTCGACCTTGGGGAGGGGACCGCGCGCGCCGCCATCTTGGTTTATATGCGCAAGAAAATAGTTTCTTTTTATTATCTTCTTAATTATCTCTCAAACGGTTCACTTTACGACAAAATATGAAGTAAGAAAAATTAAAGAAGAGAAAATTTTCTACATTTTATGTCTTTACACTTTTTTGTACGTCTGGTATGTTAAGAGTTACAGCGGTACAAAGAAGAAGGTTCTTAAAAAAATATGTAAAACTCGCTATTTTCCTTATTTTCAAACAGAATTTTGTAATATTAGTAGGTAAAAAGTTAAGTTATTTTCAACCACCAAAAATAAAGGTAAATTGGCAAACATATATCTAAATAAGTGATTTTACTTTATTACACTATTAAATATGCTTAATACATCGTCAACAAGAGTATTTTAAATGTTTATAGCAGAGATAGAGAATATACACAATTCTTCATACCTAACCCACCGTTTTCCTTCTTAATGACTATATTACACTGTGCTTAAGGACACGGCTGCATTCCGCACATTGTACCTTAAGTACGTCGGGTAATCTGTTTACAACAGTTTAGTACTAGTATAGTACAGTTTAGTAAAGAGATACTGATGCCATGTTAAAAATGACTAAAACGTTCAAAAATTTCGAGGATATTAAATTTAAACGTATCAACAAAACTATTCCATTAATAGCAGTTACCAGTAGCATCAAAGTCGATAAAGAAACAATTCCCATAAACCTACTGATATTGCTTTAGAGAATGTGCATAACGAAGAAATCTAAGAACGAATTGAAGGATTACCTTAAATTTGAACTTTCCTTTGTCGCTTTTCTCGAAAGATGGAGCGCTTTCCCTTCTCAATATTTGTGTACTTCTAACTTTTTTTCAGTAGTCAGTACTGAGTTGATTCATTGATCATTCAGCATCCAGGCATTCAGCTCCTTGCAATATATTATAACAGATACAGAAATACAAGTTTAAAATATATTATTTGTTACAACGGTTACAGGCGTTGCAATAATCAAATAACATTTCAATTTTTTTTACGTTACTCTTTGTTTAAGTTTCATATATTCTTTTTTCTTCATTGTATTTTAAGTTTACATACGTAAATTTTATCAATAAAACACCCCAGTAGTGTTATGCGGCGTTCCTTTATTATTCCCGTTCCCGTGACATTTTTTACTCTAGTTCCACTCTTACTGATCATAGTGTGATGTACCTAAGATAGCTCATGTTATACTTTTAACGTAGAAAAAAAGTCTTCAAATTAATCATTACAGACATAAAATGTTTTTCTTGGTTTCGTCCGCGTGGTTTTAAATTAGCATTATAGGTACCAAATTTTATCTCTTCAATGGTTCTTAAGTGATTTGTGGATCTGTAGCAGGCCTAGAAAAACTTAATTGATTACCTGAGATTCGAAAAATAAAAAAAAAAAAATAAAAAAAAAAAAAAATGATATTAATTGTCAACAAGCTAAAAATTGTAAAATTAAAAAATAAAATAAATAATTGTGTAATTAAGAGAATAAAATTAGTTCAATAAAATAAAAGACAATTATAACATTGGTGACCCCGACGATGACGTGATGTGATGACGTGATGAATTTTTGTGTGCAAGTACAGAACAATTTCTCATAATTATAGTGCGTAAGTCAAAATTAAATTATCATCAGATAATCGTATAAAAAAAAAAAAAAAAAAAAATTAATTATGCCTGATGACAATCAACAAGAACAAGTACCCGGTGTACAAAACTTACCACAAATTGATAAAGTTTCTGTTAAGTTACCCCCCTTTTGGGCAGAAAAACCAGAAATATGGTTTACCCAAGCTGAAGCTCAATTTGCATTATCTGGTATTACTAATGAAGCCACAAAATTCAATTACTTAATTGCACAATTAGACATAAAAATTGTTGAAAATATATGGGACATAGTTTCATCAAATGAAGTAAATAAATATACGAAAGCCAAGGAACGATTACTTACAATTTATAAAGAAAGTGAAGATAGGCAAATTAGAAAACTTGTTAGTGAGTTAGAAATTGGTGATTTAAAACCAAGCCAACTTTTGCGAAAAATGAAAGGTATGGCAGGAACAGAAGTTTCTGATAAGTTATTAAAAACCTTATGGTTAGACAAGCTTCCAAGTCATATCAGAAGTATTCTAACCATAACAGACGCTGATATAGACAAACTAGCTGATATGGGTGACAAGGTTTGGGAAATACGACCAAATAGCTCTGTTGATTACATCAATACTAAACCCAAATCCAATAAACCTGATGATTCATCGTCAACTCAAGATTTGCTAGCACGAATTCAAGTTCTAGAAAAAGAAATAAATTCACTTCGTTTTAGAAATAATCGCTCCAGAAGTCGTAGTAGAAGTCGCAGTAGATTTAATGAAAAAGGAAAATATTGTTATTTTCATTTTAAATACGGAAAAAAATGTAGGGCGGAAAAATGTAAACAACCCTGTCAATGGCAACAGGAAAACTGCAACAGACAGTCACAGTAAAGGGCGACTGTGCTGTCACTGATATCAGTCCTAGTTCTAGTCATCGATTGTTCGTAAAAGATGTTAAAACAAATTTCAAATTTTTGGTCGATACCGGAGCAGACGTATCCGTTATACCTTACACTGGCAAGAACAATCAAAACTCCTCAGATTTTAAATTATTTGCCGCAAATGGTTCAATAATACCCACGTATGGTACCAAGGTACTTACCATTAATTTGGGCTTAAGGAGAAACTTTGAGTGGCCATTCTGCGTAGCGGGAACCACAAAAGGGATTATAGGGGCTGATTTTCTAAAATATTTTGACCTTTTGGTCGACATTAAAAATAAAAGATTGATTGATAACAAAACTAAATTACGCTGCCATGGGATGATAGCAACAATTTCCGAAGCAGAAGTGATCAGTTCATTAAATTCAAAAAATCCATTCATAGAATTATTAAAAAATTATCCTGATCTCACCAAACCTAACAATACTCTAGTAAATGAAGTGAAACACAATATTAAACATTACATTTCTACATCTCCTGGACCACCAGTTTTTAGTAAAGCACGTCGACTCGACCCCGAAAAAATAGACATAGCGAAAAAAGAATTTCAATTTTTATTAAATCACAACATTATTCGCTATTCAAATTCCGAATGGGCCAGTCCAATTCATTTAACAACCAAGAAAAATGGGCAATGGCGAGTTTGTGGGGATTATAGGCGACTAAATGACCGTACCCTCCCAGACCGTTATCCAATCCCAAGAATTGAAGATGTCCAAAATATTTTAGAAAATAAAACCATTTTTTCAAAAATAGATCTTCAGCAAGCATTTTATCATATTCCACTAGCAGAAGAAGATCGACACAAAACTGCTGTTATCACGCCTTTTGGGTTGTTCGAATTTATTTACATGCCTTTTGGATTAAGAAATGCCCCCAGTTCTTTTCAAAGATTTATGTCGGAGGTTACACAAGGCCTGGATTTTTGTTTTGTGTATATTGACGACATTCTAATAGCGTCTAGATCGATGGAGGAACATCATGACCACCTAAGAACAGTATTCGATAGATTCCACAGTTACGGCCTACGAATCAATCTATCGAAATCCGAATTTGGTACAAAAGAAATTAAATTTTTGGGTTACCTCATAACTGTGAACGGAACTCAACCAGATCCAGAACGAGTGGAAGCAATTCAAAATATGCAACTACCGAAAACCATAAAAGAGCTACGAGCATTTTTAGGCATCTTAAACTTTTATCGTAGACATCTACGTAAAGCAGCAAATGACCAAGCCCTTCTTAATGAATATTTAAAAGGTAGTGGTAAACATGATAAAAGGCCAATAGAATGGAGTGCAGAAGCAAAACTTAAATTTCAGGAATGCAAGGACGCTTTAGTACAAGCTACTATGCTCTCCTGTCCTAAAAGAAATTCAAAGTTAGCCTTATTTGTAGATGCTTCTGACATAGCGATCGGAGGAGCTTTATGTCAACTCGAGGAATCTTGGAAACCTATAGCTTTTTACTCTAAAAAATTAAGTGAAACAGAACGAAATTATAGTACCTATGATAGGGAACTGCTAAGCATGTACCTATCAATCAAGCACTTCAAACATTTTCTTGAATTTAGAGATTTTGATGTGTTTACAGATCATAAACCCCTTATCTTTGCATTTAAACAGAAGAACGAAAAAGCAAGCCCTCGACAAGTACGACAATTACAGTATATATCAGAATTTACTACTAGTATTCGACATATCAGTGGCAAGGATAACGTCGTGGCGGATACATTATCAAGATGTGAAGAATTATCTTCAGTGGATTATGACAAAATTTCCGAAGAACAAAAAACCGATGAAGAACTGAAAGATCTCATGAAAAAAGAAAACTCCCTGCAATTGAGAAAATGTTCTCTTCCATCAAATAAATATTTATGGTGTGACACCTCTACACCCATTATTCGTCCCTATATACCGAAATCACACAGAAGACAAGTATTCAATTCTATTCATAATCTTGCTCATCCAGGCGCAAAATCTACAGTAAAACAAATATCTGCACGATTTGTGTGGCCAGGTATTAAAACAGATATTAGAAAATGGGCACAAGCGTGCGTTCGATGTCAGAAAAGCAAAGTTACTCGACATACAAAAACACCTGTAGAAGAATTCGCAGAAACAGATGAAAGATTTTCAGTAATTCACATAGACATTATCGGACCTCTGCCTCCATCTAATAACAAAATATACTGTTTAACTTGTATAGATCGGTATACATCATGGATGGAAATAGTACCATTAGAAACGATCACAGCGGAATCAGTAGCAAAAGCCTTCTATAAACATTGGATATGCCGATTTGGAGCACCAGTACAACTTATTACCGACCAAGGACGTCAATTCACCTCTGAACTTTTTAAATCATTAACCGCCTTCTGTGGAATTCGTCTGCAACATACAACATCATACCACCCCCAAGCAAATGGGAAAATTGAAAGACTACATCGCACAGTCAAATCTGCACTAAAAGCTCATGGAAAAACACAATGGACAGAAACCATTCCCACGATTCTATTAGGACTTCGAGCTGCATTGAGAGAAGACGGAAATTACACATTAGCACAGATGGTTTATGGAAAAAATATAAGACTGCCTGGAGAATTTTTTGAAGATAAACAAATCGTTGAAAATACTGACTCTTTTACGGCCAGCCTTCAACGACAAATGCAAACTTTGAAACCTTTAAAAATTAATAAAAATCATTCACAAACAATTTTTGTTCACAGAGACCTGCAAAGTTGTGCACAAGTATTTGTTCGAATCGATCGAGTGAAGAAAGCTTTGGAACCCCCCTATGAAGGACCTTATAAAATTTTAGCTAGAAATTCAAAATATTACACTCTCGACATTAAAGGAAAATCAACCAATATTTCGTTGGATCGGCTTCAACCTGCTTATCTTTTGGCTCCAGATAATAACCAACCAGTAAAATCACATCATAATGTGACCCCTGAAGAACCACTTCAGCGAATTACCAAACGTGGACGTATGGTGAAATTCCCTTCTAGATTCGTATATAAAATTTGTTATTAATTTTTTAATTGTAAATAATTGTACTTTATTTTATTTTTGCTTTTAAAAATCGTAACTAAGTTACTGAGGGGAGGATAGTGTAGCAGGCCTAGAAAAACTTAATTGATTACCTGAGATTCGGAAAAAAAAAAAAAAAAAAAAAAAAAAAAAAAAAAAAATGATATTAATTGTCAACAAGCTAAAAATTGTAAAATTAAAAAATAAAATAAATAATTGTGTAATTAAGAGAATAAAATTAGTTCAATAAAATAAAAGACAATTATAACAGATCAAACAAAGAAAGTTTCAACTCCTTTAGAATTGTGCCATAGGTTCCCCACTTTTAACCCTCTCTCACTCTTTGACGCAGACGGAGTTGCGCGGGTCAGCTAGTATCAAATAAAAATATTACTTGACTCAAATAATAATACTAACAATATTTGAGTATGTATGTGGTATAACGTATCACCACGATGCACAATTTTTGATTCTCAGGGTGTGCACGTGGAGCCGTAGAAAAAAAAACAAGTAAAATAAAAATTAAATTCAATGTAATATAATCAATAATCCAAAATAATAAAAACCAAACTCGATTGGAGGAAAACACCCACTGTTGAAATATTTTCAACAAAAAGAACAAAGAGAAAATAGCCAAATAAAATCACGGCACAGAGAGGTTTTTATCTCCAAGAGATTCGAAAACGAGAGAGAGCCGCCTTTCAATTTTCCTCTATTCGACCCAAAACTCTTGTTTTCCCCCACTCAACTGCCTACGTCATCGCAAACTTGTAGTAACTGCAATTATAGAACGAAACGTCACAGTGGGTAATCTAAGATACAAAATAATTACGAGTAGGTATTATATATAAAACTTTCTTTAGTATACAGAACGGATAAAAGATCCCTGCACTTTATTGTAAATAGGCCTATTAAACACTTTCAAAAATTAAATTTCATTCTCAGGACTTTTTTTCTTGACGAAAACCATATTATGGCCTTAAAGCAATAAATGCATCGACTCATGGCTGTTTATCACAAACCTGTCCCTGGATGACCTCATTTTGGTGGTGAGCGACAACTAATTTCTTAAAGCGACTTTTTTAAAATGAGAGATGAATAATAAATGCACTTATCGCATTTTAAAAAAAAAGGTGTCACTTTAACCCTTATGTCAATACCCGGGTACCTGGGTACCCTTTTGCATTTTATTACTCACATATCTTTTGTTTCTAACGGAAAATTACCAAATCCTTTTAGATCCTCGTTATTTGAATCTAACAACATCGATTCGTACATGTTAAAACATTTAAATATGCAAAAAAATATATAAATTTAAGATTTAAAGTTTAACCCTCCATTGCCCAATACCCGGGGTACCCGGGTACCCATATGTAAAAATTTAGTGTGTCTACAAAATTGCGGAGTAATAAATAATTAAACTTGTCTCAAGGAATAAAAAATAATACTCAATATATAAATAAACGATTTTATTTAATTTTATTATTAAAAAGTTGATGATTTGCCGGTTTAAATTTGACCTTTCAATGGGTATAAATTGTCTGCGTCGCATATCTACCATACTTTGATTCCATACTTTGCTGGCTTCGATGGCATATACTGGGTGCATTTCGTTCTCTCTCTGTATGGGTAGACTTGCTCATCGACTGTCAAACACTCTGTCGGCTTATAAAGTGCTGATAAATTGGCATTCACCATTGTCCAGATATCGCGGAACGGCGCTGCCTTATCTTCTTTTATTCGAACGTCGTATTGGCAGTATCAAACCATTACAGTACAAAACCGAATTAATCTTAGAATGCCCCAAAATCTATTGATACCCATAGCCGCTCGGTATAATGGATTTGAAGTTGATTTAGACATATCTAATGTATGGTCCAGTATTGGAATTATTCGCACCTGTCATAATTAAAACTCCCAAGAATGCGTAGAACTCTTGAATAGTTATATTTTTCCACGACATTTTTTTTCCTAGGATTTTCTTTACTGTACAAATTGCATACAGCAATTGCCTTTTTGTTGGTGATACGAATAATTATGTCGACCATTTCAACCAGACTGTTATCGACTGTGTCGATTCGCCACTAATTGTAACTGTTGTGTCTAACTCAGCCTCACTCTCACGATTTTCCATTAAACACAGACATATTATATAAATTACAGAAATATTAAAAGATTATCTACATTATATTTGAATCTAGAAATTGTAATGCTAGAAAAAATAATAGTAATTAAGTACCAGATTCTTCGCAGTCTGAGGCTTCTGAATGCTCTCTGTTAGGTAGTAGTCCTCGTCGTCACTATCTGTGGCATTATCCTCGACAGCGGAATCTTCTCCCAATAATTCATTCAAATATCTATGTTTTTCATCAACCTTCAGTTTGTTAAATTATAAATTTTTTAATTATATAGTGTAATAAGCATTTAATTGTATAAAGTTGATCCATTCAAATAACTACTATTTATATGAAAAACTTGAACGTACTTTGAAAACTCAGTTGGTGATAAATTTTCCATTAGATATTTATAACAATTTTCTCACAAATTTCAGGCAGAAAAATACACACTATGCTTACAAAATATTCACAAATATTCATTTTTACTTTAAATCAAGTCCAGTTTAAAAATGACCATTATTTCTAATTGTTATTGCTAATTTTCTACCTTTTCATCCCTCCCAAGGTTATTATTTCTTTAGAAATAGAGTTTTTCAGATGATCGATAATTATTTGGAAAATCTCTAATGAGATGAATTGAAATATCAAAGTTTTCAGGAATTTAAATTCTTATATGGAAAGAATAATCCATGTGGGTACCCAGGTACCCCGGCTATTGAACAACGTTGTAACGACTGGGTATTGACATAAGGGTTAAGGGTTGATGTAAAAAACCACCCTCAAAAAATAAAAATAATATTTTTCATCATTTATAGATTTACAAAAATTCTGAAAAAAAAAACTTATTCTGCGTTTTATTAATATCTACGTACAGTTTGAATTTCATGAAAAAATCTTCAATAGTTTTCTAAAAAAAAAATTTTAACGTCTGGTGTAGTTTCCCCCGTAATTCCAATACAAGTGGGGGTAACGGGTTAAAATGGTGCGACAATAAGTTTTTCATGAAGAGGAATCAGCACACGGAAGCATTTTGCAAAAATCGCCTGGGGCACTTTTATTATGGCTATTGAGTTAAACCCGTTATCACATACTTATATAAAAGCAAAACGTGCACATCTTCATGTAGTATTGTAGTTTTGTACCAGCTTGGATAGTTACCCGCAGTTTTTTTTTTTTATTTTTTTTTTTAATTTGCAATCTGTATATACACATAATTATACATTTAGCAAATGGGTGATAAGATAAAAATAATAAAAGGCTCTTTTATATAAAGAGCCAATTAAAAAAAAAAACAATAAATTTTGATGAGAGGCACCACTCAGCACTGGATCTCTCTAGGAGTTTGGAAGATGATCTCTAGGCCATCGTCGCTTTAAACGACGTGGAGGATTTTTTGGGTGCTGGGTAGAGGAAAGAATTTGGACTTCTGGGTTAGAGTGGGAAAATAATTTATCATGGAATATAAGGAATCTATCGGAAATCAGTTCGGAAATGTAAGAGATGTTGAGATCTTGGTGAATTACTTCATTTGAAACGTAGTAGGGGGCATTAAGGATTTTTCGGAGGACTTTAGACTGAAAAGATTGAATACGTTTAATATTGGAAGGTTTAGTGGAACCCCACAATTCTATTCCATATGTCAAAATAGGTCTTATTAGAGTTTTGTATACAGTTAATTTAGTTTTCACGTCTATGGGAGATTGAGGTCCTAAAAGTTTTCTTAATAGTCCGAAGCGTCTGTTAAGGTCTTGTCGTTTCAGTCTTGTGTGTGGGTTCCAAGTTAGACGACTATCTAGGTAAAACCCTAAGTAGCGAACTTCTGTGGAGGTTGTTAAGAATTCATTGTCATATACTAGCGGTGGACATCTTTGTCTGTTTAATGTAAAAGTAACATTGACGCATTTATTTTTATTAATTTTTATTTTCCATTTCTGGCACCATCTGACAATGAGATCGAGGTGCTGCTGCAATTTATTGGTGGCTTGAAACGGATTTGGGTCGGAGGCAAGTATTGCAGTATCATCTGCGTAGGTGGTTATCATTGTGTGAAGATGGGTTGGGATATCGTATGTGTATATGGTATAAAGAATAGGGCCCAATATACTACCCTGGGGAACACCAGCTAGAATGGTTTTAAGGGGAGAGAACTCAGATCCACACCTCACCCTAAAACAACGGTCGGAAAGATATGATTTGAGGATAAAGAAGTATTGGGATGGTAGGAATTCCCTTAGTTTATATAAAAGTCCCAGATGCCATACCCTGTCAAATACCTGTGTGACATCCAGAAACGCTCCCTGGCAGTAGGACTTTTTTTCAAGAGCTGCGGAGATTTCATCAACGACCCTCAAGCATTGTTGAGTTGTTGAGTGGAACGGTCTAAAACCAAATTGATGAGAAGGAATGATTTTAAGGTTTTCTAGTATAGGAGTGATTCTTTTTAAGAGGAGTCTTTCAAAAATTTTGGAAAACAAAGGAAGTAGACTTATTGGTCTATAGGATGATGGATCTGCAATTGGTTTGTTAGGTTTCGGAATAAGGATGACAATGGAATATTTCCATTGTGATGGAAAATGTGTAGTACGAAGGATCGCGTTATAGATAGTGGTGAGGTACACTATTGCCTTCCCGGGGACATTACGTAGGATTTTTGCTGTTATTAGGTCGTGACCAGGAGCTTTTTTTAAGGGGGATTTGTTAATTAGAAATTTTATTTCGGAGGGACGAAAGGCTTTGGCTGGAAGTTCTAGGGGTAGTGGAGATTGAATATTTTCTAAAATAAAATTTTCATGTTGGGGATCAGAGATATCCTCATGTGGAGTGAAAGATTTTTCCATCGTACTCGCGAACGTGGCTGATCTCTCCGAATCGCTTCTAGCCCAAGTACCATCCCCGTTGCGGATAGGAGCAGAAACATTGTGGTGTTTTAATATTTTTTTGGTAGCATACCATAGGGAGTGGTCTTTAATAGCAAGCAATTTAAGAAATTTCGAATATTGTTCAGATCGGTAGGAGACAAGTTGAGATTTTAGGAGGGAAGACAAATGGTTAAAAGTGGCTTTATCTGAAGGATATCTAGTTCTTTGCCATCTACTCCTTGCGATTCGCTTGGCTCGAAGTGTGGATATTATATGGTCAGGCAGAGGGGAGTTGGTAATTTGAGGTTTATGTTTATTTGGAATAGAGGATTGCCTTATTGCCTGCTGGATACCATTGGTAAAAATTTGAACTGCTTCTTCCACCTCAGTGGGAGTTTTAAGGGAAAGGTTTAAGTTAATGGAGTGGTTTAATATGTCTTGGAATAAATTCCAATTAATGGGGCTAGTTATTAGAGAAAGACCGTTTGATTTTAAAACTGGATGCGTGCTAAGTGTTAAAAGCAACGGTGAATGATCCGAGGACAGGTCCAACAAACATTCAACCGAGCAACTAATATTACCTATACCATTCGCGACGAAAAAATCAACCACATCCGGGACCCTATTGATATCTGTGGGCCAATATGTGGGTTGATTTGGAGGAAAAATTGAGTAATTTTTGGATGCGGCAATATCATTTAGTATTCGACCCCGAGAATTCGTTCGTATGCTACCCCAGCGTGGATGTTTGGCGTTAAAATCTCCTAGAATGAATCGGGGGCCAAGGGATTCAAAAAGGGAATTTAGTTGAGGTTGATATATTGTGACGAACGGAGAACAATAGATGGCTGATATGTTTATGGGAAACGGGAGAAAGGTGACTGATACAGCAACTAACTGATAACTATCAGTGCAATCGGTTAGATGTTCATGATGTAAAAGGGAGTTTTTGGCTAGGATGACAGCACCACCTCGAGCCCTTTGTCCAGAATGGTCGCATCGGTACGTCTGATACCCCTGAATAAAAAACCTGTCTCTGTCAGTTAGGTGCGTCTCTGTAATCAGTACTAAGTCAATTTGTTTTTCATTTAATAGAGTTTGTAGTTCATGTCTATGTCGTGTCAGTCCGTTAGAGTTCCATAGTAGAATTGTGAGAGGATTGGGAGGCTGATTGTTCATCGATTAAGTCTTGGAAGGAGCTCAGTGACGAGATTGGTTAGTAAGGAAATAAGAGGGGTTATTATGGCTTTGAATTCATTTATGAAGAGGGATAATTGGTTTTCTGGGGGATTGAATGATTGTTGGAATGAGGTAATGGAATCGGAAGTTATTGGAGCGGAGAAGTGTTTTTTAGTATTACTTCCCGTAGCGCCTGCTGCTTGTGCGTAGCTGATTCTCGTTGAATTTTTGGTTGGTTCGTATGGTGCTGCTTGTGGCTGCCTGCCGCTCACACCCGTACGCGATTCGATACTCCTTGAGCCCCTGTTCTGCTGGACTTCTGGTGTCGATTGTCTAGGCGGCATCAGGGGTGCTTTTATTTCTTGACTATTTTACGGAAAATAGTTTTTTATGTCACGTTGTAGTTTTTTGAATGTAAAGCAACCCTTGTATGAGGCTGGATGTGCTCCTCCGCACAGCACACATGTCGCCGGTTGGTCGATTGGCTTAGTGCATTCAGAAGTTGGATGTTTCCCAGCACACTTTACACATCTGTGAGGATGGTTGCAGTAATGCCTAGTGTGTCCATATTGTTGACACCTAGTGCATTGTGCAATATATTTACTTCGTCGAGGTTCTTCAATGTTTATTTTTGTATATAACAAAAATTGTATTTTAAATATTTCTGCACTTCTTTTGTTATTAACTAAATCTACAAAAAAAAGCGGCAGGGGTGATTTTGTGGCTGGGTGTAAAACTTGATGCACTCTTATCACTTGGAAATTATGATTATTTTTCAGTTCTTTTGTGATTGTTTCAGTTGGTGTGGTGTTGTTGTGTGGTGGAGGCCTCGAATAACCACGCGGTAGCGCTGGTAAGCGCTTTTTTCCTCCTGTAGCTGAAAGCAGTGGAAATCCTCTTTATTTTCTTTGAGGAGTTTGATAATTTTCCTATACGCTTCTGCTGTTTTCGAATGAATAATTAAATTGTTTACGTTTGCTCTACAGTAGAAGTTATCTCCTACCAGTTGCGTGATGTTGTTACATAGTAACAATGTAATTATGTAACAACATCACGCAACTGGTAGGAGATAACTTCTACTGTAGAGCAAACGTAAACAATTTAACTATTCATTCGAAAACAGCAGAAGCGTATAGGAAAATTATCAAACTCCTCAAAGAAAATAAAGAGGATTTCCACTGCTTTCAGCTACAGGAGGAAAAAAGCGCTTACCAGCGCTACCGCGTGGTTATTCGAGGCCTCCACCACACAACAACACCACACCAACTGAAACAATCACAAAAGAACTGAAAAGTAATCATTTTTCATAATCATAATAGCGTGGTGAAACTCTTTATATTTTTGATATAAATTGGCGGAATTTTTGGCAGATTTTTTTCTGTCTCTAAGTTATTTTTATTTGTTTGGCTGCTGGAAGGTTCCAAATTTCTTTTTGGAGGTTTCAGCTGATTGTTAAGAGCATTGGTTTTAATTCTTTTGGCAGATTGTTCATGTCTTTTTAATATATCTGTGTCGCTTTCGCTCTCATCAGAAGTTGCAAGCTTCATCTTTCTTTAACACTTGCACTATTCAACTGCACCGTTCTGTTGCACGAAAAAAGACCACTTTTTGCAATATTTTGAATAATGATTGATAATTCAATAACAATAACAATGTGCGTCCGTTCACTTCAATGGTTTGAACCGAACTCACCCGCAGTTTTTAATGCCCTATTCTGTAATGTTTGCAATTTTTTGTAATTTGTCGCTGACATAGAACACCACACAGGTGCTGCGTATGTCAAAACTGGACGTATAATTGTTTTGAGGTTAAAGTTTATTTCTTGTTGTCAGCATTGATTTTCTATTAAAAACTGGAAACAGCGCAAATATAACTTTCAATGACTTAGTTCTCACGTAGTTTACATGTCTTGAGAAGGTCAAACCCGGGTCCAACAGGACACCAAGATATTTCACCCAGCGTGACCATTTTATTTTTCAAATGTCTACAATGATATTAAGTTGGTCTAACGTGGGCCTTCTTTTTGTAAATATTATGGCTTCGGTTTTTTGGCCATTTACTTCCATTTTCCACCTTCTGAAAAAGTATATTATTGCTCTAACATGGGTAGTTAGTTTATTTGTTGTAGCTGAAATCCTCCAGGACTGACATAACACGACCGTGTCGTCCGCGTACAAGGCTAGTTTTGTATCCTTATATGTTGGGATATCTTTTATAAATATTTTAAAAAGGGTAGGTCCCAGAACTGAACCCTGGGGTACACCCGCAGTTATTTCTTCATTTGAGTGGGAAGCATTTAATGAGACAACAAATTTGCGATTTTCTAGATATGCTTTTATAACAACAATTAGATAGGAAGGTATATTCAGCTTGATTAATTTATATATGAGACTATCATGTCAAACCGTGTCAAAGACTTTTTCAATATCCAATAGGACCATACCCGTATGTTTACGGCAGTTATATCCTTCAGTTATAAAGTCTGTAATTCTAGCTAGTTGGGATGTGGTCGAGTGTCTGGGCCTGAATCCAAATTGTTCGTCCATTAGAATATTTGTTTCGATAAGATGGTTATTTAGCTTTGTAAGAATACTTCTTTCTGTGACTTTCGCCAAGATATTTAATAAGCTGATGGGTCTATAACTAGTGACTTGTGTTGGATTTTTCCCTGGTTTACAGATGGGTATAGTTTTTGCTAGTTTCTATGCGGTGGGAAAGTGTCCGAATTTGAAGATTGAATTTATAATGGAAGTTAGCAAGGTAATAGCAGGCTTTGGTAATTTTTTCAAGATTAAGCCTTGTATACCATCAATTCCTAGAGATTTTTTAGGTTTTATTTCTTTTATGAGCCATTTTATTTCATCAGGAGTAGCGAATGTTTTTTGGTCAGACTTTCCTAAGTGACCCTCGCGTAGAAAATTCTCGACAGTGATCTTTATTTTGCGATTATGATTTTTGATACCACTGGTTTCATTCATTTTATGAATGAGCGCAAAATGTTCAGCAAGACATGTTGCTTTATCTTTATCGCTATAGGCAAAATCATTTTTGTATTTAAGGGGAGGGATGCAGTTTTTCTTATTTGTCATGGACTTACTTGGTTATTCGCCAAAGTGAGCCATCTTTAGGTTTTAAGTCGGACAAAAACTTATTCCAATTTTGGTTTCTAAATATGTATAACTGGTTTTTGATGTCACAATTTAGTCTGTTATAAACTTCCAGGTAAATTGGAAGTCGGGTTTTTTGATATTTTCTACAAAAATAGTTTTTTTTATTTGTACTTTTAAAGAATTTGGAATATTGAAAAAATTATTAGTGGTTATTTTTATAGTTGGAATTGAATTGTCTATAGCCATTTTGATAATTTTCGTGAGGGATTCAGTTTGATTTTCTAAGTCTCTTTTATTGTTTACTAGTGGCTTGGCCCGTGAAAAATCACGGGTAGATGTATACTACAATGGTGGCTCATAAAATGTTTAGGCAATTCTGCTATTTCGCTTTGTTTTCGATATGCCGAACTTAAAAGTTGCGTTGAAAATGTCTTTGATTAAAAACAACGCGATGGTAACACTTAACTTGCTATTTTCTCTTGAAAATTGGGTGGGGATGGGTGTCTTTTTATTTTGGCGGCTCTGCTCCCAAACCCCCGCCGGGTCCGTTGTCAAATTTTGGAGTCTGGGAACCAGCAGAATCTCTAATATTTCTTCTAAAATTCTATATACTTAAGTATTTACAAAATAAATAAAAATACGCAACAGGAAAAAAAATTTTATATCTACAAAATAAAATAACGGTACACAAACAGAATAACTTTAAATTAACACGAAAAAATTTGAATTACTTATTAATTAATCTAATAGTACTTTAAGAACTACATTCTTAGTGAAAAGTTTTTGACTATCATTGGACAAAAAAGTTCCTTGTTCAACAGAATTTATCAAATGAATATTGATTTGCTCATGATTTCTCGCTCGAGTGAGAGCAACATATAATTGTCCATGTGCAAATACTGGTTCAGGAAGAAAAATACCACCTTTGTCAAAAGATTGTCTCTGCGCTTTGTTAAAAGTCAAAGTAAATGCTAAAATAACGGGAAATTGTCGTCGTCTCAAAACAAACGGTAGATTCAAATCACTGGGCTCCAGGTTAAGTTTCCGAATAAAAACCCTTACACCCTTTTTACTTCCAGTGATAATTTCCGCGTCAATAAAATTTTCTTGTAAGCCTCGCACCACAAGTCATGTACCATTCATTAATCCGTTTCTGGAATTAAGATTTCGAAGCAACATAATAAATGCTCCAACTTTAATTTTTAAAATATGTGGAGGATTCCTGACGGGTAAAGTTCATTGAGAAATTCTGTTGGAAAATCTATTATATCATCAGTCACAATAGAATCAACGCTATGATATTCCCGAATGTCGCTGTCTATTAAATTCAAAATTTTATGATTTAAATCAGTAGCGTTGATATTCTTTGGTGTAAGAATTACTTTTCTTGTAAAGTACTGGATTTGATCAACAATACTTGTAGATATTTTTTCTTCAAATATGCTAGCAATTAAATTGTTATTCTCTACCATATGAGCAGACAACTGGATAAAATCCGGATTTAAATTACTTTCTTCGTTGCTTAGTTCATCATTTCCAATCTTGAGCACCCAGTCATTAAAATCATGCTGTCCAGCAGTCCTCATATTATCAATTAAACTCCTTTTTTTCACAATTTGCCAAAGTGCGGAACTTTTGACACAAACTTCTAGAATATCTGTGATACTCCCATGTAGAACAACATTGGTGGTCTGGCGAAAATCACCACCAAGGACGTTTTACCACCGAATGGTATGGAATTATTTATAACTTCTTTTAATAACTGATCGATAACTCGCAGAGAATGTGATGATAACATTGAAGCTTCATCGATAATTATAAGTGAGGCACTACGCAACTTAATGGACTCAGTAGATGGAATTTTCATAGAAGAAACAGAAGTTTCAGCAGCTGAAAGTAGAATTTTAAATCCACTGTGAACAGTTCTACCGTTTTTCAACCGATCAGCCGCAATTCCGGTTGTTGCAAATGCTAAGACATTTTTGTTTTGTCCTCGCAGCTAACTCATGATTGTGTTGTATAGGTACGTCTTACCAGTACCTCCAGGACCATCCAAAAAAAAAATTACTGTAAATTGTATTGTCATCAACTACAGACCAAAATTTCTTCAAAGATTTGTCTATGACGGAGATTAAGTGTGGGTATAAGACGATTTGCTGTTTCGGACTCTTCATATGAATTATAGTTTGTGTCGACAAAATCAATCAGTTCTGGTTCAGTCATACCGAAGTCAATACATTTCCTTCCATGAAGACGCAAAATTGAATCAATGTCTCGTAATAACATTTTATTTGCTAGTTCTCTACAATGACTTCTTAAATAATCCTCCATCATGAGTTCTGTGAAAAGTTCAAATAGCTTTAAAGGATCCTTTAGTGAATTAAATATGCAAATGAAAGCAAATATTTGTCGTAATTGTTTGGGCATCTTGAAACTTCTTGCATAACACAAGTCCATTCCGTATCATCATTAAACAAATAATGCGCAATGGCAGCTGCTTTGAAGTTTTCATATAAAACTTCATCCACAGTACGAATATCTTCAAAGCTCTTAGCACCTCGAACATGTTGAAGAAGCATTCGTAAGTAGAATCGCTCGTCATCTTTTGGGATACAATATTGTTTTGTCTTTCTTTTTTTTCATTCTGTTGTTTTTTGGTTAAAAACATAATGATATGGAATTTCTGTATTTAGATACTGTCTGGCATGTTCATTTAAAATAAGCAGTTAAATGCGTTAGGCGATTATGTGCTCTAGATGCAGCTGGTTCTTCGTTATTTTCTTGAAAATAAACCAATTGCTTATCAAGTAAATGAACAGCGAGACGAATTACAGCATGTGATTTATTATGCATGGGATGCTCTTGTAGTCTCCACATTGCTTCTGGAGCACTAACGTAACGGGCATCCAAAAACTGATTAACTTCATTATGTAATACATCGTTATTACCAACATTAAAAACAACTTTTGCACAATCGTATCCTTTATAAATATATTTGAAAATATACTTGATAGCTTTAACGGACTGGCATGACTCAACGTTAATATGACAATTATATCGCATTGTAAGAAATTTATTGTAAGGAACGACAAAGCGATTGTCAACCGTAAATTGACCAACCTGGGCTTCAGTAGCTGGTCTTCTACGATAAATAGGATATCCATTGGCGTTAATTTTTGTTTCTTTACCTAACCTATTTAAAACAAAATACTATATTTAATAAAAACGATAGAAAAATAGACCAATTAGACTACTTACTATAGTAGAAAAATCATAATTCACTTTGCGTTGTGACAATTTGCGTTGTGACAATTTGCGTCGTGTTTTTTTTTAAATATAACCACGACACAAAGTGAGGTATTGGTGTATGTACACTGCCGGCCAAAAGTTTGAGACCAGTTGTAATATATTTATGCTATCACTTATTGTATTCAAAGTTTTGGTAATAAAATAAAAATTGTTGTCCATACATATTTTTAAATTACTGATGAACATCTAAAGAGACTTTTGTAGGTATGTTTCTCAGGTACAAATAGAATTAATGGGTTCTGTTTAAAAACATCCAAGACCGCAGGGTGTCTGGCCAGTGGAAGGGTCATCATTATATTTAAAGTAGCTCCGTATTAATTGTTCTTTAATTTTATTCTTCTTTAATTTTGCACTGGCTATTCTTTGTTATTATTTAGACTTTCTAAAACAGGTTATTTTAAATTTTTTTAAGTTATGTACCATTTTGTACGAATAATTTAATTTAGTTTTAACTTGGGGTTTCTATAGTTAAAACGTTTTAAAAATGGGAAAAGTACGAGAAATAAATATCGAAACTCGATCTGCCATTGTTACTTTACATAATGAAGGCAAATCCGAACGTGAAATTGCGTCTCAACTTAAACTTTCGAAGACTTGTATTCATCGCACAATTATTCGGTTTAAGGAAACGGGTAGTTTTCAAGATTTTCCACGTTCAGGAAGACCGAGAGCTACTACTTCTAGTGAGGATCAGTTTATCGTTATTGCCAGCAAAAGGAATAGACGCTTAACAGCACCAAAAATTCGTGCTGAAGTGAACAAATCTTTAAATAAACCAGTTTCGCTTACCACAGTGAAAAGACGGTTGCGGAACGCTAAACTGTTTGGTCGTGTTGCCGTTCGGAAACCTTTACTAAAGCCGCAAAATAAGAAAAAAAGGATGCAGTGGGCCCTATTCCATCGAGATTGGACAGAAGATGATTTTAAAAAAGTTCTTTGGACTGATAGTCAAAATTCTAAGTATTTGGCTCAAATCGACGAATTTACGTTCGGCGTAGCACCGAAGAAAAGATGTTACCAGATTGTGTAGTGCCAACTGTTAAGCACGGTGGTAGTTCAATAATGGTCTGGGGTTGTTTCTCAGGCCATGGAATTGGAAATTTGGTTAAAATTGATGGAATTTGGAAGAAAGAAGAATATAAAACAATTCTCGAAAAAAATGCTGTACCATCAGGCTTAAGTTTAATTGGCAATGGGTTCATTTTCCAGCAAGATAACGATCCAAAGCATACTTCCAAGCTATGTAAAAATTATTTATTACAAAAAAAAGCAGAAGGAGTTTTAAAAATCATGAAATGGCCATCGCAAAGTCCGGATCTCAATCCAATCGAGCTTTTGTGGGACGAGCTTGATAGGAATGTCCGAGAGGAGTGTCTCTCTTCACTTGCAGACTTGTGGAGACTACTACAAGAAAGCTGGAACAAAATTTCTCAAGAAACCATAAATAAATTAATAAGTAGAATGCCGAGGCTAGTAGAAAAAGTAATAAAGTGCAAGGGAGGATTTTTTGATGAAAAAACAGTTTGAGTAATTAGTTAATTTTTTTATAGAATAATTTTTTATGTTTATTTTCTATACTAAGTATGTTTAAAGGTTATAACTATAATATTAATAGACATTTTTACTGTATTTGTCTTTGAATTTTTAAAAATATTTCCTTTTTTTGGCTTAAATTTATATGGTCTCAAACTTTTGGCCGGCAGTGTATATTACAAAAGTTTCATTTTGGACTTTAACTGTGCAAAATGAAACGATATGAAATTTCAAACAATTAATTTTTTTTTAAAACCAACAATAGCTAACGGCTTCTGTCAAGTGTCAGAAAGAACGTCAGTGTTGCTGTTAGAGAAAATCAAAGTGAGCACACCTTACCCGCCTTACCCCTTGAATGCAATTGACTAATGATCGCACAAATGATCGACAAATTAATCGCTATTGAGTCAGGATGTTTTGTTGGATCATATGATTTTACATAAATATGTAATGTCTTGTTAATTATTATGTTTTTATTAAAACAAACAGAAAAGTTTCTCTCTATAAAAGTAAAGTTTTATTAAAATAAAGAATTATAATAATTATATTATATTATACAACATTCTATGTTTGTTTCTGCATTTTTATAATATTGACAATTGTAAATAACTATTTTTAATATTTATAAATTACATTTCCTAGACTACGAATAATTAAAGTTAATCTAAGGAATGTGGTTCCTTACAAATATATCGGCAAAAACTGTATGTGTCTAAATTGTTCTTCTTGCATTCTCACGCGTATAAATGACATTGATGACATCACCTCAATGTTTGCTTGGGTCAAGACAGTTATGATTATATGATGAGGTATGTTTGGGCATACGTTTGATATTGTAAGTTTAATTGAAAGCGTCAATAAACGACGGCATGTTAGAATAGAATCACTAATTTTTATATTGTTGCATTTATTTATGTATGAGTCAACAATTTCCGTTGAGTAACACAAATTCTGTTGTTTGACGATCGGAAAGCAAATAGAATATTCTATATTCTTTGGTCCTTTTTGAGGTCCAACTTGTTTAATGTAGTCGGAGATTTTGGGATTGTTTATACTCTCGAAAATGATTGCTTGATGTTTTGTAGGGAATGATGGAGTTGTTGATTTTTTTTTTTTTTGAGTCATTTGTCATTGAGTAGTTGGTGGTGATGTTGGTATTTGTGTTCATTTTGTAGATTTTTATTTTTAATTAGATCAAGTTTAAATAACTGTATGGTACAATTTGTTATTAATAATTAACTCACCTGATAGGTAAGTGAAATGATTTTTGATCTTGTTTGCCAATTATATAGGCTGTTTGCGAGCTACATGGTTTTAAAAAAGCCACAAAGTTTTGAAAATATTGAACAAAAACTTTACAAGGAAAAGCTTGTCGGACAAGTGCTATCGAAATTCGAGCAGTGTGGGCCGTAGCCCCATCTTGCTGGAACCATATGTTTCGTATTGCTATACGAGGACGGCGAAGTGCAGCCAAGAAAAAAATATTAAACATATCCAAGTAGCGTTTTGCGTTAACAGTAACTGCCTCGCCATTATCGTTCTCAAAAAATACGGCCTAATGACCCCCACCTCACCTACCGCACACCACACTGTCACTTGGGCACTGTGTAAAGGTTTCTCTTGCAATATTCACGGATTTTCTGGGTACCAAAATCTACAGTTCTGCTTGTTTACAAAATCGTTCAGATGAAAATAAACCTCGTTGCTCACGAGTAAAATTGTATTTTTTCACACTTTTTTCAGTTTTTGCTGACGCCCTTGACATTTAAGTCACCTTTTTAATTGCTCACAATTATGAGCTTCAACTGATTCATAAATTAGTGAAGCACCATCGATGGCTTCTTCCATTAATCTTCTCTCAGCCATTAATGCTCAAAACGAATATTTTGAATTACCACTATTTTAACATGGTGGCTACGCTTGCGCTCGTCTTATAAGGTCTATACAATACAATGCTACAATACTATTCCAATAAAATCGGGTTGGCCACTTAGAATGAACTAATTCGTATAACGAATCCTCGGGAACACGAACATGTGAAGAACATTATTAGGTTTGTTCCAGACAGCAGAGCAAAACACGTCCACGTAAGACAAAGAGCAAGGCACACTGACCAAGAGACAAGAGTGAGTGAAGAAATCTTTTAGCCCTCAGCCGCATAGGCCGCAAGATTTGTACGTACCTTTTCATGACTATGGTTTGTATGGACATGGATTTGGAGGTGTTTAAACACTATATAACCGGTTTGTCAACTAGTCGGAACTTGCCGCTTTATGTTCTTCACTCACTCTTGTCTCTTGGTCAATGTGCTTTGCTCTTTGTCATTTGTGGACGTGTTTGAACACCCTCAAATGGCCAAGTGGATCAAACCTATGTACCTATGTACCTTCACAGTTCAAACTAGAGTACCAAGCGTTCTTCTTTTTGCAGACGACATGGATTCAACCTGTTTTTGACCTTGTGCGGCTGCAATTTTCTTTGGTTTCTGAACAGTGGTTACTCCTATTTTGTCTTTATCCCAAATGCGGGAAGAATTCATATTATGCTTTTGGAGAAACGACTCATATTTTTGGAAAAAATCACTTACGTTAGTTTGATTAAAGGAAGTGGATCTGCTTAGTTACGTAGCCTCTGGTGTTCTAAGTGATAGTATTGGATTTCTTTCCATTAATTTGGTAAACCAATCAGCTCCAGTCATACTATGCCCGTGCTATGACGCAACATGTTTTTACGTCGGAAACAACTGCACACTGGTGAGCTACAAAATAGAGAAAATTATAAAAAAAAAACAAACGAAGATGATGAACTTATTGCTTACTGCTTTGTATGTGATTTGTTCTAAAATAGTTAATTTTGATTCTGGATCCTTGATTATGTGTATAAGCTCTTTAAGGTGTCTCAGTTTCTCTCGATTAATCGTGTTCTTATCTTTCCTGTAAAATGCTACAATGGACAAAACATTAATGTCTGAGAAAACATAAACATGACTGATAGATGGGAAATAATTTTCATTTTTCTAACAGTATTTTAAGATAAGAGAAACTACCCAAATCTGAGTTGTTCAAAGGGTAAGACGGAGGTATTTTATGTGGAATGGATGAAAATTCCCTAATAAATGATTCATGCCACCTTACGTTGATTTTTTGTTGATTAATCCAGGATGCATAGAAACAATTCCGATTAAGTACAGAGCCCCTCCCAGTAATGTAGGTCGAGGTTCAATAAGCTCTACTACTGATCGTCTTAATATCGCTCCTATTGATGATGACCTCAATAATCCGTCCATGAGGCCTTGCAAAAACTGTTTAGGAACTACACGAGATTGAAGAACTTTGGGAAACAGAGATGTTAGATATTATCTTCTGTCTTGGTTGGCACATGTCACTACAATGGATCCCCAGTCATGTTGGTATCTTGGGGAATTAAAAAGCAGACGAGCTCGCAAAGTCTGACACCGCTCTATATCAACCGCCAACCCTTATGCCTTTAACACAAGCTCAGAGCCACATCGCAAGCACTATCAACTGGCATTCCTACAATATTCAAAAAAAATTAAGCGCAGGGAATAAAATGGGAATCCTTACTGGAATATCCCATCTCACGACTTCTCCCCCGCCAGGTGTCAGTCGCAATTTTCCGGGGGCAACTACCACGGGGCACGACTACCTATGCAAGCACTTACACCGTATGGCATCCTACCGACTCCAATATGTTCCCTCTGCAATGGGAAGCGCATGTACGCCATGCATATTAGCAACTGTCTTCCACTTGCAGACGTCAGGGCGAAAAACGAAAATACATACAAACTTTTCTGGTACTCAATTTTTGAACCTAGGTAGGCTTGATATGGTCCACGGCTTTCCCAGTATCTGTACAATCCTTGAGGTATTAAAACTGGTATTAACACATTCTTGTGTGACTTTATAAAAGTTGATATTCATTTCTATAGGGTGTGGTACTGTTTCTCCATAAATAGTCTCTCCCCATGATCGTTGTCGTAGTCTATCTGCATGTGATGCTGAACATCTGTGGATCTGACTCCGTACGCCATTAATGCAATAAGGGACTGAAATATACTTCTAATTTTCCATTGCATCTAAATTATTACTCATTTTCCTTTTGAAATAGTTTCTAAATGTTCTTGAATTCTCAAATAAATGAATAATTTAATAATATAATACTTTCTGTTAATCCTAAATGAGTGGCAGAATAATATTCACTCAAAAAGCGAGGAAAATAAAGGCCCAATAATCATTAAATGATAAAGAATGTTATTCTCATGTCATGTTGTTTGACATAGTTAAGAGCGTCACTTACAATTATACTATTGATTTTCTTGACACCATTCAAAAGAGATTGACTAATTACACAGGCCTGCAAAAAAATATTTTTTAAAATTGTTTTAGTTTTGGTAATTGATTATTGTGTAGTTTGTTGTGCTGATTTCAGAAATTATATATATATATATATATATATATATTGATATCTGTGTTCCATTTCTTTTATATCCTGGTGAATTTGTTCTCCTTGTTTCTTACTCACTGCTGCAAGACTTCTCGGAAAAAAATCCAGATTAGAATGTAGTATATGAACTTTAACACTCATGTTGCAGCCCAAAAGTTTGTAGTTATTTAGCAGATTGGCAACAATATTGTTGTAGTTTGGGTCGTTTTTATTTCCTAGGAAGCCAGTTACCACTTATTTGAAAGACTTCCATGCTTTCTTTTTCTTCATTCTTCATAAGTGTCTAAATACCCCTTTTTTAAGTTTTGCCTTAGAAAGACCGGTAAACTGCTTACAGAGATATCTGAAACACTCTCCTTCTTTAGGCAATGCTTTGAGGAATTGCTTCACTAGTCCCAACTTGATGTGAAGTGGAGGAAGTAGATTCTTTTTAGGATCCGCTAAACTCTTTTTCTCAAAATTTTTAAATCCAGGAACCAAAGTGCGTACTAGCCTTTCTTTTTTTACGTAGTGGTGTTTACGGTCACGACTATCTCATTCACAGAGAAAGCAGGGAAACTTTGTGTAACCGCTCTGTTCGCCTAGTAACATAGAGATCACTTTTAAATCTCCACAAACAGTCCATTCATGATCGGAGTACTTAAGCTTGTTAAGTACCAATTCGAGGTTCTTGTAACATTCTTTCAAGTAAACTGAATGCCCTACTGGTACAGACACTTACAAAGCGTTGTATGGGTGTTGTTGTACCTATCCGTGTCATATGGAAGGGACATTTTTCTCCTCAATTTATGACGTATGTGCTGCTAAGTGGGGGTAAAGAAATCCCACGATCTGGCTTCACTGGTCTGGGGACATTTACAGTTCAGTCCATTATTCGTATTTCGATTTCATGAGGAAAGTGTCGAGTAAACCGCGCTGTGTGACAACGAGCATTTTCGTCCATTAACATGAAGTCTTCGCCAACAAACCTTGCGTAGGGAACGACATGGTCCAGGAGAACATCGGTGATGTACCGATCAGCTGTTTCGGCCTCCCCCAAGCACGAAAATGAGCTCGGGTTTTCCCTTAAAAGCCCACATCATGCAGGAACTGCCACCGTATGCAACCTTTTCAGCAAAACAGCAATGCGAAAATTGTAAGTGCAATAGCAATAATAGTTAATAACAATGAATATCATTACATGCTATTTAAATAGGAGTCTGACATAAATAAATTATTGACACCACTGTGTTTCTCTATAAATTAAAGATACTTATTTATAATTTCCTAAAACTATTTACACATTATTTATAAAATCTTACCTATAAATTAAAGAAACGACATTTAAATGTTAATAGTTATTAATATCAGTTCCCAAATTTTAAGTGTATAATTATAATAAATATTAATAAACAACTATAGCAACAAGAAAAATAAGGGACAAAACCTTACATCACCCCTCCTAGGAACAACATAATTTTATATGTATTTTTTCTGTTTTTCTCCATTTGCAGGTGTTAGAACTGGAAGTAGTTTAGAGTTGTAAAATAGGTTTGATTTCGTCTTCTTGTGACCCGTGTCAACTCTGTTAATTGATTTTGATAACTTTTTGATAATTTTATAGGGTCCAATTTTCAGGTTATCTAGTATTTTCCTATTGAGTTCGTTTCCATTTTCGATATACACCATATCCCCAATATTAAAATTGATGTGTATGTGATCCTTGTCATACCTTTTTTTAATATAATTATGGTATTTGATGCTATTTTGTAAAGCCTTATATCCATTTTGATCAACGGTTTGCTTTAGCTCGCTAGTTTGTTTCAAATCATTTGGTAACATACGGGAGTTTATTCCGTTCATTAAGTGTGGTGGTGTATATTTTGTTACAGTGTGTTGTAATTGTTTACGCAATTTTTAGCCACTGTAGTCCACGCTATTTTTTTTTTTTAGTGTCATTTATTTTACATCTGATTTTATTTAATAACGTTTGGTTTAAACGTTCATTTAGACCATTCGAAAATGGTGAATTTACAGCCGTGAAAGCTATTGGTATTAATTTTTCCAGTATTTTTATCATTGTCCCTTCGAAGCTATTTTCAGTACCTGCAGTGATTTTCTCCAGGAAAAAGTCCTCGAACTGTACGTTTCCGTCCTCATCTAAGTAAACTTTATCTAAATCTTCCGTTAAACTTATCTAAACTTTTCTGGTTTGATTTCTTTTTGAGCCGGTGTAGAAGTTTAATTGTACTTCTTGAATACTACACACTACGCCTTCCGTCACCCTTTACGTTCGGTGAAACTCCAGGGAGGTTGGCCACGTTGGTAGAGAGCCAAACAAAAATTAAAGAAAAATCTGGCACTATATTGCTCTGCTACCACTGTGGGAATTTGGTGTCGTGCAACCCAACGACACAGGAAGCCCCAGTCCACCCACCGAAATTTAATAATTAATAAAATAAAATTGTCACAAGGACCTGAACTATAGTAAAAATATAAAATGAAATTAAGTCAGATATAAATCGCAGAGAACTTTCCACGCAGTTTTCATCGTAAGGCTGCTTTGCAATTTCCCCACAACAGCACTCACCAAAAAAAGTAAGGGTTATAATAAAATTCACAATAAATTCGAATCAATTTTATTCGAATGTGACAAACAACCACTTATATGCGAAAATACATTTAAGTATACAATAATAAAAGACAGAAGGTCAAATATGTGCCCGAACGGGCCTGGGCATTAGACGCCGAACAGTTTTAAAATAGAGAAATGACTCAATACAATTCTAATACTTAAAGTAAGCAATGGACTTAACAATGTATATATAAAACATAGAAGATTTGAACGACCCCGAACACGTGGGAGGTATAATACAATTTACAACAAATATTAACTATTGAGCGACATTAAAATCGCCATTAAATTCGATACAAGACTAATTTAAAATATAGAACAACTATTAAATATTTGGCGACATTAAAATCGCTATTCGCAGGTTGGCAAAAAATGAAAGGGAATTATTTAAACGACAGGGGATTGAACACCAAATCAATCCCAAAGTGGATTTTTGCAAATCCATTTTAAAAGACAGGAAAGGGGGATGGGTAAGAGGAGTTTCAGGGTGCATCCTCCCCCGAATCATAGCACTAGTTTTTCAGACAGACTAAAGGAAAGCCGCCTTACAAAAAACTCAATTTACTAGCACGTGGGAAATTTAATCACATTGCAAAATTAGAAAAACAATTTAAATCTCATACCTTAATAATTCGGGGAGAACTACACTTCCTGAGGCCCTCTTATATTAAAATGCCCGAAGGCCAAATTAATAAATCAACGAATTTACAAAATTTAGCACATGTTATAAATTAATCAACAAAAACCCACGAGGCGGACGTTAACTACGTCCGTCGTCGGCGAGGCTCCATGAGCGAAAGACAGAGTTCACCGTTTTGTCACCCGGCAAAGCCCAAAGCAGTCCCCTACAACTCCATGTTACAAAAATGTGACCATTTTTACTCGATTTGCAGTCACCAGTTGCCATTTAGTTGCCAACGAGTTGAACGAAGAAGACCACAAAGACTGACAAAGACCGTAGAATTTATGAAAGTCGGAGATTAGAAATAATTTTTTTTAAACGTCAGGCAAGTTATTAAAATGAAACTTTTTTAAATGTTTTCATTATTATTGTGATTATGAGAATAATTATGATAAGTATTTTTATATAATAATTATAATAACTCTGATAAGTTTAAGTGGTAGGGGGCTGTTTGAGACGTATGACTCTTATAACAACACAGATTTCTGTAGAAATTGGTCACGTTTTTTTAGCATTTCTCGTATCTAAGTGACAGGGGGCTGGCCCAAAGCCTCTTTCCATTTTTCGCGCCGGCGTACATCAGCGCTTTTCCATTTGCAGTACTTCTGATTGTAAAACCGAATCTTAATTTTTCCATATTTGACATATTTAACAAAATGTCGTTTTACATGAAGTTTTTACATGAAGCGCATATGGGAATAGTAAAAATTAAATCTGTAGCTAGAACAGGGTTACCATATTTTGAATCGGCCAGTTCGGGACAGTAACAAAAAAAAAACAAAATTTTTTTTATTATAATTTTATTAATTATAATTTTTTATTTTATTATAATTTTTTTATTATAACAAAGTTTTTGAAAAATACATCAATTCAAACCAAAAAAAAAAAAAAAAACAAAATAATAATTAATATTAATATAACAAACAAAAAATGCTTCAATGCAAAAAAAAATATTAATAATTAAATTTAAATCACATATTCAGTTACTAACTTAATATTTTTCAAATATTTTTCTGATGTTTTGACTTTTTTTATAATTTCCTCACCAGAGGAAGTTTTTAAAAATTTCACAAATTCACGGCAACTGAGTTTATAATTTTCCTTTACCATAAGTTCAGCCTCTAAATTATCCAGAAGAAGTCTATTTCTTTCTTTCCGCCATGCAGTGGTCATCAAACTAAAAATTCGCTCTGAAGGAACATTGGAATGTGGAATGGAGAAAATAAAACATACTATTTTAAAAATATTTGGGAATGCCGATATTTTAAGAAAAATTCCACCCATTTTTTGTCGTAACTCAATGATTTTTGTTTTTCATTCATACTCGAAATAAATAATTTTAGTATTAAAATTTCTTCATAAAGAAGGTTTGAATCAATGCCAGTAATTTTAAATCTATTTACGATATTAGAAAAACTTTTATAATTATTAATTTCAGTTAATTTTAAAGGATTCAAAATTTTGAACATATCATTGTTGAAGTCATACCATTTTTCCAAGTAATTTATTGCTGTTTGAAAAAAGTTTTCAGCGTCGACTTCAAATCTAATAACTGCTTGCGAATCTAAACATTTTTGTAGCTGGAGATTAGCAATACTACCGTAGAATTTATCTTGTTGTTTTTCCTTTAATGAGTGTCTAACTGTGTTCATTATATCGTAGCTCTCAAGAATTAACACTTCATGGCTTTGCAATTTTTTTAGAGCTGGTTCAAATGTTGTACAACAAACGTTCATTACAAACCCCAGGAAAGCTTCAGCTAAGTCAAATTCAAAAAACATACGTAGTGTGGGCGAAACTGTTTTTTGGCTCATGAAATACGATTTTACTGGTTCGAAATTAAAAAGCAATCAAATGATTGCTGGCAGAAGTGTTAACCAACGGGTAGGAATATGTCGTAATGATTCTCTCCATTCAGTATGTTTTACCAGAAACCGTTATCAATTCTGAGCGCCTAAGAAACCATACTCGCAAATACCGAAGTACTAAAAGCGATTATATGAAAATCTAAAAGTTGCATTTATTCGAAAACTAAGCGAAAACGCGAAAAGTACCATTCTTCATTTTCGATATCTCTTGGGTTGTTTTACCAGAAACCGTTATCAATTCTGGGCGCCTAAGAAACCATACTTGCAAATAAAAGCTGATAAAAGTTTTTAAAAGCTGAGCGCCAATGAAACGATTGGACTTTAAATAAAATGAATTTTGAAGGTGGTCGTCATTAACAAAACTATGTTCAATCAAGAACATGAACACAAAAAACATCGTTTTGAGTATAAAAATGAAAATCCAAATCAAATTCGACAAAACCCAAGGCGGTCCAGGGGGCCACCACCGGCGGGGGTTTGGAAAAAAGAATAATTCACATTACTGTTTGTTTACCCGATTTTCATCATTTGACTATTTTTTCACAAATTGGGACCCTGAAGTCTTACACAAAACCAAATATCCTTACCTCAAATAATATGTGACTTCGATTGGTGTTTGGAGTAATTAATAAATCTATCTGGCTGTAGGTTCATTTTCTTAAACCACGAGGTTTTAAAGAAAAATTATTGTGCAGCTTCAGAATTATCCTGTTTTTAATTTAAATTTTTTATGTTTTTGAGACGTCTAACTTACAATTAGCCATTTTAAAAAGAATTTTTTGCATATAAAAATATTTGATATATTAATATTATATACATAAAATCTTTAAATTATTTGAAATTATATTGTTTAATAACTTTTTTTTAAGTCGCTATAAAATTTAAACTCTTAAGTATTCGTTGTGGATCATTATGAAAACATTCCTTATTATTAGAACATGTATTTTAAATTTAAAAATTAAATGACTGACTATTGATATGACAACATTTCCGTTATTTAAATTTTGTCGTTATGTTAATTATTGAATTTTGAAAAAAAAAAAAACATTATTTATTTCATGACAATTAATATTTTAAAAATCTAGTCACCCTTAAAAAAAAGGTACTAAATTGTTGTTTATATTCAATCATTTATTTCCTATTAAGCTCGGAGTCATTTCAGTAAGATTTTAATTAATTTGTACTTAGTATTTCGTGGTATTTTATGATTTATTCTTTAAATTTTTCATTATTTGCGGTGTGTACATAAACGGTTAACTCTATTTATTGATAATTTTACCAATTGAAGATGGAAATGTGTATGTAATAAAATTTAATAACGTAAACTGTTGTAATTAAAATAGTGTTAGAATTGTAAAGTGGTTTGTGTCTGCGTTTTAGTTAGTTTCACCGCGTTAAATTTCTAAATATGTTTTCCTTGAATTCGAAAATTTTGTTGGAACTTAGAATTTGGATTTTGGAACGTGTTTCGGAAGAATGGAAAAAATGGCGGTTGTTGATTTTGGTTCATGTTGCTTCTGCTTGGTTCATGTAAGTTGCCATAGTAACTAAATTGCGTATAAATTTTTGACCGATCTGATTCAGCCCAATTTTGGCATCAAAATTTATCGCTTTTGCTTAAAATTTCGATTGTCGATTTTTGGGTAATCGACACGAAATTTAGCTTCTATAAGCCTTACACAAATTTTATGCATGAAGGATCCAGTCAAAGTTAAAGCAATCATTGATGCACCTCGACCAACGAACAAAACTGAAGTTCAACAACTTCTGGGAATGATTCGTCACTACTTAAAATTCCTTCCAAATATTTCAACCATCACCGCTCCTATTTGTCAACTTCTTCAAAAGAACGCTAAATTTTTCTGGTCATCAAAATGCGAAGATGCATTCCTAAAATTAAAACGCCTGATTGCCAGCGATCAACTGCTAGTTGGTTACGATCCAAATCAGCCAGTAACAGTCGCTTGCGATGCCAGTTCACATGGTATTGGTGCTGTTATTCTTACATAATTAATGGAGAAGAAAAACCCATCAAATTTGCTTCACGCTTACTTACTCCAACAGAAAAAATTTACGCACAAATCGACCGAGAGGCATTAGCCATTGTTTTTGCATTAGACAAATTTTACCTCTACTTATATGGCAGACATTTCAAATTAATTTCCGATAATCGACCGCTCACTCGAATTTTTCACGAACATGCTAAACTTCCACCAATGACTGCAGCCAGATTGCTCCGTTATGCAACATTTCTATCAAATTTCAACTACAAAATTATTCATCGAAGCAGTACAGAAATTAGAAATGCTGATTATCTGTCAAGAGCACCGCTAAAATTGGAAACAACATCGACTGCAAAATCTTATGACAATGAAATAATCCAAATTCAACAAGACTCAATTAACACAATCTCAACTTTTACATCAAACTTTGAAATCACCAATCAAATTATCAACGATTATTCGAAAGAAGATGAAGAAATAGCCAAAGGTAGTCCACCACTGGAAAGAGCCAATTTCAAACTTCGAACGAATTCACATAGATTATGCAGGGCCAATCAATGGTTACAATTTACTTATTCTAGTCGACGCAAAATCAAAATAGATCGAAATTAAAGTGGCAAAACAAAGCCCAACTTCTGAAAGTACTTGTCAATTATTAGAAAATATCTTTTCAATTCACGGTTTTCCTCTTCAAATGGTCTCTGGCAATGCAACGATTTTCACAAGTGAATTCTTTTGTACTTACTGCCAACACCGTGGTATTGCACAAGTTTTTATTGCTCCAGGTCATCCTGCTTCAAATGGCTTAGCAGAGAGAAATGTTCGCAGTGTTAAAAAGAAACTACGTAAAATGGAAACCCAGCCAAACTCAATTCCAGAAAAAGTAAAACAAATCGAATTTTCAATGCGAAACTTACCACTTAAAGATGGTGAAACACCGGCTGAAAAATATTTAGAGAGAAAAGTGCGTATAAAACTAGATGCACTTAAACCTTTAGTTTACCCTAAAGCTGTTGAAAATACCGCACGTCGAATATTTACAATTGGTCAACGTGTGTTTGCTCTAACTTATACCTCAAATAAGAATATTTGGAAACCCGGTAACATAATTAAAATACTTGGTAACGTCCACTATCAAGTAAAATTAGATAATGGTTACGAATTCAAACGCCATGCCAATCAACTTCGATCGACATTTATCCAATCAGTGCCTACAGAAGATCAAACACCAGAAAAATTGCCATCAACATCGAATACAAGTCCATTACCGTCAATTCTTCAGGACATGGCCTCTGAACCAGTTACACCACCGGGGAGGAAAGTATCATTTAATATACCGGATGAAAATGAAATACCAATACAAGATGTACCCCCAGTTCAAAACTACAGAGAACATCCTCAACGTCAACGTAACCTCCCAGCCCGATACAGAGATTATATAATGAAACTGTCGAAAGCTATGGGAGTGTCAGTTGACAAGATCACAACCCTTTCACAAGAAGACTATATTGGTTATATAGAAAACTTGTGAAGTGTTAAAGTTCGAATACCAGTGTCGAAAAATTTTAAGTATCAAGCGTATCAAGTTTTCGATTAATTTTGTCGCGAGGAAGAATTGTTATATTGTTTTAGTTTTCCTTAGCAATATCAAAAATAATAACAATCAGTCTAATATTATTTGTCAATGTAAAAACATCTACTTCTCAATTCTTTAAATACATTATATCAAATATACAACAATTTATATACAACAATCTCTCAAAGATCAAAGGGATTTTCTAAGTTTACCTGGCACTAGTCCAAAAGAATCTAACATTCCACCGCCAACTTGGCCTCAATACGCACCTGGCATGCCAAATCAAAACAATCAAGGAAACGTTCTGTCTGACATTATCAGTGAAATTAAATTTTTTTTTCAGGTTTAAATATACCAAAAATATTTTTGGAAATTAAATTATTGCTAAATAAACTCAAGCAGCAAACCGACAATATCTTGTTATTCTTATTATGGTTATTCTTTAGTTCATAACAAGCATACTTTAAAGTTGAAACAAACAAATAAATTATTTAAATTAAAATAAATAAATTAAAATAAATAAATGAATAGAAATCAAAAAATAAATATTATTACATGGAATGCAAACTCAATTAAATCAAAAATAAATGACTTCACTTATTACCTAAATAAAATCAATGTTCATATCGCAGTTATTTCTGAAACCAAATTAGAAAATAAATATAAATTAAAAATACCAGGATATACTATCTACCGTAAAGATCGAAATAAACATGGAGGAAAAGTTACGTTGGCAGTCCTAAATTTAATTAAGCATGATTTCTGTAGTTCAAGTTTACAACTTAAAATAGAGGCTATTGCAATAAACGTTAGAATAGAAAACCAGGAAACCACTTTAGTGTCTGTTTATAATCCCCCAAACCAAACTATAACAGTGGATGACCTAAAAAACATCATAAGGCTAAATAAAAACATAATTATACTAGGACTCAGATCAATTAACGCAGGAATCCCACAAGGCAGTGTTATTGGGCCACTATTGTATTTAATTTACACCGCTGACGTACCAACCACACAAGGCACCGACATCACTACATTCGCCGACGACACTGTCATTATAGCTACCGACTTCGAAGCAGAAAGAGCTACCAAAAAATTGCAAACGCACCTGAACAAATTTAATGACTGGGCCCAAACATGGAGACTAAAAATTAACGAAAATAAATCCACCCACATCACTTTCACGATGAAGAGGAGAACATGCCCGCCAGTGCAACTAAACAACACCACGATACCTCAGTTAAATGTGGTTAAATACCTGGATATGCACTTGGATCGCAGACTCACATGGACAAATCACATACGAGCCAAGCGCGCACAACTCAATTTACAGCTAAAAAAGATGTACTGGCTGGTCGGCGGTAAATCAAAGTTATCGATAGAGTGCAAACTCCTACTCTGCAAGGCGATATTGAAACCAATTTGGACGTATGGTATCCAGTTGTGGGGTTCAGCTTCAAATTCCAATATAGAAGTTATTCAACGATTCCAGTCGAAAACTTTACGAGGAATCCTCAATGCGCCATGGTATCCTAATAACAGCATTATTCACAACGACCTAGAAATTAGTAGTGTTTGCGTGCGAAGAATTAAAAGCGTATAGTGCGAGATATTTGAAGAGATTGGAAGACCATACCAACATACTTGCCATTCACCTTTTGGACAACAGTGACTAAATTTACAGGCTAAAAAAGTGGGTAATCCTGGATCTTCCAAACAGACATTTTTAGTTATAAGTTAATATAAGTTGCATATAAGTATTACATAGAAATTAAGATATGTATAAGAATTAGTATTTCAGTTACCTTTAGGGTGACCTTAATGCGAAACGCAGTGTTTGGAATTGTAGAAGCACAAACAAAAATGGCGTTCAAATTGCAAATTATTGCTGATTAAAAACATACAACTTGATTTTCTGGTCAGGGTACAAATCCCAGCACTTTAGACCTTATCCTTTCCAGAAATTTAAAAAATATATCAAAACCATACTCAAGTCCAATGTTAAGCTCAGACCACAACCCAGTCCTCGTCACTATTAATAGCTATATTGAACCTCAACACAAGTATGTCCGTCTGAACAAAAAAAAAAAAAAAAAACCAATTGGAGATTATTTAAAAGCATAATAAAGAATTTAATAAATCCTAACATAAAAATAAATCTGAACTGGAAGGACAAACAAATAATCTCACAAAAATCATTAAACGTGCAATCGATAGATCTACTCCAATTATTAAACTAAATCCCACTCCGCACTATATTCCTGAGACTCTGAAACAACTAATAAGATTAAAAAACTATTTTCGTTGACAAAGCTTCAAAACGGTACACTATGGCGTGTTACTAAATTCATGATCAAAAATTTTAAACCCATCCCCCCTCTGGAGTACATAAACAACCTCACCACTAATGATAAAGAAAAAGCAAATTGCTTAGCTGAGCATTTTGCCCTCATCCACAAATTAAAAGAAAATTTAGGTTTTAAAAACCACAATAAAAAGATAACAATGGAGGTCACAAATTGTTTCAAAACAAAGATAGAAAATAAAGCAAATAGTGTTATGTTCACCACAGTTAACGAAATAAAATCACATATAAAAAACTCAAATCGAAAAAAACACCAGGCATTGATGGGTTTCAAAGTATATACATTAAGAAACTACCAATATCAGCCATTAAAATGATAGCAAAATTAATAAACGCCATACTAGAGTTCGGTCATTTTCCCGCCACTTAGAAGCTGGCCAAAATTATCCCCATATGTAAACCAGGTAAAAAATTCAAATCATGTGACCAGTTATCTATAGACCAATAAATCTACTTAACATATTAGCAAAAATAGCAGAAAAAATAATTCATGCTAAATTACTGAATCATCTTGAGGAATCAAACATTAATGGATGAACAGTTTGGCTTCAAATCTGCACACTCAACAGCGGCACAACTAGCTAGAATAACAGATGGGTACAAGGTTCGTAAAAATACTGGGATGACCCTAATTGATATTGAAAAAAGGTTTTGACACAGTCTGGCACATGGGTCTACTATATAAACTCATAAATTCAAATGTTCCCTACTACCAAATAGCAGTCATAAGCTCTTATTTGTCAAACAGACGGTTTTTTTTTTTTTTTGTTAAAATCGGGTACACATTCCAAACCATTTAGCATCGATGCTGGTGTTCCACAGGGCTCTGTCCTAGGTCCCACACTTTTCAACCTATACATAAATGACATTCCAACACAAAACAAAACCGAACTTGCATTATATGCGGATGGGCTATCGGAATAGGAACATACGTATTCTCTCTGACAGTCAGGCAGCGCTAAGAGCGATTGCCTGCCAATACAATGATTAGCTCAAATCTGGTGCTAGAGTGTCGGCACCTCCTGGAGGACCTGGCAAAGCACAACCGAGTTAAACTTGGTTGGGTGCCGGGGCATAAGGGAGTCGAGGGAAATGAAGAAGCTGATGCTTGCGCAAGGGCTGGTTCGATGGCCCCACTCATGGGCCCGGAGCCTGGAGTGGGGATCACCAAATTTGCTGTCAAAAGGGCGATGAAAAAAATTCGGCTGAGACAGCAGCAAAACAGATACTGGCTAGAAATTTCCGGTCAAAGGCACAGCAAGAGAATGATGGCGAGAATCTGCCCCTCGCTCACAGCTGAGGTTTTACGCCTGGGAAGGAACCAACTCAGGGCAATAACAGGACTGATAACCGAACACTGTGGACTGAGGAAGCATCTGCAGACTATTGGGGTGCCACAACGAGACCTCAATTGCAGATTGTGTGGGGATGGGGAGGAAAACGCGACCCATGTCATTTTTGACTGCAAAGCCCTCACAAAGTGGCGACACCTGTATGGGATAGATGACGCCCAAACAGGCTCAAATCGCGCGAGCTTAGTACAGGGACTGCTTCTGCTAGGCAAAATGCTGAACCTTACAATAAGTCTTAGGCTGCAGTGCGGGGGGAACGTGCCCTAACCTGGTTTTCTGCTAATGGCAAAAAAATATGCGGATGACACTGCCATTCTGTGCTAGTCTTGGCGTTTATCGGCAATCCCAAAACACCTGACGACTCATATCAAAAAAATCAAAAAGTTTTTTACAAAGTGGAAAATTCGGATAAATTACAGCAAAACTGAGGCTATTTTATTTTCAAAACGAAGGCCTCAATCATTGGGGCAACACTTGACAGCATCAATGTTAAGTGGTCCCCTCAGGTCAAGTATCTGGGAATTGTCCTAGATCGAGGACTCACTTTTACAAAACAGACTAATCAATGTAGAGCCAAAGCGTTAAAATCAATTTTTTCTCTCTACCCAATCTTCAATAAAGAATCGAAGCTAAGTCCATATAATAAACTACTCATATACAAAGCGGTGGTTCGCCCAGCATTGACATATGCTGCTCCAGTATGGTGCTCAATGTCAGCGACAAATCTAAATAAGCTCCAAAGAGTTCAAAACAGGGCGCTTAAATTTGCAGGAAACTACCACTGGAGATACAACACTTAACAACTTCATGAAGAAATGGACATGAAATAAATTCTGACTTTATCTTGAGACTGGGCAAAAATTTTTATAGTGCGTGCAGTGATAGTGATAACAATGTGGTAAAATCAATTGGTGATTACTCATTATTAGATCTTGTGCAAAAATACTAAAAATACAAACATAAACGCGTAAAACATGTGCTTCTAAACTAATTACTTACTTTAAAAAAAATTATAAGAGTAAAATATTTGTTCAATTATCATTTTTTTTTATTTTTATATTTAATGTCTTACACAAACCAGAATTAAATATTTATCCTTATTTCTTTCAGTTAACAATATATAATCTATAAGATACGCGTATGTAAGGGAGTGCGGATGTGAATGAGTGTGTGGGTGGTTATCTGTGTATGAGTGGTTGGTATAAATGCGTACGTAATAATGTATATAAATATTTTTACTTATTGTTTATTTATTACTATTGTAATTTTTTTCCTTTTTTTATATTTTAAATTTCAACTTTGTTTAGGTTTTTACATAGCATAAAATTTTTCCCAAAATTACTGAAAATAGTCACTACTTATACAAAACTTCTTTCTAAAAAACAATTAAAAATATATACTGATGGTTGTGGGAGCTCCGGTACATCAGATATTTTACTCCTTTTGTAAACTTACGTTGTAATTACCTATTAAGCTAAATAAATATTTATAATTATTATTATTTTTATTATTATTATTATAATTATAACCCGTAGTAGTCCAGAGACATGATTTACATTCCCTAATAAATTCCATCAGCTTGCCAAATCCTTGGTTATTTAAAAAATATTTTAAGTTATGTACTCGATATCATATTATAAATATATAGTAGATGGAATACCAAAAGACAAAAAAAATTTCGTGGAATTGGCGGAGAAGGTTTTTATGTCATAGATATCCGTGATATTCAAGAAATATTGGAAGATCGTTTGTTCAACGAGGAAGAAGAATAATTAATCGAATTTTGAATGAACCTACCACAATTAACGACTCAGAAAGCAGTTGCAGCAAGGTAGCCACATGTTTCACATTAAAAACTATAAATGTGGGCTTGGAATTGGCTATTAAATTAGATTTTTTTTATTGAAAAGCATCCTCAAGTTTTCGAAAAAATTATCCACAATAAATTGATGAACTTTATATCAATGTGCAACATAATTTACGAGAACCAGTTTGGTTTTATGAAAAATAGAAATACAGAAGATGCTCTCGCTTTTGTTACAAATTTCATTTACAATAATATGAACCTGGATAGCTCGACAATAATCACGTTCCTAGATGTGGCAAAAGCCTTTGATACGGTAAATCATAAGATCCTTTTATCAAAACTGGAATTGTATAGCATTAGAGGCATTACGCTTGAACTAATTAAAAGTTATCTAACAAACCGAACGCAAACTGTAAAATATAAAGACTGTTATAGTAATTCCCATATCATAAAGACTGGTGTACTTCAAGGTATTATTTTGGGGCCACTCTTGTTTATCGTGTACATAAATGACTGTTTCAAAGTACTTCATCAAAATTCCCTTATATCTTATGCTGACGACACTGCTGTTTTGTGTACTGGAAGGACCTGGAATGAAGTTATTAGAAAAATGGAAAACTGGTTAAATAAGTTAGAAACTTGGCTTAAAGTTAATCAATTATCACTCAATACAGACAGAACTGTTTTCATGACTTTTGGGTGCTGTAATGATAGCGTTCCGGATGAGGTGAATAAATGTATAGCCGGTAAGAATATTAAAAGAGTAACAAGCTGCAAGTATTTAGGAGTATATATTGATTGTTTTATGAAATAGGATTACCACATTAAGGAGGTCTGCAAAGAAACAGATAAGTATTCTGTACAGATTAGCCAAAATTTTAGATCATAAGTCGTTAAAAACCATCCATCAAGCTTTATTTGAAAGTATAATTACATATGGGATTGTTGCGTGGGGTGGAGCTAACAATACTACCCTGAAACCACGCAGGTGTATTATAAAGAATTTAAAGAACAAAACTAAGATGTCACACAATACAAATATTGCCAGTATCTCTGTTGTCTCTTCAATTATTAATTACTATGAAAATTGTACAACTTTACATAGAAAATAAATAGTAGGGCTAACACTAGATATAAGTCAATACCTCGACTAAGATAAATAGAGAAATTAGTAAAAAGAATGCATATTATAACGCCATCAAATACTTCAATATGTTGCCATTTAACTTCAAGAATTTATCAGGAGAAAGGAAATATATTAGGGAGAAGCTAGCAGTTTGGTTTAGGGAAAAAAAAATCCTTGCCTTAGAATAAAAAAAGTTTCCCAAAAGATTTAAGATTAAAAATATTAAAATACTAAAATGTACCTGCACTAAGCGTGAAGACCACTATATTCTAATTATTAATCGTTTTATCTTGTATTTTTTTATATTTATACTTACACAATACACACATGATCGTCGTGATTTAATAGTGGAAACATCTATTATTGTTATTGTTTAAATCAACCTTGTGTGCTCCGAGAATTCGGAGTGCATTTAAAAAAAAAAGTTATTGGCTTACGACAAATAACTAATTAAAAGTGATAAATACCAAAACTAAAAAATATGTCTCAACGTACAAACACCTTATGGTGTAGTTTCGTTCCTCAAGATACGGCAAAACCAAGTGCCCACGAAATCCTTAACTGGATTAACTCTGACATAAAGCAAGTACGATCAAGTCTGGAAGATGAGATCGTAGGAATCCAACTCGAACCAAACGGTGTTTTTATAAAACTGATTGATTCTCGAATTTGTATTGATATATTAACCAAACTAAATGGAAATAGCAAGATTAAAACTGAAAACGGTGAAATAATAAACATCAAAACCGAAATAGCCAGTGTCGGCTTTAAAATAATTCGATTATCCAGATTACCTTTTGAAATATCTAACGACGACATATCCAAACACCTCAATAAATATGGACAGATACTAGAAGTAATGGACGAATATTGGCCAAAGAATTTGATAAAAACAAACCAACCCATTAAAAACGGAAACCGGAAAATAAAAGCTATACTCAAAAAACATATCCCCTCATTCATAACAATAAATGGGATAAGAGGATTGGTGATTTACGATGGGCAACCAAAAACATGCTCCTACTGTGGAGGTGTAAACCATCTAATTGCGGTTTGCCCAAAAAAAAACCGTCTTATAGCGCGGCAGTTAAACGGGGAGTGGTGGAACCCGAAGAATCAAGTGATAATTCAATCAGTCAACCAACAACTCCGATTGAAATTAAAAAACCAAGTGAACTAACTAACCGAAAAACAACACCCCGATATATCGACAAAAAACGTGGTAGAGATGACTGGTCAAGCACCGATCAGGTGGAGGAAACCCAACCCATTGAAGAAAAAGCCAGACCTACAGTTTCAGACGTAAACAACTCCTCCGAGGAAGAGGAAACGATCGAAAAATCCAAGAGGCCTACAAAAAAAAAAAAAAGTAGAAGATGCGGAGGAGGAAACTTTATGGTCCGAAATCGATCAAATCATAAATTCCTCCGATCAAGGTAAGTCTTTCCCCCTGAATGTTGAACAACTAAAAAACTTATTGGAAATGGTACAAGGGCGCCAAAATATAAAAGATGTGGTAGTAGAATTTACAAGCGATTTTGGTGGTTTATCAGAAATGTGCAACTTTGTATACCCAAAGCTGAACAGAACCGTTAAAAATCGTTTAACAAGATTACAAAAAAAAAATTCAAGAAATACAGCTATAAAAAAAATATACCAAAACAAAACAACAAAATGACGACAAAATTACTTCAATGGAACCTAAATGGATATTACAGCAAACTAGAACAGCTTCAACTATTAATTAATAAGTTTGACCCTACCTTCATATGCCTTCAAGAAACAAATTTCAAAGAAAATTGGCACGCAAAAATAAAAAATTACGAAGCCAGTTACAAAAATCGTAAGGACCCATCAAGAGCCAGTGGAGGAGTAAGTATATATGCCAAGGCACATACGCAACCGGTGGAAATTTCGCTTGATACTCCAATAGAAGCAACAGCCATTAAAATCAAATATCCTTTTGTAGCGACTATTTGCAATGTTTATATCCCTAACACCTTCAATCTTACGATCGACACCTGGACCAAGTTAATTAATCAGCTCCCAAAACCAGTCATATTAGTAGGAGATCTAAACTGCCATCACTATTACTGGGGTTCTGAGAAATGCGACAAAAGGGGTCAGGAACTTTCGCAATGGTTGGAAACGGAACCAGACATTATATTATTAAACGGTGATGAGCCAACCCACTTCAATGTCGCTAATGGTACAACAAGTAATATCGACCTGGCATTTGCGGACAAGAACTTAGCTTTTAATTTAAAATGGGGTCCCTTGGAAGTCTTATATGATAGTGACCATTTTCCTATCATAATAGAGTTAACAACAGCTCAGACAATAACACCAAATTTGATTACAATTCCAGAAAGGTGGAAGTTTGATAATGCAAACTGGAATGCATTTCAGAGGAAAGTAAACGAAAAAATTTCAAATCTCCCAAAATTAACGACAATAGAAGAGAGAATAAAAATCAATGACATATGTAGTGGAGGGCTTTACCAGGATTATCCTAGAAGCAGCTGAGGAATCTATTCCAAAAACAATGAACCTAAAAAGGAAACGGGCTGTCCCTTGGTGGAATCCTGAATGCCAACAAGCTGTAAAGGAGGCCAAGAGGGCTTTCAGAAAATATAAAAAGAATTCAGAAACGATGTCCGCCAATCAACTAAAAATAATATATAAGCAAAAGCGATCCGAAGCTAGAAGAATCCTAAAAACAAGTCGAAGGAATTCATGGGAAACGTTTGTATCATCCATTAACAATCAAACGACAACATCCGAAATGTGGAATAAGTTCAAAAAAATCAAAAATGGATCAAACCATGCCAATACAATCACTCTAGAAAACCCAAATGGCGAGGTAACCTCAGATCCAAAAATAACGAGTAATTGCTTAGCTAACAGTTTTGTACTTAATTCATCCTCCTCAAATTACGACAATGAGTTTAAAGAAATAAAGACTAATGTCGAAAACGAGAAAACCTACTTTTGTGTGGACGATAACTCGAACCCTATAAACAAACCAATAACAATTCATGAATTAAACTTCGCCGTATCAAGAACCAAAAATTCTGCACCGGGACCTGATGAAGTTTCCAATATTATGCTAAAAAATTTACCACTTGGAGGAACCTACTACCTACTTGATATATTCAATTATATGTGGAAATTTCAAAAGTTTCCTGATAATTGGAGAACAGCTATAGTGATCCCAATCCCAAAACCGGGAAAGGATCCATATTCCCCAGCAAACTATCGACCAATAGCACTAACTTGCAACATGTCCAAAATTATGGAAAAAATTATATCAAGAAGAATAAGATGGTATTTAGAAAAGAATAACTACTTCTCACCTAACCAATATGGTTTCAGAAACTCTAGATCAACCATAGACGAACTGGTATGTATCGAAAACGAAATATGCAAATCCCTTAAAGACAAATGTCATATGATGTTGCTGGCATTGGACTTAGAAAAAGCCTATGAAATGGTTTGGCAGCATAGAATTCTAACTCTACTAGAAAAAGTTAATATAAAAGGTAACACAATTGCGTATATCCAAAACTTTCTACGTGATAGATATATCCAAGTGAGAGTAGGCAATTCACTGTCATCCCCCCAACATCCGGAAAACGGACTCCCTCAAGGTTCTGTCCTGAGTGTGATCCTATTTTTAATCGCAATAAATGAGTTAATGGAGCAGATTAAATCCCCTTGTAAGGCCTTCTTGTTTGCTGACGACCTGTTATTAATGAAAAAAGGAAAAAACATAAATATTTCTACAAATTTAATGCAACAGAATGTAGATAAAATACAAAGTTGGGCTCAAAAATCAGGTTTTAGGTTTTCGGCAAGTAAATCTGAAGTAATAGTTATCTCTAAACAATATTCGAAACGTCTTGACAAGCCCATTTACTTAAACAACAAAATTATAAAAATCTCCTCAACATTGAAAAATCTAGGTGTGATATTTGACTCGAAGATGAACTGGAAACCACACGTTAAAGACCTGATATCAAAACTGGCTAAAAGGCTGAACATCATCAAAACCCTTGCATCTACTACATGGGGAGTGACATCACAGGTCCTATCAAAGGCTTATAGAGCTCTAGTTCTCCAAACGTTGGACTATGGGTCAATTCTTTACGACTCTGCACCATCGACAGCTTTGACCCCCCTTGATCGGCTGCATGCTGGGGCTTTAAGAAATATAATCGGAGCTTTCAGAACTAGTCCAACCAACAGTGTCCTCTCAGAAGCAGGAGAACTTCCCCTGAAGTATAGACGGAAGGAGTTGGCTATTGTTTATGGAACAAAAGCATTTCACAAAGATGGTAATCAATTTCAAGCATTTATAAAAGAAGTTCCAGTCATCAAAGAGTTCCACCAAAGACACCCTAAGTTCCCCCAACCTCTCAGTTTGAGATTTACAAGATACCTCAGTGAACTGAACATGTCCCTCCCTGAAGGGGCTACACCAAAACACCAACTACTGTCTCCATGGGAACACATAAATCTCCCGATTGATCTATCCCTGAGTGAATACTCAATCTCCAACACACCCAGCTGTTACTTCCAAAAACTATACTATGAACTACAAAACACCAAATACGCTAACTACACTAGGTATTTTACTGATGGATCGGTCCTAAATGGCAAATCGGGATGCGCGGTCATAGGAGATAATGAAAAGCAGATGTTCAGGATGGAAGACTACGCCTCAATTTTCACCTGTGAAGCATATGCTATCATAAAATGCTTACAATTAATTTGGGCACAGCCACAAAAAGACCCAGCAGGAATTTTCACAGATTCACAGGCTATATTGAAAGGCTTAAAAAATCCAAAAACTTTGAATCATATCGTTTTAATGATTCAAAGCTATGCAAAGAGATTGATAAAAAAGGGATACCGATTAGCATTTATCTGGATCCCAGGTCATCAAGGAATCCCAGGCAATGAGGAAGCGGACGAAGCTGCGAAAGAAGCTACACTAAAAACACAAATAGAACAAATTGGAATGATATCAATAAGTGACTATAAGAAAAAAGTTAAAGAAAATATCTGGTCCCAATGGAACCTCGTCTGGAAAAATAACCCTCAAAAACTCCTAGAAATAAAAGAAACGGTGGGGGCGGAACATAATATCTGTGAGAAATTTTCAAGAACGGAACAATCAATCCTTACAAGATTGAGGATCGGCCACACTATAATGACACACCAACACCTGCTCAATGGCGAACAACAGCCCCCCTGTCCTGGATCCCCTCCCCTTTGGTAAGATGTCATGAGATTTGGCATATATCATTCTCCCAACCCGCAACTTAATGTGATATTTTTCAATACAAAAAAAAACGTGATATTTGCGAGACCTTCCCTTTTCCCAAAGTAAGATTAGATGAGATTCGGCTCGACCCCATCGACCCTGAACGCCTCACGTAATTAATGGATGTTCCCTTAAAAGAATAGATTAGTAGCTATTCTACAGGATCGTTAGCAAAACTTCATTAAAATTCGTTCCGTTAACACGTTCAATGCGAAAGAAATATTCAGGGGTTTGGTGCGTAGCGGACAAAATCGTACGAGGCCAAGTGCACATAAGGCCACTTTACACAAAACACGCATTTTATATTACTTTTGTATTTTTCGCCAACGTTCATATAAAGATAAAATAATCTAAAAAACACATTTACGTCAACAATTTCCCCAAATTGAATGTTATAATTTTATGCAAGCTATATTGTTTTCATGGTATGATTTAAATTGGAAATATAAAAGAATATAAGAAATAAAATGCACATTAGAAAAATATTTAATTACATAAGACAAAAACAGTAAAGTGCCATCAAATCATAAATTATAATTTAAAATATATGAGAAAATAACGGAAATTGAATACACTCCGAAATATAAAAATTTATAAAATAGTAAATGGCATGAGTAAATATATAATATATGCTAAATCTTATAATTCTACATGTAAAAAATAAACATATAAACATTACTTCTTATAAAAATAATACAAAATATTTATTGAAATTCATTATAAAACTATATATTGTATATATATATAACTAATATATAAATATCATATTACTACAGAGCAACACATAACAACATTTATAGAAAATTATTTAAAATATGGAATTGAGTTATATAAAATAAATAGTGAAAATAATCAAAAATTTTTATTATAAAATAAATTATAAAATAGTTCTCTAAAATAGTATAAACAAAAATCTCTCCGCTAATATTTATGAAATAGTTTGAAACATGGGGAATTCCTAGGAACCCAGGAAAACCCAGGATTTTCTGGACAATAGAACAATGATGCTTTTCGTTGTTTGTTAGTTTGCCAACAGTATTTGCATCTTTTTCTCTTTTTTTTGCTTGAATCATTCTTGCCACAAAAACTTGGCAAATGTATTTTTTCTTTATGTTGATGTGATAAGGTGAGTCGAGTTGGTGGCAGGCCTAGCAAATTTCTAATTACTAATAGTCGGAATTTATACAAAGAAATGTTTGGGTTTTCCAAATTATATAAATAATGAGCATTCAAAAGCATGGTTTGGAATAAATGAATACCTAGTTTTTTATACCATCTTAATGTTTTTCTTTGGCAAGGATAATATGCTAACATCTGATCATGGTAATCTACTCCAATCATATATTTATTATATTTAATTACCATAGTATATTTTTTTTACAATTTTTACCAAACCTATTTATCGTGTCCTTTATATCACCATCAATTGATGATGATATTGTTAGTACTTCTCGGCAGTCCCTCCATTTAGTTACACACATTCCTGATTTTGTGTATTGACTAATAGATTCTCCAGTTGCTAGTTTTTTTGCAACCACTTCGTTAGGATTACTTTTTCTGTTACTTTTTAAAGTTCCTTTTCCGTTATAGTTTTATATTTTATCTTTTGGTCGTTAATGACCAAAGTAGAAGCGACCTTAAATAAACCAAAAAAAAAAAAACTTTTGAATATTAAACAAGACATACCTATTTGAATCGATTGTTGAAACTATTCTTTTCTTGTTATTATAAATTTACACCGTTGTTCAGTTAAAAAATTTCATAAATCGACACTGTTTAACATATTTTTCGTATTTAAAAAACATCGTTGCGCTATTCTCGTAGGCTTCCTTTAATCACGTTATAATAATATCTATTACTAATTCATTAAATTATTATTTGTTATAAATTATACTCTAGCTGTTGTGTAATATGGTATTTTTTTAATTGAATTACTATTTTGAATAAGGATAACAATCTCTTTATTGATTTTGTGGGATCGTACTAAACGTAATATTAACAAAATGTTAATTTTTTTGTACACTAAAGTATAAAATGCAACTAATTTCTCAAAATTTTTGGCCCCCCCCCGTGTCGCGAGGTCTAGCGGTATGGTAGTTCCGCCACTGCAACGAAGACTGCCAACTCTTTCACATGTGTGAAGTTACAATTCAAAAGAAATCATCTGGTAAGTATTCCCTATCAGATGATTCTTGTTGAATTGCAATTTCAATGTCATCCACATTATCGACACTATCGTTTAAGTCACTGCTGTTTTCCAAACGAGGCCGTTTTGGCGGTAAATGTAAATTAACAGGATTTGGTGGATCAATTTCCTTTAACGACAATCCTTCTTGTATAAAACCGTTAACGATTCCTGGATACACTTTTTTGATGTCCAACAAGAATTGCATGATCCGAGAACCATTGTCATCGTACTTCTTCAATATATTATTGCGATACCAAAACAAAGCCATGTATTGGTGAAGAAGTTTTGGAGAAAGACGACAAACAAGGGACTTTTTAAATAATTTATTTTGGTTCTCCAAATCATTGATGGTATTTCTCTTATCCGAGTTTCTTACAAATTCCTCTATGCTATGATTTGTTTGCAAATGAACAGTTGCGGTAGAAAACATTTGTTCAATCCCATGATACTGCTTTGCACTGTCTGTACATAGCCTAGAAGTTTTAAAATCTACATATTTTTGGATATATGGCCACAATTCTTGTTTGCTTTTTGAATTTACTTTGAAAAATAGTCCAGATTTATCTTCCTTGCAATATAAACCGAGAACAGTGATGGTCATCTGTTCGGTTAAACGACCACGGTTGTACTTCCGTTTCGTTAAAAATGTTTCGTCAATTTGAACCGTTTTCCCTTCGCCACCAAGTAGAACATCAGTGTGTGATGATATTACTTCAGCGATTTCCCTACAATAACTGAAGTAATCAACAACAGTGTTTGTAATTATTTGAACGCCATTTCCTGAAAGGCGCCAAGATTGTAGGTTTTTGAATACATCACTGATCTTCATTTCGATGACGAAAGAAATTATTATTGCAAGAATTTCGCGAAAAGAAAGTCGACAACAGTAGCCATCAAAAAAAGTTCCAGAAGAAGGGTTAACGCTTTTACGACACGTGTTAGATCCTTTTTTTTGTGCCCTTTGAAGAACATCTCCATATCCAGCCGAGCTTCCTGTCAGAAGCTTCAACAGACATTGGGAGATCACAACATGTTGGAGGAATTGAATTCCTAGAAGGTAGCAAACAAATTTCTTCCAAGAAAGAAATAGTTTGCACTTCAGTACCAACTAAGTTGTGAAAAGACACAAAAATATTTAAATTTTCTAAGCTTGGGTGTAAAGCAGGATGCTTTCGCGACATCGAGAAAATTAACACGAAAATACAATAAAAATAAACAAGAAAACACAAAATTTGGAAACAACACTGATGCAACGATTTGTTCGATGGTGAAAACGATAATGAAATTCAAATGATGATTTTAATTTTAAAAACATCGAAACCGTTTTTATTACAATATTATTTTCAAAAGTGAAATAATACTCAAAACAAAACAAGCGGGGTCTGGGGGTGCAGCCCCCGGCGGGGGTTTGGGGGCTGTCCCCAAAATAAAAAAAAATACATCTCAACTTATTTTTCAAGAATATATAATTTGTATTCCAGTGACCACCCCGTTGTTTTCAACCAAAAAATTATTTCTTATAAACTAGAAACGTCCAAAAATTATATTTTTCAATTTACCATTTCCTTAATAATTTTGAATTATTTTTATTATTACTAACGGTCTTCATGCATTATTTACATTATTACTTTCTTCTTTTATATAATCATTTGAACAATAAAAGACAACAATCATCATAAAACAAGCATAGTTGAGTAAGGCAATTTAAATTTGTAAATATTTGTAATACTAAAAACATCTCTCAATAAGGATTTTGTTATTCCAAATGTATTATTGTCGGGTTAGTTATTTGTTACGTTTCATGTTTCATGATGTTGACAATGATCTAACGTAATTTCGCATGCGATTTGCTCAAGCCTCGTGCTTACGTCATATTTTCACCAAATTTGACGTTTTTGATACAATTTTTAAAATTCGATATCTCGAAAACCAAGCGAAAACTCGCAATTTTCGATTTATTTTTGCGAGATCTATAAGAATCCGTCGTCAAATCTTGGCGCCCGGGAAACAGCAATCCTGCCATAAGTGCCCTTATTTAATGTTAAAATTAATATAAAATGTGAAAATGAATGTAAATATTAATTATTACAAGTTTCTGTTTTTTATTTAAATTTATAAGATTTTTATAAATAAAGTTCAGAAATTACAAAAATTATTAAATTAAGAATTTTTTATTGAAAACTACACCACACTATTCATCCAAGCTTGGTCGAAGCCTGTCTGCCAAGCGTGGCCTAGGCTCGCCTACCAAGCCTGACTGAAGCCTGCTCGCCAGGCTTGGCCCGGGGATATCATTTCAGAGTTAAGCCAAGCTAGCGCCTAGCTTGGCAATCAAGGCCTTGCCAGGCTTGGGCTGTCTTACCCCAGGCTTGGCCCTGTTATTTTTTCCTACCTGGGATTATTATATTATTATTAAGATCATATTTTAGAAATGTTAATTTTCCGATCTCCTAACCGGGTCTTGGTAGTTACTACCATGTTAGTTTTTCGTAAATTACATGGTATCCTTTTACTTCATATGCTAAAAGGTGGTGATCAAATGAATATTATACTATTTTTACAATTGCTATGACTTAAACGTGCTGTTCAATTCTAAAAGATTCCTGTCGCCGACGCACTTGTCTCATGTTCCATTTTCACTTTTATCACAATTCACAGTTACAAGCACATGAATTATAAATCATTTTCGCTCACAAATATTTAAAAAAAACGATATTTATTTATAACACCAATTTGTAAATAATTGTTAACTTCAATAATAAAATCCAATTTTTGCTGTTCGCAACGCCGTATTGGTGGGACTGAGTGAATCGCACGCACGCCGAATTAGAACTTAGAAGCGGTTAAAACGAAAATGTGGTTGAAACAGAATACGAAATTACTAAGCGTACAGTAATTTTTGTTTACTATACAGTAGTATTTCTTTTGCGCATAGTAAAATTCGTAATATGTGTAGTTAATTTTGCCAAGTTGTTGTAGAAATTATTATCCGTTAGTAAATTTTATTTCGTGAATAGTAACATTTATATTTCGTTTAATAATTTACCAAATTTCAAAATGTTATCTATATAATAATACGTGAAGCAAAAATTTTAAACCCCTTTTACCGAATATTATACGAACGGAGGAGTATGAAATTTGGCACAATTGAAGTTTATATGGGGAAGTTGCGTTATGAGATAATATTTTTTTATAATAATGCTTCAAAATACCTTAAATTAATGAAAAAAGACGTCACACACACTACCACGCGTTTGACATACACAGACACACAATACACACAAATATGTAGATTTTTAAATCTCAGTTGTTCAGTTTGACCACAGACTTCAACCATATTCCAAATGTCATTATTTAAACAAAATATTGTGAGAGGAATTTAAATTTTGAAATTGTAATTATTGAAATTGAAGGAAACAAATTTAACCGATTATTTGATTATTGAGTAATATTATTAAAAATATATTTAAAAGATACGTATAACTTCAAATACACAACGTTTTAACCATTTTATTTGGTCTTCATCAGGTGTTTCTTGATTAATATATAACGTATAAATAATTCATACTATATTCTTTTGGCAAAATCATTCAAATAAATTACACAAAAAATTAATTTAGGTAGGTAGGTACTATTTGAAAAAAAAGCTTAGCTTAATTCACAGTTTTAAACAGGACTTATGCAGCTTATTTCCATTTTTTTATCTTTGGCTTCACCAAACGGAAAATATCATTCAAATGATGATGATGACTTTAATGAATGGTATTCAAAGTTTGGTAGCCGCAATCAATGGCATGCAGGTGATGCTGTCAAAGCAGACGGAAATTCTTGAGCGACTATCGAGACCAGAAACGAACTAACAATAGTGGCTTGGAATGCCAATGGAATCATGAGCCATAAGCTGGAATTGGAGATGTTTTTGAATACTCATTGCGTAGATGTGGCATTAATATCGGAAACTTACCTCACAAGCATGAACAAATTCAAGATTTTAGGCTACACGTGCTATTGTAACAATAACAGAGACGACAAACCAAGAGGTGGAACGGCTGTATTGATTAGAAGCCGCATTAAACATTACCCGATCAATACATGTCTACCCCAATCGATACACGCCACAGCTATTCAACTAAATCTCCGTAAATGTAAAGTAAGCGTGGTTTCTATATATTGCCCTCCAAACAAAAAAACAACTATTTCGGATTTTAACAATCTTTTTAAGCAACTTGGAGAACGGTTCATTGTTGCGGGTGACTATAATGCCAAATCCCCGCAATGGGGCTCGAGACTAACATCACCAAGAGGTAAAAACCTTTTGGCTTCTATAAATTCTCATTTACTGCAATGCATTTCTGGTGGTTCTCCTACATATTGGCCAACTGACAGGAGAAAAATCCCGGACATCATCGATTTTGTAGTTTATAAGGGTATTAGCAGTAGTAGAGTTGAAACCAAAACAATTCATGAACTTTCGTCAGACCATTCCCCAACAATTTACAAACTACATGAAACATGTCAAGAAATTCCACCTCCAAACAGACTCACAAATGGAACCACTAACTGGAAGATTTTTAAAAATGTTTTCAAAAACTCTTTTAATGAAAGCTTTAGACTTGGAAGTACAGACGATATAAACCAAGCTATACAGTACCTCACCTGTTCCATTTGTGAAGCCGCGACTCATGCTACTACCTACCAAATTAACAACAGAGTCTGTCGATCCACTTCACAGTCCTACAATAATTTGATTTTACACCTGGTTCGGGAAAAAAGAGCCGCCAAAAAAGAGTGATTAAAATCTAGGTCACCTAGAGCTAGAGCTTTGTTAAACAAGGCTATGAAACAACTGAAAAATGCATTTCATTCGTATACCAATGAAAAATTTCAGGAGTTTCTGGTGAATGTTGACAACACGCAAGCGACAAGTTATTCCTTGTGGAAACTTACAAAAGGAGTAAGGAGACCTATTCTGGTAGACTCACCTCTACGTAATCCTTCAGGAGGTTGGTTTGAGTCAGATGATGAAAAGGCTGAGGCTTTTGCTCAACATCTAGCAGAGACATTTAAGCCTAACCTATGCACTGATCCAACCGTCGCAACTTGCTTCCAATATAAAGTGGATAGTTGTTGTAAGCCACTAAGGGTTAGCTTCTTGTCGCTTGTAAATAAAATAAAGCACCTCAAAACAGGTAAAGCTCCAGGAGTGGATCTGATAACCACCAAACTAATTAAAGAACTCCCTACTAAAGGAAAGAGAGCAATTTTATTTATTTTTAATGCTATCTTAAAATTTAACTACTTCCCACCCATTTGGAAAGAGGCAAAAATAATAGTTGTTCCAAAACCTGGAAAAGACATTACTAAGCTGGAATCCTATAGACCGATTAGTTTGCTACCTGTTCTGTCAAAACTGTTAGAGAGGTTGCTGCTTGACAGGCTAAACCCAGTACTGAGAGCAAAAGGAATAATACCGGATCACCAGTTTGGATTTCGGGCAAAACATAGTACTGTAGAACAAGTTCACTGTCTAACTAACTATATTGGAAAGGCTTTGGATCAAAAAAAATACTGCGCCGGTGTTTTTCTGGATGTAGCTCAGGCCTTCGATCGCGTCTGGCATCAGGGGCTCAAGTATAAACTGTCGTGTCAATTACCACCAAAACTATTTAACATATTTGAAAGCTACTTAAGCAATCGTACTTTTCAAGTACAATATAGAACAGCTGTAAGTCAAAAGTTCAATATATCAGCGGGAGTTCCTCAAGGTAGTGTTCTCGGACCAAAACTTTACATCATTTTCACCGCCGATCTCCCTTGGGATAAAAACATTATGACAGCGACATTTGCGGATGATACGGCAGTGCTATATGCGAGTCCCAATTCTTACATTGCCACGAGGGAGCTACAGGCCCATATTGATAAGATAAGTGTGTGGGCAAACAGGTGGGGAATTGGCATAAATGAGACCAAATAAAAATTGGTCACATTCACATTAAGACCAAAGTCCTGCGGGCCCATCACAATAAATGGTTATAGACTCACAAATACTGATGTAGTGAGATACTTAGGATTTTATTTGGATCGGCGGCTAAATTGGAGGGCACATATAAATAAAAAAGCAGCGCAGTTGAAAATTCTCCAGTGCAAAATTAACTGGTTGTCGGGGACAACCTCTACTCTAAACTTGTCTTCCAAAGTATTAATCTACAAGCATATATTGAGACCAACATGGGCTTATGGAGCTCAATTGTGGGGGAGTGCAAAACCCAGTAATGTAATGATTATTGAGAGATGCCAGGCGCGGATTCTGAGATCTTTTCTGGGAGCGGGAAGATACGTCAAAAATGAAATAATCCTAAGAGACCTGGATATTGAAACGGTGACAAAATATATTAAAAAATTAAAAAATAAATATGTGGAACGAGTGGAATTAGACCGAACGATCTAGCCGTGCAAGCTATAAAAGAACCCACGCTAAAAATACTAAAAAGAAATGACTTTAATTCAACTTAATATTCTGTGTAAATGTATATATTTTGAGCGTGTGTGTAAAAACAACTAACATAGCATTTAAGTGTATGTGTTTTACTAACGTAGTTTTTAATTTTTAATTATATAATTCATTTTAATTTAAGTTTTACTAGGAACAAAAAGCGATATTTAATTTTATTAATTATTTATAATCAAAACATATTATGTCAATTTTACTTTTATATATCGTACTATAATATTTAGCTCCTATTCTCTCGTTGACATTGGTCAACTAGATATTATCTATATTAATGTAAGAGTTGTAATATTTTAGGCTAGGAGCCATTTGGGTTCAATTCCTATAATAAATATATAAAATATAAAAAAAAAAATCTTTGGCTTTTAAATGAAAAAATCTAAACATAAAGGTACTTTTGTTTTACTTTTGAACGTAGGAAACTCACTTGAAATTACTTCTGATGTTTCATAGTCATATTTTTTTTTGTTTGTCTAAAAAATATTTCAGAATACTGTAATTTGAATTGACTTACAACATTATAAAAAGAAAAATATCTGCTGCGTGGCGTCACAGTACTTTCTTTTACTTTCATTTTGGAAACTCGCTGTTGGTTAAAAGAAATATATAAGCACCTTATAACTATACATAGCAGAACTATATGCATATAAGTATACAACATATATATATTTATGAATTCCCAACCTTCACCCCAGAACCGCCCTTAATCGAATTTTCCCAAGAAAAAGTTTCAAATAAAAGTTTTAGCCATTAATAAGTCTAAGAATCCAATCATGATAGTAAAAATCTATAACTTATAAGAATTTTTAAAATCTTCGTATTGTAATAATTACTGTACAGTAAATTTTACTAAGAATTTTAGAAAAATTAAAATATGAAATGTATTTTTTCATTTCTTGTAGTAAATTTTAATAAAACATTGTAATGTTTACTATCTTTTCAAGACTCGTTTTCACCGTGTAGTTAATCTTTTGCTCTGTAAAAAACAAAAAAATATCTATCCCACGGGAATCGTACATTTTTTTCTGGATATAAAGTATACTATATGTTAAACCGGATTATAATCTATATCTATGCTAAATTTCATCCCGATCCATTCAGTACTTTTTGAGTGAAAGAGCAACAAACATCCTCACAAACTTTCACGTTTATAATATAAAGTAAGATCTGTAGGATTTAAATGATATTTTTTATTAGATTTTCTTGTTTTAACTTATATTGTATGTAACCAGTAACTTGCACAGCTAAAATTTTTTAACTCTATGGGACACGACAATCGTGTATAAATACTGGTAAATAAATTGAAATTGAAATCTTATAATGGAAAGAAATTCAAAACTTCGACCTTCACCGAGTTGATAATAGCATAAAACATATTTTATCATGAATTTAGTATTTTAGCCGCCCTACACATACGAACGTACGTGATACGCACACTTTGAGCGGACCAATCTGCGCTATCCCGTATCACGTACGCGCTTGAGAAAAAATAATATACCTAAAAACTATAAAATTTACGGGAAACGCACGCGTCCCAACAATATTTGAATAAGTAGATCTTCAAGGACAGTCAAGGGCCTGTACATCCCATGTTTTAAAATTTATCTTACTAAAAAAATACTAACAATTTTTGTCTTTCTAAATATATATATTAGTCAAAATGTAACAAAACCTGATGTTTTTTTGCACATATCTTGGAAAAAAACCTGAAGGTAGGGCGGTTAGAAAATATATTGAAAATGGGTTGGCAAAAAAAATCCGGGGCAGACTATTTTTAATTATTTAAAAAAATATATATTTTTAATAAAATACTGCAACATCAAGATAATAGAAAAAAATAATCATAAGCGCTATTTTTTTGAGATTACGTTGCTATAGATTTGTCTGAAAAAAATTCGGTCCTATTAGGGATTAGCGAATTTTAAGGATTTAAATTTTAATGCGCGTGGAAATGTGTGACAGAGAGATCCGAGGTAAGTATACTGTGTATTATTAAAGGACCCAACATCGCAGTCACTTAATGATAATATAAAATTTTTTTCTATCATCTTGATGTTATGCAATATTTTATAACAATACTTATATAACACGGATTTGTATTACACGAGGGTTTTGTGTAACCATATAATCGTGTTATACGAAGATCGATTGTGCAAAGTATTAGAATCAAGATTGTAAGATTTGATTTGTATGATTTGAGTTGTTGCGTCTATGTGCTCTCGAAATCTATTGGCGAGCATTTAATTCCACATGGTCGGATTGGTTTCCATATTGATTTTCTGTAATTATTCTTATTGCTTTGAGGATCAATCCATGTTCGAACCTGTTTTGAATGATACGAGTTTCGGCCATGGATCGATCCGACAAATCTCGAACATATTATCCACCCACCAAAACTTGTACGTTTTCGTGTGTAGATTTTGTTTATAGACAGCTATGTTTGGTTTGTGTGTTGCATTGTTTGCCTAAACGCCACGCGTTCTTTTTGGCGATGTCAGCGCCACGGCCAGACTTGCGGCGGTTTCGGCGATTCATTCGATTAGATCAATGGCCGCCACACGCCACATGTTGACACCGTGCTGTGACAAGTTTGTTTTGTGTTTTGACGAGATTTCCAAAGTATGTATTCCATTCGTATATCAGCTAATATTCAGAAATCCCATTCGAATTGATGCGTTGTGAATTTGTGTTATTTATTCGGTGGAAATGGTCATTAGTTTCGACACCCGTCCAACATCGAGTTCCATGCCGGCAACGTGACGATGCAAACAATGCGTCAAACAATTCGACTATGATGGATTTCGACAACGCGTCTAAGCGGTCATCTCAAATTGAACGATAACGCGTCTAAGCGGTCATCTCAAATTGAACGATAACGCCCACCGTAGCGGATGATTGACGAGTTGTTCCCGAGGGATGCTGTGGAAGGTAATACAATCGGCGGAATAGTACTCCGCGGCGATGTGATTTTAATCCACATTCTCTGGCGTAGTCGTGATTGCCACGCGGTTTGCCGTGAACGGAATAGCGATCATGGTGCCAGTGTGTTATAATACGTTTCTCTATTATCGTTGGATGGTGGCGTTTTGGATTGACTTTACTCATTGAGGTACAGGTAACCCTCCTATAACACGGTAGTTAGGTTCCTAGAAAATGCCGTGTTGTGTGAAACCGTGTTGCATGAGACCCAGAGCTAGTACAAAAAGGGGGGTTACGTTCCAAAAACTTATTAAAAACAACTTTTTTTAATTCGACATAAACAACTTAATTTTTGTTAAAAATAGAAATGTAAGTACATTACAAAGTAAAAAAAAAATATTTAATTCTAACGCAACCATAATTTAATGAATTTATTCGTCGTCACTGCTCAGTATAATCAAAGGAGAACGTTTTTCGGTGGATCGATAACGCCTTTACTTTTAGAACATTTTTTCTCTATTTAAAGTTTTTGTGCGTTTTCCTCTCTTAAAAAATCTGCAACCAAAATTTGCTTGCTGGTTCTTACTAGGTCATTGTAAATTTCGCGGTATGGAGCTAAACAGTTTTGCAGCACCCTTTTGAATTTTCGATTTCTTTTCGTAGAAGGATCTGTATTCAAGAAAAATGACTCGAGATTTTCCGCTAAACTTAGGCCTTATTGTATTTTTTTTATGTTAAATTCTTAACTGCACAACCTTCATCAGAGCTAGCGTCCTCAAAATCGATTCGATTTGCATCTAGGGATGCCATTTCCATCAAATCCCCTTCGTCAACTTCTTCTTCCACTAATAAATCTTGAATGTCTTTGATAGCCATATCCACAAAATCTTCGCCTTCGATTGATTTAGCGATTTCTAATATGGCACCAATTTCATTTTCTGATGTTTCACGGATGTTTTCTGTTTCAATTGAAGAGGGCCATATCTCATTCCAGCACGCATTTAAGGTTGATGTTTTTAGAAGTACATACAGTGTTGTATGTACAAAGGATTTGCAGTTTTCTCATCACGTTATAGCGAAACCGTGTTATAAGATACCGTGTTATAGGAGGGTTACCTGTAGTTAGAAAATTCCCAAGCGTAACCGTCTAAACCAGAGGCGTCCAAACTTTTTGCTGCGAGGGCCAGTTTGGTATTTAAATTCATTAGCGGGGGCCAAGCATTGTAAATATGTAAATTAAAAAACTTTATTACAAGTAAAGCAGCATTGAATTTTATTTTTTATAGTAAATTATAGATATAACAATACTAAACAAACATGTCTAAATTATATTATTATAAAATTATTTCATGCAATTTTTAATGGGAATGGTGGAACTAGGTTTTTTCCTGGAGAGTTTCTTCAAAGTTGGGATTCAAATCGGAAACACCAATTATTAGCAATGATTGCAAATGATCATCCGATAAATTTGCCCTATTTTTAGATTTCAGATACTTCGTCCTGGAAAAAGTTTGTTTGCACATATAGGTAGTGCCATACATAGAAATAAATTTACCAGCCAATTGCTTTAAATTTAGAAACTCTTTTGCGTCCAATAATTTGTAAAAATCGATCAAGTTTTCTTCCTTGTATTTGTTCTTGATTTGATCGCTAGCTTGAAGATCAATTATTTCCATTTGAAACTGACTTGAAACGACGCCAACGTTGCAGTCATATGGATTTTGAAACAGCCGAATTTCCCTTGAATTTATGTCAAGATCAGAAAAACGCTTTTGAAATTCTAGTTTTAAATCCGCGATTACTTTTACTGCAAATATGGTGAGAAATCTTTCGTCAGTTTCTGTACTAAATTTTTCACAGTACGTGAAATGGGAAAAATTACATTCATTCATATGACTTTCGAGCAATATCAGCTTGGCTCTGAATGCTTTGATTTGCTCGAATAAATCACAAATTAAGTTGTTTTTACCTTGGAGCTTTAAATTCAAGTTATTTACGTGTGTCACGACATCTGCAAAAATGGCCAACTTCCAGAGCCACTCTGCATCCGATAAAAGCGGTTCAGGGTGATTCTTTTCCGCAAGAAAAATTTTAATTTCCTTTCTGAGCTTAAAGAACTGCAATAACACTTTTCCACAGCTAAGCCATCGAACTGCTGTATAATACGACAAGTCAACAGACTCAGATTCAATTTCTTCGAGGAAAGATCGAAATTGGCGATGATTGAGTGCACGTGATCGAATAAAGTTTACGACAGAAACAACTGGTTTCAAAACGCAGCTCATGTCGACATGTTTTACGCATAGGGCTTGTTGGTGGATGATACAGTGCAGAAAAATTGGTATTGTTGCTCCTGCGCTTTCACAAGCTTTTCTTATTAGCCCAACCACCCCAATATTTGCACCAGACATGTTTCTTCCTCCGTCAATTATCACACCTTGGAGTCGATTCCAGCCCAAGTTATATTTGGTCAACATCTGTTGTAGTTCCTAAAAAACATCTGCTCCAGTTGTAATGCCATGCATGCTGTTAACCGATACTAATTCTTGGGTGACATTAAGATCGTCGTCAACTCCACGAACAAATACTAAAAGTTGTGAGGTGTCACTAACGTCGGTTGATTCATCCATCGCGATAGAATAGTGAGTGAAACGCTGTGCTTTCCCAGAAATCTGGTGGAGTATATTATTGCCAATATCGTCAATTCGACGAGCAACAGTATTGCGGGAAAGACTTATCGTTTTGAAAAGTTTCACCTTTTCCGGACATAATACCCCAGCAGCTTCCATCATACACTCTTTAACGATGTTTCCATCCATAAAGAGTTTCCCTTTTTTCGCCAACAAATAAGCAACTTTCATGCTAACTAAAGTCAATGATTCATTTTCCGAGTTTGCCTTCCTAAATAAGAAATATTTGAATCCCCATTCTTCTTTAAAAACGCGGCACTCGTCATGTACTTTTCTTCTTTTTGTTTCCATGTTCAACTTTAAAAAATAATATTAACATAATAATTAAGTTATAATATTGGGGTTTGATGCAAAAGTTTTGACGTTTTTTTTTTAAATAAAATATTTTATTATTTTAAAATATTTTAATTGTTTTTTTAATCAATAATATAATTTCCATCGGTTCTTATAACTTCTCCCACCTTTCTCTCAATTTCTTAATACCACTGGAGTAGAATTCTGTTGATTTTGATGCGAAAAATGTATTAAGGGATGTTTTAACCTGCTCTACTGTATTAAATTTTTTATTATTTAAATTTGTAGTGATCTAAATAAATGATAATCTGAAGGAGCCAGATCTAGAGAATATGGTGGGTGCTTAATTGACATACAATGTCATTGTTTATTAGTTTGTAATGTTGGTTTTTTATTTTTTTTTTAATTTTTTTCACTTATATACGTTTATATTAGTAAAACATGAAGTAATTGACTGAACTTGAAGCCCTTAATCCTTTGATTAAAGTGTTTTTCAAGCATATTCTTTCAATTATTAATTGATTTTCGCGGCACTTTTCGAGAGATAATTAATAACACGTCTATACGCCAGAATATCAGGTCTTAGATATTTTGATTTAATTGCATTCATTAAACTAAATCCTCGTTCACATTCAGCGCTTGATGCCTGAAAGGTTCCACAAATATCGAGTAAAACTGAAATACAATCAAATTGATCTGGATCACTGTGTGCAAAGGTTAATAAATCGGCAAAGGTTTTGAATCGAACCAGTCTTCACTTTCTCGGCAACTATAAATTTAAGGTTACAATATTGTTTATGCATATTTGCGATCGCATCTTCGTCAGTGATTTGTATTAATTGAGTATATTTAAATATAAGTCTGTCTGATTCTGTCTCTTCTTGATTCTTTCCGTATTCTGTAGCTCTTCCTACTGCGGCTTCATCGAAAACACGCCACTCCAATAATTCTTCTTCTGGAAATCGCATTTCTAGATGATCACAGAGCAAGTGGATGAATCTCAACATTGCGGTTAAATTAATATCGCTGCTATTTAATTATAATATATTTTTTACATCTTTGCTCCAATGAACTACCTCACCTAAATATTGAGCTCTTAGTTGATTAATTTTAGCTTTGGCAAATTGAGTGGCTTCTATACTTGTTATATTGCTCTTTTGAAAATATTTGCACATTGATGATAGTTTACCCAAAACATCATTCAAAATCATTATCGAGGCATGAAGTTGAGGATCTTTCAGCATTTTCAAGCAATATTTGTTGATTGGGTTATTATACTTGTTCACTTGTTCTGTGCAATAATCTATTAAGACATTATAATTACGCACAAAAGCGCTAACTGTGAAATGCCTCGATAGCCACCTAACTTTATTCATTGGTCGAAATGAAACATCACTTTCCATAAATTTAGATAATTCTTCAAATTGGCCTATTTTAACAGATGACCAGCTGAACATTGTATAGGTTGTTTTTAATAAAGTTTCAATATCCTGCATTATTGAAACTTGTTTCCAGGCATCATCGATTCCTAAATCTTCTCTGTGAGCTACGAAATTTTTAGTGCGCAATCTCACGTGCGCGCGCACACCTTACAGGGAACATTGCTTGTAACATAGCTATCGTTTAGTGAATATTTCTTGTCTAAGTAGCCTGTTCGTAGTGCATTGGAAACACCACTGTCAATTATTTTGTTCCATGAATTTTTTAACCAATTCACAACTTCTAGGTAGTCTAGTTTTACAAAATTACCTCGATGATTTCTCACCATTCTGTTTTCAATATATTCATTGATTTCCATCTGCAAATGATCCTTGAATGGCTTGTTTATTGCAATGTCAAGTGTCGGAAGGTTTTGGATTCACGAAGTTTTTGTTTCTTATATGGTACAGCCATTTTTATGGGTGCCAATAAAACAGTTTGTTACTGTATTACTTAGAATTTAGAATGTTTTTTTACGCACAAATTGACAACAAAACTGCTCAGATCATTTAAATAGTTATTCTGTCACTGAAACGTCAAACCGTCGATAAATCATATTCATCCACTAGAGTACAAAAAACACCCAAACTACACGAGAGCTGACGATCTAATGCGCATATGAAGGGGTAATAACGTGTGCCCGCGCGGTATGTGGGAGGGAACGCCTATGAACGAACAATCGGTGCACGTAAGGTGATGATTCGCTTCTCTTTGTCGAGTCTCCCTACCAAATTTGTATAAAAAGTGAATTTATTGACGAACGAAGAAAATACACATAATTATTTAAAAAATTTTTCATTTTTTAAAATAATTTTATAATTTTTTTTTTAAGTTTTTGATTATAACTTATTTTTTTCTCTTCATTCGCGTGCCATGCAAAATCGTCTTGCGTGCCACCTTTGGCACGCGTGCCGTAGGTTAGCCATCCCTGGTCGAGCCGTATAAGCCTATCTCAGCGGGACTAGGGTGTTTTTTAGCCTGACGTTTATTTTGTTCTTCTCTACATATACCTCTAGGTGGGAGTAGTAAGCATACTCGATATTAGACCCCTTCTATTATCGGAGCTAGAGGGATGCAACCCTTAATTTAATTTTTTTTCTTCGAAACTAATAAAGATAAGGGAACAAATTATTCAAAATAACATTTAAATTAATAAATTCTATATTCTGTATTTTTTTGGTTCTTGCATCAAAATATTTAAGTGGTAAAAAAGATTAATGAAATATTTAAGGGGCTGTTTTTATACCTCCCTCTTAGTTGACACCCACCAAAAAAATATACTAACCGCCCTACACATACGAACATACGTGTAGTATTATACGCACACTTTGAGCGGACCAATCTGCGCTATCCCGTATCACGTACGCGCTTGAGAAAAAATAATATACCTAAAAACTATAAAATTTACGGGAAACGCACGCGTCCCAACAATATTTGAATAAGTAGATCTTCAAGGGCAGTCAGGGGCCTGTACATCCCATGTTTTAAAATTTATCTTACTAAAAAATTACTAAAAAATTTTGTCTTTCTAAATACACCTAAGTCTGTTTTTACACGGTAGATTGGTTCCAGAAGAAGCCGTGTAAAAAAAAAACCGTGTAAAAAAAGACATTGATCTTATACAAAAATGGGTAATTTGTTCCTAATCTCTAAAACCTATTAAAATTAGTGAAAAACAAGAATTTTTAAGAACAAGAATTCATGTTTATTTTATTAAATCAAATATATAATGTTTATTTTCACAAGCATAGTAATTAATGATAAAAAAGATATGCACTCTAATCTTAAAAGTAATATAAATTAAATGTATGGCAAGTTCAGGAACTAAAAAACTATGTTGTGAACGAAAAGAATAGGTTATTCAATTTTTAAGGTAAAAAATAAAATAAAATAGAATAAGTGATAATCATAAATACAACAACATAAATTTAATTGCTGTCGTCATCAGTTATTCGCATTCGCTTGCTTCGAACGCGTATACATTCACTATCATCGCTGGAATAATTTTGAACTGGACTTTCTCTTGCTCGTTCGGCATCTACATTTTGAAAAATGAACTCTGTTATGAGCCGTTGTTCGCCAATTCTTGCTACCTCTTTGTATAATTCCTTGTAACGAGCCATACAAGAATTCAGCTCACGTTGGAATTGTGCAGCTCTTTCGACATTGGGATCATTTTTGACGAAATGGTGTCCTAATTTATTTGCAAGTTGAAGCCCTTCTTGAATTAAATTTTCAGTTAATTTTACAGGTTCTTCACTATCACTGCTTTCTATAACATCAGCATTCTGTGAGGCAAAATGTAATATTTCGTCTTCGCTAAGAACTTTATCAATCATCAGTTCATCAATGTCATCAGATACCAAGTCATCAAAACCCTCCCTACCAACTGCGTGTGCTAAAGCAATTATATTGGGATATTCGTTTGTATTTTTCTCCACAGGATTTTTACTTTTTACACATTCTGGCCAAATTGCTCTCCAACATCCGTTTAAGGTTGATGGTCGTAAATCTGACAATGCTAAAGCAGCATGTGTAACGCAATCTTTGATAGAAAACTTTTTCCAGGCATCAATTACTGTTAGAGTTTTATCCCTATCCAAAGTGTCCAAAATGTACTGGAATGTTCGTTTGATATAATAAGTTTTGAATGTTGCGATAATTCCTTGGTCCAGTGGTTGGATTAGGGATGTGGTATTTGGTGGCAGGAACAAAACTTGTACATTTTCGTGTTCCAACTGAGGATGCCCGGGTGCATTGTCTACCAACAGAAGAACTTTAAATTCTAAGCCCTTTTCATTCAAATATTTTCTAGTTTCTGGCACAAAATATTTAATGAACTATTCTGTGAAAACTGTAGTCGTCACCCATGTTTTTTTATTGGCCATCCAATTAACCGGCAATGTATCAAAATCGACACCTTTCATTGCTCGAGGCTTTAATGCACGATTGATAAGCAGGGGCTTTAACATCCGATCTCCAGAAGCGTTACTGCACAATAACAATGTGACTCGATCTTTTTCAACTTTAAAACCCCCAGCACTTTTTTGCGATTTGGCCACATATGTTCTTCTCGGCATTTTTTTCCAAAAAAGACCGGTTTCGTCAGCGTTAAAAACCTGATCTGGACTGTATCCACCATCCGCTATTTTTTTTTTAAGTTTTAGTTGGTATTCTTCGGCGGCTTTCTGATCTCCAGAAGCAATCTCGCCCTTGATTTTTATGTTATGAAGCGCATGCCTATGGAGAAATCCCCTCATCCAACCTGTGCTTGCAGAAAATACGTAGCTCTTCTCAGCAGTTGTTTGTGTGGATGTAGACGGTTGTTCGTCTTTTATCATTTTATAGAACCTTAATGCTTGCTGTTTGATATTGTTTCCGTCTACGGGAATTCTTTTTTGGGCATTTTCCTCCAGCCATATTATGAGTGCTTTTTCCATTTTTTCTTTAACAGCATCTCTAGTGTATGATGAAGACTTAACAGATAGGTTCGTTCCAGAAATCACCGATTGCCTAATTGGAATTTCATTTTTCTTTATAGTTCTTATTGTGGCTTCATTTAAACCGAACGTTTTACCAAGAGCAGTTGAGCCTTCTCCATTTCGAAGGCGATCTAAAATTTTAATCTTGGTTTCCAAAGAAATTGCCTTCCGTTTTAGTTTTATATCTGACATTTCCTTTTAGGGATACATAAAATATTTAACAAAATTAAAAAACATAAATAACTGAATAAATACAAAATATTTTTTGGCTTACCTTTTATCTTAATGCGTTAAAATTAAATTTAATGGAAAATCAAATTTGCCTGCAAAAAATTTCTTTACCAAACACGTCTTATTGCATTGACAGTTCACAAAATATTGGTTGCTTTCCATTTATTAACACAGAGCGACTCTGCGTTACTCTGTGAAACACTGCGAAATGAAACAGAGTTATCTCAAAATAATACTAGAGCGACTAGAGCAAATACTAGACTGCATTTTTGGGTTTTTTAATACCAACCTGAAGAACCTGAATAACTAATAAGCATAGGGAATCATAGGCAGAGAAGAGAATTCTTCTCTTTGTGTTGGTAATCCTGGGCAAAACACGGTGAAACACGGCCAAACACGGCTTTTTCGAGTGTTCAGCCGTGTTCGACATTCTAATAAATGGAACGCTGTGTATCGAACACTGCGTTACACAGAGGTCGTTTTTGTGTAAATGGAAAGCAACCATTAACACGTTTCAATTGCTCTGACCAGTAAATTTTATTGTACGCACATAAAGGGAATTCCCCTAAATTAGTGCTATTCACATTTGCTTTGACCAGTAAAAATTGTTTGTACGCGCTAAAGGGGAATTCACTTAAATCTTTAAGATACTATCGATGGTTTTAGACTTTTTTCTTTCATAAATACTTTTTTGTGATATGAACATACTTCGCAAAAATTAAATTTGACAAAAAAAATTTAAGTACATAAAATTTCAAACCGTGCTAAATGGAATGAAATCGTGTAAAAAAATTAAAAATATTCAATTTTCAAACCGTGTTATATCAAAACCGTGTACAAAAAGACCGTGTAAAAACAGACTTAGGTGTATGTTAGTCAAAATGTAACAAAACCTAATGTTTTTTTGCACATATCTTGGAAAAAAACCTGAAGGTAGGGCGGTTAATGCACCTATTAACTAACTACTTACCACAAAAATTTCGAGAAAATCGATTTGGTGGAACATATTTTGAAAAGATATATTCCGCACTAATGTTTGGATGGAGACCATTAATTTTATTAAAAAACAACAACAGATTCATTAAAAATTATTGTGTTTTAAATTCTGTTAAAAGTTTTATATTATAAAAATCAAATTTTAAACAATACGACACAAAATATTATACAAAAAATTTATCCTTTTAATTAATCAATTGTCATAATTGGCACTTTCAATCTATATGTTACAATAACATCTGATCGAATATATTGGTTAGTATTTCTGTAGGCCTAACAATTTTCTACATCTTGCATTTAAGAAGTTATCAGTTTGAGTTGTAATAATCTAGTAATACTATTTTACAGATAAAAAAAAATCAAGAAATTCATTGTAATAAATGTGCAATTTTTTCCGAATGACTTTAATATAATAACAAATCAACAAGATTAGGTTGCAATAAATAACTCATGAATTTTTTTTTTTTTGTAATATACACTGCCGGCCAAAAGTTTGAGACCAGTTGTAATATATTTATGCTATCACTTATTGTATTCAAAGTTTCGGTAATAAAATAAAAATTGTTGTCCATACATATTTTTAAATTACTGATGAACATCTAAAGAGACTTTTGTAGGTATGTTTCTCAGGTACAAATAGAATTAATGGGTTCTGTTTAAAAACATCCAAGACCGCAGGGTGTCTGGCCAGTGGAAGGGTCATCATTATATTTAAAGTAGCTCCGTATTAATTGTTCTTTAATTCTATTCTTCTTTAATTTTGCACTGGCTATTCTTTGTTATTATTTAGACTTTCTAAAACAGGTTATTTTAATTTTTTTTTTAAAGTTATGTACCATTTTGTACGAATAATTTAATTTAGTCTTAACTTGGGGTTTCTATAGTTAAAACGTTTTAAAAATGGGAAAAGTACGAGAAATAAATATCGAAACTCGATCTACCATTGTTACTTTACATAATGAAGGCAAAACCGAACGTGAAATTGCGTCTCAACTTAAACTTTCGAAGACTTGTATTCATCGCACAATTATTCGGTTTAAGGAAACGGGTAGTTTTCAAGATTTTCCACGTTCAGGAAGACCGAGAGCTACTACTTCTAGTGAGGATCAGTTTATCGTTATTACCAGCAAAAGGAATAGACGCTTAACAGCACCAAAAATTCGTGCTGAAGTGAACAAATCTTTAAATAAACCAGTTTCGCTTACCACAGTGAAAAGACGGTTGAGGAACGCTAAACTGTTTGGTCGTGTTGCCGTTCGGAAACCTTTACTAAGGCCGCAAAATAAGAAAAAAAGGATGCAGTGGGCCCTATTCCATCGAGATTGGACAGAAGATGATTTTAAAAAAGTTCTTTGGACTGATGAGTCAAAATTCCAAGTATTTGGCTCAAATCGACGAATTTACGTTCGGCGTAGCACCGAAGAAAAGATGTTACCAGATTGTGTAGTGCCAACTGTTAAGCACGGTGGTGGTTCAATAATGGTCTGGGGTTGTTTCTCAGGCCATGGAATTGGAAATTTGGTTAAAATTGATGGAATTTTGAAGAAAGAGGAATATAAAACAATTCTCAAAAAAAATGCTGTACCATCAGGCTTAAGTTTAATTGGCAATGGGTTCATTTTCCAGCAAGATAACGATCCAAAGCATACTTCCAAGCTATGTAAAAATTATTTATTACAAAATGAAGCAGAAGGAGTTTTAAAAATCATGAAATGGCCACCGCAAAGTCCGGATCTCAATCCAATCGAGCTTTTGTGGGACGAGCTTGATAGGAATGTCCGAGAGGAGTGTCCCTCTTCACTTGCAGACTTGTGGAGACTACTACAAGAAAGCTGGAACAAAATTTCTCAAGAAACCATAAATAAATTAATAAGTAGAATGCCGAGGCTAGTAGAAAAAGTAATAAAGTGCAAAGGAGGATTTTTTGATGAAAAAACAGTTTGAGTAATTAGTTCCTTTTTTTTTATAGAATAATTTTTTATGTTTATTTTCTATACTAAGTATGTTTAAAGGTTATAACTATAATATTAATAAATATTTTTACTGTATTTGTCTTTGAATTTTTAAAAATATTTCCTTTTTTTGGCTTAAATCTATATGGTCTCAAACTTTTGGCCGGCAGTGTATCTCTTTATTTATTCTTTGGATTAGTTACAAGTAACTCTAGCAAGGTTTGTATAAATTCTTCAGGACTAATACACTAAACCAGAAAATAAAGACTAGGATAGGTGGTTTTTCTAGTTGGCGCCCTTGCGTTCGCTGGATTGTTCTAGTTGGGGTCCGGGTTGGGAGCTGGTCCGAGTTGGGCTGAGTGTCCCATCTGGAGGCAGGTCCGTTGGCGGCCTCCTGGCTTGATAAGTTTGCGGTGGGTGTGTCGTGGTAGCGTATTGAATTGCGAGTAATTGTGAACGTGGGATGGAGTTATCATGAACTGCTTGTTGGAATAGAGTGAAATATGGTATTAGATGTTTTGGATTGTTTGAACGATCCTTTTTTTACGTCCTCTCATGTAGTCCTTGGAGAGAGAGTATACCAGAAATGTTCCAATTAGCGTGGCGATAATAAGTAGTGGGAGTTCGGCTCCATTTTGATTAGTTTAATTTTTCTTTAAATATATTTTTCAATTTTTTTTTTATTTTTTGGATATGCTGAGGTGTTTTGGATTTGTTTCCGATGAGATACGTCTGCGTAGGAGTGGATTTTACTGGGTGGGTTCAGGTTAGGGGGTGGATTTAGCAGTTGTGTTGGTTTGTCGTTGTTGGGATAGGGTAGTTTGTATTGGGGACCTAGTGGGAATAGCTTGCTTTTTATGTTCTTGTTGATTGCGAGGTAGGCCGGGCAACCTTTGTAGTTGGCCGTGTGGTTTTGTCCACAGTTGCTGCATCTTTTTGTTGTGGGGTTCAGCTTGTCGCTTGGGCATTTCTCGGTGCGGTGATTTCCTCCACAGGCTACACAGGTTGATTTTAGCTTGCAGTAAAAGCTTTGGTGTGCCCGTATTCCTGGCAGTTTAGGCATTGAACGGGGCCCGAACGTTTGTGGGGCTCTTCGATTGAAAATCTTTTGGAGAGTATGCATTTTAACTCGTAGATTGGGTGTGGCTTTCCTTTGGGGGGGTTGAGCGGATTCGGGTGACAGCTCCACTTTGAACATGGGTTGGGGCTGTTTATATTTGTTGAGAATGTTGTGGACCCAGTTGATTTTGAAGTTGAGGGCCTCTAGCTCAGCTTTGATTTCTGTGGGGTCCACCTCGGAATCTATTCCTTTGATGACTACCCTTAGTCTATTCAGATTGTCGCTTGCTATGTATAATATTGAAGACTTTTGTCATCTAACCATTTAGTGATCACGGTGTAGTCGGTTGGGCTGGATAGTTGAAGTTTAGTTTCGTGTAGTTGACCTCCTTTTAGGTCGACCATGAAGAAATCATTTTTGATGGACTTGTTAAGGTTGAGTTTTGTTAAATTGGTGCTCCTTTCTCTTATGTATATGGGGGAGGCTTTGGTTGGGATGTATGTTCCTTCCCGATGTTGGCGAGGATTTCATACCTGTTTTTTGTTGAGATTTTGGCCGGTTCTGTTTCATTGGTTTCGTTTACGTTTATGGTTTACGGTGAAATATCTTCGGATTCCGTTGTTGGTGTCACTGTCGGTGTCGTTGCCGGAGTTGGAGTTTGCGAGGGTGTTTTCGCTGGAGATTTCCTTGGTCGGTTTATTCTTTTTGATTTTCCATGAAGTTCCCTCGTGTTTACGAAGGTAGTTGTGAAACAATCACTCGTAAGGTTGTTTGTGGGCCGGTTTCAACAATGGTAATTATTTTGAATTGATTGCAATATTTTGCACCGGATGTAAGTCACGTTGTAAGTGCACACGATACTTAGTGTGAGAGAATGTACGAGTGCTGAGAGAGCACGTCCGTTCTCTTGGATTGATTGAGCGCGAATGTTCATGACTTATGAGGAAAAAATAATACTTAATATTTAGGGGCACAACTAGTGTGACAGTGTGGGCTAGTGAGCCATGATCGTCACTAAGCGAGTGCAAGTGAGCCATGGACGTAACCAAGAAAAACACACGAATAAATATTATTAATAATAACAAATAATTTCATAAAAACTAGATGTAATATTTAAAAATAAAATTAACATTTAAAATAAAAATAATATTTTTACTATCCACGACAACAGTCTAAAAAAAGGCTGTTTTTGGGAAACTACTGTATCAATTGTTTTAAAATTTTAATGGTATATTTATACATATTTTAAGAAAACAGTAAAATTTTTGAAGAAAAAATTAAATATTATTTGAGTTACATGCGATTTCCGATGGCGCTAAAAACGGTCCTCTACTGCTGCAGTGATCACGGTCTTCTCCATAGATGAAACCTAAAAAAAATCTCGTTAAACTAGAAGTTATTGTCCGTACAATGACCTATGGTCGAAAAAAAAGTTCAAAAATTGACAAAATGGTTGCGTTTTTTTTTAAGTTGAATTTTACCCAAAATTTTGATCGTTTTTAGCCTTCCAAAATAACTACAGGGAACTACAGTGGTACCTCGACGAGTTTAATTCGTTCCTCAACCTTGCTCGTATCTTGAAGCAAATTTCCCAATACAAAACAAATGAACTACCATTAATCCGTTCCAACCCCCAAAATGTCACCCCAGTTATTTTTGTTACGTGGTTTTGAATAATAAAAACGTGTTTATAAATGACAAATATTTATTGTACAAAAACAAAAAAGAGAATGTAAAGAAATACATTAGATATCCTCACTAGTCTTTGCCTTTTTCGCTACATTTTTCTCGCTTTCACCTGTAGGCCGTTTAGAAAAAAACATGTCCAAGAAGTTTGTTTCTTCCTCCCTCTCAGAATGTTCCGGAAATGAGTTAGGCAACGGTCATTAAAAAAATCAGATGCACGACCTGTTGTAACTTTTTCTGGGTGTTTCTTTTTCACGAACTGTGAAACTCTCTCCTACATTCCTAAGATCTCCTTTATCTCACTTGTGGAAATAACCTCCTCTGACTCCTCGAAACCAATTTCTACCGGCCGACCTGCTAAACCGAACTCGTATCTCGCTCGTAACTCAAAGCAAAAAATCACTTGCTCGCCGGCTCGTATCTCGAAAATCTTGTATGTTGGGGCACTCGTATGTCGAGGTACCACTGTATATAAAAAAAAAAGAAGAAAAAAAAATCGATTTTTTTTAAATTTCACTCTAGTTGTGCCCCTTAAAATCTTAATGTTCCGGTAAGTAGGGGTTGTAAAGGCAATAAAAGCATTGAATTCAAGAAAACATTTTTTAGGAAAGACTTTTGGAGCAATAAACGGTGACTCATCCTTCATTTTATCCTTTCAATGTTTTTTTCTTTCCAAATTTTTAATTTTATAACTTAAAAATCTATATTTTTAAAAAATTAGCAAACATTTTGTTAGTATTCAACCTAACAAGTTTGTGACAATCTAACAAAATTATTGTCAGAAAATCAATTCAAACTACTAGCAACTACATATATATATATATATATACTTTAGTTACAGTAGGTGTTTGTAGTGCTCCATAGTAGTGCTACCCTGTCTTTACTACATTTATCATTCTGTACTATTCATTTTCAAAACTAGATATGTGTTATGATTGTTGTAATTTTAACATATTGTGCTTGTTTGGTGTTCTCAATTGTAACCTTAACCCTTTCCACTCCAAGCCTGTTTTTGTATGGTATTTTTCGAAACAAATCCCAGGATGAAGCGAAGGTTTTGTCTCACATGTTTTGCAAAAATAGCATGTTTCTTTTCTCCCCCCTTTTATTTTTCGGTTGGAACACACAGCACAATCCTTGTGCTTCCCCCCAGGTTGTAAATAAATAAAGTGAGGGGTTCTATCGAGACGTTGTTCAGTATCTGCCGCAACCTCAGTTCTGCGACTTGTTTCGGGTGCCCTAAAGTCTCCAATGAGTGACATGAGCAAAGTTTGTCTGTACTTCTTATGACTCATTGCTACTTTTCCATTTCTTACACTCCAGTCTTTATACAACACATATGAATTTATAACAGAGACCTCTAGCCCCCAGAAAAATAGTTTTCTCTGTAGCGCAGTTTTTATTTTTATTTTTACTTTAATATTTATTTATATTTATATTAACTTTTAACTCTTATAATATATATTGTTTATTGGTTTAATTAATTTTTAAATCTCGGTTATTCATCCATGTCCTTGTTTGTAACAATAACAATACTATAACAAATAATAACAATTATAAATAAATAAATTCCACTATCATAAACAACAATAACTAAATACTTTTCACTTTGATTAACAATAATATATAGCAATATAAATAAATACTTTAACTATAACTAACGACAATAAATAATTAATTTAATACAGTGGAACCTATATCTATCGTTTTGGGAGGGACCTATTGAAAATAACCATGAATGCGGGAAAACAATGAATGCGGGAATATAGAAAAAACACATGAATACATATTTAAATGTTTAATAGGTACATACATATTCTAAAAAAATACATGTTTTAGGTATATGTACATCAATTTGTTTAAATAAAAATAACATAATAAAATATTGTAAGAAAATCAAAAAAAGAAGCTGCACAAAAGAATGAAACACAAATAAAAAAACACATGAAGTTGGATACAAAAAACATACTTTTATTTAAAATAATCCATCATGAACATTTGTTTTTTGGCTTTTTTACTGCCGTGAGAAATTAAAATGTTTTCTGTGCTGCTTATCACACTTTTTTCAGCATCTGTAATTTCATGAGCATACAGAAATGTTTTTAATTTTTCAAACATTGTGCACGCTTCCGAAAATGAAGGGATAGGTGGCGGATCTTCTTAATCGAGATCTTCCTCTGCTACAGTCTCTTTCAAGCTTGCGTCACACAAGTTTTCTATTGTTTCAATCCCACATGTTGGGATATTGTCGTCGAATGTAACAAAATTATCAAAATTAATATCAGCATCCAATCTGAGCCAATCATCTTCAGAAACCTCAACTTGTTCTTCTTGTTGTTCATCTGATGATGCTACTGATGGTACAATGCCGTACCCACACTTCTTAAAGCAGTTAACAACTGTAGACTGTTTCACCTGATGCCAAGCAGTCAATGTAAAGTGTAGTGCCTGGAGAACGTCAATCTTTAACTGTGTTTTATTGACAGTAGTGCCTAGATCCATTAGACAGATAGCCTTCCTTACAAGTTGTTTCCGGTAATATCCCTTGAAACTCTTGATGATGCCCATATCTAAGGGTTGCAAAACGCTTGTACAATTTGCAGGATAAAACACAATTTTCACATTCTTTAAAAATGTCGTATCAGTCGAGTGAGCTGCACAGTTGTCAACAAACAATAAAATATTTCGTCGTTTTACGCGCATTTCTGTGTCAAGGTCCTTTAAAAACAAATTAAAAATGTTGGTTGTCATCCATGCCTTTTTGTTTGCATAATATTTCACGGGTAATGTTTTTGTGTTCTTAAAACACCTAGGCTTCAGTGATTTGCCAATGACAAGTGGCTCTCGCATGTCGGATCCATCACTGTTGACGCAAAACAACACAGAAATCCTCTCTTTCGACCCTTTACCGCCGTGGCAGGACTCGCCCTTTAACGTCAATTTACCGTTAGGCAGTCACTTATAAAACAAGCCAGTTTCATCGGCATTGTAGATATCCCGAGGCTCGTATTGCTCCAAATGTTTTGGAAGCTCATTTATCCACAATGATGTCCTTTCTAGATCTACGGATCCACTCTCTCCTGCAAGCTTCTTGTATACAAGACCGTGTCGATCTTTGAATCGACTTATCCATCCATTTGATGCTGCAAAATCGTTAATGCCAAGTCTTTCCGCAATTTGTTTGGCTTTCTCTCGAATAATGCTTCCATCAATCGGAATGTTTACGGCACGTGATTGTTGGTACCAGGAAAAGAGAATTTTCTCCAGCTCGCTAAACTTCGATTCTTTACTGGTTTTTCTAGTTTTCGATGATTTTCCACATTTTCGTAGCTGTTCACGAATTTCATTTTTCGTTGAGTAAATCGAATTCAACGTGGATGCCGCGATTCCTAAACGCTTTGCTACTACATCAACGCGTTTTTCAGCAGGATTTTTTTCCACTTCCTCGATAATGTTCAATCTCTCTTGAAGAGTGCGCACTTTTTTCACGGAACGGTTCATTTTTATGGTTAAAGGGCTCAAAAACAAGGGAGTAAAAATACAACTGCACACGTCTGCTGTGCTTGAATGCTTAAAGCCAACTGCCGTCGACATACCGGCGTGGGCGGCGCGGCAGCCGACAGAAGCGGCAAACCGTTCGTTTCTCTCTCTCGCTCTTGAATGTTTTTGACCATTTACAAACGAAATTTGCCGCGTAATTTAAACGATAAATGCGGTAAAATGATGCATAGGTAAACGATCGATGCGATCTATTTTTTAGTGTTTTGTATGAAATAAATTGGGACCTGCAAGAAATAACGATACATACGGGAAAACGATTATTCGAGGAACGAAAGATAGAGGTTCCACTGTAACTAAATTTAAAAAACTATATAGGGTTTGCCAAACCCAACTGCGTCTTTTACGTCTAAAAAAATATGTGTGTCTGTCCAGGGTTAATAATTAAAACTAAAACTTCAATAACAAAAGCGATAAAACTTTACTAAATCTATATTTAAATTAACTGACACTTGTGCTGAAAACAGGGTTGTATAAAATTGAATTAATAAAACGTGAATTGTACTTACTTGAGAATAATATTCACTGAGCAAGAAATAATTTTGTATTTCTGTTAGGTTAGAAGTAAACACGAAGTATAATACACAGGCAATGGTGGGAAACAAGTGCGAGTCACGTGAAGTTCTTCTATGCTCTATGTCAGATGTCGCGTAACAGTTCGGCGCGGCATCTTTGAATTCAGAGATTAACAGATTAGTTTTAAAATATCGAAAAGGAGGACACTTATCGAGGGAGGACAGAATCTACAAAAGGAGGTCTGTCCTCCCTAAAAGAGGACGATTGGTAACCTTAGAAAAGTATAAGTATCAACTTTAATAACATAACCATTAAATAAAGTTATTGAAACTTTCACGGAATTGTATGTTTTAGAAAACAATTGTAGTTGTCCTTAAAAATTGTCTTTGCGAAATAAAAAAAATTGAATACTAAACAAAATAATTTATCGGTAAAATAACACACTGTTAAATTAGCACACTATCACATCAGCGTTCAAATTCTCTAAATTGTGGTATTCAAATATGTCCCCAGTGGGTCTTGCGTTTGAACAATACGAGGCCAAATCCTCACCTGGCTTCCTATCGGGTGCCCTCAACGTGCCCTGCCTATTGCATACCAACATAGCCCTGGTACCATCGGGCTCATAACTTATAGCATCAGCGAAGTATTTTGGCGCTTTCTTATGCAGAAAGATCATCTTGGCATGAATTGCATCTACGTCATCGCTGAAATCGTCTAATCCGTAGTTGGGCGGCACTATGTCATCCGGGTTCCTTAAAATGGGGGAGTCACCTAACGCTCCGTCCCATATACATCCGGGTATAGGGTTATGGTCATAGAATCGTTTCCGGAACTCAGCCGGAGTGTCTATGTCCGCTAGTGAAGTCACAACTTCTCTCAAATTGGAGAAAGTGACATTCTCCGATAGTGGTACAAATTTTCCTTGCGAGGTGTAGTTGCCCTTAGCAACTCTAGGTATGTAAAGCCGGTCGCCCGCTTTAACTTTACCAATCATTTTCAGTGTATTCGTAATCTGGTCTGGTAATATTGTCACGCTCTTGATGGCATTGAGCATGTCCTGATTACGTAGTAAATGTGCGAAGTCATCTTCGTTTTCGACAATCGCAGTAACGCTGCGTTGACACATCTGAATCTTAACCTCAGTTACAGCTAAACAAATGCGGTAGAATTGGTAGATGGATCCACGAACCGGTACATTATTGAATTCGTATAAGCTGGCATAAACGTAAAGAGATCCAAAACCTTCAGTGAAATCTGTATCACTTCCAAAATTTTCTTTATTTTATAATACGTTAACACAACGAAGGTTTTTTGATGGAGATTTTAAACGATCATTTTTTTGAAGTTTACAATTATTATTAACACCAGCCAATGAACTCGTTAGTACTGGAGTACGTTGCATAATATTGCAGGTTTGATCAGCATGCAAGCTATTATGAATGAAAAACTGACTTGATTAAATATTGAACGGAGGTTGAGTAGGAATTAAAGCTTGTTTTTTATTTTTATATCCGATTTTCTTTTGCTCGATTTTTTCAAATTATTTTTTAACTTATTGTCTCTGTTTGAATTTTTGCGATTTGTTATCACGTCAGCACTAAAAACTTTTTGTGATCTATTATGGATTTCTCCTTCTGCTGTAACGATTTCGGTTTCCAAATAATGAAATAATGATAAATAAAAAAAATGAAATATTTAATTTCATTAACAAAAAAATAAAAAAAAATTCTGATTCACGCTAAATTGATCGAAAACGAATTCATCGAAAGCAAATTCATCGAAAACGAGTTCATTCAATGCAAATTTATTATATCACGAGGGAATTCAAAAGCAATAAACTGCACTTTGCTAAAAAATATTTATTTTTTATTAAATTTATAAATCACAATTTTCTTTGAGTTTTAATTGTAGGTAAGAACAACAAACTATTTCTCTATAAATGAGATCAGAGAAGAAATGTTCTAAAATCACAGAAATCAGTCTTTTTTTTACAAAATATATTGTCCTGCACGGATTAGCAGAGGCCCGCTATGCACTTGTTCATTTCGCTAAACTCATATTCACTTTATGGGTGTACACTGTACAATCCTAACGCTTCATTATCTATATCGTTAGTTTATATTTTTCTGATCTTGAGTCTTACGTGGGCCTTAATTGTCCTATTGAGCTAGCTGCCCCCAGCCAAATACTTCGGGTATATTCTTTTTAACCTCCTCGTTAAAGGTGTATAGCCTATTTGGAGAGAGATTGCGTTAGGACCAGTGAAGCCAGATCGTGGGATTTCTTTACCCCCACTTAGCAGCACATACGTCATAAATTGAGGAGAAAAATGTCCCTTCCAAATGACACAGATATGACACGGATAGGTAAAACAACACCCATACAACGCTTTATAAGTGTGTGTTACCTATCCGTGCATATCTGTGTCATATGGAAGAGACATTTTTCTCCTCAATTTATGACGTATGTGCTGCTAAGTGGGGATAAAGAAATCCCACGATCTGGCTTCACTGGTTAGGACAGCTAGTCAATCTTTCGAAGAGTCCGGCTAACAGATTCTTCAATGCGCCGCAAATTGTTGGAATATCGCACTCTCTGTGCAGTTGGTTGTTTCGTGCGTACCATGGAGCCCTTGTTGCCATCCTTATTATCTTGTTCTGTAGTGCTTGGAGTCGTTTTATTTTTGATGGGGCCGCTACTGCCCAGACTGGGCTAGCATACAGCAGTATAGGTCTAGCCAAGCTTTTGTACAATAGTATAGCCTCTATACTATTGTACAAAAGCTATAAGCTATGCATAAAACTATACTATAGCGCATTCAACTCTAAGTGAGTAATTTTTTTTTGTAATGTGTGTGTGCCAGCTCAGCCTGGTGTCCAAGTACACTCCAAGAAACTTCACAGCTTCCGATTTTGGTTTTCATGGTATCGTTGCTTGACCTATCTGCAATTCCCGAGGTGTTGCTGGTCGTCTTAGGGTGAAAATTTTTGCCTCACATTTACTCGGGTTTGGTGGTAATTGCCATTGCTCCATCCAGCTACACAGAGAGCTAACGATTTTTTGGGCTCTGTCTTTTGCGATGTTGATGTTAGCATCCTGTGTCATCACAGCTGTGTCGTCGGCATAGATAAACAATGTTTCTTTGATGTCCTCAGGTAAATCGCTGGTATAAAAATTGTATAAGGTTGATCCCAGAATAGAATCTTGGGGGATTCCTGCCTTAATACCTCTTTCCGCTGATTTAGCTGAATCAACTGTAACGTGTAAACTTCTGTCTTCCAAGAAAGAGACTAATATAGAGGATATGTATTCTAGAATTGGCTATTTTTTTAGTTTGTGTATTAGCCCTTTATGCCATACTGGATCAAATGCCTGACATATGTCGATGAAAAACATGACGGTATGTTTCTTCTCCTCGAAACCACGATTAATAGCTTCTGATAGTCGAAGCAGCTAAAGTGTTCTGTGTGTTCTGCAAATACCGTCTCGAGATGAGCGGCGAATGTTAAATTAGTTAACTTAGCTAGAATGTAAGGTCTGGTTCAATTTAAAGTGGACTGTATTATTTTATTCTAAAAGAGGATTGTGCCTCGCAAGAGAAATTAAAGTATCTCCAAGCGAGATATTCGCCTAATCGACCCAAAGCTGTTTAGAAAGAATGAGTATGAATTCAAGTGAACGAACGTCAGGTTTCACCAACATAATATTTATTATGTGAAGGAAACATTAACAAAAAGGAATACAATGATGTTACATGAGTGAAAAGAAACCGAAACCTAATCGCGATGGATGCGTTACAAAAAAGTAAAAGAAGAATCAAAACAGATGTACGTTTTCAGCGGCCCGGTCGGCACGTGTCAAAGATAAAGATTTATTAGCGCAATGGCTGATTTGAAACATCAATAAACGTGTAAAATGACTTACCCCTGAGAACGTACAAATGTCGAAAGAAAATTGAAATTATACTTAAACAAACATTACGTTGAAATAAAGATTAAATTTAAAACGACATTAGCTGTTGCTAAGTCCACATGGTTTTGTTTTGTCAGTTCCACAAAACCTTGTGCACTGCTCGACGGTCAAAAACACAGAAGGGCGAGTTTGAACCACATCACTTCTGTTTACAAGTCGCAATCCCCTACTCTCTCAGCGTTCAATTGGTCCAACTCAAATCCCGTTGGCGTTGAATAAATAGCCGGGCGACAAATCATTATTTGGGCGACAAACTATTATTTCAGCGCAATATTTTGAACATAAACGTTATTTAATTGGATTGAAACAGGAAAGGGAATTATTAAAAGAATCGGGGATTGAAAATCAATTCAATCCCAAAGTGGATTTTTCAACCACTTTAAAAGACAGGAATCTTTAGCTTAGGACACGGATTTTATCAGATGTATTCTCTCCAAGAACCAGAAGACTAAATCTTTATGCACGACTATTGAAGAGTCGCCATACAAATTTCATTGCAAACATGTAGAAAATTCATCACGGTGCAAATTCAAACAAAAGATAATAAAAATTCATACCTGAATTCTTCGGAGAGAAATACACACCGATTCGTTCCGTATATTAAACGCCCGAAGGCAAATTAAAAATTTAAAGGATTTAAATCAGGGTTGCCCAACCTTTTTTTGTCCGTGGGCCGGATTCATCATGACATACGATTTCGCGGGCCGGATTCTTTATAATTGCATATCTTAGTAACACCTTTGAAAAAAATTCAACATTTTCAATGAATTCACGAATATGTTTGTGCTGATTCATTTTTTTTAAATATTTATAAATTTTATGAAAATGTTGCGTTTTTTTATTTATTTTTAGAATTAAATGAAATCATAAAAGGTTAAAATTTCAAAAGAACAAAATCTGTACTCACGATTTATTAATGTGAAGTCTGATGTTGTTTTTCAGAAACTAATTTTTTAATATTTGGTTCAAGTTGAGTGACGTTCATCCTTAATATGGAATGAAGGTGATCATCTGAAAGTCGAGCGCGAGACGCTGGTTTGGCTCTTTTTAAAGTTGAAAATGTTTGTTCACAAATGTACGTGCTTGCAAACGCCGTTGTCATTTTCATTCCAAGGTTTCTCAAATTCGGATCAGAATCTAACGCTGCATAAAAATCTGGTAAGGACTTCTCGCGAAAAAGATCCTGTAATGGTGTTTGGCATTGCAATTCAATTAATTCTAATTGTAAATCACCTGGCGCCGTAGAAACATCCACTGTAAAAGGATTTTCAAACAAGCGTATTTCATTTTTAATCCGGTGAAAATCTGCAAATCTATCTTCGAAACTTTTGCTGAGTAATTGCAGCATCTTGGTAATTTTTTCACTTGGAAAATGATCATTTTTCCTTTCTTTACGTAAAGCAGTGCAAGTCGGAAAGTGCGTCAACTGTCCTTTTTCCGTTTGCTGTATGAAAAGCTTTAATTTTGTTTGAAACGCACATAAATCAGCATATACATGGGAAATAAGTTTGTCTTTGCATTGCAATTTGAGATTAAGTTCATTTACATACGCAGTTAAATCACAGAGTATAGCTAAATCCCACAGCCACACAGGGTTACTTAGTTCGTGGAGCTGAGTTGATTTTTCAATAAAGAATATATCAATTTCATGTCTCAAATCAAAAAATCGCTGTAGTACCCTACCGCGGCTCAGCCAGCGGATTCGCTATGATAAACCACATCACCATATTCGGCTTCAATTTGTAAAAGAAATTCTTTGAATATTCTGTGATTCGTAGAATATGATCTTATTAAATTTACGGATTTAGTAACTACCTTCATAACATGATCTAAATTTAAAATTTTTCCACAAAGATTTTGTTGGTGAATGATACAATGTATATCCAACGGCGGTGATCCATTTGATTCCAGCACTTTTTTCCTTAATCTGGCTACTAGCCCATTGTGCCGACCAACCATAGATGGAGCGCCATCTGTAGTTATGGCCGTTAATTTATTCCAGTCAAGGTTAAGATCATCAAAAATTTCGGATACTTCCTTAAATAAATCTTCACCCGTAGTAGTTGTTTTAATACTTTTCATTGCAGCAAGTTCCTCCGTAACTTCAAAACTATTATTTATTCCACGGATGAATACAAGCAATTGCGCAATATCAGTCACGTCCGTAGATTCATCTGTAGCAATGGAAAACATTTTGAACTGACTTGCTTTTGATTTTAATTGTACCATAAGATCACTTCCTAAATCTTCTATTCTTCGTGTCATTGTCATACGTGATAAACTCACAGATTCGAATGCACTTTTTTTTTCCGGGCACACTTCTTCCACTACCGCCATTAAGCACCTTTTAACAAATTCCCCATCTGAAAATGGATGAACTTCTTTGCCTATTATGTGACCTACTCGATAGCTAGCTCGCACAATCGACTCATTAATATTTTTCGCGTTGTTAAATAGTTTGGTTAATCCGCCAATTTCACTTTGTAAATTTGTAATTTTATTTTCGCGGCACACACCGACGTATTTGTTATATGTCGGCTTATGTTTGGAATCGTAATGTCATTTGATGTTATGTTCTTTAAATACAGATAAACTTTCCTTGCAAATAAGGCATAAGCATTTTTCCCCTTGCGCCACAAAAAAGTACATGTTTGTCCATTTCTCTTGAAAAACGCGGCACTCACTATCCACTTTACGTTTTTTCGTCGACATTATTTGGGGTAAAAATATTCAATATTATAAAACTTTCACAAAATTAAATTTATATTTTTTAATTTAAATTTTAAATTATGCCCGCACATGGCGAGAACATATCCAAAAACTAATACTATTACGAAGACGTGAGGCACATCTAAACTCTACAAAATTCAACGAGCTAAGGGAGCAAATCTCTCTTCTTAGTTTTCGCCGTCACAGACCAGGTTCTCCCTCCTGAATTCGATCCTCTAACGCAGGCGCATTTCCTCGCGTCGGGTCGTCGTGAAGATGAGTTGAACTCTGGCTGAGCATAGGTAGCTGTTGAAGTCCGTGGTTATTTGAAGAAAATTCACCATTGTTTTAAATATAAGTTTTATTCAATAAAATAAAATGAAATATAATTCTTACATGTTTTCACTGAGACACTGGAGCACAATTCGAGAGTTCAATGCTCTATATAAATTCACCTCTTTTATACTAAAATAATTAGGTCAATTTAAGTAGGGATTAACTTCTAGAAAAATCTATTACATCAAAATAACAAAATATAAATTTAAGTATGCAACCATACATGCCTTTATGCATACATGTATGTGTATATTCCAACACGCCCCTTTAAATTTATATTTTTTTCACAAAAATAATTACAATAATAATAATAATAATAATAATAATAATAATAATAATAACATAGTTCATAAAAAAGGTTAAATTCTTAAAAAGGTTTATGAAGTATATTATTAATTAGTTAAATCAATTTAGCCTTAAAAGATTACGTAGATTTTCAAATTTATTTTTACCAAGAGATTTCGTCAAAATGTCAGCCATATTATTTTCTGAATTTACTTTTATAATATCTATTAACTTTGCTTTATAAGCTTCATGAACAAAATGATAATGAACTTCAATATATTTAGAGTTTTTAGTAAAATTTCCATACTTAGCAATTGCTATGGCTCCGGAATTATCTTCAAAAATATTTATTGGATCTTTTATTGTTACTTTAAAATCTTTTAATAAATTTACAATGACTTTTAACTCGCTTACTGATTCCGATAAAGCTACATATTCAGCGGCTGTTGAAGACTTTGTCACGCTGCTTTGCTTTCTTGATTTCCAATAAATCGTATTACCAAATAATCTGATTACGTAACCAGTAGTCGATTTTCGATCTACTGAATCACCTGCCCAATCGGCATCAACAAAACAATCTAATATATTACTTGAATTACTTTTACTAAAAATTAACTTTAAATCTCTGGTATGATAAAGATATTTCAAAATTCTCAATGCATATTTAAAATGTGTTTCGGTATAACAATTCTGAAAACGACTAAGATAATTAACACTATAACTTATATCAAAACGTGTTGCACAACTAATATATAATAAAGCTCCAATTAAATTTCTATACTTGATATTATCTTTGTTAAATTTTAAATCAGGTTCCAAATGTAAACCCTGCTCCATAGGAGTCTTAAAAAGTTTTGAATTCTCTATGTTATACTTTAAAGCTAATAATTCAATGTATTGTTTCTGATCTAAAGTCATTGAGCTTTTTTCATAATTATAATTAATATTTATTCCTAAATAAGTTTTCACGATACCTAAATCTTTCATTCTAAATTTGTTTGATAATTCACACTTAATTTTATCAATACTTTGAGTATTTCTACTGCAAATAAGAACATCATCCACAAAATTAATTAAATAAACTCTTTTACTCTTGTCTGTTGGATGGTCAAAGATATACAAACAGGAATCATTGTCACTTTGTTGAAAGCCTAATCCTTTCAGGAAATTATCTAGACAATCATACCAAACTCTTGGACTTTCCCTTAAACCATATAACGCTTTATTTAATTTACAAACTCTATCTGTTCCATCATGGAAACCAATAGGTTGCTCAACATAAATTTCTGATTTTACCTTACTGTTTAAATATGCGGATTCAAAATCCATTTGAACTATTTTGAAGTTATACTGACAGCAATACGATAATAATAATTTTAATGTTTGCATTTTAGCTACAGGGGAATATAAATCTTCAATAATTTCTTTCTGTTGAAAACCTAATGCAACTATTCTAGCCTTTTTTGTTCCATTCCCTTTTATCGTGTAGACCCATTTTAAATTTAATATATTTTTATCAGGCGGTCGTTTAACTAAACTGAAGGTTTTGTTTTCATTTAGACAATTAATTTCTTTTTCCATTGCTTGGACCCATTCACCTGATTCAGGTGTTTCCATAGCCTCTTTATAAGTTGATGGGCAATTAGCATTTAAAAAATTTACATCTATACATGAACTATAATTGGTGATATAATCATTAAATTTTTCAGGTTTCCTTTTAATTCTATTTGATTTTCTTAAATTTTGACTAATATTTTCATTTACTATTTCTATTTCATCTTCTGATTCATTTTCAATATTACTTTTTGAATATTTTGGACTATTATTTTCTAAACTATTTTCTAAATTCTCATTGTTGGAGCTAAATCCGATTAAGTTTGTTTCATTCTCTATTATATCGACGTTACGTGCAACTATTATTCTATTATTTACTAATATTCTATACCCATTTTTCTCATATCCTACTAAAATCCCTAAATCTGCCTTCCTATCCCATTTGGACTTACGTTTAACTTCTGGAACTCTTATAAAAACTTTACTACCATACAATTTTAAATTATTAATATTGGGCTTAATCCCATGCAAAATTTCAAAAGGAGTTTTCTTTATTTCTGTATTCGCTAAAATTCTATTCTTAAGATAAGCTGCGGTTTTAACTACTTCTGGCCAAAATTTTTTACTAATTTTTGCTTCGGCTAACAAGCACCGAGCAGTATTCATAATTGAACGGTTATATCTCTCAGCTGTGCCATTTAACTGGTGCACATACGCTGGACATGAATCTATAATGAATCCTTTTTGTCTAGCTAATTGAGATATCCTTGCATTAATATATTCAGTACCACGGTCGCATCTTAATTTCTTTAACTTTTTCCCCGTGAGTACCTCCATAAAATTTATGTAATGTTCAAGGCATTGAAAGACCTCGAACTTTGATTTGATTGTGTAGACAATTGCCGCTTTGCTAAACTCGTCAATAAAAGATAAGAAGTATCTTTCTCCATTATTGCCAACAGTTGGTTGAGGACCATTTACATCTGTATGGACAATCTCTAAAATTTCTTTGGCTTTAACTCTTTCATTATTAAATGGTAAATTATGCATTTTATTGCTGATACAGGTTGCGCATTTAAAATTTTTATACTCTAGTTTATTTGGCAAACCTTTAATTAAATTATGTCTACTCATATAATGTAAGTTATTGAAATTTACGTGGCCTAATATTCTATGAAATTTTTCAGTAATTGACATTTTCCTTTTTCTATTTAAATTAATCATATTTGTTTCAAAACTATTAACGTAACTTGTTAGTTTATATAATGAGTTCTCCTTGTACGCGATTGCAATTAATTCATTGCTTGAATTGAATATCTTTGAGGATCCACCAGATGAGATTATTCTGTTATGATCAGTGACTTTAGCGAAACTTAATAAATTTTTATCAATTTTTTCTACATAATAGACATTTCGAATTAATATATTTTTTCTATAATTTTTAAATTTAAAATAAGTTTGAATATTTCCTACTTTTGTTGCCTTTAATATTCGGCCGTCTGCTACTCTGACATTAATTGGGCTTTTTAGGTTCACATAATCTGTGTAAAAAATGTCATTGTTAATTATATGATCTGTGCATCCACTATCTAACAACCATTTAATTTGGTTTACATTTTTGCTTTTAGCAAAATTTAAATTCAAATTATAAGAATAAGGTTTCATTACCTCTGAATGAAACGTATTTACTTGTCTTCCCCATGTGCCCCTTTGTCTCGTGTCTCTATGTGTGTTGTCTCTCGAATTGTGTCCCCACTCTCCTTGGTTGTGATGATGACTGTTGTCTCGCCAATTTTGCCGGTAATGCCGATTCCATCCATTTGTACGTTGCGCATGGCTGAAGTTCCTTGGATTGAATTGTACATGGCTGCCGTTCCTCGAGTTGAATTGTGAAGTTGATCCTCGATGATTTCCGGTCCACGTGTTATGCTGTCTTCTAGTTGCTTTGAATACACTTGGTGAATTTTTGGCTGCTTCACCATCTTCTCTCAGCTCCCACAATATTATTTTATTTTTCAGGAATTCACAATTTTTATCTTTTACAGGCACACTGTCTATAATATCGCCAAGATAGTTTAACGAATCTGGCAAAGTACGAAGCAAATAGTTCAGTTTTTCTTGCTCATTTACAGAAGCACCGGCATTTTTAAGTTCATTTATTAACTTTTCAAATTCACTGAAGAATGTCGCCGACTGTTCATAATTTTTAAGTTTAATTTTGTCTAATCTATTCCGCACACAAATTTGTATTGCCGTTGATTCCCTTAAGTATAAATTGTCAAATTTTCTAACTATGTCGTACGCACTATTTTCTTCACTTATAAATTCTAACTGTTCATTTGAAATTCCACTATATAGAAAATTCATGGCTTTTAAGTCCATATTTGTCCATTCATTTTCATCATCAGTTGCGCGTTTTTCACGTATTGCCGGCTCGTAACATTTTTTAAATTTTAATAAGAGTAGGATTCTCTTTTTCCAAATTGAGTAATTACTCCCGTCGAAAATTGTTACTTTAATATCGTCTGACATTTTAGTTTCACGAAATATACAATTTTTAATAATTAATAATTTATTTGCTGTTTCGAGAATTAATTTTATTAAATTGTCTTTAAAGTCTTTATTTATTTTAATTTCAGAATTACTTTGCATTTGAAATTATCACGAGAAAAAATTTATCTTTTATAACCAAACTTTTAAGCACGTGTTGTAATTTAATATGTCGTAATTTAAATAAGTTTTTTTTTTTTTTTTTTTTTTTAAATATTACCTCAATGAATTTCAGCAACATCACTTAACCACGCTCTGCTACCATGTTGAAGTCCGTGGTTATTTGAAGAAAATTCACCATTGTTTTAAATATAAGTTTTATTCAATAAAATAAAATGAAATATAATTCTTACATGTTTTCACTGAGACACTGGAGCACAATTCGAGAGTTCCATGCTCTATATAAATTCACCTCTTTTATACTAAAATAATTAGGTCAATTTAAGTAGGGATTAACTTCTAGAAAAATCTATTACATCAAAATAACAAAATATAAATTTAAGTATGCAACCATACATGCCTTTATGCATACATGTAATTTTTCATGCCTTTATGCATACATGTATGTGTATATTCCAACAGTAGCAAAACTTACTCCGTGGGCGAGCGGATGGAATATATGTGACGAAGGTTGAATCTCTGGATTTGACTTCGCCACAGGCAGCACCACCGGGGATAAGTTTGATCCCAGTCAAACGCCAACTCGACCCCCGCGGCAGATGTCACTAAAACAGACAAAACTTAGATTAGAAAACGAACTACTATATAGTACTTAGAATACAATCATTATATATCTAATTTACAAAGGCCAATTTAGGCAAAGATATCCTGGCGTAGATCTACAATTACCTAGCCAGACGACTATCTTTCAATATTAATTATGTATTTAAAGTTTAGAAATAATATAAATAAACTTTACCGGGAAGGGTATCCGTTGAAATTCGGAATGTGCACCCCCGTTTATCCGCTGGATGATTAACCGGTCGGTAAAGGTGAGGAAGTCGTGGTGATCATTTAACAATCTTCAGTCGAAAAGACGGGCGGTGACAAAATACTGCAGTGCTGTCCCGGGACAACTCCACTATCGTCTCACTAGTGACGTCGAACTAGGCACTGCTTCCACGTCTCGTCCCGTTTCGGCTGGACTTCACTCAGGCAAGGATCAACCTCGTGTTGGGCCCATAGAATCGGCTCGAAGCCGTATAGAACCTCAAACAAAATAAAATTAGCTCATGCTCGAGAACTATTAACAAACATTCAGGGAAGGAAGAAAGAAAGACTAACAGTAATAAGACCATACCAAATTTTCAGTCGATCACCGGTTTAAAAACGGCTTAACCTGGTCGACATGGGCACGATATTTGACGTCCGGACGTTCAAGATCTTGAAGAAGAAGGTTCACTGGCGTCAGCACCTGGAGACACGTCGAGGCTCGGAGTATCTCCACTTAAGTTTATTCACCTCGGTTTCTCCAGGACGGGGCAGGTGGTGTAGCTTTTGAACAACCAGTTGACCAACTTTGAACGTCACATCTCGTCGTTTCGGGTTATTCAGGCGCGTTTTTGATGGGCTAACTTCAGCGAAGCTCTAACGTCGTCAAGCGTGGGGGTTTTCTCCGTTCCAGAGAGGTGGTGGAGATCCCATCGGTTCTCAATGGCGGACGGTAGTCGGCGTCCAAAAAAGATTTCGGATGGAGTTACGCCAATCGCCTCGTGCAGTGAGGAGTTGTGAGACAGAGCTACGTATCCAAGGCATCGATCCCAGTCACGATGAGTGCGCCCTAGCTGATTCACCAAGATGGACAAGTGCGACTTCAGATCTCGATTTAGACGTTCGGCCAGATTGGCTTGCGGCCGATAGGGGGTCGTGGTGACGTGGTGTATGCCCCAGGAGAGACACATCTGTCGAAATCGTTCCGAGGTGAAACACTTGGCGTTGTCCGAGACCAGCACCGAAGGAGGACCGTACCTAGACAAGATCTTTTCGATTAGCCTATCACACACTACCTCAGTTGTAGCACGTAGAGTTGGAAGTAACTCCGCCCATTTTGAAAAATCATCTATGATGGAGAGGACATATTGATTTCCTCTACCGGATCGCGTCATTGGCCCGACGAAGTCGATGTAGACTCGTTCCCATGGTCGAGAAGGAGGTTAGGAACACAATAGCCCCGCTGGCGACATATTTACCGCCTTGGCTTGCTGACAAGGTCTTGGAGATGTCGCGGAAGGTTTTGGTGACGCCCATATGTCCCGCTGAATCGGTGTTGTGAAAATAATAGAGTAGCATATTACGAACTCCCGACGGCACCACTACTTTCTTCTTTCTCGACTTTCCCACGGATTTCATCAGAAGCCCCCGTTGAACCGTCTAGTCCACGACAGTTTGACCTGCATACAGCTGGTCCAAAATGGAACTAGTCTCAGGGTCCTCCCTCTGGTGGGTGGCGATAGTTTTGAAAGATTCGGGTATGTGTTGCAGAAGGTTTACTGCTACATTTGGTGTTGAATTTACTGAAAACAGACGGCTAAGACAGTCAGCGACTGGATTAAGAGTACCTCGGATGTGCTGTACAGAGAATTTGAATCGACTCAGTCGCAAAACCCATCGACCAATACGACCGAGTTGTTTCGGATGTTCCATCATCCAAAGGACGGACCTCCAGGTATGGATCGAAGCGCTCGACCGCCCACATGGCCGCTAGACACTCCCTCTCGTAGATGGGATAATTTTTCTCGGCTGGATTGAGCTTGCGGCTGGCGTACTGGATCGGTCTTAACGATCCATCGACCTCCTGAAGAAGAACAGCACCAATCGCGACGTCAGAAGCATCTGTTTGTAAAATAAAAGGTAAGTCAAAATTGGGATGAACTAATAAAAGAGGGGAACACAGTTTTTGTCGTGGTGAAACGCATCTATCTCGGGTTGTCCCATCTGGAAGCGCACTCCCTTCTTCCGGAGTTGATTGAGTGGTGCCGCTATCACGGCGAAGTCGGGGATAAAACGGCTGAAAAAGCCTGCCATTCCAAGAAAACTACGAAGCTGTTTAAGAGCTTTGGGCACTGGAAGACCCTCGATGGCCTCGACCTTCTCCGGGTTCGCACTAATGCCATCTGGAGTGAGGATGTGTCCCAGGAATTTCATCCGGCTCTTAAAACAAGGACATTTTTTTCCGGATTTGCGGTAAAACCTGCACTTCGCAACCGCGAGAACACCTCTCGAAGATGCTCCAAATGGGAGTCAAGAGACTCTGAGTAGATGAGCAAGTCATCCAGATATGGATATACAAATTTGTAAGTTAAGTCTGCGAACAGGTCAAAAATAATGCGATTTAATGCTTGTGGAGAGACACACAAGCCAAAAGGAGTATATTTAAATTGGTACGCCCCATGAGGTTCCAAGAAAGTGGTGAGGCCTTTAGATTCTGGTGAGAGAGGGACTTGATAAAATGCAGAGTTTAAATCTATTGTAGAGAATACACGGGCGCCGTTTAGAACTTGAAAGGCGTGTTCCAGCGACGGGGATGGAAAAGAATCATACACGATCTTCTTATTAAGATGTCAATAGTCCACACATAGACGTTTTTCTCCGTTAGATTTGGAAATGAGAAAGGCTGGGGCGCCGTAAGGGCTTTTCGACGGTTCAATAATACCGGCCGCCAGCAACCTTTGCACATGAACTTGCATTTCCGCTGCCTTCGGAGGAGCAAGAGGGTATGGAGGTCTACGGACGGGAAGATTGTTCTTGACATTAATTCGATACGTGTATTTTGTCGCTCTACCAATCGTATCGTTCACGACGTCTCTAAACTCGCGTAATAAACAAGTCAGACGGTTTTCGTTCTTGGGGGGCATAGAAAAGAACGGATCGTCACCAGACGCAACAATATTACAAGATTTCTCAGGACTACAAGTAAGAAAAGATATTTTGGAGGTGGGGTCAAAAGAAAAACATAATTGGCCCTTGGCCATGTCAAGTAACATACCACACGATCGGAGAGTATCGTTACCCAGAATCACATCGGTGTCCAGGTCCTTGGCCACGATGAAATTAATCCGCCACCTGAAGTTTTGGATCATAAGCCACAACTTGACTCGACCCTCGGTGGTGAGCTTCAATCCGTTGGCCGCTCGACACTCTGGTGCTCCGACCTCGCATGTGTACGACTTGCTCGGCAAACCTCGCAAAACACGAAAAGAAATTAGAGATTGGGTAGACCCTGAGTCTAAAAGACCCCGAAAAAGGAATGAATTTAAAGTAATATTAATAAAAGGTAAATGGGGGAAACATTTTGCACTATTTTTGATTAAAAGCCTGTTCACAGCAGGGATGCGGTGAACCCGCTTAAAAACCAAACCCGCAATTAAGTTTCTAGGCGCAAGTTTTTTGAAGGATTATTAGGGTTAGGCGGCTTGTTCACCTCGCGGTGTCCAGCTCTAACAAAACACCTGGCCTCAGAATGGCCAGGGCGGTGACAACGATTACAAGTAATTAAGACATTTCTTACCGGGGGATTATGATGAGGTGCAGGCTCCAGACGTCCCGCAGGAGCCTCCTCGTACATTCTCTGGTAGGCTTCAGCTCGCCTTGCTAGGCCGCGAAACCGATCGAACGTTGTTGGTTCTTCCACGAATTGCATGGCTTTGAATAACTCCCGCTCCATGTGGGTGAACGCGAGAGCTACCCGGGCGGCCTCGAAACGCTCGTCTTCTAGCAAGGCGGCCTTGCCCTGGACGTCTTCCAGGAATGCCAAGAAAGACTCCCCGGCCGCCTGTCGCCGCCCCACGAAACGCTCGATGAGTACGGACCTTTCTGTAGGGGTGATAAAATTCGTGATAATGTCATGCTTAATAACTTGCCACTTCGCTTCCGCCGGAGGATGTTGATCCAACCATCGTAAAAGGGGTCCACACACCCTTAAGTGAAATTGCTTTACTAACATATGTTCGGGTGACGTTTTCCTGTGAAAAACCTTGTCAGTAGCTTCGGGATTAGACCCGTCACATTCGGGAATGTCTCGAAAGACACCCTTTAAAACGCCGGAGTGGGAGCCAAGAGTGAGGGAGGAGATCTTATCGATCAGGGTGGAGAAGAGGGTGTGATTCTCCCGCTGTCCCTGGAGAATCAACTCTCGGTTCTGGTCTTGACGTTCGGCCAAACCGACTAGAGAGAAAGCCACATCCTTTGGCCATTGTTTGGGCGACGTCTCACGCACTCCAGGTGCCTCGGGTGAGTGATAGACCTCCGGGTCCGTCGAGGGCGCTTTTGACGCACTCGCATCCATGTTTTGGGCTAACGATCGTTTCTGTTGTCGGTCTTTAGCAGTTGAGGCGTACGACTTACTGTAAATGAACGCTCCCAAATAACTCAAAACATAGACAAGAAATTTAAATATTTTAAACAAGAGAAGCATTTCAGCCCCCTACACACATATAAAAGAAGCCGGATGCAGGTTAACACGAAGAAGTATTAAATTCAATAAAAAAAACCACAAGGGGTAACTGTTTGGGTAGAAACTAACTATTTAGTGGTGAGTCTGAAATTTAGTAGGATGCAAATAGAAGATGCAACCACGCTCTGCTACCATGAGCCGGTGTAGAGTTTTTACTACTACACATTTAGTGTAATAGAAGTTTAATTATACTTCTTTAAAACTACACGCTACAGCCTCCCGTCACCCAGTACGTTCGGTGAAACTCCGGAGAGGTTGGCCACGTTGGTAGAGAGCTAAAAAAAAATTAATTTAAGAAACTCTGGCACTAGATTGCTCTGCTACCACTGGGGGTATTTCACATCGGTCAACTGTTGGCCAATGTTGGAGCCCGCAGTCACCAATTTATATATAATAATTAATAAATGAAATATGTCACATGGACAGAAATGATAGTACAACTATCAAAAGAAATAGGCCAGAAAAGAAAAAAAAATAAAAGTCGCAGAGACCTTTACACGAAGCTTTCGACATACGGCTGCCCTGCATAACCTACCTCAGCACTCACCAAATAAAAAAATTAAGGGTTAAAAATTAAAATTCACCATTACGATTTGATAACAATGGTTAAAGATACTAACTCGAAACTGTACCAAGCCTGCAACTTAGCTTTCACTCATGTCGTAAGCCATGTTTACACTGATCTTAACGATAAATCTGAAATGTTGGAGAAATACATTATGATGTTCATTGAGAAAATGAAGACTGCTACCGACCATAACTTGAAGCTTATGTACATTTACGCTTTGGGAATTATCCGTAATGGTGAATCGAAGGTTGAATCTCTGGATTTGACTTCGCCACATATTATTTTACAAACATTTTCTTTCTTTTTAATTTGCAAGTTTGTAAACGATTTCTTCGAATAGTACCAGTTTTCCCAATATTCTGCTCTCGCAAATACATTAGTAATAGCATACCAGTAAAAACTCATCAAAATAAAAGTTGTTAACTATTACAGTTGTAATCTTGAATGCAATTCTATAATAACAACAGCACCTTTACCCAAATCGGGATGTTACAAATTAAAGGAATGTGCTGGTGCATTATCAATAAGCAACAAGATTTTGAGTTCGAGTTTTTTTTTTTTGTGTAAACTTCAACTTCAGGAACAAAGTGTTGAAAAAACCATTCTTGGAATAATGCTGCTGTCATCCATGATTTTTTATTTGCACGCCAGTGTACTGGGAGGTTGTTTTTATTTAATCCTTCCAATGCACGAGGATTAATTGCTCGGTTTATTAATAAAGGCTTCATAACCCTTAAATGCATGATTTTATGCATGATTTTATTTTTAGACCGAGAAAAAATATATTTTGGAGCCATGAATATGCTGATTTAGGGAAAAATAATAAAAAAAATAGTTTTTTTTATTTTCATAGCTATTTTTATTAAAAACCATTTGTTGCAGAACTACAACACTATGCACTCACTAGACAATAACTACATATGAAAATTTTTAAAACAATTTTTGGTTGTGGTAAGACAAAGAGCTACTCCACACTTCTCACACCTGTTTTGCGTGTATCCCTTGCATCCAGGCATTTTGCATCTGCTGCGAACACAATTACCAGGCCAGTGACCAACATTATCAGTCCTTATGTCCTTAGGAGGAATATGTTGAGCTGGTCCTCTCCTTTTTTTTGCTTGTATTTCCATTTCAACACTGTTGCTGGTACTTGGCCTTCCTCTTTTGTTGCAGAGTTCAAATGAGTTATTTACTTTGGCTAATACCTCAGCTAGTTCCAGTCTATAGTTACATAGGTTTAGAACTGATGAATTGGCTTCAGTTGTTTTTAAATTTTTATACACAAGCCAAGAATTTATTACCGTCATGTCCAATAAGTGGTAAAAGATACGAAGATACCACTTTCGGCTTCTCATTGCAATTCGGTACCTCCCAATAAAGCTATCCATTAGGTCCACTCCGCCCATATGGGCATTATATTCCTTTATTATATGTGGGCATGAAATTTTAATTCTAGTCTTATTTGCCTTGTCAAATCTTTCTACTTGGCCCACAGGTTCAGCTCCAACATATGAAGATAGAAAAGTTACAACTTTATTGTCCTTCCAAGTAACTGCTGTCAAATCAATACCGTCAAATTCAGTCATCTGCTCTTCATAAGTTCCACGAGGAACAGATTTCTTCATCATTGTTTTTTTGTCCGGCAGTTTGCAGTTCACTAGCCTGTTAGATTGCACAGTACCTAGGCTATAGATTCCTTGTTTGGCAAGATAGGTAACTAAAGGTACAGAGGTGTAAAAATTATCAAAATAAATTATATGATTTATATGCCTTGGGACACCTCTAGCAAGCCGGACTACAACATTTCCCACTGGCCCAAAATCTGGTTCATCTGGAAGCCGTTCATTCTCTTGGCCAGTATATATTTTAAATTTATGAGCATAACCTTTCACGCTGCACATCACATATAATTTAAACCCCCACTTATGGGGCTTATTATGTAAATACTGCTTCATGAAGTGTGCCACTTTTGTGGCACACATCTGTTCATCAATTGAGAGTTTTTGTTCCATAGGAACTAAAGCAAATTTCTCATTTAGATGGCTAATTATAGGCCTTATCTTATGGAGCCTATCATGTTGTGGGTGTTCCTTGGGTAAATGTTTCTCGTTATTTTTGAAATGTAGAAATCTACGAATAGTCTCAAATCGGTTGACAGTCATTATGTCCTTGATTGGTTGAAAACCTACAGTATTTGACCAGTATAGCCGTACATTGGGATATTTTATAACAGACATGTATATCAGTATCGCATAAACTTTCTTAGCTCAGTTTCAGATAAATTTAATGGTTTAGTCACATTTTTTTGAACGGAATACAAATTAGACTCTTCCACAATCCTTTGAACTATTTCTGATGTAATAAAATGTGAAAAAATACTATAGGGAGTACCAGTAGTAGCCTCATCCTTCAGTTCAGGTGGGTATGTAGTGTCTCCATGAAAAGCTGTCTGGTCAGAATTCAAAACAATTTTTTTTACCTTCCATACGAGTCCTCTCATTAGTTGCTCGGCGACTAGCTTGACTTGTTGAGGGGAATGGAACCTGTGGCACTTGATCATTTGCTGTAGCTTCATTTATCAATGGCGGGTCTCCTGCCATGAATGGATCATTATCGGGGTCATCATTTTCCTCTTCTAATGGACTCTCAAGATCGTGAAGCAAATCGTCTCCATTTTCATAAAAATTCTCATTACCTTCTGTATCCGAGTCCTCAAGATCATCTTCCGAAATCTCTCCATCATTTATTAGAGCTAAATACTCTTCTATTTGCTTTTGATTCAAGTATGGCATCTGAAAACCAATAAAAGTGATAGTTAGTAACTAAACAGGGACATTTTCTAGTAAATGCATATTGTTGCAGATTTACAACAACAAAATAAACAAAATTTCCGAACACACCAAAAGTTTTTTTTATAACCTATAAATTGTACTGAAAAGAAGATGAATTATTACGTAAAATAACTAATTTTGTTTGAACGTACCTTCGAAAACCAAATAATTACACTGCAAGCAAATACACAATTTTCATCCGCTCCAAAATTACGATCGGCTTTGATTTGTCAAAATCAATTTAAATTTGACAGTCGTGAAGAAAAAAAGTGTGTTGCCACTCGATTAAATATATCACCATGATAGTAATAATCCTGCAACAGCATGCATTGAACTCATACTAATAATTTTATGGTCGTTTGAATGGTATGTTGCAGTTTTACTACTTTATGCATTTAAGGGATAAGGCAATCACCCGATGCATAAATACATAACAATAATGTAATTCGGTCATTGGCTGCTTTAAATCCGCTTGCTATTTTTTCAGTTTTTGACACGAAAGTTCTACTCGGCATTTTCTTCCAAAGAAGACCCGTTTCATCAGCATTAAAAATCTGTTTTCATGACATAAGGCAATTCAACTTATTCTGAACTGGCAATAGAATTATAATTATAGTTTTCATTACTGTTATCTTTATTGTTAATATCAGTAATAATGATGGAAAGTGATTACTCACGAATTCATCTTCTTTTTGTTTCTTGTTCAAAACTTTTTCAATAATCAATTTCTTCTTTGCTCTCAATAGGAAAATATTCATCAATTTCTTTGAAACTTGCGGCCGTCATAGATGATTGACCAGTCTGATCAATACGTTGTTTTATATATTTAAGTTCCACAAGAGCCATACTCAGTACTTTTAAAATATATTGAAAATTATCTGTAAATAATAACTATATTGTAATTGTTAAGAAAACGAAAAAACAAAAATAAAAAAAATTCAAATCTTACCCTTTAGTTTAATTAAAATTTCAGCAACATTTATATTATTAAAGTCAAGGTCGATGAATTTATTAATATTAACTGAATTTAAGTCATTTGTCTTGTTGTTTGATGAAGAATTATTTGTAGTATAAGCACTTTTATTTTGGTTTGCATCAACATAAGAATCGCTAATGGGATTGGGAGAAATCTCAATTTCAGAGTGTGAAAAAGAAGAAAGCGTCATAGTAATAATAATAATAGCATCAAAATTAATCTGCTTCGTTACTTCCTGTTCTATTGACAACATAGCCACCCCATCTAACCTATCTTGACGCATGGTTGATCTTAGATAGTTTTTAATTAACTAAAAATTTGGAAAAACTACGTTCGGCGGAAGCTACTGATACCGGCGTTGTTAGCATAATTCTCAATGCTATATATGTATTGGTATATACATCGTCTATATTATCTTTGCAGATTTTCTTCAGACAATCTAATGGAGATGTATTCTCCTCAATAATTTGCGACAAAAATTTTAATTCATGAAATAGATTGTCACCGTCAATATCGACATTTTCGCCATCTTTAAGAAATAGATGAAGATCGTTGCAATGTTGTTTTAATTCTTCATCGCTTTTACTCTTTAAGTTTCCGATATTGTGTAGAAAACCAAACATATCATTATAACAACTATACTGCTCAAATCTTTCGTCTAGAGCAACAATAGCTCAAATAGCTCAAAAAGCAACAATAATTGTTTTGCATCGTTTCCAATGTCGTCATTGTTTTCATAAGTGTACATTTTTGTTTTTTTGGAAATACGTTTCGTTCTAAATTCTGGTGATATATTTACACTACTACATATTTCACCACTACTAATTATCGCTTCTTCAAACCCAGAATTTCTGTAGCTTTTAAAAAAAATATAAGTTGTTTTAGGTGTTCTAAAACTACAGAAATTTGTATTCCACGTTTTTGAGAAATTTTGCTTGTAATATTAACTTTATTGAGTATTTCATACCAAATCACCAAGCTCATTACAAATTCAAACGACTTAATGTTGTTAATTATTGATAAAACTTCAACTTTTAAAACACTGGCAACGACAGTAGCGACTTCTTCTAGTGTAGTTATTACGCCAGGGAACTGCAAACGAATTGCCTTGATGCTCTCCAATCGGCATTCCCATCGTGTTTCTGATAATGGTTTAAGTGTTAAAAGGGGAGCATGTGTTTTAAAAATATTCCACCTAATGACTGACCCACTAAACGTTGTAAAAATTTTTTGGATTAATGAAAAAAAATTAATTGCCCGTTCAGATGACTTGCAGCAATCTCCAAGAATTAAATTTAAATTATGGGAAGTGCACGGCAAATAAAAGGCTCGAGGATTCTCTTCTCCAATTAACGCTTGGACACCGCGATTTTTTCCTTTCATGTTGCTACCGTTGTCATAAGATTGACCTCGGCAATTTGACAACAATAAATCCTGTTTTATGAATTCGTTTTTAATCGACTGGGTTAAACCATATCCAGTTGTATCGCTCACAACTATAAAATTAATAAAATGTTCGACAATTTCCACATTTTCACCTTGTATGTCAACGATACGAATTATGATGGACATTTGTTCCAAATGGCTAATGTCTGGAGTGCAATCTAGAATTACGGAATAATACTTGGCTCTTTTCATTTTGTTTGTTAAAGTTTTTCTTACTTTTGAAGCAAGAGCACAAATAATTTCATTTTGAAACGCATGATTCAGTAAAAGCTTGCGACTAGTTTTATTAATAAAACTGTTTTATATGTTCATTTAAAACTATATCAAATTAGCCAATAATTCAATTAACCCGAGAAAATTGCCATTTTGAGGTTCATACAGTTTATCCGAATTTCCACGGAAAGCCAGATTTCTACTTGTTAAAAAAAGAATTATTTCTACTACTCTCTTTAAAACATTTTTTAATTTTTCAATTTCGTTGTTTTGTATTTTTATACAAGTCTGGTTAATTAAATTTTCGTGTTCCATACCGTTTATTAACAAATTCATTTTCATTACACATTCATAATGGCGTTGCGATGTTTCATGTTCTTTTAATCATTTCAAAAATATTTAATTTAGTGGAATTAGGTTCCGTAGTCGTGGATGTTGAAGTTGAAGGTTGATCTTCACTAAACACCTCTTCTTGAGTTGCATCCTGAGTTTGTAATTTGGTGGAATTATGTTTTGTAGTCGTAGAAGTTGATGTTGAAGGTTGATCTTCACTTAACTTCACTTCTTGAGTTGCGTCTTGAGTTTGTTCACTGTAAATTGTTGGATTGGTTTTAAAAATTTTACCAGCGCGCCCGACTGCGACTTAATGGCCTCTTCTTTTTTTCGTTTCATTTCCTTCTTTACATTTCCAGGAATATATTTTCTTCCTATATCTCTATCTCTACCAGTATTCGACATGATTTTATGGACTAAAATTGGAGGAGAATTAACAAATATTTAAATAATTTTAGATTTATAATAAATGATACAACTTACCTATTTTTATAGCACGCTTCTTGCAATGACTCTCAACAATGTTAACAAAATATATAATACTAACTATATGAGGTGAACGCACGATCTTTGTCAACGCCTTTACGTCTGCTGCATTCGGCAAAGGAGATCAAAGTACTATATATAGTATACACGCAAAGCGCAACACCAACGTTGCTTTCACGTTACACAGCAGACGAGACGATCAGGACAAGCATAGACATAATAAAGTACAGACATGTATGAACATGTAAATCGTAACGAGCGAGATGTTAACGGGCAGACACAAAACTTTTGCGTGGTTGCAATTTGAAGTGTTAGTAGTCACTAGTAAACAAAAGTTGCCGAGTTCTAACGAGTATGTGTATGAAGTCGTTCGGCTCGTTCAAAATTGCGCGCGTCGTTCAGCGGGATGTTCGGACTAGCGCGTAGAGAAGGCAGGGCTGGCAGTCGGTTTTACGAGACATCGAAAATATACATATATTATATTAGTCGACTCCTCTTCTGCGGGTGCGGGGCCCCATGTCGTGCGGGGCCTCGGGGCGAATCCCCGAAGTTTGAGCCGGCCATGGCTGTTCGTCTGGCCTGGAATTTTTTTGATTTGGTGATACCAAATTTATTTTTTGAAACCATCCTTTGGCCTGCTCTAACAAAGTTAATTGCTTTAGACATTGATCTGATAAAGCACATTTTGCAGGGTTCGAGTTAAATAGTGAACAACTATTGAGACAGTTCATTAAATCATTTAATTTTTTTATCATTATAACAGTTTGAGGTGCTGTTTTGGATTTTAACTGGCCGGTCATTACACAAGTTTGTATTGCGGTGGCAATTCGATTGCTGATGAATAATTGCATCGCTAATTTACAGGACATTAGTTGAAATGGTCCCAGATTAATGTGGGCATCAGTTATATGGAGCAGGGCTCGACTTGTGCTACTCGACTTATCTAATTTGTACGTCTTTCTAATGTCCGCAAATGATACTATTCCATTTTCGAATATAAGGTCTTTTTTTATAAAATGATTTCTAATTGTTTAGATTTAGAAGGCTCTGAATTATTAAATTTAGTTACAGATCCCGATTGCTTTTGAATTATAAATAAAAACAAAATAGAACAGTTGTAAAAATATTTGTATAATACTCGCATAATATAATATTCTCATCGCATAATATTCGCATCGCATAGTAAATATAAAATAAATATACAGTCCACTAAAACTAATCCAACCGCATTTATTATTTACCAACCGCTAAACATTTTTTGGTCCTTTGAGCCGATGGTTTGGAACATTTTTGGTCCTTCGAGCCATTAGAAATGGTACAGGATTCAAATTATACAGCGGTTAAAAAAATGATTCATTTCACTGAAAATAAATCAACAATAAAATGTTTACTTTGCAACGAAAAAGATCACCAATTGTATAAGTGCAGTAAATTTTTACAATTATCAGTTTCAAAAAGGTGAGAATTTATTAAAAGTAAACAATTGTGCTTCAATTGCCTAAGTACACATCACATTCTTCCGCACGACCCTGTCGATGATCGACAGCCAGTCAGCCGGAGAAGACAACTTCTGAATGTATTGATTCCGAGCTATGCAACGCTCCTCATCGTATCGGATTGGGGAGGAAGCAGATTCCTCACCGAGAAGTGTCAATGCTCCGATATTAACGAGTTGACCCTGGATCTTCGACAACGCGTAAAATGTACTGTTGACATAATTCAAGTCAACCTCCATACCGTCTTGAGTGACGAGTGCGATATCAGTATATGCTGACGTCAAACATGCAGCAGATCCGCGTCCAGAAAATGAACACGTAGTTACAAGGTGAGCGTGTTTTGAGCTCAAACCATTGCACATCTGTGACAAGCCACGTAGATCGCGCTGTAACACCATGATGTTATATCCTGGAGGCATAATAGCATCAGGGTTCATTAAAATGTCCCCATCTGCCCAGATACATCCGGGAATCGGGTTATGCCTTCGGAAGTAAGACCGAACCAAAGGATCAGTCCCGGCGTCACTTAGATATTCAACGGCACCACGCAGATTAGTTAGAGTGATGACGTAAGGATCAGGCGCAGGCTTTGCAATAACCCTACGCTTAGGCATTGCCCTCGATGTCGCTTGGGAAGAGGCGGTGTTGCCTGCAATTCCACTAACCGGTACAACGGGATAGTATCTCTCACCGTCGTGTTCGAAAGAACCGGTTGTATTAATGACGATCCCGGTTGGACGGATCGTCTTAGCATTAGACGAAACAACCTGTGTGAAGTTGCTAAATGGTTCAAGCGCTTCCTGATGCGTGAACTCCTTGGAACAGTAGACTCCCTGGCGCTCAGAAGCAGCCTTCATCTGCTGCAAATGGAACTGTGCAAGAACAGCTCGATAAAAGGAATTCTTATCCACGGGTAGCGGCTTGTTTCCGTAGATGAACGTGATGTCCATCCATGCAACGTTGACCATCAGGCCCAAGGCTCTGGTGGTAACCGGTAGTTGTACCGTAACAGGCGTGTTTTCTAGGTATAGATTAGTAAGTTGTTTAAGAGTGTCGTCAATATCAGAAAACGTATTGGTCTCGATGCGGCGGCGATTTTCGGCCATGACCTTCTCTCCTGTGCGTTGACGGAAATCGTCCTGGCGGCGTTGTTGCCCAGGTTTTCCCCGATTTCCTTTTATTAAAAGTAAACAATTGTGCTTCAATTGCCTAAGTACACATCACATTCTTCCAAAATGCAATAGTAAAAATTCGTGTCGTCAATGCGAGCGTAAACACCACACATTATTACACAATTATGACCACGCAAAAAAAGCAGTAGCCACGACTACTGAACCATCCGCGCTGTTTGCAGAAAAACCAAGAGTTAACCTGTATTCCAAAAGTTCTGATGACTTCGCAAAATCGCAAATTTCAAAAATTCAAAATACTCAGGTGCTATTAAGTACGGCAATTGTAAAGATTAAAAGTCAATCAGGTTCTTGGTTGAATTGTCGAGCCTTGTTAGATTCAGCCAGCGAAATATCAATTACAACATCACAACTAGTAGCCAAACTTGGGTTAAATTCTTCTCGTCAGACAATACAAGTATCCGGATTATCGGAAACAACAACAAACGTAAAAAAGGTGGTAGACATTACCGTGGCCTCAAAGAAACAAAATTATCAATTTCTGCTAAATTGTGCTATATTAGACAAAATTACTTGCAAACTACCACATTGGCCGATCAATACATCTCAATGGAAAATTCCGTCAAATATTCAATTTAGCTGACAATCAATTTGCATTACCTCAAGAAATCGACCTCATTATTGGCGCAGAAAAATTTTTCGACATTTTAAGACCGGGTCATATTTCTTTAGGATCGGGATTACCATCTCTACAGAAAACTGTATTTGGCTGGATCATTGCAGGAAGAATCGATGCGGAAGCGCCATGTGGTAACCCAGTCGCATTAAAAGTAACATTGAATCAATTAAATGACTCGTTAATAAAGTTTTGGGAAATTGAATCTGTTCGTCAAGAAAAAATTGTTCCCCTGGATGACACCAATAATTGTGAGAAACATTTTAAAAAGACAACCAAACGCAACGAAAAGGGTCGTTACATCGTCGATTTACCTTTAAATAAAAATAAAATAACTATGCTTGGAAATTCATATGAATACGCAAAAAAATGTTTTCTGTTTATGGAGAAAACATTTCTACGAAATCCAACATTTCATAAAGAATATACCGATTTTATTAACGAATATGTTGAGCAAGGACATGCTTCTTATTTGGAATATAAACAAGGAATTGAAAAAATAGAATATTTCATACCGCATCACGCTGTGTTACGCGAACACAGTAGCACTACAAAACTTCGCGTTGTATTTAATGCTTCTGCCGTAACGACATCAGGTTTATCATTAAATAACATTTTGTTCAAAGGGCCCACGCTTCAACAAGATATTATGGATATCATGATTCGCTTTAGAAAACATATTTACGTTTTTACAACGGATATACAGAAAATGTATCGCCAAATTTTAGTTAATCCGGCACATCGAAAATTACAACGGATTCTTTGGAGATCTTCCTCTGAAGAGGAATTGAAGATACTACAGCTCAACACAATCACTTATGGAACCTCGTGCGCTCCATTTCTCGCTATAAGGACGCTACAGCAACTAGTTCAAGATGAAGGGAAATTATTCCCTTTGGCATTGCACGCAATTGCAAACGATACTTATATGGATGATATTATTACAGGATCGGACTCGCTAAAAGAAATTATGAATTTACAGGCACAGCTGAAACAGTTACTCGCATTGGGAGGCTTTCAACTACATAAATGGTGCGCGAATAATGAAAACTTGCTGCAATGTATTCCCCCTGATAACATAGAACCAAAATTATTAAATGAAGAATTACGAACAAAATGGTTAAAAACGCTTGGAATTATATGGAACCCAGTGAAGGATACATTGAAGATTACTTCCGCCATTGATTGGACTAAACCCATAAGTACCACAAAACGTTTAATTTTTTCGGACATCGCAAAAATATTCGATCCATTAGGTCTAGTTGGACCGATGGTAACATTAGCAAAAATTATTATACAAAAAATTTGGGAAAATAAAACAGAATGGGATACCCCGGTTTCCGCAAGTATTATGAATTCATGGAAATTATTTTACAGTAGTTTAGCCCAGCTGTCGGAAATCTCCATACCACGCTGCCTAAAACGAAATGTTGACGTTTTATATACCGAAATTCATGGGTTTAGTGACGCTTCCCTGAAAGCGTACGGTGCGTGCATCTATATGAGAACAATTTATGTTGATTCGTCAATTTCAACCAACTTAATTTGTGCAAAATCGCGAATTGCTCCATTAAAAACAATTACAATTCCACGCTTAGAATTATGCGGAGCTTTATTACTAGCACAATTAATGCTCCGAACGGTACAAAGCTTAAATTTAAAAATAAAGAATCCTTATCTTTGGACAGATTCGCAAATTGTCCTCGCATGGATTAGATCGAATCCAAACCGCTTTAATGTTTTTGTCGCTAATCGCATATCAGAAATTCAAAAACTTTCGGAAAACGCTATTTGGAATTACGTCCCAACAAATTCAAACCCCGCGGATTATATTTCAAAAGGTTTATACCCGTCTTCAATGATTGATTTACCGCTATGGTGGAATGGCCCGCCTTGGTTATCACAGCCAGAAAAGAATTGGCCGTCACAACCGCAAAGCATTTTAGAAAATAATATTGCAGTGGAGCAGAAAAAGGTTGTGCATGCCAATATTCAAATTTCAGAAAATCAAATATTTCATCGCTTTTCATCATTTTGCAAATTACAAAGGGTCGTAGCTTACATTTTTCGCTTTTACCACAACTGTTTTCACCAGCAAGACAAATGGTACGGTCCTATGACGTTAAAGGAAATAAACAGCGCAACAAACAAAATTATTAAATTAGGTCAAAATGAGAGATTCACTACAGAAATTGAGTCCCTCCGATCAGGTGCTCCGGTCCCAACAACAAGTAGAATTCATGGATTGAATCCGTTCTTAGATAACGATGAGTTACTACGAGTTGGAGGACGGCTAAAAAATGCGCCTATAAGTTACAACCAAAAACACCCTATAATTCTACCGGCAAAACACAAAGTTACTACGCTTATTCTGACCGAAACGCATATTAGATTATTACACGCAGGAGTACAATCAGTACTTTCGAACATTCGACTTAAATTTTGGCCTTTAAACGCAAAAAATTAAACTAAAAATATTATACACAAATGCATTATTTGTCACAGATATAAAGCTGCGGCTACTCAACAATTAATGGGAAACTTACCATCCTATCGAGTAACTCCAATTAGAGCATTTTATCAAGTTGGAGTTGATTATTGTGGCCCAATTGAAATTCGACTTAATCATTTACGAAAATCAAGAACCACCAAAGGTTACATCGCTCTTTTCATTTGTTTAGTCACTAAAGCACTTCACTTGGAAGTTGTAACCAGCCTCAGTACAGAAGCCTTCATTTCTTGCCTTAAACGTTTCATATCCAGAAGAGGCTGCCCGCAATGTATCTATAGTGATAATGGAACGAACTTCGTTGGAGCCAAAAATCAATTAAAGGAATTATATAAACTTTGGAATGATTCGACGTTTACTATCAACATAAATGATTGGGCAATTACTAAAGGGATCAAATGGAATTTTATACCACCAAGTAGTCCCCATTGGGGTGGTGCTTGGGAAGCTGGAGTTCGCTCAGTAAAATATCATTTACGCCGAGCTACTAAAATGAAACCTTTAACGTACGAAGATTTAACAACATTATTGACTCAAATAGAAGCAATATTAAATTCCAGACCACTATGTGCACTATCAAACGACACCACGGATACGTCTTATCTGTCACCCGCACATTTCTTAATCGGTGATTCGTTGGTAGCACTACCAGAAGAAAATTTGTCTGACATTCCTGCAAACCGATTACGACATTTTGGAATTTTGACTAAACAAAAGGATCATTTCTGAAGAAAATGGTCAAAAGAATATTTAACCCAATTACAGAATAGGCCCAAATGGCAAAAACCGCAACCAAACTTGAAAGTTGGCGATTTAGTTATTGTAAAAGAAGATAATCTTCCTCCCGCGTTTTGGGTTCTGGGACGCATCATTGAAGTTTATCCTGGTAAAGATGATCTGGTTCGTGTCGTACAAATACGAACCAAAAATGGTTTGTACAAACGACCTATCACAAAATTGATCTTATTACCAACTGCATCAGACTAGGTAATAATTGATTCAAAGTCGAGGCCGGGAGTATGTTTAGATTTAGAAGGCTCTGAATTATTAAATTTAGTTACAGATCCCGATTGCTTTTGAATTATAAATAAAAACAAAATAGAACAGTTGTAAAAATATTTGTATAATACTCGCATAATATAATATTCTCATCGCATAATATTCGCATCGCATAGTAAATATAAAATAAATATACAGTCCACTAAAACTAATCCAACCGCATTTATTATTTACCAACCGCTAAACATTTTTTGGTCCTTTGAGCCGATGGTTTGGAACACTAATATTTTTAAATAAATGTGAAACGTCAAATATTGCAAAAAATTTTCTTTTGTCAACAAAAAAATATGGTTTGTCTTTACTTATATTTAAATCTTTATAAGCGGCTACATTGTTGGCGCCCTGATCACAAACTATTGTTGTAACTATAAGCCCACTTTCAAATAATCGTGTTATTGCTTCCATAATTAAATCTTTTAAAATCTGATGTTTGACTGATGTTGCCGGCAAAAAATAAGCTATGGGCATTTTCCAGGATGAATATAGACCTCTAATAAGAAAAACCATCGCTTGGCCGGCCAACTTATTTGTACGTCTAAGACTAATTCCAAGACAACCGGAGCCTTTTCTAAGGGCCCGGCCAGTCGGTATCTCCCAAAGTATGGCACTGTGGTCGCTGGCGGTGTAGGTGTTCATAACTTCCCAAGAAAAGCTCCCCCTAGTCAGACTGCTGCTGACGAATGTTAGTTCTACTATTGAGCTTGCCTCTCCTTTGGTGAACGTTGGTGTATCACCGATGTTGAGGAGGACGACATCTAATGTGGCCATCGCTTCGAGTAGTGCCTTTCCCCTTGCATTAGTGTACTTGCTACCCCAGTCTATCGCCCACGAGTTGAAGTCGCCGGCTATTGCTACTGGGTAATATTGCTTTGCGTCTTCAGTCAGTCGATCCAGGAAATCTGTAAAGGCGTCAATGGAGAGGCTAGGTGGCGCATAGCAGCTATAAAAACGGATGCCGTTAATAGATGCCGCCACAAAGCCAGCGCTACCATTGCCCCTCACAGCCTGGAAAGAGTACCCACCACAGGACCAAATGACAGCTTTGGAGGTGCTGTTGGCTTCCCACGGTTGGGTACTTAGGTGTCTGTACGGCTCTGCTATAATTACTAAGTCCAACTCTAGTTCTCTTGCTGTCTGCATAAGCAGATCATGTGCAGTTTCGCAATGGTTTAGGTTTAGCTGCAATATCTTCATGTTCGTTTGTTCGTGGTCTTCTGGAGCGCTTCTCTAAATACCGGGCACCTGTGTGCGCCAGCATGATGGGCAGTGTTCTCTGCGCTTTGGTCTGCGCATAATACACATTTTGCTGCATTTTTGCAGTCAGCAATCTTGTGTCCTTCTTGTCCGCACTTAATGCACAGCTTCGACCGATCTACTTTGCTTTTGCACTGGGATCCAAGATGCCCGAAGTGCCAGCATTTGAAGCATTTGATCAATCTCTCAATTGCTCTTATTTGGCAGTTGACCCATCCGGATTCGGATTTTGCCGTTCCCTCCTAACAATTTCTGCGCTACTTCTGCTGGTAGGGTCACTTTAGCCGTCTGAGTACCTCTGTGAGCCTTACGGAGCTTGATTGCCTCTACTGGTATCTCACAGCCTTCTCCAGCTTCCTTTCGTAGGGCAGTCTGGATATCTTCTTGGGTTGTCGTCTCATCTACGTCTCGTATTTCGATGACTTCCTGCGGTCCTTTACAGATTACTTTAGCGTCCTCTTTGAGGACGCCCGCAATGGCCTTCTGCAATGCTTGACCTTTGTCAGTGCTCTTTTTCGAGAGAGTGATGAGCATATCACCACTCCTGGTCTGATAGATCTTTTCTACTGATGAGCGGGCCTGTTCATCCTGGACGTCCGTCTTTATTCGTCGTAGGATGTCAGCATATTTCTCTTTCTCTGCTGGTTGGATGAGAAGAGCATCCGGTCTGATCCATTTATGCGGTTTCTTTCGCTTTGGTTCAGGTCGGGTCCCCTCTGGTGGCTGCTTTGGGAGCTGCTCCTTTTTTTGCTTCTTTAGTTCCTTCTTCGACAGGACTATTTGCCACGCAGTGTTCTTTGACGGTAGTCTGGTCATTGCTTGTTAACGCCCCTCCTTCGACCCGGGCGACATGTCCACTCTGAGTTTGGACCTTCTTGGTACTGACCGGCTGAGGAGTAGTGGGGACCTCCCCAGGCCCGCACCGTTCCCTCCTATTTCCCAGGCTTGGGGTAGTCTGCGTTAGCTTGCCTCTCATACCTGGTCGCTGACGCTGTTGAAGTTTGTCATCAGCCGCGCAGAGCCCTCTATAGCAAACCCTTATACCACGGGCAAGATCTTTTATTTGCTTATGGACGTTGTGCCTGTCTCTGACAAAGTCAATAAGCTCCTCAATTTTGGCGCCCAGACGGTCCAGCTGGTCATCTCTGCGCTTCATAGCGCTATTCCAGTCCTTGTCGCAGCCGGGCTCTTCTTCCGCCGTAGCCTTCGGTGAAGTGACACCTGCTGTGCCCACTTCGGATACCACCATTCCCTCTGCGTGAGTTTGGCTCCCCCCAAAATCCGTGGAGCCAGCACCGGCCACCGGGGCTTGCACCCGATCGGAACCAGGCGGGATTAGGCTGTGAGGCCATGCCCGCTTGGGGTAGTACAGTTGGTAACTCACTATCCATTGTTGATTTATTTTCGGGGTTTCTTCTCCTAGCCTGTTTGGTCTGCGGAGCACATAGTTCTGCTCTACCCTCCGACACATCGAAGAAGCCTCGACGCGCCGAAGAGCATTCCCCTATCCGCCACCCAGGGGACGCGCCACATACGGGGTATCGGCATCCCCGCGCGATGTGTGTGTGTGTGTGTGTGACAGCCATATCATATCGAAAGCTTCATCCGAATGTCACCAAACTTGTTTGTTGTTTGTTTAGAAACACGATGACCTCGACCAAGAATTTCTTCGGTAGAAGTGTATATATATCAAAACTGAGCTTAATATTCATAAGTACGTGGTATATATGTAAAATAGTTACTATGACTATTTAAAAAAACTGATTAAATTAATTTGTCAATAATATTTCCGCAATTCACAGCAAGTCTTTCGATTCTTTCTTCAGGTAAATACCTAGATTTAATTTACTTCATAATTTATTGTAATCAACATGTTAATGTTAAATAAAACTTTCTTCAGAAAACATCGAAACTGGCTGGTTTGGTAATTTCACCTATACCCCGTAATTTCTATCTTACAAATCGAAAGTGAAGCTGTAATGAATTTAGAAAATACTATTAAAGAAAAATTTGTCAAACTGTGCTTTGAAGTAGAAGTCGATCCTACTAATAGCAAATCAAATGTTCATTTATTTAAATGGATTCAACCCGAAGATGATGAAAACGTTTACCTGATACCAGAAGAATTTCAAACTTTGAAGTACCATGAAAAATTAATATCACATTCTAAAGTTAAGAATTTGATAAAATCTATTAAAACCAGAGGTCAGTGGCGGAGTATCAAAATTAAATTATCACCGGATCTAGTAAATTTATATTTTGACGATGAAGAAAATGTTATTTTCCGAGAAAATTATTTAGAAAAGATTATTTTGAAGCAAGAATCGCAAGGTGTAATTAATCAAAATTTGATAGAAATTTTAACAAAATTAACAGAAAAAACTGATACTGAAAAAAATCATAATTTAAAAAAACGTCTAAATTTATCAAAAATTAAAAATGACTTCGTTTTAGATAATTTTAATGGTAAAAATTATTCAGTTTCCCATTGGATAGATATTTTTAAAAAAGAATGTAAAAGGTGTAACGTAGAACAAGATGAGGATAAAGTTTTAGTTTTGAGGCTTTTTCTTGAGGGGAGTGCAAAAATTTGGTTTAATTCTCAAACTCTATTGATAGGCTTAGAGTCATCGTTTGAAAAGTGGGAGAAAAATTTCTTGGATATGTTTCAAGAGGTTAACTGGAAAACAACTCGTGAAGCATATAATTTTAAATATATGGGTGGTAGTTTTGCTGATTACGCATTACGAAAGGAGAATTTATTGCTTAATTTAAAAACGAATTTTCCTATTGATATAAAAATCGACCTTATTGTTATTGGCTTACCAATTTTTATTCAAGAAAAATTGGATAAGACTGTGATAAATTCTATGGAAAATTTGCTGATAGAGTTACGAAAATTAGAAAGTAGTAGTGCATATCCGAAAAAACAGGAACTCCATAATCCAAATTCAAAATTAGTTTTTACAGAGTCAAAAGCAGCTCCTTCTAATCTAGAACCAAAGCCGTGTTCAACTTGCAATAGAATGGGATTTCCTAATCGTTTTCATCCAGAGAGATTTTGTAGATTTAAGAAATCGTTTAGGCCAGCTCAAAATTCAGAAATTACAGAAAAAAAATTGTTTAAAACTGTAAATAATAATGAATTAGAACAAATTTTAAATGAAACTGAAATTGATAAAAAAAACTTGTAATACTACCACTAATTACTTTAAAAGTTGTTTTAAACAAACAAATAGAAATAACAGGAATTTATGATTCTGGATCAAACATAACTCTTGTGAACTCCAAGGTTATTGAAAATTTTGATTTAAATATTTCTAAAGAAACAGCAACTTTTAAGACCGTTGGTGGTAGTCAAACATACTCCGGAAAAATTTTTATCTGGATGAAGATTGGAATGATAGAAAAACAAATAGAAATTTGTGTTATTGATGATAATAAGTTCCAGTATGATATTCTATTGGGCCTTGACTCAATATCCAATTTTCGTTTAAAACAAGATTATAATTTAAAAATTTATCAAAATATAAGAAACAAAGATATAATTATAAAAAATTTCAAAAACTCTGATAAAGACATTATGGTAAATTTTAATGAAGGAATAGATACTGAAAATTTCGTGGCTAACTTAGACCATTTAGATAAACAAAAAAAAAACAAAATTGAGAAACTGATTGGAAAATATAATCAAGTTTTTGCAAAGGATAAATTTGATGTGGGTCAAGTTAAGGGATACGAAGCTCATATTCAACTACTGGAACATAAATTTGTCTCTAGAAAACCTTATAAATGTTCTATTCAGGATCAAAAGGAAATTGAATCACAATTAGCAAAACTTTTAAAAAAAAATCTAATTGAGGAGTCATGTTCTCCTTTTGGTTCACCTGTTACTCTGGCTTTTAAGAGAGAAGAAGGAACTAAATCACGTTTATGTATTGATTTCCGGGAGTTAAATAAATTGGTGGTTCCTGAATCTCAGCCATTTCCGTTAATAGATGATATGTTAACTAAAGTCAGTGATTGTTCATGGTTTTCGGCATTAGATATTAACTCGGCTTTCTGGTCAATCCCTCTAAAAATTAAGGACAGGTATAAAACTGGATTTGTTACCCATGATGGTCACTGGCAGTGGCGTTGTTTACCATTCGGCTTGAAAACTTCTCCAGCAATTTTCCAAAGAATATTAAGTAACATTATTAGAAAGCATAATCTAAATTCTTTTTGTCAAAATTATATTGATGACATTTTAGTGTTTTCTAAGACTTTTGATGAACATTTAGATCATCTGGAGAGATTATTAGAAGCTATTTCTGTTGAGGGATTCCGGCTAAAATTTGTTAAATGCACATTTGCAAAGAATGAAGTAAAATACTTAGGACATATAATTAGCAGTAATACTGTAAGACCCATGAAAGATAATTTAAAATCAATACGCGAATTTCCAACACCAAAAACTAAAAAAAATATTCGGCAGTTTTTAGGAAAACTTAATTTTTACCACAAATATATTCCAAGTGCAGCAAAATTATTAGAACCATTACATAATCTTTTGCGAAAAAATGAACTTTTTGTTTGGTCTGAGCATTGTGAGAAAGCATTTCAATTATCTAAAAACATATTATGTTCTGAACCGATCTTGGCAATTTTTAATATCAAATTTGAAACATTTATCTATACAGATGCTAGCATAGAAGGAATAGGTGCAATTTTAAAACAAAGACAACCCAACGGCGAAATAAAACCTGTTGCATATTTTTCCAAGAAGTTAAATAATTATCAAAAAAAGAAAAAAGCTATTTTTTTAGAATGCCTAGCAATTCGAGAAGCGATCAAATACTGGCAATTTTGGTTAATTGGAAAAAAATTCAATGTTATTACTGATCATAAGCCTTTAGAGAACTTAAAAATAAACTCAAGAACGGATGAGGAATTAGGAGATATGATGTTATTTTTATCTCAGTTTGATTTTGAAATTCGATATAGGCCCGGTGAGCAAAATGTAGAAGCAGATTGTCTTTCACGAAACCCAGTGTTAGAATGTGGAGACGATTTAGAAGAAGTCGTTAAGACTGTAAATTTTGTGACAATAGACGATATTAAGAAAGATCAAAATGAAAAATTTAACGAAATAAAAAAAGTTAAAAAAATTAAAACTGAAAGAGATATAATATATAAAATTCAAGGAGAAAAGAAAAGAATTGTAATTTCTAAAGAATTTGGAGAAAATTTAACAAAATTAATACATGAAAAATATGGTCATATAGGAATTAACCATATTATTAATAAAATGAGACCTTTTTATTTTTTTAAAAACATGGATATTATTTCAAGAAAAATTTGTAGGCAGTGTGACATATGCAACAAAAACAAAACAAGAAACAATCAAAATTTTGGATTTTTATCTCATCTTGGACCAGCGAAAGAACCGTTTGAAATTATGTCTTTAGATACAATAGGGGGGTTTGCTGGAAATAGGTCATCAAAACGATATATGCATTTGCTTGTAGACCATTTTACTAGATACGCGTATATTTCGACTTCAAAAAATCAAAATTCCGAAGATTTTATTCAACTACTAAAAAAAGTTTTGAGTAAACATCAAATTAAAACTTTATTAGCAGACCAATATAGTGGTATCAACTCAAATGATTTTAAAAATTTTTTGAAAAAAGAAAGGGTACACCTCATATTTACCGCAGTAAACTGTCCATTTTCAAATGGACTAAATGAAAGAACAAATCAGACATTAATAAATAGAATACGATGCAAAATTAATGAAAAAAAAACTAGAGCTTGGAGTAAAATTGCCGAAGAGTGTGTTTTGGAATATAATAAAACTGATCATTCAGTAACAAAATTCAGTCCGGAATATCTCATGTTTGGAAAAATTACTTTAATCATACCCGAAGAATTGTCCCGAACAGATTATGACTTAGACAAAGATAGAAAATCTGCATACAAAAATAGTATTATTAATCATAATTACAATAAAGAAAGATATGATAAAAATAGAAAATATCACCAGTTTAAAAAAAACGACTTAGTTTATGTAGATAATGGAGCCAGATTAAATAGAAATAAACTCGATGAAATTCGAATCGGTCCTTACAAAATAATTAAGAAAATATCTGAGACAATTTTTGAAATTAATACTGGACACAAAAGGAAAGAGTCTTCAGGTAAATACCTAGATTTAATTTACTTCATAATTTATTGTAATCAACATGTTAATGTTAAATAAAACTTTCTTCAGAAAACATCGAAACTGGCTGGTTTGGTAATTTCACCTATACCCCGTAATTTCTATCTTACATATAATATTGCATAGTATATACTTACATGTTGTTTACAATCTTAAAAAATATAACATAACCAAATATCAAGTGTTTAGTTTTTTCAAATCTCATAAAAATTATTATTACTTATCTTATTTCTTATAATTGTCAATTAATTTATAATTTTGCTGTGATTATGCTGCATGTATGCGCACATACTTGACACTTAATATATTCAATATTTATTTTCGGAGTTATTAATATATATAACATTCTACACACGACACAAGGTATATAATTAAAATTATTTTTACAATAATAACATTTAATAGTTTATTATATAAAAAGTAGCAAAAAATTAATTAAAAGTTACTATAGTGTGAATCTAGAGCCGACAATGATGAATTTTTGTAATGAAAAAAAAAATAAATAAAAGATAATTATTAAAAAAAAAAAAATATGCACTAGTAGAAATTTTTAAAATCAACAAGTGCATTTTTCAAAAATTAAATATTTTTTATTATTTTATTTATTGTCTATTATAATTAAAAATGGATTCTTGTAATGGATTATTGAAAAATGGATGATTGTATAAAAACAGTGCTAACATCCAAAAAGAATCTGCAATAATAATAAATAATAATAATAATAATGAGGATCATCAAGATTATCATAACTTGGTTCGACGAGAGGAAAATCTAAGTTTCCAAAATGACTCTAGTGCGCATTGGGTAAATGAATTAAAGTTGGATCGACTGCTGAATATGTCATCATTTTTAAGACGATTTAAATTATTTAAATATTGAGGATATGGCTATTGACACTGATCCACGTGAAACCGGTGACGTGATGGATACGAACCAGTCTAATATTTTGAATGGTTTAAAAACAGATATTCGTTTTTGGTTATCTCAAAATAACATTTCGCAGCGGGCCGCAAATAGTTTAATTAAAATTCTCAGGGACCATGTACACAGCGAAGAACTTAAGAAATATATTAGAAGCTTGATGAAAACACCTCGACGTGCTGCTAATGAAATCATTCATGGTAACAATGGTGCATATGTTCATTTTGGAACTTCTGCTGGATTGAAGCGTTCCATTGAAAAATATTTTATTACAATTCCTGACTCGATTTTTTTTTATTTACAAAGTTTTATTTTGCACAATCTGCCTCTTGGCAATAATTGCAATTTGTCTACGTCTATACACTCTTGAATTGGTTGTGTCCACTGACACATCTCAATTTCATTTATTAACATCCTTGTGATGTCACTGAAACCTATTGGTCAACTCCAGAATAGTGTGTCTTTTTAATCTCCTATTTTCATTGCTATTGTCTAGCAGATTAATAGCAAGTTGATTAGGATGATTCTCCAGTCTCACTTGGTAACGTTGTGACCGTTCCATAATCACCTCCTTCACCTTTCCAATTCCAAGGTCCTCATGTATTCGATCGTTATTAATGTACCACGGTACGCCTATTATTGTTCGGAGAGTTTTGGATTGAAATCTCTGTAGAATTTCTATATTGGAGTTGGATGCTGTACCCCAAAGTTCCACTCCATAAGTCCAAACAGGTCTTAGTACCGATTTGTATAGCAGAATAGTGGAGAACCTATATCAGAAATCTCATCCGAGTTATCTTCGTCGTCCTGAATTTCATTTGGAGTAAACACTTTTTCTAGATGTGTCGCAAATAGGTTAGCTTTTTCAAGATCGGCCTTTACCCAGTTATGATCACTATCTCTTAGTGGAGGAATGTGTTGTACTGACCTTTTAAGGTATTTTGTTGCCTTCCAGAGTGAATAGTTTGTGTCAACTGTTGGAGAAAGTCTTTGTAGTTGCTCATTGAAATATTCATTCTTGGCGTTTTGAATGGTTTCTTTGAGTTTTTTAGTGATTTTGTTTAGTTGAGTCTTGTCATTTGGATATCTATTTGTTTGCCATTTTCTTCGGATTTTTCTTTTTTCTGATATCAACTCTTTTATTTTGTCAGAACATATATTATCGATATTTTTAACTTTGGTTTTTGGTGTTGAGATCCATGCTGCTGTTTGAATTACTTTATTAAACTTTTCGATAGCTATCTCTATGTCATTATTAGTTTTCAATGGCACGGTTAGTACTAGTTTTTCATTTATTATTTCTTTAAAGCTATTCCAATTCGTCCTGATGTTACTCAGCCTTTATGGAGGTTCTGTTGTTTTGACTGTTGCATAGATTGTGAGCATTACGGGAGTGTGATCTGATGATATATCTAAACAACTAGAAATTTTTGTGTGCGTTTTTGGTATATTTTTGACGACAAAAAAGTCTAGTAGATCTGGAGTTCTCTTTTGGTCTGTCGGCCAGTATGTGGGCTCACCGGTTGAAATTGTTTCAAGGTTTTTCTCCTGTATGGAACTGAATAGCTGTCGGCCTTTGGTAGTTGTTAGCCTGGAACCTCAACTTTGATGTTTGGCGTTGTAGTCACCGCCCACTACGAATCTATTTCCAAGTGTAGCGAAAAATTCGTTATATTGTGTTTTTGTGATTTTGTGTTTTGGGGGGTTATACAGCGCTGAGATAGTTATTGTTCCACTCCAGTCCTCGACCATTATACTTGTAGCCTGAATGTGTTCATGTTTGTATTCAGGCAGTTCATTGTGTTTGATATGGTTTTTAAAAATTATAGCCGTCCCCCCGTGTGCTCTTGTATCTGGATGTTTTGTATTGTAAGAGATGTATCCTTTAATTTTTATATAGTTCTTTTCTGTGAAGTGTGTTTCTGACACCAGCAGTATATCTATTTTATGTATGATAAGGAAAACTTCAATTTCTCTCAGGTGTTGGGAGAGACCATTTGCATTCCAAGTTGCTATTTTATATGAAGTCATTTTATAAGTTTTGTAAGAACAGTTGTCAGTAGGTTCATAAGTGCGGTCATTTGCTCCGCTTGCTTTGCTAATATGGCTTCGATGCGAGCAAATGGATCTTGATGACTTGTCGTCTTTGGGTTCTCGTGAGTGATAACTGTTGGTTCGGGTTCACCTCTTATTGCCTGAGCATATGTTGTGGTGGGGCGTACGTTTGCCTTACGGACTTGGGAAGAGGTCGATGTAGGAGGTTCCATAGCTTGCCGTGGTCCTGTTGTAAGATTGTGTGTTGGAGTCGCATGTCGCATTTTTAAAATACTTTGGTACATTTTACATCCCTTGTAGCTTGCTGGGTGTCCCTCTCGACAATGAGCACACCTAGCTGGTTCTTCTTTGGCTATTTTGCAGTCTGTTGTCGCGTGTGCGTTACCGCATTTTACACACCGCGGCTTATGGTGGCAGTATTTTTGGGGGTGGAAATACCCAAGACACCTCTTACATTGCGGAATGTTGTTTTTTTTTTTTTTCTTCATAGTCGGAGGTTTGATTTTAATTTTTTGGTTTTGTAGAAACTCAATCTTGTAGATCTCAAGATTGTTCTTATTTGGCTCTAGGTCCAAGAAAAAAGTAGACGTCGGATGTCCTGAGGTCCTGTTTCGTACGTTCCATAAATTTCTGACTTCATGCTTTTGTTTGTTCAACTCTTCTATCACGTATTCAGCGCTTGTGGAGTGGTGGAGATTTTTAATTACCACTCTGTATGCTCGCTGACTTTTTGGCTGATAAGAGTGAAACTCCGCTTTCTTCTCTTTTAGTAGCTCAATAATTTTTTTGTGGATAAGTAGGGTTTTAACGTTAATTCTTGTGTTGTTGTTTTGAACCCTTACCGTGTAATTAGTTCTATTGATGGCCGCGTCCAGCTCTGTCATCAATTGCCTTATATCTTTAATGTTTGGGATGTATATCGGTGGCAGCACCGGTTCTTTTTTATTTTTTTCAGACAAATCATCTTGCACTTGAGGTAGTAATTCAAATCGATTTTGCTTCTCTATAGGATCTTGAGACGGAGAACCAAGTAGGGCTCTTTTTCGTATTTGGTACTCATTTTCTCTCGAGTATGCCCTTTTTCTTCCTGCCAATCCACGGTTTCCTCATCCGACGGATAGTCATGGAGCATTTCATGAGTTAGATCAAGATTCATTTCAGTATTCATCACAAGGATTATTTTTACAAAGTAGGCATTAAATTAAATCTATATATGAATATATGTATAGCTAATGTAGGTAATGAAAATATAAATAATTAACTTACTAACTAGTTACAATTATATCAAGTACTACTTATAATAAACTTATTTAATAAATATTATATACTATAAATTTGTATTATTATGTTTAATAATTTTATAGTGCTAAATTAAAACTATGTCATATTTAGTAAATATCTAATTTATATTCTAGGTTAATTATAATAGATTATTTTCTATTATTTTGTTATTTATTGTCTTTATATATACGATACGTATGCTTATATTATGATTTCACCTGTGTGAGTTTGTTTGTCATTGTCACTTATGTAACTTATATTTAGATAAATTCACTGTTTTTATGTTATATTAAAATAAGTTTTTTTTAAATTTCTTTTAATACACACACTGGTCCATTGCCATTGTTCAACATTATTTTAATTCACTTTTGCATTGTTTAATGAGTTTTATGATCAAGTTTCTATATTTTTTAATCACTTATTTCACTGTTATTTTAACATTTTGTTGATGGAATTCAAACAGGTTGACTTTGTCGTTTGTTGTTTGTTGTTGATTTTTATTCAAGTAAATTGTGACAGAATGTCATTTTCAAATTCGTCTAAAAGTCAATTTTGGCCTTTGCTTGTTGCTATTAAAGCAAACTTCTATATAGAACCATTTATAGCTGGTCTCTTCTATGGAAATACTAAGCCTGATGATACGAATTTCTACATTGCTCCATTCGTAGAAGACATGAAAGAAATTTTTAGAAATGGACTTATTATTAATAAAAAAAAAATATTTTAATTAACGCTTTCATATGTGATTCTCCTGCAAGAGCTTTTTTAACGCTTACTAAATATCACAGCGGATATTTCAGCTGCTCTAAATGCTGCCAGGAAGGTGAATACGAAGGCCATGTTTATTTTCCCGAGGTTGACAGTCGTCTGCGAACCAATGAATCATTTAAAAATATGACGCAAGAAGAACATCATCGAGGAGTGTCTATTTTGCATGACTTGAATGTAAGCATGGTAACATAAATTCCCTTAGATTACATGCATCTTGTTTGTTTGGGCGTACTTAAACGTTTAGTACAATTTTGGGTTCGAGGTCCGCGAGACGTTAGACTATTGAAGGAGCAATTGGTTTCAATTGAAAAACTATTTACGGATATTAAAGATTCCTTTGATTAGATTGATAAGTGGAAAGCTACTGAATGCCGGCAATTTCTCTCTCTTCTATACTGGGCCTGTGATATTAAAAAATTATATGCCTAAACCAGTGCTCCGCAACCTTTTCTCACCTACGACACACCAAAATTCTTCCTAGAATTACGCGGCACACCAAAAGCTAAGATATATAGGTATTAAATTGATACAAAATTTTACAATAATTTTTAGTTTTTTATTTGAAAAGTATACATACATATAACTAACATATTTTTTTTTACGAAATTTTAAAATTTTACCGCAGTTTTGGAACATTTCCAGGGGAGAAATTTTCAAAACTCAGTCAAACCAATTAAAAAATAGCTATAAAACCAGTTAAAAATAGAAGCTAACTAAACTAATGTGATACCTGCGCTTGTTTCAATGAACACAAAATTTTATATTCGGCTCGATTTTGACAGCGCAACCCGAAGTTTTTGGTCAAGACCTTTTGAGCATGACCGCTTATCATTTTTGATTAATACAAGCGTTGAAAAACTTTGCTCACATAAATATGTTGTCAAAAATGAAAGTAGTGTTAAGATTGCTTTGTCGGAAATTTTGTTTTTTGGTTTTGGTGACCATTTGCGATCTGTCCTTGGACAATAAGCAAATCCGCTGTACGATAAGTCTTGCCTGCTCACTATCTTAGAGTAGTGAGCATGATGTTTTTACTTTCGGTATGGCAATTCGAGGAACGGAACGCGTTTCAATCTCATTGACTCGTTGCTATTGTCCAGGAGGTTAACCGCCAGACAATTGACGTGGTCGCTTAGACTATGTTGGTATTTTACACTATGCCTGGCGATCTCCTCCCTGACATAGGCTATCTTTAGGTCCTTGTGGATATCTTGATTGGTGACGAACCACGGAGCTCTTGTGATGAGTCTAAGTTCTAGTCTAAGTTAAGAATGTTCTGTCTTTTAAGTAGGACTGAAGAACACTGAAGAGGGGACTGGGCAGCACCGCCCTAAGCTTACACAGTAGTCCCGAATGCCATACCTTATCAAAGGCCTGTGTGATGTCCAAGAAGACTGCGGAACAATAGGCTTTTGCATTGATGGCTGTCATTATTGTGGCTGTCACTCTGTGAATTTGCTCGATGGTAGAATGCTCCTTGCGGAATCCGAACTGGTGGTTTGGGATGATATTTTGTTCGTTAATTAGAGGTTGGAGCTTTTGCAAGAGGAGCCTACAAGGAGGCTACAAGTATAATGGTCGAGGACTGGAGTGGAACAATAACTACCTCAGCGCTGTATAGCCCCCCTAAACACAAAATCACAAAAACACAATATAACGAATTTTTCGCTACACTTGGAAATAGATTCGTAGTGGGCGGTGACTACAACGCCAAACATCAAAGTTGAGGTTCCAGGCTAACAACTACCAAAGGCCGACAGCTATTCAGTTCCATACAGGAGAAAAACCTTGAAACAATTTCAACCGGTGAGCCCACATACTGGCCGACAGACCAAAAGAGAACTCCAGATCTACTAGACTTTTTTGTCGTCAAAAATATACCAAAAACGCACACAAAAATTTCTAGTTGTTTAGATATATCATCAGATCACACTCCCGTAATGCTCACAATCTATGCAACAGTCAAAACAACAGAACCTCCATAAAGGCTGAGTAACATCAGGACGAATTGGAATAGCTTTAAAGAAATAATAAATGAAAAACTAGTACTAACCGTGCCATTGAAAACTAATAATGACATAGAGATAGCTATCGAAAAGTTTAATAAAGTAATTCAAACAGCAGCATGGATCTCAACACCAAAAACCAAAGTTAAAAATATCGATAATATATGTTCTGACAAAATAAAAGAGTTGATATCAGAAAAAAGAAAAATCCGAAGAAAATGGCAAACAAATAGATATCCAAATGACAAGACTCAACTAAACAAAATCACTAAAAAACTCAAAGAAACCATTCAAAACGCCAAGAATGAATATTTCAATGAGCAACTACAAAGACTTTCTCCAACAGTTGACACAAACTATTCCCTCTGGAAGGCAACAAAATACCTTAAAAGGTCAGTACAACACATTCCTCCACTAAGAGATAGTGATCATAACTGGGTAAAGACCGATCTTGAAAAAGCTAACCTATTTGCGACACATCTAGAAAAAGTGTTTACTCCAAATGAAATTCAGAACGACGAAGATAACTCGGATGAGATTTCTGATATAGGTTCTCCACTATTCAACCAAGCCAAATTATCCACCCCAAAGGAAATTAAAGATATAATTAATGAACTACCCAATAACAAAACACCCGGTTACGACTTGATAACTGGAACAATCATCAAAGAACTACCTAGGAAAGGTTCCGCTACCGTCTTAGATATAGCACAGGCTTTTGATAAAGTATGGCACAAAGGGCTTCTTCAGAAACTTCATAAAACCTTGCCGAACGTTTACTACCAAGTGATTAGGTCATACTTGGACGAAAGAAATTTTCAAGTCAAACAAAAAGACGTAGTAAGCGATCTAAAACGAGTTCGGACAGGGGTGCCTCAGGGTAGTATTCTTGAATCCTTATTGTACCTTATCTGTACAGCTGATCTTCCAACAGTCGAAGGGGTCACAATCGCTACGTATGCGGATGACACTGCACTGATGGCAACTGCAAGGGATCCAGAGGTAGCTTCTGAAAAACTTCAGGAAGCATTGAACACTTTTAATCTGTGGGCTAATAAATGGAGGATAAAAATCAGCGAAGGTAAGTCCATACACATCACGTTTACCAGCAGACATCACCACTGCCCTCCGGTGAAATTAAACGACGTCGAATTACCTCAATCAAATCACACAAAATATCTCGGAATGTATCTCGATAGAGGACTGACTTGGTCCATACACATTAAAGAAAAGAGAAAACAATTCAATAAAAAGTTTGGAAAAATGTACTGGCTCCTTGGACAAAAATCACAACTAACGATCGAAAATAAAGTGCTGCTATACAAATCGGTACTAAGACCTGTTTGGACTTATGGAGTGGAACTTTGGGGTACAGCATCCAACTCCAATATAGAAATTCTACAGAGATTTCAATCCAAAACCCTCCGAACAATAATAGACGTACCGTGGTACATTAATAACGATCGAATACATGTAGATTTAACTCTATTTTATTTATTATTAATTTTAATTTCAGTTACAATATTCTCAATAAATTTCAAATACGTCTTGCTTCTTCCGTCTTTACTCACACACTGTCCCAACTCTACACTCACTCTACACTACAACTCCCTTGTCCCTTGACACACCCTTCACTCCCTTTCCCAATCCTACATCTCGGCCGTCCTGCATATCATTCGCCCCAAATGATCCCTGTTTGGCCGCCCCACAATTTTAAATGATCCGCACTAGTCGTTGTTCGGTTTGACCCCTCACCATGGCCGATTTTCTCCACGTCATAGCGGTCATTTTTCCTTACTCGAACTATTTGATAGGGCCCCAAAAACTTTGGCCGCAACCTTATGCCTGGCCCATATTGCGTTCTTTGAGTCGCAACTATATCACCTACGTGATAACGGTAAGCCGCTTTTCTTCTTTTATTAAAAGTCTTTCGATTTTCTTCCTGTATCTTGAGCAATTCTAATTTGGCATTCTCTCGTAGCTTTTCTCTGTCTTCTATAAACACCTCTCTTTGTTCTTCTTCTATCATCCGTTGCAACTCGAGATCCTCTTTTTTCTTCCTTGTCGCTTTAACTCCTTCATTAGCTCGTTGAGCTGCCTCAACTCTCGTCGCAATTTCTCGAGTGATAACCATTGCTATCGGATTTCGACTAAGGCAATCGACATGTGCCATCCTAGTTCCCGAACGATGTTCTACCGCAAAACGAAATTCTTGCATCAATAATATCCATCTTGCTACTCTGGTGACCAAATCTCTTTTTTTCATCGTCGCCTCGAACGCCTGGCAATCGGTGACTACCTTAAATTCAATTCCAAGTAAATAACTTCTAAATTTTTTCAACGCCTCCACAATTGCTAAAATCTCCAACTCATAGCTGTGATACTTTTCCTCAGCGTCATTCGTTTTTCTGGACATGTAATAAACAGGGTGTAATTTTCCGTCATCATCCTTTTGTAGTAATGTTGCTCCGTAACCATATTTGCTTGCGTCACAATGTAACTCGGTTTCGGCCTCATGGTTGTAAATAGCTAACACAGGTTTTTCTGACAATGCCCTCTTAAGTAATTTAAATGATACCACACGCTCCGGTTTAATTTCAAACTTAACGTTCTTTTTTAACCTTCCGGCGGGCGCGCCCTTTTTTGTAACTTGAGCATTTGCGTGTCGTAAATTTTACGTCACCATATAAATAATGTTTTTTTTTTATATAAATTGTTGAGGAATTTTTGTAAGGCTATGAAAAATGATAAATGACAGTATTTGAAAAAAATTTATTTGGATTTATATATTTTATAATATATATTTTAAATATTTTTTTATAAGTATAAAAACAAAATATTTTATTGACCTATTCACTTGAATCAGTGGTCTCATCCTTACAATTGTTGCAAACCACCTCAACTGAAGAATGGTTCTTGCATGTAAAGGAATGGCAGCGGCAACATTTCATTGATGCTGATGATCTTTTTTTCAACAGTGCACATGACCGACAAGTACCGCGTTTTGTAAGGCTTCTTTCTTCTTCTGCTATCGGTTCAACTTGCCGACCATAATTCACTCTGAGAAAAGCATTTGTATCTTGAGGTAAATTTGATGCATTTGATCTGAAGATAAGATGCTCTTTCATCATGGTCAATGCCAAATTTTTTAGGAAAAATCTTCGACGCATTGGAGATTTCCCTGGACAGGAAAATTTGTGTAAAATTTGAGCATTTATGCCGCAAATATTTATTAGAGTAAAGAAAACTACACACGGCCATCTCTTTGTTATTCTACCGACCGAGTACGAGGCACACATTTTGTCGACGGTATCCACTCCGCCTTTGGTTTCGTTGTAATCCAGTATAGCCTGAGGCTTTCTAGTTTCAGGATCCATTTTGTTGTCGTCGTGTAATGTTGAAAGTAATATTACAGATTTATTTTTCCGAGGTACATAAGAAAGCATCATTTTGTCCTTTTGAAAACCAAAAAGAGTCGATCCAACAGCTTTGCTTTTGTCTGGCAAGAATTCTTTTGGAATTTCAGCTTTGTTCTTTTTTATTGTGCCCAAAACTGTTATTTTTTTAGTAAGCAAATAATCAGCAAGTGGTACACTTGTGTACCAATTATCGGTGGTCAAATTCCGTTTTGAGTTTTCTATCGGAGCGATTAGACGCTTTACAATATCTGTAGGAGAATTAGAGGCAGCAAATGGTCCATCGGGTTGTTTACCGCAATATATTTCCAGATTGGATGTGTAAAAACTTTTGGCATCACATAACGCAAACATTTTTATCCCGTATTTTGCTGGTTTGCTAGGAATATATTGTATGAAGCTACAACGACCTCTAAATGGATGCAGCATCTCATCGATTGTAGTATATTCACTCAAATTGAATGATGACTTACAGTTGTTGACAAAAGCTTGGTAAAATTCACGTATTGCTGCCAGTTTGTCAACTTTCTTCCTTTCAGCTCGGGTATTCTTGTCATCGAATCTCAGGCAACGGGTGATGAAAAGAAATCTCTTGTAAGTCATGGCAGCTCTTGCTATTTCAATCCCGGTGCCGTCAGAGGAAAAAATCTCTTTCACATTTGCATGGTGAGCTTTTTTTACACCAATCAAATATAGCAGACCCAAGTAAGCCATAAATTCTTGCCTGTCGATGTTTTTACAGTCCCGATCTCTAGAATATTGATGGTCACCTCTTAGCCGATCGATATACATATTTGTGTACCTCAAAACATTGTCAATCATAGACATATCGATAATTTGAGAAAACGCATTTAGTTCATTTTCAATACCATGAGCTCTTTGAGTCAAGCCACTTCGTTGTGCTACTACGTTTATACTTTTGGTTTTTGTTTTTGCACGGTATGTTGTCTTTCGCCATTGTGTAGTTTAATTTTTGCCAATAAAAAATTCTTCATTTGTTTCCTCTTCTTCTGATTCGTCTGAAGTATTTTCTTGTTCTGTAACACTTTCTTCAGCTTGTTGCTCAATTTCTTCTTCCGAAAACTCGCTATCACTTGAAGGAAAATAGTCCTCATCATTTGCCTCAGGTTCTTCGAACATATCATGTACAATTTTTTCAAGCTCCTTTTGTGTGAGAGGCTTACGAGACATAATGGAACACGTCTAAAGAAAAAAAAATGAAAAAAAGTAGTTTATTTAGTATACTTACACTTTAAGGCGCGTGTCGTAAACTTTACGCTCAATGGAAACTTTCAAATATCAACTAATAACAATAACTTATAAGACCACCCGCTACGGCTGTAGGTTGGAGACACACTGACTGTAGAATAGCTAACAGGTCGGTTCTTGCAACTAAGTCGTTAGAGTAGGGATAGCGAAAGAGTAAATTTGTCGTAAATTTTACGACACCGCGCCCGCCGGAAGGTTAATAAGTCACTTAATGGTTTGGATATCAAAGCGTAATTCATTATAAACTTTCGAAAATAACCCGTCAAGCCCAAAAAACTTTGAACCTGTCGCAACGTCTTAAGCATCGGAAATCGTTGAACCGCGTCCGTCTCAGTCCTCGATGGCATTAACTGATTATGCGAAACAATATGTCCCAAATATTCTACACTTCGCTTCATAAAATGACATTTCGACCACCTAAACTTTAAGCCGAACTCCGCTGCTCGTTGAAATATCAGTTTTAAATTCTCTAACGCTTCGTTCTCAGTTTTTGCCGGTAATATTAAATCATCAAGATAAGTTAATACAGTTCCATTACGTATGAAATTTTGAAATACGGAGTTGATAAATCTTTGAAAAATAGAAGGACTGCGGCTCTCATTATGCATTGGAACGTGAAAAAATCCGTTTTCCAAGTCCAAAGTCGTGAAATATTTAGCGTCTCTCAATCGATCTAATTGATCCTGGATATTTGGTAGAGGATATCGATCCTTTACAATTTTATTATTTAATTTTCGGTAATCAATACAAAGTCGCGCTGACCCGTCCTTCTTACGAACCAAAACAACCGGGCTTGCATAATCTGAATGTCCCTCTTCAAAGATTCCTTCCTTCAACCAGTTGTCTATCAATCGCTGAAGTTCCAACTGCTCCTGGTACGATAAACGTCGCGGTGGCTGACATACCGGAATAGTATCGGTTAGATGTAACCTAGCCTCTATATCAGTGAATTTGGTAGCGATCGGATTGTAATTTTCCACTAAATTTGCTACAATTCGTTTTGTATCGTCGCTCACCTGTACTTCGATATCAATCTCGCTCTCGACGTCCACAACTAACGCACTTAATTCATTATCGCTACTGTCATTTATTTCTAGTTCTTCATTTTCGACGCGATCGTTCGTCACGATTCGTTTAATGTTTTGCACTTGACAACATTTTACTTCAAAATTTACTAAGTCCAAAAACGGTTTGCCCAAAATAACACGATATCGCACATTACTGTCAATAACCAAAAACTCAACTTTTAGTTCAATATTGTCAATTTTAATATCAGCTACAAATTTTCCGCGAGCACAAACATTATTTTCTCCCAAACCGCGCAACTTTTCGTCACATGGCATTAAGTTTCCGAAATGCATTCTATTAAATTCACTTGTGTCCATTAAATTTACATGCTTTCAGTGTCAATCAAACAGCAAGTTTTTAAATCATTTATCCACAACGTTTTAGTCATCATGTCCGAAATATTTTCGCTTTTACGCCCGAACGAGTTAAAATAATCAGGCTTACTAATCGCGAAATAACACTGACGAATCAATGGGTTGTCTTTTCCCGGAGCGACAGTATTAACTAGTGATGGGCTAAACAGTTATATTTCGATAACACGTTACTGGGTGGCAGTTACCAAGTGATAACGTGATCCAGTAATAGGTTATTTCAGTAACGTGTTACCGAGATAACACCGTTTGGCATTTAGCACATGATGATTTGAGTAACGTGTTACGTGAGGCCATTAGACAAGACTGTGAAGTGTGAACTGTGAATTCATCGTCACTGATCTAACATACCGCTTAAGTTACCAGTTATATATTGATAAATATGTAATAAATAAATTAATTAGATGAGAACCAATTAAATTTAATTTAAACCGTTCACCCTTTTCATTAAAATACGCTAATAAAGAGCGGATAAAGTTCCAGTTTAGACACCCCGAGACCCCCGAGATTTAGACATAACTTTACATTTTTGATGTACAATGCAATTTTCAATGTCATTTAATGTAAATGTTATATTTAATTATATTTTATATACATTTATATAATAATATTGATATCGCGAAGTTTTACACATTTAAGATATATGGTTTTCTGTAAAACTTCGCGGTATCAGTAATGTACACCAACAATGTAAAATCTCGGGGTGTCTTAACTGACACTTTACCAATTAAAGAAATTGAAATTAATTATCAATGAAGTTTTGTGTTTGGTTGTTTCATTTATTTCTTTATATAAGCATTCTCTACTGTACAAAAAAGTTTTATCACAAATAATTTAAAATAAATTTACTCTAAAATTAGTAGCATTGGTTAGTATTTGCATTGATTAGGGTTGCCAAAAAAATAAGTAATTGATTAATTATTTACAATATATATTAAAAATGAAAGTAGAATTCGTGTAAAATTAGTACAAAAATTTATTCAAAGTAAAAATAAAAAAATAAAGGAGTTTTCCTTTTTTCTTAATTAAGTCACAAAAAATAATTATTAATTAATCCAATAAATAACTGTTTTGATTTAAAAATAAAAACTGTTCTACGTGCTTGGAAGAAAGGCGTGTTCTTCTGTCGCTGATAATGTTTCCTGACTTCGAAAAAACCCTTTTGCACGGCACAGATGTCGCTAGAACATTGAATTTTCTCTTCATCAACTCAGTTAAATTCGGGTAGACATGTTGATTTTGTTTCCACCAAATAAGTGGATCTTGCTTCTTATTCAGGTATGGCGCTTTGATATACCTGTCGAATTCAGCGATGGCAGCGGCCTTAACCGTGCCTGTAGGCATAACTCTAGTCACCAATTCATCAAATTCATCCCAAACTGACAAGGTATCTGACTCAAAATCACCAAGGTTGCGAATTTCAAGATAGGTTTTATGACAAAAAAAATTGTTAGCTATAATGATAATTCTTAGCTTAAACTGTCGCAAAATGTGTATATTAATAAACTATGAAAGGGCAGCGCACAAAATTTTATATTTTTTTTGTAATATTGCTTTTTAGTGGATATTTTCCAGAAAACCATCATTTCGGGAACGTTTTTCTAAGTTCGATAAAATGAACAAAAACGAAAAAAAGTAGATAATTTAAGCTTTGTTTAATAATATGATGTATCTATATGTTATAAACAATAAGGAAAACAATACATATAAAAACTTTTATAAGCAAAATACGTTAAAAAATAAAAATAGTTGCTATTATCGTGCATAAAATTTAAGAAATTTCAAAATATCGAAAACTCTTACAATCGAATTAACATAACTTGAAGAGAATGAAATTTTGTCAATGTAAAAAATTATGTATGTTCTCAAAAATAGCTCAAATAATGCGCAATTTTTGAAATTTTGTAACGTTCCCGAAGATGATCAAGCGTTCCCGGAATGACAAAAATGTTGGCGGAATGATGATATTTATATCATAAGGTATAGAAAGGAGATATTTAAATTATAAACAACGGTTTCAATAACAATATTATTTATTTATATTGCCATATAGTTTATACTTAAGAAAAATTACTTTAACTATTAATAAAATCTTATTACTAAGGGTTTTGATTTGGTCATAAATCAGTTTAGTCGAACTTCTATAATCATAGTTATAATATTCTTAAAATCTTAATCAGTTCTTACAGTTTGAGTCTTTTGAACTAAAATCCCAGTCTACTTAACAAAACTTTTTCAAATAATGGAAAAAATTGATATATAACGTAAGAAAATCAACAATACATTCTGTAACAAACGACAAGTAAACTAACCTAACAATGCATATGTAAAAAACAAAACAAAATTTATTATTTTTCGAAAAGATAATATCATTATCTAAAATCTAAATAATAGTATTCTCGATTTTGTTCTTTTTTCAGTAATGGTGTCAGAATAATACTGACTATTTGCTCAAAGTTAATATATGACATATCCTTTGGTTCCAGTTTGAATTTTCTGGTATTGTTACGCACAGATCTCAAAAAGGTTACAAAGATTTCCCCATCATGGACCCATGTCTTGCAGGTAGCAACATATCTGAAGCAGATATTGGGCTTTTCAGTAGGAACTTTAATAAGCAAGAATGTCCCAGGGGATACGAGATTTGGATGTATAACTTCTTTGTCATAAAATGTACTTGCTTCAACATCAATCTGTTTTTCTTTAATCTGCTGACGAAGAGATAATGCCATTGAATCTTCACCATCTGAGGAAGATGAGTTGTAAACAGATTTATAAATGCTTACTCTTTTCTTTAATTTAAAATATTTATCAGTTGCCATGGGCTCTTTGTCAACTGGATATTCAGTTGCAGGCATAAAAACACCCTTAGGTTCAATTGAACTTATGTTACAAAGGTTAAAAAGCTTCGATAGTTTTAGCTCTTTGTGAAAATGTTCGTATTGATATAATTGTTTCATTAATATATCTGGATTAGTTATTTTCTTTATTGATTTTATATGATTGATACAGTAATTAGCAGAGATGTAGTTTGTACACACTTTTACGTAAGATCGCCATACTTGTACTTTTTTTTAGTTACATAGCCATATCCGAGATGGCGTTTATTTTGATACCACAAACTACTAACACCCCCACTTATCAAAATAAGCAAAGAATCTTATAATACATTATTTAGGAATAATTCCTAACTTTTTCATGAACTTATTGTCACAAATCCAAGACACCCATTGTGTCTGGCGCCGAAAGGCAGAATTAAACAATCACCAGTGATAAGAATTGCACAAAAAGGTTAGACCCCCTGAAGTTCTCTTATGACCACGGATTAACAGTACAAAGGATGAGACGAAGAACGTGTTGTTCTAGAATTCTCTCTATTGGTATACCAATGGAGGAGAGAAAGACAGGCGCTAAGATTACAAATAGAAAAATCTAGAAACGGGTGATCGCTTACTATAAATAATCCGAAAGATGAGCCAACAGTTCAGTATTCAAATAAATGTTCGACGAGTATAAAATAAACCACCGAGTGTGTATTCAAATAAATTCATCGAAGTGCTCAGTGTTAAAGTGAACGGTGTTATATAAATTCTGAACATTGTTAATAAAGTGTACATTGTGTATATAGTGAAAGATAAACAGTACTGTGACTATTGTTGACAGTGAACATTGTTGTAGTGTATAATTGTTAGATAAATAAATAAACAATTGTTTAAAAATAAATTCGTAGTCATTATACACAAACCAACGAACCCGTAAAGACGTTACATTATAATGTTTTACATTACATAAACCTTTAGTCAGCAGATCCGCAGGCATTTCCTCAGTAGGAATATATTTTATTTCAATAAACCGATTTTTAATAACGTCTCTAATATAATGACAAAGCACATCTATATGTTTAGACCTGTTATGACTCTGATGACTAGAAGCCAACTTCATTGCACTTTGATTATCGCAGTACAAATTAATCTCATACAATTTTCCACTTATTTCATGTACTAAATTCCTCAAATAAACTGCTTCCCTAGAAGCCTCTGACATTGCAGTGTACTCCGACTCCGTACTAGACAGACTGACTGACTTTTGTTTCCTACTTTGCCAGGAAACCGCCGATCCCGACATTACAAAACAGAATCCCGTATAGGATTTCCTATCTAAAGCATCCGATGCCCAATCGCTATCCACAAAACCATGTAAATCTATATTATCATTACTATATTTTAAACAATAATGTTTGGTACCTTGTAAATACCTCAATACTCTCTTAGCATATTTATAACAATTCACATTATAACAATTATTAAATTGACTGAGATAACTTACAGCATAGGCAATATCCGGCCTCGTTGTTTGAAAAAATCAAAAAATCATCTACGTACAAACCAATAATTATTTTAACATTACCATTAGATTTTGCAAACAAACAAGGTTCATATTGACTGTTTTTAAAACCCAAATTAAGGAGACAACATTTTACTCTCATACCATACTAGAGAGGATTGCTTCAGACCATAAATAGCCCGTTTTAATTTTAACACATTTCCCCCACTTTTGTTTGCAAAACCCTCAGGTATCGACATATAACAATTTTCCTTAAGAATACCATTTAAAAAAGCCGTAGTTAGATCTAAGTGCGTTATATTCATCCCCATTTTAACACTAAGAGCAAACAATAATCTGAGCGTGGAATGACGAATTACCGGTGCAAAAGTTTCTGTATAATCAATACCCCGCTTTTGTGTAAATCCCTTTGCCACAAGTCTAGCCCGGTAACGAACATTATCATCCACATCGAATTTTTTATTAAATACCCACCGACACTTCACAATGGACACATTTCCTGGATTTTTAACCAATTCCCAAGCTTCATTGTCCTCAAACGACTGTAATTCTTCAGCCATGGCACGACTTCACTGCTCCTTCTCCGGTCCCCCAAGAGCCTCCGAAAAAGAAATCTCCCTAGATCCCGGAACCATAGCGGATAGACACATGTTGCTGAAACCGTATCGCTCAGGCTTCCCTCTTTGACGTTTGGGTCTTACAACCGATTCTGGAGCCGATGTTTCCCGAACTGTCAGTTCTGGTCCCCCACTTAATGGAGCCCCATCCAACGTAATATTACCATCACGACATGTTGAAGAATCCGAAGAGTCACAACGTTTTTTACTGTCAACATCATCCAGATCCTCATCCCGAATGTTTTTACCTTGAGCATCATTTCCATTTAAATCATCCCTCGAATCGTAGACATTCACAATATTTAAACGATCAAAAATGGATTTCTCATTAAAAATCACATTACGTCCCATGACAAGTCTGTCATTCTCAATATCCCAAAGCCGATAAGTGTACGATGACGAAGCATATCCCAGCATATAACATTTTGTCGATTTTGCATCAAATTTATTTCTGTTTTCTTTTGGCACATAATTATAACATATAGAACCAAATACACGAAGATGAGCCAAATCCGGCTTATTACCATACCAAATTTCAGCAGGTGTCTTGTTTATAAATTGTTTACCAATAGCACTTGTGGGTGAACGATTTTTAATATAGTTCGCGTACATAACTGCTTCTTTCCAAAATCTGCTACTCAAATCGCTTGATAACAACATAGTCCTCGCTTTTTCAACAATGGTACGATTAAATCGCTCGGATACTGCATTCATTTCTGGATTATACGGCACCGTATATCCCAGTTGGATTCCCTTACTAATACAAAACGATTTAAATTCCCTGGAACAGTATTCACGACCATTATCCAATTGTAGCTTCATAATTTTTTGTCCATGTTGCGCCTCAGCAACAGCTACATATTCCTTAAATTTATCGAAAACGTCACTTTTAAACTTTATGCAATACACCATTGACGCCCGTGAAAAATCATCGGTGAAAGCGACGAAATATCTAGAACCATCATATGCTGGTTCACTCATTGGACCACTAACATCTGTATGGACCAATTCCAACACTCGCTTAGAACGAACCTCCTTTCTGATAGGATATGGCAAACGTGTTTGCCTTCCAAGTATACAACTTTCGCAAAATTTGTCGTTAATATTTAATTTTAGTTTTTCCAATCCCTTGACCATATTTTTATTTAGTAACTTTTTCATATCGTAAACATTAAGATGAGCCAGACGCAAATGCCATAAACATTGTGATATACCATTCAATTTTTCATCAGCTATTCCAGCAAATATATTTCGTTTAACATAAAAGGTTGTTTTATACAACTGCCCCTCACGACGAGCAACAAATATAGTTTTATTATTTTTATTATTTATTTTGTATAAAAATACGGTATATTTTAATAAGGGTAGGTGTTAAATAGCTTACATTTTTCAATATTATTTTGGATTTGTTGTTGAAAATTGTACATTCGGACGCGTTCCCGAAATGACTTTCTGCGCATGTATATTGATATAATTTAAAATTTACTTAATTTATAAATTTTATTGTTTAATGTACTCTCAGAACAAGTTAGTTTAAGTATTTTTTTAATTTTATTTTCTCAAAAAAGTCAAGATTTAAGTCATTAAATTGCTGGCGAAGTGAATTCTGCACCTTGGTGATTTTGAGCCATCTACGTCAGGTGGGGCTGATTCACTTGTTGGTTGTATTTCTGCCGAATCAGTATCACACTCTTTATTTGCCTCAAAAATAATTTTTTCTAAACAACTAATTACGTGTTTTTTTTTATTTCATCTCCTGCCACAGCAAATGGAAGAAGTTTGTACCGAGGATCTAAAACAGTGGCCATACCAATTGTTTTACTGAGCTCAATATTTTTCACCCTGTTACTAAGCGATCTTTGGAGAGCTGTAATAACGGCATTAGTTGACTGATCAGTAAACTGGCATCTTAATTTATCGAGAACACGATTTAGTCCTCGAACAAACACAATTACTTGGCTTCCTGTAACGTATTTTTCCCCGCTCATCTGCCTCGAAATTTCTTCAAAGGGTTGGAGCACCTTACATAAATTTTTACAAATTCTCCATTCCTCCGATGACAATTGTCCTATTCCCTTGTTACCTAGAAGGGAAAGGGCCATTTTTATGGGACCTTCAAGCTCAGAAAACCGTTGAAGCATAAAAAAAGAGGAATTCCACCTTGTCTCAACGGACTGAATCAACTTTTTTGGTTTGTCCATAGCCGAGTTTATTTGTGTTTTATTCAGAACCTCGGTACTTGATGAGCTCTTTCTGAAATGAGCGACTATGCCTTTTATTTTTGTTAGAAGCTCTGATAGACTCCCAAGACCGTCATTCACAATCAAATTTAACGTGTGAGCAAAACAAGGAAAATGTTTCCAATTAGTATTACCTTTCACTGCACTAACCATATTTGCAGCATTATCAGTAATACACACCAAAATTTTTTTTCGCTCAGTCCAAAGTTTCCCGTAATTTCTTTTAGTATGGCTGCTACATGTTGACTGGTATGCGAACCCGGTAACGTTTTGCAAGAAAGAAGCACCGATTTTAGTTGGAAGTCGTGAATGAAGTGAGCAGTTACAGCTATGTAAGGCTCTATATTTCGTGATGTCCAAGTATCAGTGGTTATGCAAACGCTTTGTGCGAAACACAATAGCAATCGGGAAATAGCTAAAACTTTCTCATATTCCGCTGGAATTAGACTTTGAGAAATCGTTTTCCGATTGGGTAAATGGTATGTGGGATTTAGTTCCCTCACAAATGTTTTAAACCCTCTGTCCTCCACAACCGAAAATGGTTGAAAATCGGCGTAGAATATTTTTAAAAGATGATTAGCTAGTATGAGAAATTGAGAAACAGTGAACAAGTGAAAAAAGTATGGAGCGTATATATAGGGTATAAGGACAACAATCATTTTGAGTATTAAATAATGACAAATAATAAAAAAAATGTTTTGATGATTTGATCATTCGATGAATTTGCATTTGATGAATTCGTTTTCGATGAACTCGTCGCACAGTGTGGTATTTGACTGTAAAACCTGGCCAAAAATATTTTTTCACATAAAACAGCTATGAAAACGGTTTTGGTTTGATTTTTTTATAAAAATGAACTATTTGCTTGGAAAGTTATACATTTTCCTTAATATTTTTTTTTTATTTAAATTTTTTGCGTTCAATTTAATTTAGAAAAAAAAAAGGAATGTAAAATTTTCAATACTATCTTTTTCATTTTTAAACCATTACAAGAATCCTAAATAAATGTCAAATAGTTATTACTATGTTTATATTTTTTTATAAAAATACAATAACTGTACAGAAGTATCATAATATAAATAAAAAAAACAATAATAATCATCGGATAAGCAAATATAATTTTTATTATGAATAATACAATACAAGAGAGAAAAAAATTGAAAATCTTTATTTTAGTCACTATCATTGGCACTATATTCACTACTTTCATCAGTTTCTGTAGGTACTTTGCCACACTTTTCTAATAAATATAAAACATCTATGTTAAAATGCTTTTTTTATTCTTAGCTTTTCTTATGCCAATGAGTAATGGGTCTGATGTTAAAAGCAACACATTTAACATATCCCTGTTGCATTTTTCTCGAGAAAATTTTCTGGTATTTTTTTCTCGAAGTCCTCGAATATGTTTGTTTCTGACCTCAGCTGCTTCTTTTGATAGCTGCCCAATTGAAAGGATTGCATTTTCGATTATTTCAGATCCATGTCTAAGTACTTTATGAAGAGTTGGGGACATTGAGTAGAATTTATATAATTCAACATATAATTCCGCCGTTTTTGTAGCATAGCTTTCAAAATTGTTTATATTGATTTTGCAATTACTGTTCAGTGCATTGAGAATAATTTTCATTCGGTCAATTACATTTTTTTCAATACCTGTTATCGCAGCTGATGCTTCATAGTTTTCGAAAAACCTGTGGCTTGTGTTATCATCATTGATATTCCCAAATTTCGGCTTAGACATGTCCACCAAATGACCAAGCTCTCATCTAAATTTTTCTTGTATTTGTTTTTTTCGGTCGTCAGTTATTAGAGCATTCAAAAGTGAAAGTCGGTTGGGTTGACTCTCATGCATTTTTTTGAAAGCTGTTACGTATCTTTGGGCTCTTCTTGGACTTTTCACTAGGTCCTTAACTACTCTCAAAGCATTCGTTTTGCCTGATTCTCTCAATTTAATTTGAGTGGCGTAGGTTAATTTTTCTTCATCAGCAATTCGAAGCTCAAGTGTCTTTCGTCGCTTACTTCTTTCACTTGATTTTTCAAATCTTTTCGAAGGACGACTCGTGCTAATACCGGAAATTAAGGGAGTGTTGTATTAAGGATTCCGTATCGTTACATTTTTATTTCGTAACTGTATTAGGTAAAAATATCCAATCCTTATTATTTTCGTCAAATCTATTTTTTATTTTTTGAGCAGCAAGCCATCTTTATTTAATTGATATTTAACTGTAGCAATTTTCTTTGTTGCTACAGTTTTTTTATCAATATTTTCTATATTGTATTTTTCCAATAATGTCTGCACCATGGATTCAAGTTTTTCAAGAAGTTATGACCCTCTTGAATCTTGAACCATGCTTATATAACTCATTGCGAGTCATAGACTTTAATCCAGAAGGGCCCTGCAATATTAAAAAAATAAAACTCCCGCGCGGATAAAAAAAATAATGTAAAAAATTCGTGCGACTATGGGCGGCTAATTTTTTTAGAATTATTTTATATAGGGTTTATTTTATTATAAAAATTAAATTTCAAAGCTTAATCATATAACAAAACCCTTAACGAAACTCTAAATGATGAAATTTTAACAGTTTTTTCACGGGCCTTTTTGTATGCTTATAGAAAATTTTGGAATACATTTTTTGTCATAAAGTTTATATTAATATAAAGTACAAACCTAGTGTAGGAAAATGCATCATAAAAACCAACGAAAAACTTTTAAAAAAGAAAATTATAACACTTTTAATTTCACTAAAATTTTGGAAGATGATAAAACAGACAAGCAAAACTAACGAAGGCTAACTTTCGAATGATCCTAGGACGAAATAACTCACTTTATGACTGTGAGGGTTCCGCCATTAGTTGCATTAAACCCTTATCTCTTCTAGGAATGTAATTTGGGATTAGTAAAACAAAATTTTAAAAATCCATTTTTGGCCAGGTTTTGAAGTCAAATACCACACTGTGCGTCGGTTACCGTACGTTATATTATATGTAATAGATAGATATTGAAATTTGAAGTTGAATTGTAAAAAAAACTCATTGGTATTGCTAATGCTCTCACTTTAAAGCATAAAAATATAAAAAAAATATTTCAAGAACCAATAGTAAAAATATTTTATTTATTTATTTATTTAAATTTGAAACAGAAATTACACATTTTTGTTTTCTGCAGTAACGTCCATTATTTTTAAATATTTTACTGCAATGAAACAATTAACAAACTAAATCAAATTAAATGAACAACACTAGAGTGAACGGCGAACCTGACGCCCTTAAGTGCTATCTGTCGTCAGAACAGAAATTAATCCATGTCAGTTCAGTCATGATACAACGGATACAACATGAGAACGCTCTTGAAAGAGTTATTTAAATTAAGAGTTCTTTCCAGTTCTTTCTATAATACGTTATCACGGTAGCAGTTATTGAGAACGCTATTGAAGGAGTTATTTAAATAACGTGCTCGTTCTGGTAACACGTTATCACGGTAGCAGTTATTTTCACGACAGTATGAACTTGGCTGCCGAGAGCGTGGTGAGGCATGGTGGGGAAAGCTTCAGTTCCGACAGTAGCCGTAGAGGGCAATCTTGCTGATAAATAAATCTCATTGTAATTAAGTTGTGTCATTTATATCAAATTTGATAAAAATGAATATGTGTAAGCATATACATGCGGTGGCTAGGGAATTTTCAATGATTCCGGTTTTTAAAACTGCTATTGTTGATGAACAAAAGTTAAATAATAACGAAATTATAAACTTGATCGGAAAAAATAATTTTAATCGCGATTGTGATATGAAAATATTGTGATATTATATTGTGATATAAATAAAAATGTGATTTTACTAATGTTACTTTTTTTAGAATTGATAATAATGACTATATACATGCAGTTACTGACAGTTACTGTACATAACCTTTACTGTATATTCTTTTACTTCCTTTATCAGCAAGAATGCCCCCTACGGCTACTGTCGGGACTGAAGCTTTCCCCACCACGCTCTCGGCAGCCAAGTTCATACTGTCGCGAGACCCTCGTTTGTGCTCGGCGTTGATTTTGCACCACTCGTGATGATTCTTAGTGCCACGTTCTGAACTTTATCAAGCTTCTGAAGTTGTGTCTGGCTTGCAGTAATCATAACTTCGTTTCCATATTTCATTGCAGGTCGCACATAGGACAGGTAGGTTGTGCGGAGTGTATCTTGGTTGGCTCCCCATTTGGTGGCTGTAAGTCGCTTCAGTATTCGGGATCGCTTTTTTGCTTTAGCGGCGGCTTCTTCAATCTGTGTTTTCCATGATAATTTTTTATCTAAGGAGATTCCAAGATACGTTGACACTGACTCTTCTTTTAATGTATTACCGTTATAGTACAGGTTAACATGTTTTCTTTTGGTGAATAGTGAGAAGATTTGGAATATGGTTTTTTCCACACTGACAGTCATTTCATTCTCATCGGCCCAGCTTGAAAGGCGTTCTAGAGCTTGGTTTATGGCGGTTTCTAATCCTTCGATATGCTTGCTGGTTGCCCAGATTAATAAGTCATCAGCATAGAGAATAGCATTAACGCCGGGTACGGTTCTTATAGCTGTTAGAATATCATTGATCATAATATTAAAGAGTTAACAGCTTAAAACAGCTCCTTGAGGTAGGCCTTCACGCTGAATTTTGTACCTTGATTTGGTGTTGTCAAAGCGTACGTAAGTTTGCCTTTGAGAAAGAAAGGACTTAATCCAATTCATAAGGTTTCCAGCTACGCCATTTTGTGCTAATTTGTAGATAAGTTTCGCTCTCCACACTCTGTCGTATGCGGCTTTGATATCTATTAGAACAGCAAGTGTGGTCATTTCTCGGTGGAAACCATCTTTAACGTGTTGCGCGAAGGTGAGAATCTGGTCCATTGTACTGCGTTTCTTTCGGAATCCGGCTTGTGCGTTATCTATAGCAGCGGTCGCCAAACTTTTTGACCTCACGGACCAGTTAATTCATAATTTAAATCCCGCGGACCACTAATAGGATTTTTTAAGTGTTAAATATATTCATAAAAAAATTGTGATCCAAGAACACATAACATGTACCTAGTTAATAAAATGAAACTATTAATAGTAACCAAGTTATGAAAGCTTTATTAATAAACCATAATAAAATAAACAAAATAAACAAAAATTGTACAAACAAAACAATTAAAAGATGGTTTAAATATATCAAACTTTTAGCGTTATACATTCCTAGTGTGATGGATGTTCCTGCTTACTTGAAATAAGATATTTGGATCCAATGTTGTTACTGCAAGACGGAGAACTGCATTTATTTCAAGCCGAGATCGGTACCGTGTTTTGATGACTGTGACAGATGAAAAGGCCTTTTCACATAAATAAGTTGTGGAGAATTGAATCAGAATTTTCATCGCCTGTTCACTAAGCAAAGGGTATTCACTTTTTATGGAAAGCCAAAACTGAGGTCTTGATAAGGATGAATGAAATTTAAATTTGAGAGTTTCGTCGGACGATAGGTCGATGAGGCTTTCTTTTAGATGCATGCTTAACTTACTATCCTGAATGTTCGCTGCAAACGGATCTATTATCCACATATTACCATGTCTGGGATCTTCATTCTTTGGGTAATAACGAGCAAAAGATTCTGTAAGTGATTCCAAGTGCTTTTTTACTAGGGTTACCACTTGCTGGTTAACATCATTCTCCTTCATGTATTCATCAAAATTAGAAAACATTTGCAGATCGTCTTCAACCAACCGCGTTTGCCACAGTAATATTTTCTTTTGAAACGCATCCATTTTACTTCGTAGTGTGAACACGTCCTTAAGTTGTCCTTGCAAAGATATGTTTAGTTCATTTAACAGGGAAAAAATATCTGTCAGGTATGCAAGCTTTGCTAGCCATTCATTGTCGGACAAGCATTTTTGCAATTTTGGATTATTTTGCTGCTGGAAAAATAATTTGACTTCTTCCCGCAAGGCGAATAGTCGGGTCAATATTTTGCCCCTCGACAGCCATCTCACCTCAGCATGACGAAGAAGATGAGTATACTCGGAACCCATTTCTTCGCAAAGTGCCTCAAATATTCGAGAATTGAGTGCTTTGTGTCGAATTTCCTTTATAATTTCAATGACATTTGATAATACTTCGTGTAGTTCTGGGGACATTTTTTTCGCTGCAAGTTGTTCTCGATGTATAATGCAGTGTGTAGATAAAATGTCTGGGTGACCAACATTCTTCACCTTTACAACAATTCCTGAAAGATGTCCAGTCATATTTGCGGCACCATCTGTGCAGATTCCAATACATTTTTTCCAATCAATTTCATGTTCCCGGAAATAACTATTAAGTGCTTCAAATATCTCAGAGCTGGTTGTTCTACCCGGCAAATTAAGCGAACAAAGTAGTTCTTCATGTAACTCTCCTTCACACTCAACCCTCACAAAACAAAGAAGAAGTGCTTTGTTTGTAATGTCCGTAGATTCGTCAAGTTGTATTGAATAAAATGATGAATTTTTCACCATTTTTATTATCTGATTTTCAATGTCTTCGGCCATATCTTCGATTCTGCGCTTGATAGTATTATTAGACATAGGAATTACTTTCAATTTCTGAACAGCCTGCATTCCCAAAATCTGTTCACAGGCTTTTAACATGCATGGCTTAATTAATTCTTCTCCAATCGTGTACGGCTTTTTGCATTTTGCGATCTGATTTGCTATGAGATAGGAAGCCTTTAGTAATGATTTATCTTCCATGGTCATTTTTCTTAAAGCAATAACTTGCTTTTGCATATTTTCATGCATTCTTTTAAAATATTCTAGCGGTTTTTTTTGCTAAATCCGGGTGTTTTGAATTCAAGTGTCTTTCAAGTTTTGAAGGTTTTAATGCATCGTTAGATAGGCTTTCAGAACATACAACACAGAGAGGCCGTGGACCCAGCTCATTGTCAGGTTCTTCAATGAATCCAAATTTTAAGTAGTAGGAATGATATTTTCTTGATATTTTGTGTTTTTTCTTCTCTCCACCTCCCGTTCCAACGTTTTTCCTAATGGTGCCTGATGAAGACTGTGGAGGGTCTGATTTATTGATCAGTTCACGGTTAGGTGAAGTATTATTAATGTTATTATCGTTCTCATTACCTTTTGCATTACTAAAGAAATGCAAAATATTCTTTTGCTTTTTTTCACTCATTATGGGTTTAATTTATTTGAACCTAAAATAAAATAAAAAGAAATTTAGAAAAGTCAAACTTATTTTATCCCAATAAATATCAAATAAAAGAAAATATGTACATGGTTAAGATTTAAGATCATACCTGTCTTAAATCACAATTCTCTAATACCGAAAAACGTACGTATACGTTCGCAAAGACGTCGTATTGGCTTTCAGTTCGAAGAACGTACGTATACGAAATGAGCTAAATAGTCCTTATTCAACGCATTGCAACATAAAAGATAGCCCGTAACGAAAGGATTCAGCACGGAACGCTATTAGTTATTAAAAATAAATATTATGAAGTGTGAAAATTGAGGTTATGTATTGACGTAACCGTGCAATTATAAAAATGAAAAGTTTGGTACTTACGGTGTGTTCTATTGTTTAATGTAGATACTCGGCAGTATATTAATATTAAAACTGATATTAATAACTCACATTAAAAAACTTGAAACATTCAGCAGCAGTACGACTTATTTCCCGCGGCGTTATTCTACGCACAGAAAGAGTAAGATTCTGCGCGACAGAGATGGAAGACCGCTCGTCCAATGGCCGCGTGTACAGTATACGACAGAAGTTTTTATAACTTGCCACGTATTGTTATGAATTGAATCATGTTTTAATGCATCTTAAACATAACTTAACATGATGAGTAAGTATATTCCACATTTTTCTGCGGACCAGCGAAATTTTCTCGCGGACCACTAGTGGTCCGCGGACCACCACTTTGGCAACCGCTGATCTATAGCGTTCATGGGTTCCAACACGTCGTGAAGTCTTGATACAACCATACGCTCAGCTAGTTTACAGCAACTGCTGGTAAGGGCAATCGGCCGGTAGCTCTGTGGAAGTTCAGGAGACTTTCCATTTTTGAGGATCGGTACAATCTCGCCTTTTCTCCATTGATCTGGAACATAAGAATTCCAAGTTAGATTTATTAAATGTAAAAGAGTTTGCTTGGCCGCAGGGCCAAGCTGAATTAAAAATTCCGGAAAGATTTTGTCTGGGCCAGCTGATTTCTTCGGCTTCATGTGGTCCAGTGCTGCTTCAAGTTCAAAGAGCGAGAATTCGTCAAACATACGTTTTGACTGGGATTCTGTAGCACACGAGTGGTGACGGGTCTTCCTCAGGTTTGTGTTGGCTCTTTTATTTAACTTTATATTTGAAACCTTGGCAAAATAGGTACATAAAGCATTAGCAATATTTCTTTTGCCGTGGAGGATTTTGTTGTTAACCACGAGTGGTCTAATTTCCTTTTTGGTCCCTTCATTATTAAGTGTTGAAATAGTATATAAATATATATAAATACATGAACACATTTGCTCATCAACTGACAAATATTGCTCTAAAGGTATTTTTTGAAAATTTATATTCAAAGTTGTAATCAATGGCCTTATTTTATGAAGTCTGTCAGCATTTTGATGTGCATAAGGTAATATTGTATCGTTATTATTTAAATGAATTAATTGTCTAATTTGTTCAAACTTATTTTGTGTCATTGTTCCTATAATTTTGTGCATGCCAATATCGTTTGACCAATAGTGACGCACATTTGGCATGTGGACGATTGACATATATAAAATTATTCCAATAAATTGCCTTACATCTACTTTAGAAATAACTAATGTATTATTAGGATTTTTTTGTCTTGTATACCGATTCGTTTCATGTACTTAATTCATGCTAACTTCTTCATTAAAAAATAAAGAAAAAAATTGATACGCCGATTCCGTTTCTTTAATTTCCTTGGGTAGAGAGAAATCATCGAGAAACTTCAATTCTTCTTCAGAGGGTACTAAATATTTTGCTTCCATACTAAATTTCTCTCTTTTGTTTTGATGGTAAACAAGGTGGAATCCTTGAGGTAGATGGAACAGACGACAGATCATTATCCAATACATTATCAATGTTCAAATCATTGTCTTTTTCTGTTTCTTCAATAAACTCTTCTTCTCTGACAATCGTTTGGGGGGCATACTCTTCATTATCTAATCCTTCATCATCGGAAAAGTCTAAATCATCTTCAATCAGACCAATTATTATTAATAATTTGTTGCAGTTCTTCATCATTCAATAGATATTTTTCTGCCATTCTAAAAAGGTATATATTATTGGTCTCACCACCCACCAATCCGATATTCGATGCTTTTATTCTTGATTCCATTTCTTCAACAAAATCATTCACACTGAACCTTCCAGGATATGTGATGCCCCACGTTGGGCGCCATAATACACAATCGGCAGAGCCTGAGGGGTTTTTAAATAAAACTAAATTAATTCTTGCAAACGAAAACAAAAAACGGTTTATTCTCGATAGTTAATAAATAACAAAAAAACTAATAAATAAACTTGTATTTCTAAATGTATAAATTAATAATAGTAACTACTTAATAATGGTAGCTATACTTACCCGTCACCAACACAAAACCACCACCAAAAATTAATATTTCACGAGACAATGTTCTGTTTGAATGTTTGATGTTGTTTTCTCCCAAACCTTAATTGATTAATCTCCGATCTTATTTTTTCAATCTAATTCTACTTAAGAACCCCGCTCATCCCCCCGGCCAACCTCATCGTTGGTAAGAACCTTGGCAATTAGTGTCTCGGTGCGTCCGATAATCACAATTTAACGAATTATTGTAACGAGGGCGTTACATTTCCCGCCTCTAAATTGAAATTATCGGTCTCACCACCCCGATACGGCCATGTGTGTGGAAATCTTCGCTCTCCCTTCCTTTCATTGAATATTCTCTTAGGACACCAAATTCCCTCGCTCTCTTCGTATTTGTTGTTATAGAGTATTTAAGTTCCATTGTAGCCATAGCAGTAACTAGTGGAGATGGATCTTTCTTTGACTTGGCAGATCTCTCTATTAGTTTTAAGTTCATCAATTTCTGTGATCTTATTATTTCAATGGCTCGTTTGGTTGATTTTAAAATTGCCATTGCGCTCTTAATCAATGTCTCCTTTCTTTGGCTCTTGGGGTCTGATTTGTTTTCGGGTTGTTGCGGATTGTTTTCGATGGTTGGTTGAAGTAATTATAATTAAGAGTTGATTTTTACTATCATTATAGCTGAGACCACAATTCTGAATGGGTCATTATATGAATCCTTGTCACCTCTTATGTCCACTTTGTAATTAGTTAGAGAAAAATTGCTGTGGAACATAGCGTGTTTGAATCCTGCTATAGCTTCTGGAGCTCCAGGTATTGTTGGTAAATAGCGTGGTCGTGGATCCATAAGGTTCAGGAGAATTCGTATTTGTGAAGCTAAAGTCATCTTGCTGCCTATGCCAATTTCTATAAATTTGTCTATCGATTGGTATTTGCTGTTTCAATTTGTTATACACCGCGCTTGTTATTATCACAAAATCTATTGATAGATTGGATGCTCGTTGAAAAATTTTCCAGTATTTGGTAGTTATTATTTAACTCGCCAAATACTAACTTAAATTGGTTAAAGAAATCATTCCAAGAGCTCCACTTTGTGTGAAACATCTTGTACCATGCGTAAGCTGTGTCTAATAATACATCCGGCAAGACTTTCAATGCCTCGTCCAATCCGATATTTGATGCTTTGATTCTTGATTCCATTTCCTCAGGACTACTCTATAGGCTCTTTCTTACTTTAGTTGGTACGTGTGATGAATTATGTTTTCCTCGCGTAAGTGACGTACGAGTTTTCGACAAGTTTCCTCAGTATTTGGTGTTATCTTCACAGTGCCGTTATTTAACGTTCTTGTTATGTATTGTTCATCTTCGACGACTTTTGCAAAATTTTCGGTCATTTGTTTGAAGTTCACCATTCCATATATGAAGATTGGTGATGGTTTTGGCACCTTATTGGTTGCATTTGTTATAGGAGTGTGTTCTGGTCGCAGATTGCTAGTGTTATTTAATGTCGCAAAATTATTTTGAAGTGTTATGGGTGGGTTTCGTAAATCGTCCGTAGATACAGAAGTTGTGTGGATAGTTTTCTTATTTTTTGTGTTGGCACTTTTTGCCATGCATGTGTTTGAATATTATTAGATGTGTGTGGATAATCCATTTCCATTTCTTAATAAATATTACAATAATATGTTAAATCTTACTAATTAATGAATACTTAACACTACTTAACTCCCTTATAAAATAAAATAATTTAAGACTAAATAGAAGAGAGAGGAAGAAAAATAATATTGTAGGATTTTTATTTATGCTCGTTTTCTTTATTATTAACAATGAACTTGACAACAACAATCACAGACGTCTTTTTGTCTCAATAACTGATTATAGACTAACTTATGATTCGCAAGGTTCCCCCCAACAATGTTGCCATCATTTGTCTTTCTTTTTTTCCTACATTCGGCCATTCCTGACCCTACATTCGTCCCGAATGTCTGGCCACGGTTTCATATACTCCGCACACGTTGTTATTCCAGGCCCTCCATTCTCTCCTTCACAGATGACATCGTAGGCATTGTTAGGTTTGACACCATTAATCCTGTAAGGTCCATGAAACTTAGGTCAAAGCTTAGAAGACGGTTGGATGAGCTTGATCGCTACCAAGTCATTCAATTGATACTTTCTTGCTTGCCGTCTCCTCAAATTGTAGGTTCTACGGTTTTCGTTCTGGATCTTCGAGAGTACGTCTCTCCTTTTAATATTTTTAAAAAAGTACGTCTTCTTTCATACAAAATTCCTGATAAGGTTTACTTTTTAATATTTCTTTGATTGCCAAAATTTTGCTATCATTCGCTTGAGCCTTTCTAATCTGCGACAGTACACCACTGGTCACAATTTCCATCACTGTCGGTTGTCGGCTTAGGGCATCCACGTGTTTCATTCTGACTCCAGGACGATGCTCGATAGTGTAATCGAAGTCCTCAAGTAGCGACACCCATCTATCAATACGTGTACATAAATCCTTCTTTTCCATAATTTTTGTGAAACCACAAATAGCACAAAATATCTAGCACCCCCGATTGACTTGATCTCCATGGGACCACAGATGTCTGATAGTGCAGATTGGTCCGCTCAAAGTGTGCGTATCACGTACGTTCGTATGTATAGGGAGGTTAACTATGAATCGATGCCAAATCTTGCTTTTTGTGTCGTCATTATATTTGATCTGCAATCTCTCACAAAATGACCTTGTTTACCACACTTGAAACATTTAACTTGAAAATCACCTTTATTTTTATTAAAATTATAATTTCTCGAACTCGATTTTCTCGAATAAACAACACCATGTCTGGGGGTTGTATTAATCATTTTTCCCTTTCGACGATCATTTAGTTTTATAATCAAAGATTCTAAGGTTGGCAATTCATCCCTAGATTCCATTGATTCTTTAAATATATTATATGATTCGGGCAAGCTACTTAGCAATAGCATAACTAACATTGGGTCAGGAATCTTTACTTCAGCGTCGTTAATTTTTTTGAGATTTACTCAAAATCAGCAATGTGTTTCTCACATCTTCGCCCTCGTTTAATCTTAAAGTAATGCACCGCTTCAATAACGTAGAAATATGTACGTGTCGCTCCTCGTGGATCCCGCAAATCCCCGGCTTACCATCCCCATGACGGGCCCGGCGATGACGTCCACTATCCTTGCATGCCCGTGGGGAGTTGACCGCCAAGCATTATTCAGTTCCAGCCTGTGTGAACCAAGCCTGGCCTCCACTCCCATCCACAAGTGAAGTGGAGGGAGATCCAGCAGAGTCTCCATGGCCGCCGTGGGTGTGCTTTTCATTGCCCCCATGATGCAAAGATAGGCCAGCCGCTGAACCCCCTCAGGTCCCCCCTGGCCCCGCTCTGCTTACACTTGGGCCACCACACCACACATCCATATGTAACGGACGGCTTTACCACCGAAGTCTATAGCCATCTCATGATTTCCGGCCTCAAGCCCTATCTTTGAGCTCTTTGTCATCAACAAGTTTCTTTTGCACTTGGCCACTATATTTTTAAGTTGTGAGCTCCAGGTTAATCCACTATCTAGTGTCAAGCCCAGGTATCTAACTTCCTTTGAGAATTGTAGCTGCTCTCCGAAGAGAGCTGGAGACATTAAGCCTTCCAGCTTCCTCCTCCGAGTGAAAGGCAGCACCACCGTCTTAGAGGGATTGACACTGAGGTCCACCTCCCTGCACCACGTTTCCACTACCATCACCGCGTCAGCCATCAATTCTGTGATAGTGTTGTGATCCTTTCCCCGGATCAGTATGCAGATATAATCCGCATACCCCTGGGCATAGTATCCTATACCATTTAGCCTAACCAGGAGGTCGTCCACAACAAGGTTCCACAGAAGAGGGGAGATCACTCCTACCTGAGCTGTGTCCCTCGTTGCCACAACCCTCCGTGTCTCGTTGGCTAAAGTTGCATGGGCTGTTCTTCCATGCAGAGTAGACTTTATCCACCTTCTGCATTTATCCTCAATCCTATGCTTTTAGCATTGCTGCATATGTGGTGATGTTGAAGGCTCCCTCTACGTCGAGAAAGCACCCCATCGCCACCTCTTTGAAGCTTATCGTTTCCTCAATTCTTGGCACCAGTTGGTGCAAAGCCGAGTCGAGTGCCGAGTGCATGTTGGTTGCGATGTAATGGCCTCCCAATTAGGGAGGTGTGTTTTACATGCCATCCCGCCACCTTCTCTAATACTTTTAGTATAAAAGAAGTCAGTGTGATCAGTCTGTACGCCCCCGGGTCACAGTGTAAGTTCTTCCCGGGTTTTGGTATTAAGACCACCCGTGCACTCTTCAAGGCACTTGGTACATACCCAAACGCTACACTGGCCCGGAAGAACTCAGAGCCGAGTCTATGATATCCCTGCCCTGCTGTAGCAAAACAGGGTATATACCATCAGGTCCCAGCGATTTGAATGGCTGGAAGACATCTATGGCCCACCGAACCTTGCCAAAGGTAACCACCTTCTTCGCAATCGCCCAATCTGTTTTAGAGGTTCTATTATATATTCCCTCCTCATCCTCTCTCATCATTTAGTTGGTCTCACTACTCCGGCTGCATCACCCCGGCCTCAGATAGATGGGGTTGGAACAAGAGTTCCAGTGTCTCCCTTGAATGTTCCGTACATTTTCCACCTGGGGCTTTTAGAGTCCTCAAAGGATCAGCAGGCTCTTTTGCTAGGATTTTTTGGAGTCTAGCTGCTGTCGGAGCGTTTATATTCCCTAGTGAATATAGGTCCGGACAAGCCGAATCTATCTCCACCAGCGCTCGCCCACCGTCGACTAGTAACCACCGTAAAAACTAGGGTCAAAGTGACGTATCGGGCAGCCTGAACACGAGCTCGAACACGAAATTGTCCTCAAAGTCCTTTCAAGTTTGACAGTTGTTACGACCTGTTTTGAAAGTGGAATAACATAAATCAAAAACAATCTCAATTCATTGATTCGTGAGATTGGCACGAGACGGCGACCCGTCAACATATTAATCAGTAATACAAAAATCACATTTTTTGTAACTTATAAAGAATAAATTTAATTTAAAATTTAACGTGTCAATTTCACTTTTATGTATTAGATAAACTAATCTAAATTATACATTGGTCCTTCGAACGCAGATAGTGAACCCGCGAGTTGTTCGTTTTTCGTATTTTTGAGAAAAAAATACATTTTTCTTCAAAAACAAAGTCGTCGCAACCGGTCCCTAAACATCGTTAAAAATCTGCATATTGCATCCAGTTTTATCATTTACATCATCCCTTGGTTTTTGGAAAAACCATGTGCTGGATATTGCATCCGGTTTGTTGTTTATTATCGAATATTATTTTTTGCAAAACACGTGCAATTTGAATATCGTAATTTGGGTATTGCATTCATTTTCGTTGTGCATTCATCGTCAATCTTCCTATGAAAATCTACATCAGGGGTCGGTAACCTTTTAGCTGTGGTGTGCCAAGCCACTCTACCAATATGATTCAGGGTGCCGCCTTAATTCTAAATTATATAATGGGGTTCTAGAGGAGAAGAATTTTATACCAAATTTATCTTTTAAATATATTTATTAAAAAAATAACAAAAAATTCTAACATAAATTAAAACATTTTAATGTGAACCTTGTCCCTGCACATTTTTGCTTAATATTTCAATATCAGGGGTTATAATTTGTGACTTTTCGACTTTTAATTTCACACAAGATTCTGAATGTTCAGTTGTTAAACGACTTCTTTGTGGACTCAAAATATGTTTCATGTGAGAAAAAATTATGGGATCATTTGGGTCAGAGGATATGGGAGTCAAAGGTCGGGAATTTAAAATGCCCTCTATTTCACATATCAATGTATAAAATTGTTCAAAGGTAAATAAATTATTAGGTGAAACCACATGACGCAAATGTTTTTTAAAGCCTTTTACAGCTGCCTCCCATAAACCGCCCACATGCGGTGCCCGGGGTGGTATAAAATGCCATTGTATACCTCTACTTGTTAAATAACCCTCAATTTTTTCCCTTGAATTCTGAACTAAGTTTGATAACTCCCTTAAAATATTATTAGCACCCGAAAAATTTGTCGCATTATCGCTATAAATATTTCTACATAAACCCCTTCGAGAAATGAAACGCCGAAGATCCGAAATGAAACCCTCGGCAGTTAAGTCCGTGACCAATTCCAAATGAATTGCCTTAACGGACAAACATACAAAAACTGCCACATATGCTTTGATACTATTTCTATTCCTCAATTTCTTTTCCTTCAGAAGGAATGGACCACAATAATCCACTCCCACATTACTAAAAGGAGGAGAAGGACATACCCTAGGCCCCGGTAGCTCCCCCATCAGATAATCATGAACACGTGGGTTCAATTTACAACATTTTACGCATTTTCGCAGAACCCTTTTAACTTGACCAAGACCGTTAACTAACTATCCAATAATTTTGCCGTATTATATATAATGTTTGCTGTGCTCCCGTATGTAAATTATTTTGATGCACCTCTTGAATAATGAGATCCGTAAAATGGTTATCTCTTAGTAATATAATTGGGTATTTCGAATCATAAGGTAATTCAGAAAATGACAATCTCCCCCCAACGCGCAATAAACCGTCCTCACCCAATTTGGGATCAAGTTTTAATAAGTTTGTGTGATTGGTTCCGGATCGCGTTTGAGAATCAATAAATTTAAATTCATTTGGGAATGCCTGTAATTGTACTAATTTAAGGACTCGTAATTTTACGTCTTCAATTTCTCTGACCGTTAATGGACCGGTTGGTCTTTCAAATTTTCCTTTTCTAAATCTAAAACAATAAGATAGTGACCGCAGTAAACGGTTCATTGAAGAGAATCTTGAAAATATAGATGATTCCCGAATTTTCGTCATTAAACAGACAGGTTCACGTTGCTCAGGCAATTCCAACAATTGAGGCGGATCCGACACAGGCCACACAGACTGGGGCAAAGCAAGCCATGCCGGTCCATCCCCCCAAAACGAAGATGTCTCAAATTCCAAAGGCGAAACCCCCCTTGACACCAAATCGGCCGGGTTGTTCATTGAGGACACATGATGCCAGTTCTTTGGATTAGTTTTAGTTTGAATCTCAGAAATTCTATTAGCTACAAATGTTTTTAATTGGTTTGAGGAACTATTTATCCAATGTAATACAATTGTGGAGTCCGTCCAAAGAAATATTTCATCCAACTGTAAATTTAATGTTGGTAGAACCGTTTGAAATAAATTTGCTAATAATAAAGAGCCACAAAGTTCCAGTCTTGGGATTGTCAAATTTTTAAGTGGCGCGACCCCCGATTTTGCACACAAAAGTTGAGTCCGAATCACGTTATTTTGATCCATAATTCTTAAATAAATACAAGCCCCATATGCCCTCCCACTAGCATCCGAAAACCCATGAAGTTGCATGTTCTTCGGGACCGGAGCCACTATTGTCCGGGGAAATGAAACATTATTCAAATGTACCAATTGCCGGCAATACAATCTCCAGGAGGTATCAACTTCTTTAGGTAAGGGCCCATCCCAATCAATATTTAAAGACCAAATCTTCTGAAGGATGATTTTGGCCGTGATTATAACCGGGGCCAACAATCCTAGAGGATCAAATATCCTCGCTATCATGGATAAAATACTACGTTTGGTAATTCTTTCATTAAATTCAAATTTTCTAACCGAATAAGTTATACTATCATTGTTTGAGTCCCAGAAAATACCCAGAGTTTTAATTGTTGAATCCCCCAATTGTAATCGAGAATTTATCTTATCACCGGCTAAATCCCGCAGTGCTGAAGTATCATTGGACGCCCATTGTCTAATAGTCATTCCCGCCCTAGTGAGAATCCCCGTCAACTCCTTCCTTAATTTGATAGCTTCCTGTACATTTGATGCCCCCGTCAAAACATCATCCATATAAAAATTCTCCACAGAGCCTTCGCGGCCAATGGATACTTCCCCCCTTCATCCTCAGCCAACTGCCGCAAAACCCACGTCGCTAAATGTGGAGCAGCCGATTCCCCAAATGTTAAGGTAGTCAGTTCATATGACTGCAATGCATCATTACTATCCCTCCAAATTATTCTTTGATATTTCCTATCCTGTGGCCTTACTAAAATTTGCCTATACATTTTCTCTATATCTCCCGTTAAAACTATGACATACATTCTAAAACGAATCAAAAGGGCAAAAAGATCCGATTGTAATAAAGGACCCACCATTAATGTATCGTTCAAAGATAATCCCGTCGTTGTTTTTGCCGATGCGTCAAAAACAACACGCATCCTTGTTGTCATGCTATACTCCTTAATTACGGCATGGTGAGGTAAATAATAATTAATCGATGTATCTGGGTTTTCATTAATTGGAACCATATGTCCCAAGTCAAGATATTCCTCAATAATTTCTCTGTACTGCGTTTTAAATGCGAGGTTGTGACTTAATTTAACTTCTAAATTTCGAAACCTTTTTAAGGCCATTTGATACGAAGCTCCTAAATTTTTAATTTTAGAGTTAAAAGGTAACGCGACAATATATCTCCCTTCACTATTTCGACTTACATTTTCTTTGAAATGGTCAAGGCATTGTTTTTCCTTAACCGAATAATTCTCCTGCCCCGGACACTCTTCTACTTCCCAAAATTTAGCCATATCAAAATTTACAGATGTTGCATGACAACTCCGCTTAATCACTGCTCCAGAAGTTGGCGCAGAACCACCCACAATCCATCCCAATAATGTTTTTTGCAAATATAATTCCTTATTACCCAATAACGATAATTGAATTTGTCCCATTTTTAATAAAGAAAGAGTAGTTCCCGCACTTAATAATATGTCAACTGAATCAGGGATGTGAAAGTTTGGGTCCGCCAATTGAATACCGTTTGGTAATTTAATCAAATTTCTCTGAATATATTCACCGGGAATGTTTTGGGATATTTCGGGAATTACTAAAAATGTTAGGGTTTTTTCATAACTATTAATTCGGGATCTGATGGTGGCCGTGACTAAATCTTTTGAATATGTCGTAATTGAATTTAATGCACCAATTGGAATATTACATGTTTCTAGCTTAAGGCCCAAATTGTTCGCAAATCTTTGAATTACAATTCCTTTTATAGGATCGGCAATTGACAATAATGACAAACGAAGTAAATCCAAACACAACTTTTCAGCACTTTTTATAAAGATTTCCTTTATATATTCCCCATCTGTAAAGGGTTTGTTTGCCTTTGGCAGCTATGCAATGAGCATTGAAATTAGCGCATGGTTCGAGATATTTAATCAAATGCAAGACGATTAATTTCAGAAGTGAAATAAAACAATGTTTTATATTTTGGATTGCAGAATCAAGGATTTCTATCCACTGACTATAAAATACACGTGGAATTTCCATGAGGCGGGACATGGGAAAGGGGCACCAGATGAAATCGGAGCTACATGCAAACGTACTGCCGACCAACTTATAGCTCAGAGAGGTGACATTACAAACTTGTACGACTTTGTAGCTGTGCTTCGAGAAAGGTGTCCAAATATACAGATCTCTGTTATCGAAGATGTTGACATAGAAAAAGTTAACAAAATGATCAAGGAACATGAGAAAGAGCAGAAACCGTTTAAAGGAACCCTCTTAGTGCATCAAGTCTCGGGTCATATTTATAATCCTAATAAACTTGTCTTGAAGTCACTAAGTTGCTTCTGTGATAATGTTAGTTGTAATCATTTTAACTTGGGGACTATAACGTACCAAACCAATACACAGCGGCTTCAAGTTCCAGATATTTTCACGGATTCTGAAGATGATATGCCGTTAGCAAGTATGAGCCACATTGCGCAAGAAAAGTCTAAAACTAGCTATAGTTTTATACTTGAGATTATGTTCTAGTTAAGTTATTAATGAGGGGAAAAGAATACCGATACGCCGCAATTTGCTCAAAATATTATGTTGAAGATGGAGAGCTGACAGTAACATTCCTTAAAGTTTGTAATGAAGATGGCACAGAATTTAAAATAAATGATAATGATAGAGACGACGTGCCTTACGAAGACGTTATAGAAAAATTGCCAGATCCTAATCTAATCGTCAAGAGAAATAAAGTATTTTACAAATTTAAAATACCCGTTAATGTTTACGAGAAGTAAAACAAATAGTGATAAAAATAAATACGAGGTACTAAGTAGGTAGTTTAAGTTTGAAATATTTGTGATCTTATAATAGAAATGAAAGTCTGATTATTGTGTTCAAATTATAATTTGGTTACTTAGGACTTTAGAAGGCTGATTATTTAAAATAATTGTTGAACAATTTGATTGTTAAGAAATATTGCTACATTATTTTCATGAGCATAATTAATAAAATAAAACCTGTGATTATAGTTCATAGAATTTGTGTCCTTAAGAGATAATTTATTGAGTTGATCTTGCAATAAAAATTTGATTTGACATAATTACCGTGTTTTGCGTCAGTCCCTAGAACACTGATTTAAAAAAATCATAAATTTCTCTAAAAATATCAAGTAAAGTGACTGGCCCTTTTATATGCAGCAAAGTAGATGTTATAACCACAACATAGAATATAAACTATTTTGATTTTTAACTAAAAACACCACTTTCAAAATTACGTCAGAAGTTAACCAAATTTCAGATAATCACCCATATACTGTAAACATCTTACACCATCATCGATAAATAAAATATTTTAATATTTTAAATATATATTATCAAATATATTTATAAATTGGTGACTCCGACGAAAATGGAAACAACGGACGCTAATAAGTTCGTTCGTGGTAAAGAATCAATCCAAGTGGATAGGATAATCGCCAAACGCATACACGCTTATGAATAAACTAATTAAGGGTTATTTTCCCGTGAACGAGTTTGAAAATGTTCGGAAGTAAGACGAGGGTTAACGAGAACCCACGAAAATTATTAATTGAATAGAACATTGACAGACGTTGATGCCTCGTTCACACGAGTCTACTTTGGTTGACCGATTTTATTTAATCGATCAAAAGTGGAATGAAAAACCTAGTGTGATGACTCGTTCAAACTTTTTTTGATCCACTAAAAAGTTAATTACGGTTCTCACACGAGGTTTTTCATTCAACTTTTTTTGATCAACTAAATGAGAAAGAGAATCAAATTTTTCATCCTAACAAAAATCTGAGGATCGTTAAAACCAACTATGAATCGGTAACGAACGCATTTCGTGTGAACCGCGAATATCGGACCGCAATTCGGCTCATAAACTTGCATGCGCTTGGCGCTGATCCTAAATCGGTCTTGAACCGATTTGTTACCGATTCATTATCACATCCGCGAACGAACCTAATATCAATCGCACTGCAGTTCGTGCCATACTATTTTGGCCTGAGCGTCCGAGTCTCTGGTTTACTCAAATGGAGGCGCAATTTGCGTTGGTCGGAATCACTAACGAAAAAACAAAATATTATCATACAGTGGCCCAATTAGAAATCGTCACATAGTCGAAGTTGAAGACATTGTGTCAAATTCTCCAGAAGAAAATCCGTATGAAATATTGAAAAACGAACTGATACGACGATTGTCATTCACGCAGGAGCAACGTGTTCGACAACTGCTAGAAGATGAAGAGATGGGAGATCGTAAACCATCCCAATTTCTTCGTTCCCTAAAGTCACTGGCAGGGGGGAGAATAGTTTATTAGACGCCAAGAATTGACGACGGTTTTTGATAAAACAAGCCAAAAGAAAACGAAAATTAAGAGTGGTAATTTGCGAGTTTTGGCTTCGTTTTCGATAAAAACTGGATTTAAAGACGAAATTTTCCAATGCTATTTCTTGTGGGAAATGATTTTGATAAATCTACCAATTGAGACGTAACTATGGGAACTAACATTTAATAATATATTTCAATTCATAATGTATTTCAAGTTAATTCATATCATCCGACAAATGCTAAGGGGGTCCAGGGGTCACCCCGGTGGGGGTTTGGAGGCGGAGCCCCCAACATAAAAGAAACCACACTCATTGTTCGTTTACCCGATTTTCATAATTTGACTGAATGTGTCCTTATTGACTACCCTTGAGTTTTACAGAAAACCAAATAAAATTTTTAATATATCTAGTCATATCTTAAATACGTCCGTATTGAAGGATTTGTATATTTCTTTTAAATGTTTCCTATTGCGTGGTGCAAACTCGTTATTGGTGTAATTAATTTTATGGTGTTTTCTGTGTTTTATTTCTGAAATTTTGTATTATTTGTGGTGTCTATAAAAAGGTTTTCTAATAAGTGATAATTTACAGTGTTAAGATAAAGCGGAATGTGTAATTTGATTGATAATCGTTAGCTTTAGTAATTAGAATAGTGAAGGTGTTCAAATCGGATCATGTAAATGGGAACTTAACATGTTGATAGATAGAATTACCAAACTACAAATAAGCGGCAAGAAAGTGAAAGGCCCTGCATTGGGTATTAAAACCATTATCGATAAATCACCTTTCAATTCGGTAATGGCGAAATATCCCGAAATAACAAGACCAGCTGGGATTTCATCAGTACCACGCCACTCCACTACACACCACATCAAAATTACCCCCGGACTTCCTGTAGTATGCAAACCTCGTCGTTTGGCACCAGACAAGTTAGTCATTGCCAAACGTGAGTTTGAAGAAATGCAGCGAAATGGTATTGCTCGACCATCTGATAGCTGCTGGGCATCAGCGCTCCATTTGGTGCCTAAACAAAATGGGGAATGACGTCCTTGTGGAGATTATAGACGACTTAACGCACGAACGATCCCAGATCAATATTCGATACCACATATTGCGGATTTTGCACACAATTTAGCAAATAAAAAATATTTTTCGAAAATAGATCTAGTTCGCGCCTATCACCAAATTCCAGTTAATAAAGAAGATATCCCAAAAACCGCGATTACAACTCCTTTCGGTGTTTTTGAATTTCCATATATGACATTTGGACTTAGGAACGCCGCCCAAACATTTCAACGTTTTATGGATGTAGTTACAAGGACTTGCGAGGACTTGATTTCTGCTTTGTATACATAGATGGCATTTTAATTGCTTCCGCGGACGAAAATGAACATTTAGAACATTTAAATATTCTGTTTAAACGATTGCAAAATTATGGAATTGTAGTAAATCCAGCAAAATGCGTCCTCGGAAGTAACAAAATAACATTTTTAGGAAATGAAGTTAGTAATTCGGGCATTCGACCTACCACAGATAGAATCGAGGTAATAAAACAATTTTAAGTACCAACAACAGCGAAAGAATTGAAACGATTTCTTGGAATGCTAAATTTTTATAGACGCTTCATCCCACATGCCGCAAAAATTCAAATTCCTTTAAACGACGCTCTAAAAGGGGGTACAAAAGGAAAAGACAAAATTAAATGGACATCTTAGCGTAGCGTTTGGGTATGTACCAAGTGCCTGGAAGAGCGCACGAGTGGTCTTCATACCAAAACCGGGGAAGAAATCATACCGAGACCCGGGGGCGTATAGACCAATCACACTGACTTCTTTTATACTAAAAGTGTTGGAGAAGGTGGTGGGATGGCATGTAAAACACACCTCCCTAATTGAGAGGCCTTTACATCGCAACCAACATGCATATCGGGTGGGTAGATCGTGCGACTCGGCCTTGCATCAACTGGTGACAAGAATTGAGGAGACGATAAGCTTCAAAGAGTTGACGATGGGGTGCTTCCTCGACGTAGAGGGAGCCTTCAACAACACCACATATGCAGCAATGCTAAAAGCAGCAGAAAGGCATGGGATAGAGGATACATGCAGAAGGTGGATAAAGTCTACTCTGCATGGAAGAACAGCTCATGCAACTTTAGCCAACGAGACGCTGAGGGTTGTGGCAACGAGGGGCACAGCTCAGGGAGGGGTGATCTCCCCCCTTCTGTGGAACCTTGTTGTGGACGACTGAATGGTGAAAGATACTATACCCAGGGGTATGCGGATGATATCTGTATACTGATCCGGGGGAAGGATCACAACACTATCACAGAATTGATGGCTGGCGCGGTAAAGGTGGTGGAGACATGGTGCAAGGAGGTGGACCTCAGTGTCAATCCCTCTAAGACGGTGGTTCTGCCTTTTACTCGGAGGAGGAAGCTGGAAGGCTTAATGCCTCCAGCTCTCTTTGGAGAGCGGCTACAATTCTCAAAGGAAGTTAGATACCTGGGCTTGACACTAGATAGTGGATTAACCTGGAGCTCACAACTTAAGAACATAGTGGCCAAGTGCAAAAGAAACTTGATGATGACAATGAGGGCACTTGGCCAAAGATGGGGCTTAAGGCCGGAAATCATGAGATGGCTATACACTTCGGTGGTGAGGCCGTTCGTGACATATGGGTGTGTGGTGTGGTGGCCCAGGTGTGAGCAGAGCGGGGCCAGGGGTGACCTGACCAAGGTCCAGCGGCTGGCCTGTCTTTGCATCACAGGGGCAATGAAAAGCACACCCACGGCGGCCATGGAGACTCTCTTGGATCTCCCTCAACTTCACTTGTGGGTGGGGGTGGAGGCCAGGCTGAGCTCGCACAGGCTGCAACTGAATGGTGCTTGGCGGTCAACTCCGCGAGGGCATGCAAGGATAGTGGACGTCATCGCCAGCCCCCTCATGGGGATGGTAAGCGACTGGATGCCCACTGAATACAGGTTCAAGTGCCCCTATATGGTAACCTTAAGGCCATATATGGGGGGAAACAGGGAATTTCAAGCGGAGGTCACGGCCATTGCCATATGTGCTAGAGAGAACTTAGATATGGGCTATCGGAATAGGAACATACGTATTCTCTCTGACAGTCAGGCAGCGCTAAGAGCGATTGCCAATACGGTGATTAGCTCAAAGCTGGTGCTGGAGTGTCGGCAACTCCTGTAGGACCTGGCAAAGCACAACCGAGTTAAACTTGGTTGGGTGCCGGGGCATAAGGGAGTCGAAGGAAATGAAGAAGCTGATGCTTGCGCAAGGGCTGGTTCGATGACCCCACTCATGGGCCCAGAACCTGGAGTGGGGATCACCAAATCTGCTGTCAAAAGGGCGATGAAAAGTCGACTGAGACGGCAGCAAAACAAATACTGGCAAGAAATTCCTGGCCAGAGGCACAGCAAGAGAATGATGGGGCAAATCTGCCCCTTGCTCACAGCTGAGGTATTGCGGCTGGGAAGGAATCAACTCAGGACAATAACAGGACTGATAACCGGACACTGTGGACTGAGGAAGCATCTGCAGACTATTGGGGTGTCTCAACGAGACCTCATTTGCAGATTGTGTGTGGATGGGGAGGAAAACGCGACCCATGTCATTTTTGACTGCAAAGCCCTCACAAAGTGGCGACACCTGTATGGGATAGATGACGCCCAAACAGGCTCAAATCGCGCGAGCTTAGTACAGGGACTGCTTCTGCTAGGCAGAATGCTGAACCTGGAATAAGCAAGGATCCTTGCATAGCAGGGATGAATGAGCAGAACAGGAGTACAATAAACCTTAGGCTGCAGTGCGGGGGGAACGTGCCCTAACCTGGTTTTTCTGCTATTGGGAAAAAAAAAAAACCCCATGAAACTATTGCGCACAACCGCAATACTACAGAGAATCACAAAATTTCTACATCATCAAACCTTATTGAAAAAATATGACCACAATCACACTCCAACGAAAACTTGAAAGGAATTACCGTAAACTGCTGAAGAAATCAACAACACTCGATTAAAATGGGTATCATTTACACAGCAATGCACTTTTCATATATACATATATATATATATTGCAGCGCTATAGGCCTTGTAGGCCTTTGGCTTCTATTTCCTTGACGGGTCCTTTCCATTTCTTCCTGTCCTTTGTCATTTCCCTCCTTCTGCTTCCTACTAGTTCCTCCACGTCAGCTTTCACGGCTTCAAACCAATTTTTCCTAGGTCGTCCTCTCCTTCTTTTCCCTCCTCCACCCTCCAGCAGTACACTTTTTGTCCATCTTTTTTCTGGCAGCCGCATTACATGTCCCAGCCATCTAACTCGTTATGCTCTTATTTTTTGGGTTATTTTGGGCCTATTGTATAACTCCATCTCGAATCCTCTGAATACTCTTTGCAGTTCCTTCCTTGACCTTGTTAGCAAGACTACATCATCGACATATGCTATAGTTTGGTTCTTGTGATGGCGGATCAGTCCTGTCCTCTGGATTCCGCTTTTTCTCATGATCATATCCAGGACCAGATTGAAAAGGTCCGTGGACAGAAGATCTCCCTGTCTTAGACCTCTCTTGATGTTAAATTGTCTCGAGTAGCTTCCTTCCACCGCAATTCTATTGTTTTACTGAACAGTGTCATTTTTATCAGCCTTGTTAGCTTTAGCGGTATTCTTAGTTCATCCATCGCCTCATACACGCACTATGGAGTCATACGCTTGTTTGAAGTCAATGGAGAGCATATGTAGGCTCAGATCTTGTTCATAGCTTTCATTTTGAAGCATTTTAAGCGTGAACACTTGGTCTATTGTAGATCTTCCCCTCTAAAACCTCCTTGATACTCTCCAATTATTTCTTTTTCGTACTTGTTAAGTCTTTTGCATATTAGACTTGCTAAAATTTTGTACGTTGTGTCCAGCAGCGCAATTCCTCTGTAGTTTTTAGTATTTTGTCCTTTTTTTCTTTCTTCTCTCATTTTACTTCTTAGTGTAGCCTGAATTTTTCTCTCTTCCTTCGATAAGTCGTCATCCACAAAACACTGCGTTCTCTTTAGTCTGTTTTTCGCTTTCATCACCTGCATCTTCTGCTCAAAGGTCTCAGAAAGAAAGCATACCTAGGTATGATATAAAAATATTACTAGGAGACCTAAATGCAAAAGTGGGTAGAGAAGAGATCTTTCGAAACGTAACTGGAGGAGAAAGTCTACACAAAGAAAGCAACAAAAATGGAAAAAAAAAAATTTTAATTTGCTACGGAGAATAAAATGAATTTAGCCAGTACGCATTTTGAACGCAAGAATATACAAAAAGAAACTTGGATCGCACCAAATGGAAAAGTAAAAAACCAGATCGACCACGTATTGATTGAGAGCAAACATTTTGGGGATATTATAAACTGTAAAAGCTACAAAGGAGCAGATGCAAACAGCGACCATATCCTAGTAATAGCTAAGTTTAAGCAGAGTCTATCGGAAAAATCCTTCTATATGTTGCTGCTGATACCGGCAGCTCATTGCTTTCCTTACAAAATTCACAGTACAGTCCATATATTTTAAGAATGGAAAGTGTACTGTCCAAATATTTTCTATTACTTGTTTTTCTGACATAATGTGCAGGTGTAATAGGAAAACTTTGTATGTGTTTTTTTACCACATCTATACTCTTATTGCTCGTTTTATTACCTGGTGATTTTTTACCACGATAATCAGTTCCCTCAAAGCAGCCACTAGAATGTTTTTTCGAAAACGCCAAGTTGATTGGTCCATTAGAAATGCACAAGGTTTTATGGAAAAAACTGGAACAAACTCTGAACCGATTACCTAAAGCATTAGCAAAGTAATAAGATCTGGAATTCAATCGCAAAGAATTTCCTGTCGTACGCTTTGGCTTTACAGACACAACATTTTTCAAAATAAAATCCTTTTGTCTGCAATAGCTGCTAAGGCCCCAATAAAATTTGCAAATATCGAATCTTTCATCCTGTGAGATATTTTCCATGCAGCGAAATTTGCTTTTTGAACAGTCTACTGGTTTGGGCAATTTAGCATCTCTTACACCTGTTTTTGTTACATAAGGTAAGCACTGTGCACGTTTAACTTTAGCGACATTTGGTTTCCATGTAGCAATATTTTGGCTACGCTTACGATTTTTTTTGTTCAATGCATTCTCCTTAGCAGTATTGTTTTGTTCATTAGAGTCATAAAAGTCTGATTCGCTTGTGCAAAAGGGTGTATTTTCACAGTTCTCCGAATTCATTAAAGATGCCTAAAAAAATTAGAAGTAATTGTCATTACATGTGGCGACCATAATATTAAAACTATCATTTTTATTGAAAGCTTATAATTTACATGCAACTACACTGAATTTACGCGCTACTGTACTGAAATAAATAACTTACATTTTCAAGTAATTGATAAGAATTTCCTTTATAATGATGCATTTCCAAGTGCAAAGAATAATCAGATGAAATGTTATATTAGACCGTTGGATCATTAAAAGAATCATCAGAAAATCCCATACTTTCATCTGTAAGTATTTCAGGTATTTTAGATGGTTCCTGAAATGCAACAAGTTCAAATAACTAGTAAGCACTGTAGTAAGTTAATAATAATTGATTGGATAAATTAGATTAAAATATAATACTTACAGGTTTTGGTTCTTCATCTCTAATATTTTTATTTATTTTTGATGCGGCTTTGGCCATTTCTACTAATTGTTTACCACGACTTAAATACATTATCACTTACAATTTTCAAACTCATATAAAATTTATATAAAATGTTATTATAATTATAATGAAATAATTATAAAAAAAAAATTATTATCTTGCTTAATAAAATGTACACTTTTTAAATGATTAACATGCACTATTACGGCTTTGAATGTGATTTTGATTTTCAAAATCTTTCAAATCTTTCAATTGTTTCTATTGGTACATAGCTACGAAAATGTGTACCCTTTGCTTAAAATTTTTTAAACTTTAAAATAACTAGTTAAATGCTATACAAAATACTTCGCGATGATAATTAAATTAACAATTTACCATAGTAATTAGTAATGACTTTTACCTGAAATAAATACAGGGTTTTTCATCTCATTTTGACAACGTGCCAATCTATTTTGACATTGTGTCAGCACATTTTGACAACGTGCCAACCTATTTTGACAACGTGTCAGCACATTTTGACAACAAAATTAATATTTTTTAAAGGCCTTATGGTGAATCAATTTATAACCAATGATCAACGAAGAATGATCGCAGATGCATATGAAGCCGGAAATACTGCTGCAGAAATCGCAAATATTATGGGATTGAAAAGAACGAGTATACTTGCTATAATTAAGAAACATATTAATGGTCTCCCGGTAGAAAGGCAATTGAAAGGAGGGATAAGGCGTAAAAGTCTTGGAGACGAAGAAAAAGAAAATATTAAAGAATGGATAGAACAGGATTGTGGTATCAGTCTATCCAAACTTGTTGATAAGGTTTTTGAAGAAAAAGGAATTGTAGTCAGTAAATCAACAGTGAAAAGATGCATCAATAATTTTAATTACAGTTTAAAAAGAGTGCATTTATTACCTGTAAGAAGAAACGAACCTGCTATCATTGAAACGCGAACTACTTATGCTGAAACTTACATGGATCTGATTTCTAGAACAGATGATTCCAAAATATATTTTTTGGATGAAGTAGGATTTAATGTTTCAATGAGAACTAGAAGAGGAAGATCACTAAGAGGCACAAGAGCAGTGCATAATGTTACTAATATCAGATCGAGAATTATATCTGTATGCTGCGCTATGAATAAGAACGGAATATTTAAGTATAAAGCACAAACTAGAGCTTATAATACCATAACCTATCTCGATTTTATAAAATCTGTAATAGCTAAGTTGTCTGTAGGTGAAATATCTAATGCAGTGTTGATTATGGATAACGTCCCTTTCCATAAATCTGCAGCAATACAACAAGAAATAAGAAGTTCTGGTCATACAATTATGTTTTTGCCTCCATATTCACCTTTCCTAAATCCTATTGAAAACCTTTTTTCGAAGTGGAAGCAATATGTAAGGACAGAAAGACCTGTAAGTGAAGAACAATTATTAATTAACATTGACAATGGTCCTAATTTGATAACTGATATTGATTGTGCTAACTTCTATAGGCATATGCTTGGGTTTTTGCCAAGATGTTTAAGAAATGAAGCTATAATTGATGAATAAAAAACTAATATCCTATTTGATTAACTTTTTTTATAATTTTATTTAGAATATAAAATTATTTATTTAAAAATTTAAAATTTTTGTTGTCAAAATGTGCTGACACGTTGTCAAAATAGGTTGGCACGTTGTCAAAATGAGATGAAAAACCCTGTAACTCAATATTGGAATAAAATTATACTGTGCAAAAACTCACTAAATGTTATAATGACTTTTACTTGTTAAATTTAATGAAATATATTAGTTAGTGAGTTTTTCTTCACAAAAATCTAAGTATAATGAAGGAATAATAGAAAAATAATCTTACAAGACTAAAGTTAAGTAAATTATAAAGTCATACATGTACTTATATCATTTTCGACGAAAATGCAGTTAGTGACTTTTACGTTTGAACCATCGATATATTTTTTTCAGAATTTTTGTAAATCTATAATTGATGAAAAATATTCTTTTAATTTTTTGAGGGTGGTTTTTACATCAACCCTTAAAGTGACACCTTTTTTAAAAAATGCGATTAGTGCATTTATTATCCATCTTTCATTTAAAAAAAGTTGTTTTAAGAAATTATTTGTCGCTCACCATCAAAATGAGGTCATCCAGGGACAGGTTTGTAATAAGCAGCCATGAGTCGATGCATTTTGTAAATGGATTTATTACTTTATGGCTTGTATATATGCCATTATATGGTTTTCGTCAAGAAAAAAAGTCCTGAAAAAGAAATTAATTTCTGAAATTTTTTGATAGGCCTTTTTTTGATAGTGCAGGGATCTTTTATCCATTCTTTATACTATTATTAGTCATATTATTAGTCAATTCAAAGAAAATTTAATAAATAATACCTACTCGTAATGCATTATTTATAATTGTTCTAAAATGTTATAAATATTGAAGGCTTAAGCCTGCGTTAGTTATTATTTTGTAAAGATAACAAACTGCTTGCGCCAGTTGATAACTTCCGTTGGATATTATTTTATTATTATTCAATAGTTCTGGGAATGTCTATTAAACTCGTAGAATTTATCATTGATAACGTTTTTTTACATCGATTAAAATTCTAATTGACGTTCCTTCATATAAGAAATTATTTTATCCGTCATGACAACTTATAAGTTACCTAAGTCTTTTCCCAAACCTATAGTGCAAAAATCCAGCCATGTTGCACAGTGATTAAACCAAAAATAACAATTTGTTCCTTAAATCTGTATGCCAAATACTGTTTTATTGACTGATCGTACCATGTACACAGATTCGACAACCCAATGCCCATGTGGTGGAATATTTAGACGTGGTATGTCGTCTTTTGAAAATTCCTTTGAAAATGGATATGAGGGCATTCTTTGATACGTCGCGTTTTGCTATCAGTGAAATCGCCGATCTTGACGAATTCAAGGTCCCATAGCTAGCTTTTGAACGTCTATTGAATCTCTTCGTTAAAAATTATTTTATTTATTTATTATTTGTACTTCTAGGGTCAAATATATTATAACTTTTTTCTGTGGCAAATGAAACCCATTTTTTGAGACATCCCTCATTGTTATGTATTTATACAAAATAGGGTAAAAAACCAATCCGGTCAAACGTGAAATCAACACTTAAGTTTAATATAATTTTAGTTTAACAAACACAAAAAAAGAATAAAAGTAAACCAACAATCAAGTCACAATTCAATAATAAAAGTAAATAACTAAGGGTACATTAAAAGTAAGAAGTAAAAGTACAAGGGTATAATAAGTTCAATTGTTTTAAATATTTTAATTAGAGAGAAGCACGTTCGTAATCACTTGATGTATTATTCGACTCTGCCGCACCGTTGCCGCAGCCGTATGTCGATAAGCCAAAATAGAGCATTGAAATTTACAATAACAAATTATTATCAAAACATCGTTTGACAATAACAAGTCGGTGATGATCTGCGTTCGGTGACGTGCGGTCGGCGGTTTGATGTGGACTTTTCTTAACACCTCATATTGCTTGAGAGTTTATGGTGTTATCGAGTCCATCATGAAGTCCACAGAGTCCCTAGAAATTTATTTTCTTAAGATACCTCCCTGACAATCTCTACCACAAGAGAGAACTTGTGTGCCAGGGTATGACTTCTGTTCCTGCAAGACAAGAGCAAAAGGTCAGGTGATGGTTTTAATATCGATGCGTTATTAATCTCGCATAATGGTGTAAAAATTTACAAATAAAAACAAAATAAAATGTAGTCATGTATTTTTGAATAGTCCGTGCTTCTTGCCTATCTTCATTTTTTGGATATTTTGGACTAATTTCTGTCAAAGCTTTTAAAATGTCTATTAAACGAATTTTTATGGCTGTTATAGATGATATACTGCCTGGCCAGCGGGTTGGGTTAAGATTTTTAAAAGTAACTTCTGATTCCCCAGTAAATGACGAAAGAAAGTCCCACCTCTTTATACTGGTCCCAAAAAAAAAGTATATAAATTTTGAATATAAGCAAAAAAGAATGATATGATATCACAACCGTTTACAGTGTAAGCCTTACACAATCGTTTAGAACCAGATTTAAATTGTGACTGACACAATGTAAATACTCAGCATTGGGTTGAATTTTTCTAATTCTGGTTTGTACCCTTGTAAACACAATCCATTACAGTGGCTCCATCATAGCCCTGACCATAGCAATTTTTAATCGGGATATCTAGACGTTGTAATAATATCATTGTTTTTTCCGTCATACTTACTGCAGAATAATCTTTAAGTCCATAAAATCCCAAAAATATTTCGGAAATTTCAAAATTTTTTGGTATTTTATTTTCATCCCGAATTATGTGGACATGTCTTATAATGATACTTAACTGATCTGTTTTCGTTATGTCTTGTGTTGTTTCTAATAATAATGCGAAAAATGGTGTAGAGTTAATTTTTAATGTAAGTTCTTTGGTTAATTTTTTCCTCAAGCATTCAATTAATTCATTTTGGATTGTGGGACTTAAATATCTTATTGACCCTTGTAGGCCAGTCAAAATCAACAATGAATTCGCAAAACATGATGTATTTCTGATTTTTTAGTATGTTGTTTGGACTCATTAGGGCTATGTATTCTAAAGTTTGCAATTCTCAAAAAGTTGTGGAAAAATTTTTATAGAGGAAAAACCGTGAAAATTTTGGACCTGTTTCAGATTCTGCTCGGTATCTCTTAATCTATGCAGTTTTCTTCAAAAGCTGTTTTGTACGTTTTTTAAGAGCATCAAATTTATGACAAATTAAGCAATCGGAGCTCCATTCGAGAAGATGAGGTTTATTTTTTAAAGATTTATCTAATCCTCTCAATCTATTAAGTGCCATCGGAGAGCTATCTGGAAGCTTAATATCGTCTCATTTCCAAAGCAAACCAATCTCGTATTGGCCATCAACTTGCTGAAGGGTACGTTCCATAACTTCAATCGCTCGAATGACCCCTCGACTTTGCAAAACTCCTTTGGGGGCTTTGACGCTGAAATCTTCCGTAGAAAAATGTTGTTTCACTAAATCACGCAAATCTTCTTCTGTCTTAAGAGCATCGTGAAAGAAAAAATGCATTATCGGTTTGGAAGCATTGTTAAAGCTGGTAGCAATTAAGCGATGAGCAGATTTTCCATAAACAACCCATCCCAAAAGAGTCTTAATAGCGCAGGGTTCTTCATCTCTGTCATGGCGCTGCCCATGACCCCACAAAAACTTGGCTTGATCTAATCCGATGAGAATCTTGGGTTCCGCACTTTCAAGATTGGAAATTGGAAGACCTCTCAAGTGCGGGAAGGAACGTTGTAACTGTGTAACGTTAATCTATTGTTCAGGAAGTTCCAAATTTTTAACCGTGTAGACATTTTTCAATTGTTAACGCTTTCGATTATTTATCCCAGAAATAGAAAAAGACGTCTTTAATGAGTTTTCATGTCTTGAAGCTCCTTTAGTCCACTGAAGGATTAAATTTTCTTCAGTTCCAGACAAATCAAGTTCGTCAAAAATATCTTTCTCTACCATTGATAAGGCAGATCCATCGTCAAAGAAAGCCAAGGTATTAACAAACTTACCATTGGCACCACAGATTCGAATTGGTGCAATCTTAAACAAGATTGACGAGCCGGCTTGAACATGAGAAAGGTGGACATAACTTGTTGGAACAAAAGGAGTTGCAGAATTGTTTAACTGTGATACCGACGTTTCTTGATGTAAGAGAGGATGATGTCGAGACTTACATCCTTGAACATCACATTTTTTTTTTCTCTCTGCAAGTCCTCCAGTTATGTTACGATTGGTCCAAACAAGAAAAACAGATTCTCTTCTCTCGGACAAAATTCATTCTCTGTTCGACTGACTGATTCTTCAAGTCTGTACACTGGCTTAGCTTGTGATAGGCTCGAGTATGAGTTGGTTTCCGCTTGACCCAATCTTGATATAGACCAGCACCTAATTTAGAAACTAGGCAAGTTAAAACATATCCATTGTTTAAATCTTCATCTCTTCCCATGGATTTCAGTTCAGCAACAAAGCCATTAAGTTTGACTGCTAAAACTCACACTCTTGGTCGCATTTGGATGTAAGACGAGGGAGATTCATCAAATAATCTGTTAAGTCTCGCACTAGCACATCATGACGCTCGAAAATCGCTCGTAAATAATTCATTATTGCATCCGAATCCGAAGAGTACTTCAATCTACCGCTAACAAGTTGATATGCTTCGCCTTTTAAGGTCTTACGAAACCGAGATACATTCTCTTTGTCAGAAAAACGTCCTTCAATAGTTGGTGTATCTATGCACTTCTTCAAAATATGGCCACTCACGTTTGTCGATCCCGAAATAAGAGGGCAGTTCCTGCACATTGTTTTGGTTTAAAATTGTCAACAAAGTAGCCATATCAGAATCTGGAACTGAGATCCTATTTGAAGACGAAGGAGTATTTGTAGATTCAATCGGATGTTGGTGTGTATTTTCAGGCTCCTTTACAGATGATAAATTGTTATTTGATTGTACCAGAGATTCCAATAACAAATGAGGATTTTCTTGAATTTTTTTGATTCTCTGCAGACGTTCTTTAACTACATCAGCATTAGATATCTTTGGAGGATCGACGACCTTTTGAACTGGGAGCGATGGGTGCTTCAGACAACTTTAACTTCAAAGCTTCCATCTCCTTGCGAAGTGTAAAAAGTTCTTCATCTCTCTGTGATACCAATGCTTGAGCGGTTGCTGCAGCTTCAAGGAGATTATCTACTTCCTCACAAAAAGAATTACTGTCATCAGGCTTTATTTTGGAAATATTATTGCCGATTGTTTTCCAAGGACTTTCCAAGGACGTCTTCACAACACCATGTGTGATTTATTATATCTTAAATACTACACCGTGGAATCGAAGTAGTGAATTTATCTGAATCGAAACCAACACAAGAATACATGTAGTGCCACCACCTATGGCATTTTCACAAGAAACCATATGTTCACAAATGTACATATATATAATAATATATCTAGTATGTAAGGTTGTTAATGTAATTTTAATAAAACAATAAAGAGTCAGTAGTCATTTTACATTCAAAGGAGAAACATCAAGAACATTTTGGCGCCCAACGTAAACCACAATGGAAAAGCAAATTACGAGCGTTGTGTCCGATTCTAGATAATGAAGGGCTGATACGAGTTGGAGGACGTTTACAAAAAGTAAATCTAACACAAGAAGAGAAACATCCAATAGTACTACCATCTTGGCATTATATCACGACAATCATTCTACGAGAAATTCATCAGCGACTTCACCATTGTCCACCGGAGCAGCTATTGCATGAGGCCAGAAAAAGATTTTGGCCAATAAGTGGTCGAAGAGAAGCACAAAAAATAGTAAGAAAATGTATAAAATGTTTTCATTTTAGGCCAAAATTGACAAATACATTCATGGGAGAGTTACCTCGAGTTCGAGTGGAGGGATTCGGACGACCATTTTTGACAGTGGGAGTTGACTATGCTGATCCTTTGCAAGTAAGGGAAAGTCGAAGACGAGGACGTATTCATATTAGTAAAGGATACGTAGCCGTATTTACTTGCCTCCAAACGAAAGCAGTTCATTTAGAGTTGGTAACAGAGTTAACGACCGAAGCATTTTTCGGAGCATTGAGGCGTTTTATTTCAAGACGTGGGCAGTGTACTCACATTTATTAAGTATTGTGAAGAAATCGGAAAATGTTTCAATATTTTTATTAATTGCGTACAGAGAGATTTTGACACGACGAGTAATTTCTAACACATTATTTACAAGACAAGTCACTATGGAAAATAACAACCTAAATAGAGGCAGACACTTGATCCATATCGCCGTCGTGCGAGAACTTATTTCCAACACTCCCGCCGTTCGAGTGCGACGAGAACCCTATACCCAGATTAAGACATAGGAGCTCGAATTGATTACTTGAAAGTGCTTTGGTGAATATATCGGCCAATTGCTTTTCGGTTGGTACATATTCCACCCATATCTCTCCATTTTCCACCATCTCCCTGATATAATGGAACTTAATATCGATATGTTTTGTCCTTTTATGGAATTCGGGATTTCTTATTAAGCGAATTGTACTTTGGTTATCTACTCGCAGTACTGTAGCTGTTTCCGGCAAACATCCAAGATCATTCAATAATTTACGCAGCCAGACGGCCTCTTTCGCAGCGGCTGCTGCTGCTACGTACTCAGCTTCTGTCGTGCTGAGGGTGACCAATTTTTGTCGTTGAGACGACCACGATACAATACCGTTTGCTACACAAAAAGCATACCCTGTAGTAGACCTGCGCGTCTCCACATCGCTTGCAAAATCGGAATCCGAGAAGCCCAGTAATTCCAAATTACTCCCGCCGCTTGTATAAGTTATACCGACTTTTGTTGTTCCGACCAAGTAACGAAAAATTCTTTTAACATGTTGCCAGTGATTTTCGTTGTGGTTACTCAGATATTTGCTGACTGCATTCACTGAATACGCGATGTCTGGTCTTGACACAACTGCAAGAAACATTAATGACCCGACTGCTTCTCGGAACGGTACATTCCTCGATTCTTCTACACGTCGATCATTTGGAGTTAGTTTTGCGTGTGGATCGGCAGGAAGACTTGTAGCTTTTGCTTCGTTCATCTTGAATTTCTTGAGAATTTTATTTGTATATGCTTCTTGATGCAAGAAAAGCGTTTTTTTTTTCTCGATCTCGTTCTATTTGTACTCCAACAAAAATTTTTCCATCTCCTAACGTAATTTCGAACGTGTTTTTCAAACATTTTAAAACTGACTTGAGAGCGTAACTAGATTTCGCTGCTATCAGCCCGTCATCCACAAAGAGTGCCAAAAATACTTCGGAATTGTCGATATGACCTCGAAATATACACTTGTCGGCCTCTGACTCGCGAAAACCGTACTTTTCCAAAAATTCACGAAACTTTTCGTTCCAACACCGGGGTGCTTGTTTCAAACCGTACAAAGATTTGTTGAGTTTGCATACGGAATTTTGATTCATTTCTTTCTTGATCTGGAGCCCCTCTGGTATTTCCATATGAATCTCCTCCTTCAGTTCGCCATAGAGAAAAGCCGTTCGCACATCGAATTGTGCGAGTTCTAAATCCTTTTCAGCTACCATTGCCAGAAATACTCGTAGAGAGTCGTAACGCACGACTGGTGAGAAAGTCTCGGTATAGTCAAGGCCCTCTCTTTGTTGAAACCCTCGAGCACATAGTCGTGCTTTGTATCGGTACACATCGCCTGATGTGTTTCGTACAACCTTGAATACCCATTTCGAATCGATGGGTTTTCGATCGTTCTTTCTCGGTACAATTGTCCAAGTTTCGTTTCGTTTATGTGCGTCGAGTTCTTCTTTTATTGCTTCAGCCCAATTTTCAGCCTCTGGACAGTTCATCGCTTCTTGAAATGAGTTGGGTAGAATATATTCTGCAAAATCTGCTACATATCTGTCTGGTAACCGGATAGTGCTTCGGTCCCGCAGTTTTCTAGTTTCAGTGGACTGTTCAAGTTCTTCTTCCGGAAGAGCTTGTACTTCTTCGACTGCCTCAGGTTCTTCCGGTGCTTCTTCGAAAACTTCTGACTCGTCTTCCTTTTCAGCAACTGGGATAACGTGTTCAATTCCTTCTTCGTCCCATGATTCACTTTTCGACTTTTCGTTGAAGATAACATCCCTTGACACCGAAATCTTTTTGGTCTTAAAATTGTACAGACAATAATTCGTTGAGTCGTTCTGATATCCTACTAAAATCAATTTTGTTGCTTTCGGATCTAATTTCTTACGAAACTGTTTGTCAATGTGCATGTAAGCATCAGATCCAAATACACGAAAGTGAGAGACATCTGGTGATTTTCCCATCCAGATCTCGTATGGCGTTTTCTCGTTACCGGACGGTAATACTCGATTGAGCACGGTAACTGCCGTAGCGACTGCTTCGGCCCATAGAGTAAGAGGAAGATTCTTCGCCTTAATCATCGTGCGAGCACTCTCGATAATCGTCCTGTTATCGCGCTCGGCTTTTCCATTCTGTTGTGGTGTATGTGGGGCCGTATTTACCAACTCTATCCCTCGAGTCGCGAGATACTGCTTCATTTCCTGATTGCAGTACTCTCGTCCGTTGTCTGTGCGTAACACCTTCATTGGCTTCCCAAACTTGTTATTGATTAATCTCTCGAATTTCTTAAAAATTTCAAAAACGTCAGATTTATGTCTCATAAAATAAACATACCGGAAGCCTGACGCGTCGTCTTTGAAGGTTACACAATATCTCGATCCTCCTGTCGACTCGACTGAGAACGGACCACATACGTCTGAATGTACGTATTCTCCTGGCTGTGTGTTCCTTTTTCGTTCGGTCTTTTTGAATGCGAGCCTGTGAGATTTTCCAAAAGCACACGATTCACAAATGAAATTGTCTACGTCGTTTAGTTTAATACCACGAATTAACTCCTTTTGTATCATCTCACGTAGCACTTTATTGTTTACATGTCCCATGCGCTCGTGCCATAAGCGCAAATTTACTGTTGACACATTCACTTCATTTTTGACAGTTGGGGTTTTCGGTCTGAAAAACATGCGATATATTTTATTGTCTTGTTTCATGCCGACACCAAAAGTTTCTCCATCGCGATTTACTGTCACGTATTGTCCTTTAAACACAAACTCAAACCCCTTTGACGTACACACTCCAACTGAAAACAAGTTCTTTCGGAGTTTGGGAACGTATAACACGTTTTCGATGCGCGCCTCACGCCATTCACCATTCACAGGTCTATCAATTAGCACGGTACCAGTCCCGGTGACTTCGCACACACCATTATCGCCAAGCGATATCAATTCACCACTCCTCGGGTAAAATTCACAAAACCATTCTCTTCGGTAAGTAATGTGCCTAGAAGCTCCACTGTCAGTAGTCCAGACGTCACGGTTATCGACTGCCATGAGTTGCTGAATAACCGCTCTTGATGGTACCATATCTGTTTTCCCCTTTTGGTGGCCGGCACTGGAAGTTGCGACAAACGCACATTCACGCGTATTCTCGCCACTTTTGTTTTTATCCTTTTTCTTTTTGCGACATTCACGAGCAAAATGTCCTTTCCCTTTACAGTAGAAACACTCAACATTAGTTTTGTCCCTTTCACGGTATTTTTCACTGTCTCTGGTTCCGCTCGTAGAAAACTTTTTCTTTTTATTCCCACCAAGACTTACGACAGTTAACGCCCGAGTGATGTCTTCATCTTCTTCGAGTCGTCTCTCTTCTTTTATCAATCGTTCCAGCAAATTTTCTATTGATTGATTTTCTTCTGGCACACTATCCCACGCTGTTTGTAGAGCGTTATATTTGCCCGGAAGACTGCCGAGAACTTTTGCCATAATCGCCGTGTCCGATACGTTCTCTCCCAAGTCCTTCAGCTGAGCCGCCATATTTTGTACTCGAGATACATGCTGCACAACTTTTTCGTTCATTTCCATACGATACCCATGAAACTTTTGCAGTAACAACATTTTGTTAGACGCCGACTTTTGTTCGTGGATTCTCACTAATTTGTCCCACATTTCCTTTGCTGTGGTACAATTCAACAGACATTCAAGCTGCGAATCCTCGATCAAGGACGATATGATGCACATAGCCATCGCATTGTCCTTCACCCATTTTTTTTTTTGGCTTCGGCCGAATCAGCTTCAACCGGCATTAATCTTTCGCCCGTCGCGATGTCTTGAATCGCGTTCGCGATAAGCATCGAATTCATCCTGAATTTCCACGCTTGGAAATTCGATCCATCAAACTTTTTGATGCTCTTCAACATTTTCGACATAGTTGATTTTTTTTTTTTTTTTTTTTTTTTTTCGTCAACCGTTTTTTTTTTTTTTTTTTTTACTTCACAATTATCTATTTTTGCACAGGCTGCTTGTCTGGGCCCATAACCTATTAAGTATTGTAAAGAAATCGGAAAATGTTTCAATATTTTTATTAATTGCGTACAGAGAGATTTTGACACGACGAGTAATTTCTAACACATTGTTTACAAGACAAGTCACTATGGAAAAATAACAACCTAAATAGAGGCAGACACTTGATCCATATCGCCGTCGTGCGAGAACTTATTTCCAACAACATTTATTCAGATAATGGTACAAATTTTAGTGGAGCAGCGCGTAAGTTAGAAGAAGTATATAAATTTTTAAGCGAAAAGGAACCAGAAATTTACGAATACACCTGTAAAAATAAAATTCATTGGAGTTTTATACCACCCCGAGCACCACATTTTGGAGGTTTATGGGAAGCGGCGGTTAAAAGTATGAAAAGACAGCTACTCACAGTCACTCAGGGACGAATATTCACCTTTGAAGAAACGTACACCTTACTAACCGAAATTGAAGCAAGCTTAAATTCAAGACCGCTGACTCCTCTAACACAGGATCCTCATGATTTAGAAGTTTTGACGCCAGCTCATTTTCTAATAGGAAATGAGCTTACAGGTTTACCACAGGATATAAGAGATGACAGAAAGAGTAGAATAACAAGATGGCAGCATTTAAAAAATGTTCATATTAATCTTTGGAATCGCTGGAGAAGAGAATATCTTCAAGAACTCCAAAAAAGAAACAAATGGAATCAAGAAAGCCCACAAATACAATTAAATAAAATAGTATTATTAATAGAGGATAATACACCACTGCTACATTGGCCAATGGGACGAGTTGTGAAGTTACACCCCGGACCAGACAATTGAGTGAGAGTTGTCACAATATGGACACGAGGAGGGGAGTGCAAAAGGGCCGTTAGAAAAATTTGTATCCTTCCTTTAGATGAAGATTGAAAAAAAAATAGATTTTCAAGGGGGGCGGCATGTTCACAAATGTACATATATATAATAATATATCTAGTATGTAAGGTTGTTAATGTAATTTTAATAAAACAATAAAGAGTCAGTAGTCATTTTACATTCAAAGGAGAAACATCAAGAACACCATAAAATCATTGTCGACTTCCTTGCAGTTTTCAGATTTACAATTGCGTTCCATTGTAGACGAAAGCATACACCAATATTCACAAATTCTTCCAAATACAGCACACGAAAACAATCAGTGGGCTGTTTTCAACAAGAAGAAAATTCCAGAATAAAATAATATAATGTTGCAGCGCCGAAATTCAATTTTAAATCCTCGAATTGGATAAAAAATGTATTTTTTTAATGAAGAATAAATGAACGATTTTATTTAAAAAAAAAATACATGTGATATTTTAAAATATTAGGAATATTACTAACTTACATTCCTTTTCTTCCTTTAAAAAAACTAAATTCAATATCGGCGACCACAACTCTTGAAGCGCAATTATGAAAAATGGAGAAAATAAAGTAAACAAAACGGTAGCAACGAAAAAATGAATAATTAAAGTAAAAACCAAATCCAGACGCAAGCTGTGGCCGCCGTAATTTAACAAAAACGGAAATTAATATTTGAATATGACTCTTAAATAAATAATTAAATATGCTTAAATATAATAAACTTGAAGACAATAGACATTTAAATAAAGATAACTTGACTTAACGACTTTATTTAAATTATTACAAAGGATCTAGCCCATTAGCCATAAGAAAAGTGCCCCAGGCGGTTTTTGAAAAATGCTTCCGTGTGCTAATTCCTCTTCATGAAAAACTTATTGTCGCACACTTTTAACCCGCTACCCCCACTTGTATTGGAGTTACGGAGGAAACTACCCCAGACGTTAACATTTTTTTTTCTAGAAAACTATAAAAGATGTTTTCATGAAATTCAAACTGTACGTAGATATTAATAAAATGCATAATATACATTTTTTTCGGAATTTTATAGGAATTATTTATCTATAAATGATGAAAAATATTATTTTTATTTTTTGAGGGTGGTTTTTTACATCAACCCTTAAAGTGACACCTTTTTTTTAAAAATACGATTAGTGCGTTTATTATTCATCTTTCATTTAAAAAAAGTCGCTTTAAGAAATTAGTTGTCGCTCACCATCAAAATGAGGTCATCCAGGGACAGGTTTGTGATAAACAGCCATGAGTCGATGTATTTCGTAAATGCATTTATTGCTTTATGGCTTGTATATATGCCATAATATGGCTTTCGTCAAGAAAAAAAGGCCTGGGAAAGAAATTAAGTTTTAAATTTTTAATAGGCCTATTGACAATATAGTGCTGGGATCTTTTATCCATTCTTTATACTAATAATAAACTCAAAGAAAGTTTGATACACAATATCTATACTATATCTATATCTATACTCGTAATTATTTTGTATCTTAGATTATCTGCATACATACTCAAATATTGTTAGTATTATTATTTGAATCAAGTAATATTTGTATTTGTTATGACTAAAAATAATTAGATTCATAATTTATTGGAAATAATAGTAATTTATACATTGAATATAACCTTTGCTTAGTCGTTATAGGATTCTTCTTCTATACCTTTTTTACTGGCTTACGTTTTGATTTATAAAGACCATGTAATAAATAGTATAACTGCTGCAGCATGGGTATAAAACAGCCACCTAATTCCATTACCACAATCACATAAGAACGTATTTTAGATTAACTTTCTTAATTTCATATTATCATAAGGTACACATTCAAGAAAGCAATTTGGTTTTTCTATTGAAATGGGTTGAAGTTGAGGATGTTTTTATTTGCGTGTTGACTTTTACACTGATTTTGTTCTGAACATAAAATAATATTCAAATATAAATAAATTTGGCTGTCATAACTTCAACTTGACCGCGCCAACTCGGGTAATTTTCTAACATACTCCTCCCGTTGCACCAAGAAGTGGTGTAACAAATTCAAATAAAATAAGCAGATTGAAATTAGAGAAAATTAACGTATGAATTTTAGCTTGGAGTAGGTGAAGGATCGTCAGGCGTGTGATTCTTTGAATCTGGTGCCGTTGGCAGTAAGCACAGTTTCTGAATTAGCCGGTCGAACGTAGTCGTAGCGGTTTTTAACGTAACCATCCGTGTGAATCCGTCAGCTCCTGGATGTAGCTTGATTACTTTCGCTAGAGGCCATTTTGAGGGTGGATATCGCTCGTCGATAATCAGTACGACGTCTTCGAGTTGGATAGATGACTTCGGGTACTGCCATTTGTAGCGAGCTTGGAGTTGTTGCAGATATTCATTCTTCCATTTGTCCCAAAAGTCCTCAACCAGTTGTCGAGTAACTTGCCAATAGAAAAGACCTGCACTGCACTAGTGCGCACATGAACTTTAACTCCTTCTTGTTTAATGTCCATAATTGCATTTTTCCAATTCATTATCTACTCTAGTATAGAAATATGATACGCTTTCATGTATTTTTGTTTTAAATCGCGGAATTCACTAGCCCACGGTTTTTAATTTAGCTCTATAAGTTCGTTTTAATGATTCTCCCTTACATTTAGAGATCAATGTGCGAGTTAAATACTTATATTGTGGAATATAGGTATTTGGTTAAGGTTGTTGGTTATTAAACAACAAACGATTAATACTATGCCTTTATTAACAACCAAGTTACACAGTACGATATGTCTGTGTAATTACAATAAGTCTAATTTATTTTTGGTGATACTCTTATTTATATAGTCTTATAAACTAATTAGGGAATTTAGGATTTTGGAAGTGAAAGCTGAAGGTTTAGAAAGTATGATGCTATCTTTTAATTATTAAAGTGAAATTAGGGAATTTTGAAGATGAACTGATTTTGGAATGTTGATGATTAGGAAAAAAGAATATTTGGAGTTATTCTAGTTGGAGGTGGATGGTATCATTATGTGTCCCATAACTCCTCCCCTCTCAGTGTCAAGATTCGGCGACGGGGTGTTGTATCCGTTTCTTTTCGAAGTCCTTAAGTAACTCTTCTGGAGTGAATTATCCTTGCTGTTCATAAATTGAATTTTATCCTTGCTTATTACTGCATAAGGATTTATTAAGAAGGAATTTAAAAATTTATTAAAAGGAAGGGATATTTGATTTGTCTCATCATCGTTAATTTTAGTCTCAGTTATAGGCTTAAACTCAGATAAGCAACAGTTACTTATTATCGAAACGATTTTTGATTTCATATTGGGAAAATAATATTTACCCTTTAAAATTGAAAACGTTTTGTTAGTGCTCATATGGCTATTTTGCGTATGATGATTTTTAATAATTTCGTTTTGTATATCAATATTTTGAATGTCATCTAAAATCGTCAAACATCTAATTAATTTAACATTGTTATTTCCTGACAGATATTTTGAGTAGACTTTTTGAATTGTTTTGAAGATTTTTTCATCTGCATATATAGCGACTAACTTTTTATTAACTAAAATTTTTTTTAAAATGTTGAATATGGTCTTTTCATTGTGCAAATTGGTTTGTTTAAAAGTTTTCCTTCTTTTAGTTTTAAATAATAGTTGAGATGTAACTTTACTGTCAACTGTACTTTCTATAAATACTAGTTGATCCGAAAAATCATTTACAGGTCTTTTAGAGATAAGTATATCCTGTTCTAAATTTTCTTTTCCTAATTTAGTTTGATCAACTGTTTTCATTGTTTTCATTTTATTATTAGGTTTAGATTTATTCCCACTGACATTAATTACATTTTTATTTTTTATGTGTTTTTTGTTTGGTTTGTCGTAGTTTAAACAATATTTTTTGTTTAATAATTTACCTGTATTTCTAAATTTATTCGTACTATTTTGATGAGTATTCGTATTAAAACTATTAAATTCTAAGTAGTTAATGGGTTCTGAAAGTTTAACCTTTTTGGGTCGTCGATTTGTAATTGAAGTATTTCTTTGATTATAATTATGAAGTTCTTTAACATTTCGGTGATATCTAATATTATTATTATTATTGAAATTTTCACATTGATATGAATCTGTGTTTTGGCATTTATAAATATTTCTATTCCTGAGATGGTACACATTTTGTTCTTCTAAACAATATTTGTATGCATCTCTTAAATTGTTAGGTTTCATGGCTCTAATAGTGCCTCCTAATGGTTCTCTTAAACCAGATAAAAATGTTTTTAATGCAAATTCTTTATATAGTTTTTGTTTTATTAAGATAACATTTTGTTCTCTCTCATTAAGTTTAATATTGTTGATAAGTAGTGAAAAAATTTCGCAAATTTGAGAATAGAACATTTCAATACTACATTTATCCTGCGATAATCTAAATAAATCGGCTACTAACGATATTTCATCGCGTTTATCTGAATAATGTGTAATAAGTATTGCTTTTATTTTTTGCCAGTCTGAAGGATTTCCATTTAGGTTAATCGTTTCTTTAGCTGGTCCAATAATTTTATTTTTTATACTTAAGATAACTATTTTAGCGTATGGTGTCCCATCTAACTTTGTACATAAACTTAAAATTTCTTCTACATTATAAATGAAGTCAAATAAGAGACGAGGGTTTCCATCGAAAGGAATCAATTCCTTTACTACTTCGGGAACCCGTAACGCATTTAAGATTTCGTTTATGTAAGTCATTTTCGTAGCGCAAATTTTAGTATTGAATGAATTTGGAACAATGTTTCCGTTTTCCGCGGCGTTTTTATGTTGTTCCTGATCTGAGTCGCTCCCGTATTCAGCGGCGTGTAGCGATTTCAAATGTTGAGACAAATCGTATGGTTGTGAATAAGATTTAGGCTTAGATTTTGGGGATATGAGCAGTAATTAAGGATAATCAATTTATGACTTACAAAGACAATGATCAGCCCTTCTGTTACCGTCGTAGGTCTTGGAGTCGAAGACTTGAAAGCCACCAGAAGTTTCCTCACCAGGTTTCCTTTGTTGTCGATATTCCCTCGACGTGGTTGCCTTGTATGATTTTGGAATTTTCAGCTCCTGTACTCCGGTCCCTTGAAGTTTGGTTTCCACTTACGTCGATATCCTTCGACTTGGTTACCGAAACTATTTTTGGATTCCAATCGTTGGGAATCCTACCGACTGCGCCAGTTAAATACTTATATTGTGGAATATAGGTATTTGGTTAAGGTTGTTGGTTATTAAACAACAAACGATTAATACTATGCCTTTATTAACAACCAAGTTACACAGTGCGATATGTCTGTGTAATTACAATAAGTCTAATTTATTTTTGGTGATACTCTTATTTATATAGTCTTATAAACTAATTAGGGAATTTAGGATTTTGGAAGTGAAAGCTGAAGGTTTAGAAAGTATGATGCTATCTTTTAATTATTAAAGTGAAATTAGGGAATTTTGAAGATGAACTGATTTTGGAATGTTGATGATTAGGAAAAAGGAATATTTGGAGTTATTCTAGTTGGAGGTGGATGGTATCATTATGTGTCCCATAACTTGTGGACTAATGTTTCCTCATCCGTATCTGCTGTAAATTTTTTTACAAAGTTACAAATTTCTATAAATGACTCAACAGATCAACCAGTTCTGTCAAATTCTAGGACGGTTTTAAAATATTCTTTTTGATTTAATTTAATAGCATTTAATGTGGAATTATTGAAATTTGGTGGTTGTTGGATATTTAAATTTCCCAGCTTTTCATTTATAGTTGCTACACAATTTGTTTCAAATTGATTTCTTATTTCTTCTTGCTTTTCAGCAAGAATTTGTAAATATCTATTTTCGATTTGAATTTCCATCGTCTCCCTCTCTATTTCTAAAGCTTTGATTCTACTTTTTAATGCAGTTATTTCATCGGAATTCATCTGAGAATTTTCTATTTTATTTTATTTTATTTTTTTTCTATCACTCTAATTGATCAATTATATAAAAAAATTGACATATTAACTAAAACTTAAGGGTAAGATTGTTGCAATGCAAATGTATTGGAGAGAGAACATCAAAAAAAAATGTATCGTATTATTATCATAAAAACCTGAACGAGATATAAAAACCGTATAAGTAAAATAATTAACTTACACTACTTAGATGTATTTATTTGTAAAGGCTTTGGATGAGTCGGTGTTTCATGGTGATGGTTATCCTGGATGCTGGTAATTGGACTGCTAGGCTCGTTGTTTCTTTCTCTTTGGGTGAATAAGTTGATCTTTGTTCCTGTTGGGTTTGATAGCCAGCGTCTTCTTAATGTTTATTCCTGTTTATATTTGATTTCGATGGACAATTTTTTTTATGTAGTAGTTACTCGGTTAAAATAAGTTGTGTTAATTTAATTTTTATGTCTAATTTCTGCACTCTTTTTTTTTTTTGATAGTCATTTAACTACGAAAAAAATGTGTATACATATATGTTCGTAAGTAATTTAATTAGCTTCAAATTACGTGCAAAGCGGGATCTGTAAGCCTCGTAGTTCCCTCAAAATCTTTAAAATAAAACATGAAAGTTAAAATTGCATTTTTCCAGAAATGTACCTTAACACTTTTTTGTTGCATAGAGTGATTTTTAAGAAGGTATGACCCCTGCTGGACCCATCCACATTGCCAGTCGGCAAGATCCTGCCCCAGGAGAGCTACTAAAACACCTCTCTTGTAAATGCAAGAAGGGGTGCTGGGTGGTGGCTGCACTTGCCTGAAAGCAGGGCCTAGATGTTCTGCGATGTGTGCTATTTTCTCTGGGGAAATGTGCAAAACTGTAATGAAGAGGACGACGGTGACTAGCCTCAAATTAACCTTGACGTTCCACCAATACTGGAGTACCCACCAAAATGAGATTTTACCTTATATAGGTTCTCTAAAATTTTGAGAGAACTACGAGTCTCACCGTTCCCGCTTTGCACTTAATTTAAAGCTAATTAAACTGTCTACAAATTATATTCAATAAGTTCTTCTCGTAGGATCAACGGTTTCGACGCAACTTCGATCCGAAGAAGGTCGAAACTAAAATTTTCAATTTTCGAAAAAACTGGCCTATTTTCAAAGTGCCGTAAGTCAGCGACCCATTAACGTGCAGAGCTCCGATTGTGCTTAATTTGTCACAAATTTGATGCTTTTAAAAAACGTACAGAACAGCTTTTGCAGAAAAATGCATAGATTAGGAGATACCGAGCAGAATCTGAAACAAGTTCAAAATTTTCACGGTTTTTCCACAGAGTTGCAAACTTGAGAATACATATAGCCCTAATGGGTCCAAACAACATATTAAAAAATCAGAGATACATCATGTTTTGCGAATTTATTGTTGATTTTGACTATGCTATAATTCCAATGAATATATGAATAACAATTATTGAATTGACTTAAGTAGCTAACAGAGAAAGCGATATCTGGTCTTGTCAAGACTGCTAAATACATCAAGCTGCCTATTAATTTTTGATAAGGTAACTTATCTACACAAACATCAGATTTCTCAATGTTTAATTTTCTTTCAATGGGTGTATTGGCAGTATTACATTCAGACATATCAAACCACATAACAAGTAATTGTTCAATATAATGCTCCTGATCAATTGTAACTACATTTGAATTTTTGTTTACATTAATTCGCATGCCTAGATACTGTTTAACCTGGCCTAGGTTCTTTATTTTGAAATTTGTGCTTAATGCACCTATCAGAGAGTCACTTTCAGTCTTGTTATTTGAAAAAATTAGGAAATCATCTACATATATACGCCAACAATAGTTTTCTTATTGTTACTATGGTTCTTTGTAAATACACAAGGTTCTAATTTACATTTACTGAATCCTAAACTGCATAATACTTCCTCTACTCTTTGATACCAGGCTAATGAACTTTGTTTCAAGCCATAAATAGCCTTTTTTAGTTTCAATACTTTGTTTGAACTTTTACTGGGGAGTCGTCCAGGTAATTGCATAAAAATACTTTTCCTTAAATGTCCATTAAGAAAAGCTGTTGTGACATCTAAGTGAGTTATGTCCATATCTAACTGTACACTCAATGCTAATAGCAACCTTAAGATTGAATGTCTAATCACTGGGAAAAACGTTTCTTGATAGTCAATCCCAGCTTTTTCTGAAAAACCTTTAGCTACTAGTCTGGCACGATATCTCACTTTACCATCACAATCGTATTTCTTTCGCAAGACTACTTACTAATACACTGCACTACACTCGCGTTATCTGGGGCGTCGACAATCTCCCACACCTGATTGTCTTCGAATGACTGTAGCCCTTCTGCCATCGCCTGGAACCACTGTTGTTTCTCAGGACCACTGATAGCCTCTTCATAAGTCATGCTGTCTTCTCCTGTAGAGGTAGTAGTACACATATTACCAAACCCAAAACGATCTGGTGGTTTTCGTGTTCTCTTACATTCTTCTGGTAATTCTAGAATTTGTTGAACCTCACTGGATGAAATCTCTATCTCTATGTTTGTGGTGCTTGTATCACTGTCCCTGGGCGGATCAGTATATACAGATGTATTGGAATGTGATTCATGGAGAGATTCATTTATTAGCAACTCCTCCATTGAATCTCTGCCATCTTTATCTGTAATTTGAGACTCACGCTTCTCTATTTCAACGTCATTCTGTATCCATTGTACTGTGTCTTCTTCATTCATTCCCAATGATACTGTCTTTTCTTCCATCACCACAATATCTCTCTTAACAGTTACAATATTTTTATGGGATCATAGACACGATATCCTTTCACTGTTTCCGAGAATCCCACAAGAATATTCATTTGGGCCTTTTTATCCCATTTTAATATTGTTTGTTTCGGTATATGAACCATTACAGAGCGCCAAACAGACAAATATGACTTAAATCTGGTTTCTTTTGATACCACGCTTCATAGGGTGTTTTATTTCCCAAACTTGAAGTTGCAGATCTATTCTTTAAGTTTACTGCTGTATTTGCCGCTTCAGTCAAGAACTTCTTTCCTAGTTTGGCATCGAAAAGTAAACATCGTGCTTTTTCCACAATAGTTCTATTGGCCCGTTCACAAACACCGCTTTGCTCAGGTGTGTATGCAGTTGTCTTCTGGTTGATAATTCCTTGTTTGTGTAAGTAATTTTCCATCTCACCACTACAAAACTCACCACCGTTGTCTGTGCGCAATATTTTTATTTTGTTATTCTGCTGATTTTCAGCCATTGCTTTAAAATGCTTGAATATTTTGAAGACTTCATTCTTATATTTGAGGAAGTATATGAAATTCATACGACTGTGATCGTCAATAAATAAGACAAAATATTGAGCACCACCTATGGACTTCGTCTCCATGGGACCACATACATCAGCGTGTATTATCTGTAGTGTTTCTGTATTTATTTGTCTAAAATTATGAAATGGTAACCTCATTTGTTTTCCTTCACAACAAATCACACATTTAGTCATTGTTATATCACTAGTATCCGAATAAGATAACCCGTTCACAATCTCATTTTTCATTATATTCATATCATTTCTGTTAATATGTGCTAACCGCCTGTGCCAAAGCTCAGCACTTGCTTGAGATGAGGTCAACAAACAGTTCTGAGTTTGTAAATTAACTCTATACACACCATCAATAAAATCGGCTTCAGCAACCAATTCGCCTAGTTGATTTCTAATCAGGCACTTGTTAGGCCCGAAAACAACACTGTTTCCATTCTTTATCAATTCACTTACAGATAATAGGTTAGTTGCGAGACTCGGCACACACAACATATTTTTGACAGTAATATTGTAATTATAATTTGTTGTTATTTCCACCTCTCCAGAACATAAAACAGGTACTTTCGTCTCATTCGCAAGTATTATCTCAGGTAAACTTGGTGAATAATCAGCGTTTTTCAGCCAATCTTCATTCGCCGTCATGTGCATGCTTGCCCCCGAATCTATGTAGAAATCACTTCTACTGAACTTTCCACTAAGAAAACCAACACTGAAAGCGTTATTCTGTTTCTTATTATCTGTTTTCTCGTTCGAAATTGGACATTGATTACGATAATGGCCAATCTGCTTGCAACGAAAGCATGTTATTGTTTTCGTACTTTTGACATTTGAGTTTGAGATCTGTCCGCCTTATTTGCTGGTGCCGCCATTGCTGCCAACCTTGCCGCTTTTCCTTTTGTTCTGCCAACTTCTAGTAACTAATGCTGAATTACGTTCCGTTTCACTAGAGTCGACTGATTCCATATCGATCAATTTCGTCTTGATGGAATCGGCAGTGATTGGAATTCCGGAATGTTCTATAGCCATAATCATTGGCATGAATCGTTCTGGTAATTCGGAGAGTAGCAATGAACCCACCCATTCATCGTTAATGGCGAAACCTGTGCCACTTAAACGTTGAGACGTTTCAACTATTTGTGTCACATAATTTATCATATTCTCACAATTATCTAACTTTATAGATATTAGAAGACGAAGCAAAGTAATCTTCCTTGAAAATCCTGAATCGTCGAACAAATTACGAATGTTCTGAAATTTCAAGAATTAATTTTATTGTTGTTGGGTTGCCAATGGAAGTACAAGGAAAACTAGATCGAGAAGAAGTCACTACTATTGAAAAACTATTTAAGGAATTGAATAAGTTAGAAGAACAATATTATATGAAGAGCAATATTATATGAAGAGCTGTAAGAAAGAATATAATCAAATTCAGCATTGAGGATAACAAAAAACGATCGTGGTCAAAATTAGCGGAAGGTTGCAATACTGAATACAATAACACTATTCATAGTTGTACCAAATTTACACCTATCTCTACACACTATATCTCTTATTGGGCAAGGATTCTAACTTAATCCCACCTCAACTTCAAACAAAAGAACGTGATATAGATTCAGATCGGATACAAGCGGTAGAAAATTCATTAGCAATGAGTTAGTATACATGGATCAAGGAAATAAATTAAACGAGTTAATAAGTGGACCTTTTCCTATTATAAGACGGATTTCAAAAAGTATTTATAAAGTAGCTTGTGGCCGAAGAGGAAAAACACTCTGTCATTCTAGTAAACTGGTACCTGCGGATTCAGTTCATATAGTGCGGGGGGAGATGTAACAGCGTCCCTGTTGTTACCCAGAAGGTTTCATAGGAGACACCAGTTGGCTGTTGTTAAGTAGAAAATGTTAAATAGTTTTGTTTATCAGTGTTATTGTGTACACAGTTTGAATAAATGAATTAATGACATTAAAATCAATTTTCTTTTTATGGGTAATAATATTATTATTGTGTTGTATTACTTTTATTATAATTTTAAGTTAATACTAATTGTAAAATATATTTCTATTTATAGAAAATTGATTTGTCATTTTGTTGATAACAAACAACATTATATATTTATCGATAATTATTGACTGTAACCCAGATGTAAGCCACGTTGAACAAATCACGTTTGTTGTTAAATGTGTAAATTGTACGAAAGGCGATGTCAAAATAGGAGTATATTTTTTTTGGTTTTTTCCTATAGTTGATAAGCACCTGTGAACGTTAATTTAATTTTATAATTAATGAATTGTTACCCACATGCTGCACACAGTCTAAATTTAGTACAAACGATCCTATGTCGAATTCCTACACAATTTAATGTGACAGGTACGGACCTTTTACAAGACGTCCGAACACAATCCTCTGTGAGTATGGAGTAAGTGCTCCCATAACTTATCCCGACCTCACTTGCAATTTCAGAAGTGGTACGACGTCTGTCATCTTCAATAAGCCGTCTAACACAACTGATGTTGTTCGCTGTAATGCTGGTGCGAGGTCTGCGGTCATGGCTCTCATTTTCAACACCATCAAGACTCTCCACGAACTGTTTATGCCATGCAAACACTCTGGCTCGCGACAATGTCTCTTCCCCGAACTGGGCAGTCAATCTCCTCAAGATTTCGGCCGATTTTACGTCTTCTGCGGCGAGAAACTTGATTACAACACGTTGCGTAATTGACTGAGGTACCTCTTGCTCCGACATCGTCACGGTGGACACTGAGAGGGTCGAGGAGGAGAGCCCACGTACTTCCGCTACTCCTGACAAGCCTACCCAACAACAAACAGCGGAAACGTTCTCCCTCCACTATTGTGCCTAAAGTTTGAAAAGTATCGTTTATATTTGATTCACCCTCGTAGTATAATAATACATAGCTACCCCAAAAAAACTGAGACGAAAAAGGAAATTGAAAAAATAGAACCTAAAACACCCAAAAACTTACTGTATCCAAAAACATACCAGTGGACCTGACAGAAAATGATACTGTCATAGTACAAACCAAAAACAAAAACGATGAAAATTCTAACCCAGATCCTAATTATATATAAAATAGTCAAAACACCAAAAAAGACTTCATCCAACTAATAGAACATATAGAAGCATTAAACGAAATCAGCAAAGCAGGGGTCATGAATATAAACAAAATTATAGAATTCTTAAAATACATAGAAAAATCAGATGGTTACCTCTTATCAGCCAAAGCATGCACCAACAATGAACCTTTACTATTAGAATCCACCTTATATATCCACAAACATAAATGGCACAAAGATCCAGTTTAATCCAAATTACAAAAATCATAAACAAAACTAACAAATCAATTAGAGATCTCCTACATAGAATCCTGTTCTGAGGCGGAATTGTAAGAGAACGGCAGCCAGAAACATTAAACAATGTTCAGTTTTTTATACAGTGAAATTTAGATAGCTAATTCTACCATTTAGTAGAAGAACTTTAATTGCTCATCCATGAGCTACAACCAATGTGCATTTGTCTCCAAGAAAGCCACCCACAACCCCACCGTATCACACTTATAAAAAAATATAACATGTATAGGCATGATCACAATGAAGGTAGGAAGGCATCCGGAGGAGTAATGAATATAGCCCATAAAAAAACTTCTCAAAGAAAGTCAAAATTAACTCTTTGTTAGTAGTTATAACAGAGCTACATAGGAATTCAAAAAAATAAACATATGCAACATATATAGATATGCCGCCAAATCATAACGTTGACCAAAAGGAACTGCTAGAATTAATAGAAAAACTACCGAAACCATATTTAATAGTAGAGGATTTCAACGCTCACAACATAATGTAATGTGGGGGATCTTTAAAGACAGGTAGTAGCAGACGGGAAATGCTAAAAAAGGTTTTTTTAATCCTCAACGACGGAAACCCTATACATTTATCAATGTGGCTACAGGAATACTAACTGCTATAGATCTAAGTGCGGCGCAGATTTAACCTCAGATCTGACGTGGAGGATCCACCCCGAAATTTGTTCCAGTGACCATTTCCAGATCGGCATCAACACCAAAAAGACACCAAAACAAACACAAAGGTGTAAAACAAACAAAGCTGATTAGGTTGCGTTTGAAAAACTAACAAGAATAGACGAAGAAAGGGACGAAGATAGTGACATAGAAGAAATGATCAACAAATTTAACAAATTAGTACTCACAGCAGCAGAAGTCACAATACCTAAGATCAGCATAATCCCAAGTATAATCCGGTACCATAGTGGAATAATGAAATTAAAGAACACATACAAAACAGAAAGAGAGCGCTTAGACGATGGAGAAATACAAAAAATCTCACGGACTTTATCAACTTCAAAAAAATCAAGGCTAAAACCAGATGTATGATTCGGCAAAGAAAGAAGGAAGCCTGGCAGAATTTCATTTCTTCAATAAGCTGCGACACGGACCCAACAAAAGTATGGCAGAGCATTGGAAGAATTAAGGGAAAAAGCAACGTCCATCAAATACACTTGAATCCGAACAACACATAATATAAAACGCGGAGCAAATACCAAATATTTTCGCAAAACACTACGCGACCATATCCAACGACACAAATTATCAACCGGAATTTCTTAATTTTAAGAGAACGGAAGAAAGTAATAGATTTATTATGGTTAATAAAGGCACTAATGGCATTTTAAAAAAGGTGTCACTTTAAGGGTTGATGTAAAAAACCGCTCTCAAAAATAAAAATTATTTTTTATCATTTATAAATTTACAAAAATTCTGAAAAAAATATATATTATGCGTTTTACCATATCTACATACAGTTTTAATTTTATGAAAATATCTTCAATACTTTTCTAGAAAAAAATTTTTTTAACGTTATCTAGGATCTAAACATGATAAATCCAGTTTCCAGAGAAGAAAAAATATATTTAGAGAAAATATACACTACTTGTTTTTATTTCTATTTTTTAATACCTCCTCGATTATTCTTTCAATCTTTCTCCCCCCTCCCTCCTCTGGATAATGATATCTTCAAAATTCATTATAATCCATTATACATCAGGGAATACCTGTCTTTCGACGATACTCTCCATCCTCACTTTGTTAGACAGCTTCACTTAAATCAACTCTATCAAATTTTAGGTGAGGCAATAATGATCACATCTGGTTCAAAGAAAAATGTTAAGTTGCAAACGTAATACTGCTACGTAATCTCGGGAATTTATTTTAATTAACATAAACATTACACTTGACAGCGGACCTCCTACGACACGTTTCAAAAGGAATTAGTGACAACAATAACTTTGGTATTTTATGGCTATAAGTGTAAGTGTCGACATTTACCACACACTTCAAATTGCTGTATCTTTTGACCGGTTAAAGCTAAATTGACATGTGTGCATATGTTACGGTAAATGTACACTTTTACCGTAAAATGTGTACGTTTCCCAAAAAGTTAGGTAAATGTGAACTGAATATAATGTATTTGCACATTTCCCGGCAAATGTGTACTCTTGCTGTATCGTCGAAAATCCTCCAACATGGAGTTTTCTCGTAGTTCTTAACCCTACACTGCAAAGTGATGCATATTTGCATCACACATGTTTCCCGCCTATAACTTGAAATTTACACAGTTTAAAAGTACGTATTACATGTAGATTCCAATATAAACCGTTTCCCCGCCAAACGACGCTGCGCAGTGTTTCATAACCTCAACATTTAGTTCTACAACTGCAAATCTAGTGTTGTGTTGTCAAGCAAAACAAATTGTGATTTTTATTGTGAAATAATTTATAAAATATAAACAAAGTAAGTATAATAAATTTATTATATATTCCTTAGTTTATAAAGTTTGCTTTAGTAATAGTAGATCATTTATATATGCGTTTTTTGATGCTTTTACATGGCCATAAGTTTGTGATTCATATATGAATCAGTGTGCATTTAGGTATCTTAGAGTACTTGCATATTAAAATATAACGAACTGACATTTGTATACAATTTGAAGTACTTATATATTTAATTTTTGTATTTTAGATGCCCTTTATGTACAAAAACGGTCAGGTGGGAGTAAATTTAGAAGATTTGACCGGCGATGAATTGTTTGATTTGATTGATGACATACCAAGCGGAAGTGAAGATGAGTTGGATGAAGGTAGTGAGGATGAAGATTTCGAATCCAGGGCCAATAATCCGGCTTCTGAAGAAATGCTGGAAGAATATTATACTAATGATGTTGCTGAAGAAACTTCCTAGGCTGAAGAAGAACCAGGAACATCCAGTAATCCCACTCAAAAGAAATCCACATCTGTGCCTTCGAAATGCAAGGAGTTATTGCGGAGAAATAAGAAACTTGATGATGTAGCATCAACTTTCACTGGTAACATAGACTTGTCAGAGATAATTTCAAATTTGGAAACACCTTATGATTATTTCAAAAATTTTTTTGATGATGCTCTTATCGAACACATTGTCGAAGAGAGTAGAAAGTACAGTACTTCCAAGGATCCATCGAAATTATTTCAATTTTCAAGAACTGACCTAAATAGGTATTTGGGTATTTGTATTTTATCGTCAGTAACATCGATTACGAATACAAGAATGTACTGGAATGACACAATTGGCCTACGAATTGTTCAGGATGCCTTGAGCGTAAAAGCATTTGAAAGAATAAGATCTTTTTTACATTTCAATGATAATTCTACTGATGCTCGTGGTGATAAATTGCATAAAATACGACCAATCGTGGACTCTCTTTCAAATAAGTTTTTGACAATTCCGATGGAGGAGATGCTCTCAATTGATGAGCAAATCTGTGCAACTAAAGCACGCCATCATATGAAGCAATATTTACCATTGAAGCCACATAAGTGGGGATATAAGTTATTTGTCCTGTCTGGTGTTTCAGGTTTCTGTTATAAATTTGAAATTTATACAGGAAGAGAAAATGATCCTGAAAAACGCTTACCTGAAGAACCTGATCTCGGAGCAAGCAGTAACATCGTTGTGCGTCTCGCTCGAGATATTCCAAGGAATAATTACTACAAACTATACTTTGACAATTATTACACTTCCGTACCTGTAATTACTTATTTGGCTAAACTTGGTATACATTCCCTTGGAACAGTGAGGAGGAATAGAATTCCATCGTGCAAAGTTCCATCAGAAGCCGAAGGAAGGAAATTAGAAAGAGGGACATCTGGAGAATTTGTTGCTAGTTATGAGGGTATAGACATTAGTAACGTCTATTGGAAAGACAATAAAATGGTTACTCTTTTATCTTCGTTTGTTGGCATCGACCCCGTAGACATGGTAGATAGATTTGATAGAAAAAAGCGAGAAAAAATTAAAGTTCCCTGTCCCGCTGTTGTCAGGCAATACAATCGTCATATGGGGGGTGTTGATCTGCTAGATAGCATAATTGGCAGATATAAAATCAAAATGAGATCAAGGAAATGGTACATGAGACTGTTTTACCATTTGCTTGACATAACTGTCATAAATGCTTGGCTCTTGTACCGACGGTGCAATCAAGAAAATAAAAAACTAATGAAACTGGCTGATTTTCTTGTAGAATTAGCTCGAACATTATGTTCTATAGGAATATCGTCAACGCCAAAACGAGGACGGCCTTCTGGGGTGCAACAAACCATTGAAGCTAAAAGAAAAAAACCGAATGCAGCTCCACTTCCTCCACAAGACGTAAGACTTGACAACATAAATCATTTTCCAATTTGGAATGCTACAAGACTGCGATGTAAAAATCCAACTTGCAAAGCACAAACATTTATTGTTTGTAAAAAAATGTATGACTGCATTATGTTTTAATAAAGACAAAAATTGTTTTAAGTCATTTCATGAAAAGTAAATGTAATTTTCCTTGGGCTTAGTAATATGTATACCAATGCACGCTGGTGCATATATGAATCATAGCATATTTTTCAAAAAAATAAATATATAAACTTACAGTAAATTTTTTAAATTATTTTTCCCTTATTCCTAACATACACTTACATATATTTACATAATTGCTAATTAAAAATAAAAAATTGCGCAGTGTAGGGTTAAATAAATTATAATTAGTAAATAAAACACCATTTACGGGAAAAAGCACTACGGCATAAGAAACCCGATTTATTATTGTCGCGTATTGAGATTTTTGCGAACATTTTATTAGTTGGTTAATTTTTAATTTTATTTTGTTTGTTAAGTTTTTTAATTTTAAACAAAAATTTTGTTTTTTAATTGTTGATTTATTTGTAACATATCTAATTGTTTAACATTAACTTTATATTTGAATTTGTTGTATTGTTTATTGATAACTGAATTGGCGAGTAATATTTTTGTTGGCTGGAGACGCACTGACTAATTTATCAGACAAAGTACGTGGTTTGAGGGATGCATGTGGATGTACTCGTATGTGTGATTGTTAGATTAGATGTAAAGAAACTAATACGTTTTTGCATGTTAGAAAAAAGGATAGAGTTAGAACAGTTGTGTACAATGAAATATTCAAAATTTTGGAGATAAAACAAAATGATTTTAAGAAAATAAATTTAATGAGTTTAATGTTTTGTTCGGTATCAAACATATTGCCCGCCTTGAGAGATTCTTCGATCAATTATTGCATGATTTATTTTCATCTAGCAAGAATATAGCTAATTTTCAAACATTGCGATCGATGATCCCGTGTGATGTCCTTATCGTGACCGTCTGAGTGATTCCATCTGATCCAGGATGTGTTTTTATTACTCTTCCAATCGGCCAAAATTTTCTTCTGACTGCGTATAGTGTAGTTTGCAGACCAGAGTGAAAATGTTTTTATGAGCTTCCTCGATGATTAGCTTTGTATATTGATGTGAGTGTGGTAAAATAATTGGATGTTTTTGATCAAACGAGATGTTGGCATTGTTTAATCGTCCCCCCACTCTTAATAATCCATCCTCATCAAAAAATGGACTCAGAAGTTTCAATCTACTGTTTTCATGTAAACTTTTTTTTTTTTGTTTTTTTTTAAATTTAAGTCGCTTCAACAACATGGTCATTAGCGACATAATTGAGATAACTAGTTAGTATCAAAAGTACTGACAAACAATGATAGTATATATATACAGCAACAATATAACAATAATAGTAGGCATAGCAATAGCGACAAATATTAATAGATAAGTAATAATTAACTAATAGTAGTAATAAACAATATAGATAAACTCAACAATAACACTAACAATAACGACAATGGTTACTGTAGAAATACATATTATATATAAACGTATATAGTACTAATAACAGTAATAGCAATAAACACTAATAAATAATAAATAAGTAATAAATAATATGAATATCAATAACTATAACAGTAACGGCAATGGTAAGAATATAAATATAATATATGTATATATAACAGTAAAATTAGCTTAACGAGTTATCAAGGGAGAAGTTAACGCATGTAGGCATAGCAATAGCGACAATTATTAATAGATAATTAATAATTAACAAATAATAGTAATAAACAATATTGATAACTCAACAATAACACTAACAATAACGACAATAGTTACTGTAGAAATACATATTATATATAATTATATATAGTAATAATAACCGTAATAGCGATAATTTCTTATATATCTCTTTTTAGGGGATCTTGTTCACTTACACTTGGTTCACTTATATTTTGTCCATTAGGTTTGCAATTTTTAGAAATTTTATAATATTGTAAACTTTGTTTGTGTTTTAGATTGTGAATGTCTTTTGGAAAATTAATTTTTTGTATTAGTTTGATTCTTTTGATTTGAGCTAAACGAAGTTCCTTGAAGGTATATTCGCCGGTGAATTAATTACTTTTGCTTAAACGTAGAATACGTGCTATAGCGCGATGTAATCTGTTTGGTGTACTGAAGAAATTTATAAATGAGTCATCTAGTGCTTCCGAATTTACGCAAGTTGTGAGACAAGTAATTTTTTTCCTTTCGTTATCCTCGATTGGAGTAATTACGATCGACGTTGGCCACTGATCTTCCGGATAAACCAACCAATCCGGACCCGATTTCCAAAGTGAATTTTTTATAAACTCCCCTGGCATTTGACCCCTTGAACAAGCATCTGCTGGATTGTCCTCAGATCTTATGTGTTTCCAACCAGTAATTGGTGTTTTTGCTTGTATCTCTGCTACTCGATTGGCAACAAATGTTTTAAGTTGATAAGGCGGTGTTTTGATCCAATTAAGAGTGATTGTAGAATCAGACCAAAAGTTGACTCCCGATAGTTGAATCGGTAGTAGCTCGCTTACTGATTCATAAAGATTAGCGAGCATCAAAGCCGCACAAAGTTCCAACCGGGCCAGAGTTTGTGTTTGTAATGGCGCAACTTTTGTTTTTGCGCATAATAGAATTACTTGCACCTCACCCGTTGTCCTTGAAATCCTTAAATATATACAGGCCCCGTAGGCCCTTTCGCTTGCATCCGCAAACCCATGTAATTGTATGTCACAAGTGGCCACGAATACAAGTGATCGATTATATTTTACATCTTGAATAGTATTGAATTCGGTTGCATACGTTTTCCAAGCGATTTGAATATCCTGTGGAAGTTCTTGATCCCAAGTAATCCTTTGGCGCCAGCATTCTTGAAGAATTAATCGGGCAGCCAAAATGAGTGGGCCCAATAATCCCAACGGATCGAATATTTTTGCTATTTCAGCCAACATAATTCTCATGGTTACATTGACCGGTAGTTTTTTGAATGTGTAAATTAGCAAATCTGTTTGTGTTTGCCAATGTATACCCAATGTTTTAAGCATTGGATCTGTTTGAATTTGTAGATTTTTACTGATATGTTCTTCCGATATTCCTTTTAGAACCTGTTGATTGTTTGTGGCCCATTGCCTTATATTGAATCCGCCTCTTTTTAGAAGTTGGATTAAATAATTTCTGATTTTGATTGCTTTATTAATTGAATTGGTTCCAGTGATAAAATCATCAACGTAGAATTCATTTTTGACAATATGTGCTGCTTCCGGAAAATTTTGTTTCTCGTCTTCAGCTACTTGTTCCAGAGTACGTACAGCTAAAAAAGTTGCTGCTGTCGTCCCGAATGTATTTATTGTTAACTGGAAGTCCTTGATTTCACCAGATTCGTCTCTCCATAAAATTTTGAGATATTTTCGAACTTCTGGTCTCACCCAAACATAACGGAACATTTTGTCAAGATCTCCAATTAAAATAATTGGGTGCGTTCTAAAACGAATCAGATGATTGAATAGTGGTTTTTGAATTGTAGCTCCAGTTAACAAAGTATCATTTAAAGATAGCCCCGTGCTTGATTTTGCTGAACCATCGAAAACGATACGTAACTTTGTAGTATTGCTTGATTCCTTCATAACGGCGTGGTGTGGGAGATACAATCCTTTCCCACCCGTCGAGTTGTATGACGGCTCCAGATGCCCCAAGTCGAGATACTCTTGTATGATGGCTTTGTAATTTTTTGCGAATTCCGGATCTTTTCTGAATTTATTTTCCAATGATTTTAATCGATTAAAAGCCCGGATTCTAGTTTCTCCTAGGAGTGATTGTTTCGTATTGAATGGCAATGCTACGACGTAACTTCCATCCAAGTTTCGTTTTATGTTTGATTTATAATGTAATTCACACGCCATTTCTTCCTCGGATAAATGTTTTTGTTTAGGACCATCTTCAATTGCCCAAGTCTTTGTGAGTTGTTGAAGTGCCTGCATGGTTGAAATATGACATGCGATTTGTTTTTGTTTTGTTTTAATATTGCTGGATCCATTAGATATTGATATCGCTCCACCGATGACCCAACCAAATTTTGTATTTTGTAAGAATAAATCTGGGCCCTTCGTCATCGATATGTTTCTTTGTCCCGCAATAAAAGATGATAATGCTGGTCCAGCGCCAATAAGCAGATCAATATTCCCCGGTACGTTGAATGTTGGATCAGCCAAAGTTATTTTACTTGATAAGTTTAAATGACGTTTATCAATGTAATTAGCTGGATGCTGTTTGGTTATGTCATTAACCGAAAAAAATTCTAATGTTTTTTCAAATCTACTAACTCTCGATTGAATTGTTGTTTTGAATTTAGATGTGGTTACTGTTAGCATATCTCCCAATCCACCAATATTCAGCGAGCATTGTTGATGTTTAAGACCCAACACTTTTGCTAGTTTTTTAGTTATTAAATTCGATGTTGATGCCGTATCGAGTAATGTACGACAACGTATTGGTCGGTTGTTTTTATCGAAAATGTTTACCAGAGCAGTAACCATTATTTCTTCTACTTGGCTCTGATTAACCAGTACTACGCCATGTTGGGGGCTGGATGATTGCGATAAACCAGTTTTCTTTTCTTCGTACCCGTCTTTAGATTTTTCTAAATGTAAAATGGTATGATGCATACCACCACACTTAAAACAATTGTTTCGTTTACAATCATTTGTACGATGATTGCTTCTTAAACAATTAAAACATAAATTGGCCGTTCTCACCGAATTGATACGTTGGGGTATAGTAAGATCGGTCAGCTTTTTACATTTGTATGTCGGATGTCCATCAACTTTACAAATTGGACAGTTTTTGAACACCACTGTTGTTAATACTTGTTTGAATTTATGTTTTGGTTTTTCGATTTGATTTGATTTAAATTGATTGACTGACGGTTTTGTGTTATAACTTGGTGTGTTTGTTTGAATTCCAGTAGCCTCTCCTCGTAAAAATGTGATTAGATCTTCGAAGGTTCTTCTAGAATCGTTTGGTTTTCTTCTGTACCATTCCTGTTTTGTTTGTTTATCTAGTTTTTCAATAGTATGAAAAAGTAATGGTGTGTCCCATTGTTCGATCGGTTCACCCATCACCTTCATGCTTCGAACATGAACTAATGTTGTATTGACTAATTGGCGAATAGCCTCAGCCGTATTGTATTGAAGTTTTGGAATGTTAATCAGAAGCTCAAAGTGTCTGGAAATTATCGCTTCTTCATTGTTGTAGGTAGCTTCGAGTAATTCCCCAGCCACTCTATAATTTTTGTTTGTGGCTTCCAAACCAGCAATGGTTTGGGCAGCTTCGCCGGTCTCTTGCAAATACGACATTCGTGTACCGTCTGATATACCGACACGGTCATGTATGTTTGACTTGAACCAATGAGAGAATGGTTTCCATTCCTCCAGTTTTCCATCAAATTTGCGTAATTCGGGTTTTGGCATTTTGGATAAGCTGTGATCCAAAGTTTGATTTGTGATTGACTCTGATAACGCCGGAGTTTCCGTGGTTTCCCTGGTTACTTCCATATCCTGAGTTTTATTAGATTTTTTGAGATCCGCCCTGGCCAACACGTCTATGAAATTTTCCATCATTTCCATTTCGATTTCTGCATGACCTACATCAGGATCCGTTGTGTATAAATGCTCAGTTAATTCAGGAAGAATCCTGAATGCGTCTTTAAGATGCGTTATTCTTTGGTCAAGTTTTGCTTGATTTATTGGAGAATCAATAAATTCCTCCAAGAATGTATTGAATTTGGTGAGTGTCGCCTTCAGTTGTCCACGTCGGAATGTATGAGACATGATTGATAATTTTTTTACAACTATACCGTCTTGGATTCAATTTGTATGTATAAATGTTTTTATTTCACTATAAATGTTTTTTAATTTACTAGTAAAAATGTTATTTAGTAACACCAATAAATTTTTTTAATTCACCAGTAATACTGTTTTTTAATAACACTAGTAAAGTTTTAATATTTCACTACACACAAAGAATGTTTTTTAGTTCACCAATAACAATGTTTTTAAGTTACAACACCAAATGTTTATTTATTATCACTTCACCGCTGATCCGTAAAATCCACAATTCACTTATATCCGTGATTTCCGTTTAATCCGTGCCGAAGGACCATTAAATGTCGCGTATTGAGATTTTTGCGAACATTTTATTCGTTGGTTCTTTTTAATTTTATTTTGTTTGTTAAGTTTTTTAATTTTAAACGAAAATTTTGTTTTTTAATTGTAGATTTATTTGTAACGTATCTAATTGTTTAACATTAACTTTATATTTGAATTTGTTGTATTGTTTATTGATAACTGAATTGGCGAGTAATATGTTCGTTGGCTGGAGACGCGCTGACTAATTTATCAGACAAAGTACGTGGTTTGAGGGATGCATGTGGATGTATGTGTGATTGTTAGATTAGATGTAAAGAAACTAATAATACGTTTTTGCATGTTAGAAAAAAGGATAGAGTTAGAACAGTTGTGTACAATGAAATATTCAAAATTCTGGAGATAAAACAAATGATTTTAAAGAAAATAAATTTAATGAGTTTAATGTTTTGTTCGGTATCGAACAATATTATTACACGTTAGGCCGGTAAATGTTTTTATATCTTCTTCAGATAATTGAAAATCGCCTATTTTGTTGTGGAGAGATGTGGAGATGTTGTGGAGAAGTGTTTTTTTTTCCCGGATCAGCTCGTAGCTATACACAGGATTTTTCGTCCTATATAGTCACTTTTCACTTTTGCACTATCAACACTAGTTTATTTGTTCATTGTTCACGATAAATTTATTTATTTTATTTTTTATTTTTTTTAGCAGTCCTGGGGCAGTCTGGCCTTTAACCTGTCCTTTATGGTGTCACAGCCAATTTTATATATGTTGTCGTTTTCTCTCAGGCGCGATAAATAAGTATCGGTCAACCGTTGCGTATACTCTGAAACATATTCAATGCCGAGCTCCCGATGTATCTGAGCATTTTTCACATACCATGGAGCATTTACACCAATCCTTAGCACCTTGTTCTGAAATAGCTGGAGTTTATTTTTATTTGTCTGTGATGTTGGTGACCATATCGGTGCAGTGTATGTTATTAGTGGCCTCAGGATTGACTTGTAGATCAGCAGAGTGCAGTCAACATTAAGAGCTGATTTTTTATTTATTAAAGGATATAGCATAGCCAGTCTGGCATATGCCTCTTTCAATTTCGTTTGGATATGCTGACGCCAAGACAATCTTGAGTCCAGATGCACTCCCAGGTATCTCACGGTGCTAAGGGTGCCATTCCACTTTACAACGGTGCCGTTCACCTTTACCGCGTCTGGATTTTGTATCCTTCGCAGGGTAAAAATCTTTGCCTCGCTTTTCGAGGGGTTTATCTTGAACTTCCAGGCTTCAAACCACTCCTCTACCCTGTTCACAGCCTTCTGAAGCAGTTTAATGCTTTTGTTAAGGTTTTGGTCTTGTGTTAAGACACATGTGTCATCCGCAAACATGGCAAGTTGACAGCCTTGAGGAACTGGAATGTCGTAGCAGTATAAATTAAAAAGAATACATATTTTTAAATTACTGATGAACATCTAAAGAGACTTTTGTAGGTATGTTTCTCAGGTACAAATAGAATTAATGGGTTCTGTTTAAAAACATCCAGTGGAAGGGTCATCATTATATTTAAAGTAGCTCCGTATTAATTGTTCTTTAATTCTATTCTTCTTTAATTTTGCACTGGCTATTCTTTGTTATTATTTAGACTTTCTAAAACAGGTTATTTTAAATTTTTTTTTAAGTTATGTACCATTTTGTACGAATAATTTAATTTAGTCTTAACTTGGGGTTTCTATAGTTAAAACGTTTTAAAAATGGGAAAAGTACGAGAAATAAATATTCTTCTTCTTCTTATCCAACACCCACGCTTGACATTTCTGTCATTCGGTGCCGCGCCGTCCAATAGAGGTTGGAGATTAGTTGGTTTTGGTCGTTTTCGTTGTTCTCTCTGACGTCTGTAAGTGCAGGACAATTGCCAAGATGCATGGCATTCATGGGTTCCCCATTGCAGAGGGAACAGATTGGAGTCGGTAGGATTCCAATGCGGTGCAAGTGTTTGCATAGGTAGTCGTGCCCCGTGGTAGTTCGGAAAACTGCGACTGACACTTGACGGGGGAAAAGTCGTGAGATAGGAGATTCCAGTAAGGATTCCCATTTTTTTCCTTGCGCTTCATTTTTTTGAATATTGTAGGTATGCCAGTTGACAGTGCTTGCGATGTGGCTCTGAGCTTGTGTTAAAGACATAACTGTTGGCGGTTGATTTAGAGCAGTGGCAGACTTTGCGAGCTCGTCTGCTTTTTCATTTAATAAATATCGAAACTCGATCTGCCATTGTTACTTTACATAATGAAGGCAAATCCGAACGTGAAATTGCGTCTCAACTTAAACTTTCGAAGACTTGTATTCATCGCACAATTATTCGGTTTAAGGAAACGGGTAGTTTTCAAGATTTTCCACGTTCAGGAAGACCGAGAGCTACTACTTCTAGTGAGGATCAGTTTATCGTTATTACCAGCAAAAGGAATAGACGCTTAACAGCACCAAAAATTCGTGCTGAAGTGAACAAATCTTTAAATAAACCAGTTTTGCTTACCACAGTGAAAAGACGGTTGAGGAACGCTAAACTGTTTGGTCGTGTTGCCGTTCGGAAACCTTTACTAAGGCCGCAAAATAAGAAAAAAAGGATGCAGTGGGCCCTATTCCATCGAGATTGGACAGAAGATGATTTTAAAAAAGTTCTTTGGACTGATGAGTCAAAATTCCAAGTATTTGGTTCAAATCGACGAATTTACGTTCGGCGTAGCACCGAAGAAAAGATGTTACCAGATTGTGTAGTGCCAACTGTTAAGCACGGTGGTGGTTCAATAATGGTCTGGGGTTGTTTCTCAGGCCATGGAATTGGAAATTTGGTTAAAATTGATGGAATTTTGAAGAAAGAGGAATATAAAACAATTCTCGAAAAAAATGCTGTACCATCAGGCTTAAGTTTAATTGGCAATGGGTTCATTTTCCAGCAAGATAACGATCCAAAGCATACTTCCAAGCTATGTAAAAATTATTTATTACAAAAAGAAGCAGAAGGAGTTTTAAAAATCATGAAATGGCCACCGCAAAGTCCGGATCTCAATCCAATCGAGCTTTTGTGGGACGAGCTTGATAGGAATGTCCGAGAGGAGTGTCCCTCTTCACTTGCAGACTTGTGGAGACTACTACAAGAAAGCTGGAACAAAATTTCTCAAGAAACCATAAATAAATTAATAAGTAGAATGCCGAGGCTAGTAGAAAAAGTAATAAAGTGCAAGGGAGGATTTTTTGATGAAAAAACAGTTTGAGTAATTAGTTCATTTTTTTATAGAATAATTTTTTATGTTTATTTTCTATACTAAGTATGTTTAAAGGTTATAACTATAATATTAATAAACATTTTTACTGTATTTGTCTTTGAATTTTTAAAAATATTTCCTTTTTTTGGCTTAAATCTATATGGTCTCAAACTTTTGGCCGGCAGTGTATATTGGATGAATTGTATGATGAAATGGATCGTGGCCGGACGACAGTACAACCATTCTTAAATTGTTAAATAGCGGGCCCGCGTTAATCATACCGTCGCCCAATACCATAATCAAAGTGTACCCAAATACAACCAATAAGATATTTGTTTTACAAATCAATTGACATTATGATATTGAATTCAATAGCAAATAGTTATAAAGGCAGCGTTAAATATAAGCATAAATAGATAAAGAATATCACGTTCCTTTGTATATGAAGAAACATTCCTCTATGGATCATTATTATATTCGATCAGTTCTAAATCTGGGTTTGTCCTTTCATGTTTGCGGTTGACTTAATACTGCTATGTCGTTATATATTTTATTTTTATGGTTTATTTGCTATATTGTTTTATTGTCATGGCGTCATAGCCGTCATAGTATAACTACAATTATATTTCTTCCGTACAGAATGTACGGAACACTTGCCTTCACGTTTTGGCAAATGTATACTCTTACCTTTATGTTTTAAGAAAAGTTGGAATACATATAAATTAAAAATGTTGTTGCAGTAAAAAAATATTTATTTAAATAAACATTATGCAAAAGGCCTTAATAACGAAAATTATTTTAATTAAAAAATGTAAATGACAAACAAAACATACTTTTCTTTGCATATTATATAATATGTCGTCGGGTATGATCCCAATATTCCTAAATACAATTTTCGTCCTAGTTTTTCAGGACCAATACGATGGGAATCAAACAAATAATAATAATAACATACTTTTCTTTATTACTTATAACAGTTAAATTTTATAAAACTATAAAGGAACTTATAGAAATTTTATAATGAAAAAAGTTTTATTTATTTGAACAAGAATTGCTATTGTAGCCCTTGGAATTACATAATATTCCAGCATTTTTACAACATACTGCATTTTTATGCTCACATTTACCAAAACGACATGGTCATTGTGAATTCAATGTACATTTCCCTTATTAGAAATTGTAAATGTTAGTTGAATGCACATTATCCAAACGAGGAGGCAAATGTACACATTTACCGGAAAATGTGTACATTTGCCACAATATCTACTTTTACCGTAACACATATATTCTTGAAGGAAATCGAATTTTCTACAACTTTCCAACTCACAACATAGTGTACAAAATATGGGAAAGAGTTAGGACAAGTTTGGCAAAAAAACAAAATTTCCAAAAATTTTTTTCTTTGTTTTAAAACCACTTAAAAGTTTTAAAACAAAGATTTATTTATATCTAAAAAAATATTTCAATTATAAAGGTATTTAAAGTATAAATAATTATAAAATATTAAATACTGAAAAGAAATAGATAAAATTACATAGTTAATTTACCACTACGTTAAAGTAAATGTCAATATATATTATAAAACAAAAAAATACACCACTAACAACATACACTAGGTCACTATAATTATTTACACCTCCCCACTTCAAGTCAATTTTAGTTCGATAAAAAGTGACAATTTATTTCTATGAAAAAAATGTGAATTTTTCCGTTTTCTTCCACACCTAACTTCATAAATTGAAGATTAAATTTTTTTTCGATGGTGAATGGTCCAATTCGTACTTTATGAGTTTTTTTTTCTATTCAATGGATTTCCATTTTCTATGTACACTTTATCTCCAATTTTAAATTCATGGTCCACCCGATTTCTGTTAACCCTTTTCTTATATTTTTAAGAACTATTTGAGGAATTTCAAAAAGCCTCCTTCCTGTCTGCTTCCAGATTATGGGACCTTGTTCTGATATTTGGACTTATATTTGAGCATTTTCCATACAACAGATATTCCGGTTCAAACTTGGTAGAGCTATGTATCGTTTTGTTGTACTGTGCGACACGCTCGGCTGCAATCACGGACCAAGCTCTTTTGTCGCCCCCATTTTTCTGACACCTTATTCTGTTTACAAGTGTTTGGTTTAGTCTTTCGTTAAGACCATTGGAAGTTGGACAATCAACACAAGTGAACACGACTTGTATAACAAAAAACTCTAAATAATTTTTTAGTTCCCGAGAGTTAAATCCTGGATATTGTTCAGCGAGAATAATTTTTATACTATTTTTTGGGAATCAGATCAATTAGATTAATAAAATCTTTAGCACATTGACCCTTTGAGGTGGATATCCATACATACCGGCTAATGTGATCAACAAGAATATGCATATATCTTTTTGAAGATTTATTTACTTAAACCCGCCAAAAGAGTCAATGGACATAATCTCGTATGGTTCAGAAGTAGGACCCAGTCGATACATCAGACCAATAATTTTACTTCGACGAGTTTTATTTTCCATGCATATTGAGCAACTTTTGTAAAAATCATTTATTAACTTATCTAGATTTTTAAATAGTAAAATGTTTGTGGTCACTACTAACAAAAAATTTACGTCCGATAAGATAGTACTGTCAATATTTAATCGCTTCTTTTATCGCCTTGCATTCCAAATGAATTGTATGCATTTTTTTCTTTCTGCGAGTTTTCTAGAAAAATAGGCTACAGAGTGAAGTAGGTCATCCGGCTGTGGCTGCTTCAAAGTCGCTCTAAGTCCTTTTTGACTATAACGCAAAATCAGCAAACGCATAACTCTTTCCACAATCGCACAAATCTTCGATCCAATGGGTCTTATCGGATGCTTAGTAATAAAGGCAAAGGTTATTTTGCAATCATTGTGGAGGTTACAAATCAGTTGGGATGAATCGGTACCGCAAGACATTCACACGAGCTTTTTACAATTTACACATGACTTGCAAGACTTGGAAAAAATATCAATACCGAGACATGCATTCCTATCTAAATATATTTCGTTTCAGTTACATGGCTTTTGCGACGCGTCTCATATTGCTTATGGAGCATGTGTTTACGTGCGAACAATCGATGATTTAGGAAATATTCAAACCACACTTTTATGTGCAAAATCTCGAGTTGCTCCTCTCAAAACCATCACTATTTTCCTAGATTGGAGTTGTGTGGCGCAGTGACACTCTCAAAAATAATTATCAAAACAATCAGCGATCTCAAAATTATTTCAGATAAAATCTCCTTGTGGACGGACTCTAGTATAGTTCTCCCTTGGTTATCCCAAGAGCTGGCAAAGTTGAAGACGTTCGTTTCCAACCGAGTATCTGAAATTCAGGAGTTAACATCTAACTGTGAGTGGGGACACATCCAGTCCAAGGATAATCCTGCGGATCTAATATCACGTGGTTGTAATACCGAATTTCTATCGAGGTCCATGTTGTGGTGAATTGGTCCAAGATACGTCTGATGAATGTGAGCATAACTCTTTTATGTTTAGTATTGTAATTGACTCATGACCGCAGTTGAATGTCCTCCAGTGAGTTTTGAGGAACTCGAGTTTAGCCTTTAGAAATTGGTGGAATAAAGATGAGCGAAGTTGATGGAATGAAGATGAGTGAAGTTGTCTACTTCTCGGCTTGACTTAGTTCATCAAAATCCGACTCGAAGGACCAAATGTTTCGTGAATGAGTAGTTCGTTTCCGAGTTTTAACAACTTCATATCGGTGATTTGAATAAATGTAGTGTAATTGAGTGATGTCGATGAGTGGTTGAGATGATCAGAGTAGTTGCAAGACGAACACGTGGTGTGAGTTGACGATCAGCGAGGATGAACGGTGACATTGGATGAGCACATAGTAATTAAATTATTGGTTGAATGATTTAATGAGTTACGAATGAGTTTAGTAGTTTTGATGTTGAGCACGTGGTGAAGTTGATGAGCGTTGTTGGCCGTGGAACTCGGCCGCAAATTCACCGATGAACACCGTTGATTTAAATGAGTGTTAATGGTTAATTTAAATGAGGAGCACCGTGGTATGGTCACATGATTATGTTAATTATTTAAGAGTGAGTTTAAATAGTTTCTTACGAAAGAAAATGAGTTGAAGATGTGATTTGGTTGAGTCCGAGATGTGATTGAATGAGTTTTGTTGAACGGAACGTCCGATTGGGTCGACCGATGAGAGATAATAATGAGAATCGGTGGAAGTATCAGTATGTCGAACTCGATCTAGTGTTATCAGTGGTGGGGATAATGAGTAGATGCATTAATGATAACCATGATAACGAGCGATCGATCATATCGTTCCAAATCGATTGAGCCATGGAGTGCCAGGTGACACTCAGTGTATCAATGATTGATCAATGATTACGGAACACTAGGTGATATGAAATATGCCAAGTACTTACCAAATGTATGTTTTACTCTCTCGGCTCTGTATTTATTTAAACACTTTAAAACATAAATCTACTAGACTTTTTCACAGTATTTATAATGCTACTTACACAATGAATACATGGATATTTAAAAACAAATTATTTATGTATTTATTATATTTACGCCACTCGGGAATTAGACATATTTTTTAACTCCTGTTAGTTATACCTAGAGTTATACCTATAAAAAAAATCCACTATTCAGAAATAAATAAACAAAAATAAATCTACTCTAAAATAATGAAAACAAAAAATTAAAATGTATTCTTCAACAATAAAATATTAATTCAAAATAATAATAATAAAATAATTTTTAAACTTATTCTGTTATTATAAACTGAAATTAAAATAACTTAGAATGGTTTCTATTCTTCTTGCTTCTATTTTTTTTACGGTGTTTTTATTGAAGCACTTCACAAGAAAATTCCCACGCATTTCTTTTTTATGCTTTTAACAACAAATACCACTTGTAGAAATATCACCATCAATACCACTACTTCTAAACTCCTTATCAACTCAAATAACTCTTTGCTAGAGGAAGTAATGCACCTTTGTCCATAAACTGTATGTACTTATCACGAGCATTTATTTGCATAAATTGCATACTTTCCATATAATCGAAGCATTTTGTGAAGCGACTAATTCTACGGGCTACATATCCATATACCTACATATATGATAGAACATAATTGCTTGTTTGAACAACATCATACTCGTGCTCGTATGTGGGATCCATCGCGTTGAAAAATATCCCATTATTATAATTATTGTAATTTTTATGAGTGTCATTCTGGTTATTATGAAAAGCCCTTTAATTACCACCGGTATAAATACTTTCCATGCTAAAGCTGCCACCACAGCCATTATTGCTCTTATTATTATTTTCAATAATGCAATCAAATTGATGACTCCAATTTTCTCTGGAGACATTAGTCGCTTCGAAAGATTCTTTTATTTGCATGAGTGATCCTAATAATTCTCCAGCCGTAACATTAGATCCTTTTGGAGGAGGTGTTACTAATGAATAGGAACAGAGCAATTATATTATTCTCTTAATTTTATTTTAATTAATTATTTGTATGCAATTAATAAAAACTAATTTTTAATGATGCCAAAGAAGTATAACTTCTCACGAGCGTATATAAGTACATGCACCCACTTTTTTTTTTCTATATCTAAGATTTTTATTTTTATAGTTATTTACCCATTTGTACTTTCCCACCATTAATCGTTTTTAAGAATATCCTATTTACATCTTTTTTTTAAAATTACCTTAATAAATTTTGAATTTAAATTAGAGATCTGTGATCCTGAATCATATGTTCCATCTATTTCTAGGGTATTTTCTAATAGTATTTTTTTATTTGATTAATGTTGTGATCATTCGTTTTTTGGAGCGTTTTAGATCTACTTCCAACACTGTATTGCTTGCTATCTTTCCTCTGTTATATTTATCTTTATCTTTATCTTTATTTTTCTTATTATTATTTATTTTAAACCACCATTTTTCCTCAGGATGGTATCTTTTACCCTAATTCGAACATTCGAACGCAAATTTTACATGGGTTTTTCTCAATGTATCTCCTTCCAAACTCCAGATTATTATCCTTTCTAGCCATATAATTCTTCTTGGACACCAGATTTTCATAGTTTTTAATTTGATTATACAAACTAGTCGAATCGGTTACTTCATCCTTATCTATTTGATCTGCTATAAATTCTGGTAATCCTGCAATTACAGTGGCTTTTAATGTTATTGAGTTCAACTTTTTTTTTGCTCCTAGCAGTAATCTTTCTTTTCTTATGGTATAATCATTAAGTAAACCTTCTTTATATTTAAATGAAAGAGGATATCTCCATATATTCCATCCTTTATCTGCAAATGTTTCCAAAATTCTTTCTTTCCATTCCTTGCATTTATTAATTTGTCCTAATTTTGCGACCGTGGCATAATACCAATCAATGCATGACTTGTCTAAAAAAATATCAATGTTTCAATTAGTATTTCATCTTCCACTATGTCGAATTTTTTACATTCCTTCTCAAATGTTTCTATCCAGTCTTACATTCGCAGTTTTACTACTGAATTTTTCTATTAAAAACTTTTCTGAAATGTTTTTTTAAATCTTTTGGCCTATTATTTTGTTTTTTGTTTGCTGTTATTAGTTGCTTTATCAGTTTTTTCAAGTCATTACCATTTTCATTTCTGCTATGCTCTTGCTCTTTCTTAATTTTATCTAAAAAGTAATTTTTAAAAATCATGTTACCAGCTTCATCCATCTAAGTTTTCTTTGGTTCTTCTGATAAAATGATCCACACATTTTTTTGTCATGTCTTCTAACAGTATCCTTTAATTGGCTAAATGTTTTGGTTTTCTTTAATTCAGGATGATTTATATGTTCATATAATCTTCTGGCATTACATATGTATCTCCGTTTTCTGTTGTTATTGAGGCTACAATTATTGTGTTTTACTTGGAAGCTGCTAGTGAAGGTATCACATGGAATTCAAATTGTAGTTTGCTCATCTTTGTAAAAAAAATTGTCGTTTTGTGACAAACACAATAAATATCGAAAGTCAGTAACGAGCCAAAATTTGTTTCTAAGTATTAGAGAAGTTTTATTAAATTATTTATTATAATTATTATTCTATTTAAAAATATCTAAGTTTAAGAGAAAAGACAATTAAAGTTCGTTACTTAAGGTATAAGTATGATGCAAAATATTTATAAATTATTATTAAATTCTAAATAATTTTCTAACGTCAGTAATAAATTCTAACTAAGAAAAATAATATTTTAAAAAAAGGACTCTATATCTTTCTTTATTGATATTTATGTTATCGGCCAAACCCGATTTCAGGACAAACTAGTTTTGCCTAGTCTAAACTATTTTGTCTTAAGCCAGATAGGATAAACCAGTTTAGGCTAGGTCAAACTAGTTGAACCTGAAATAAATACGCACACTCTAGGATAAACTGGTATGGCCTAGTCTGAACATGATAGTAGTACATATCTAGAAAGTCAAAATAAATAGAAATAGATAAACTGAATGAAATACTCCGTAATTGAAAAAATAGTCATTTTTATTAAAACCATAACGATTCGTCGTTATTCCAAATAATGCTTTGTTTGGCGATTGTTTTATCCCTGAATGGTAGGCACGGTTTTTCATGTATTCAACATATCTCAAGCCTTCTGACCATTTCGTTGAAACGTTGTCCTTCATCCAAGAGCCTATCATATTATATCTTGATTGGCACGTTCAACAGAGCCCTGGCTTTGACTGTGCCTGGGTTTTCCGTGTACAATTTTGAGTTCTAGCCACAGACTGGCAAGCTCAATTATAACATTATTTACAAATTCCCTACCGTTGTCAGATTGAAGAATGCACGGCGTCCCTATTGTTAGAAATTTAAATGGTAAGCCTCTGTCGCTCTCTTACATTGCAGAGCGCGTAGCAGAACAAATTTTGTTAGATGGTCTTGGTAAATCATAATAAATTTAAAACTTCCATCTGGTTGTGTCTGAAAATCGATCAGATCTACTTGGCACCTACTATTCATTTCCGAATGAAAAATGGGCTTAGAGACTAATCCTCTTTTCTTCTTTGTTTTCTTTTGATGACAGACACTACACATAGATACAAGTTTATCATTTCTTTTGTGATTTTGGCATATTTTTGTGATGTTTCGGCTAACATTCTGTCACGACCACCGTGGCCGACAGTTAAATGAGCTGCGCCAATCACATTATAAAGTTCATCGGATGGAAGATAATATTTTATATTACCTTCAATCCGTGCAATCAGTTTTTTCACGTCCCCGATTTCTAACACAGCAAATCGTTTCAATCTTCTTTGTTGTAATGGTGTCTTTTTTCAGATTTTTCTGCATCTTTAACTTTTTCAACGAGTTCCAAGTATTCCTCTGAAGATAACACATTATAATGAGAAGACTTTTTACTCTCACTTTGTAAAATTTCGGTCAAAAACTTTTCCCTCCATTGTTTTTAATCTGCTTGTCGATCTAACGTAGGTTCGCCCATATTGAAAAAGAATTAAACTTTATAATGTACTTAGTGTAATACGTATAAACTTTTAATTTTAAACTGCAGTCAATAACTAAATACGTTACGCAGGGCTGTCAACTAGAGGAAAAATGAAAATAACGAAAATAAACGAATTTTACAACGTCTTAATTCCTTCAAATTTGAAAGCAACAATATATTTAAAATCAGCTTTGTACAATGATCACTGGAAAAAAATAGAAAGAAATCAACGATTGTTTGGCACGAGTAAGATTGGCGTGGCGCTTTGAGTATTTGAAATCGCACAACTTTTTGCTTTTGTATAACTGTAAGGAATATTACTTTGTCGATGTATGCATGTAAGTGTGAGTGTACGCACTGGCGCTGCTAGCGTGTAACACGTTGGTAAGACAGACGGTTCAAAACCATCATTAAGAGTGGATCTACATAGAGGTCAACAGAGTGTGTAATAGAAAACAACAGAATAAAACATGGCCATGGCAGTAGTAGTCTATCCCAGAGTGTCATATCTAGATGGTTCTTCAAAAGTTTCTCTTGCATGCTCAAAAACAAAAGTAGCACCTATTAAACGGCTCACAATTCCAAGACTAGAACTTTCTGCAGCCTCTTTACTTGCCAGCCTAATAAAGCATGTTCAGCAAACCCTCAAGCTTCATGATATCTCAGTTTTTTTTTCTGTGGACAGACTCTTTAGTTACTTTCACCTGAGTAAAGAATACTCCAATGAAATGGAAGGAATTTGTTGGAAATCGAGTAGCTGCTATCCAAGATGCCGTTCCGCATGCTCATTGGAGATTTACATCTGGAAAACTGAACCCAGCTGATTGTGCATCTTGGGGTCTCAGTGCGTCTTAACTCGTTGATCATCCACTGTGGTGGTCTGGACCTCCATGGCTGTCTCAATCACCTTAACACCTTCACTGGTGTTTGAGACTACAGGCGTCGATTATGCAGGGCCAATCTCTCTCAAAACCTTCCAAGGAAGAGGCGCAAAAATTTATAAAGGCTGTATTGTAGTATTTGTATGTTTTTCAACATCAGCAGAGCACTTCGAAGCCATCTCAGATTACTCATCTGTAGGGTTTCTTAAAGCTTTCAAGCGATTCGTTAGTCGTCGTGGGAACCCAAAAACTTTACGAAGCGATTGTGGTACCAACTTCAAGGGCGCAGATGCAATTCTCAAGACATTGTTTTCTCAAGCCACCCGAAAATCTCAAGAACTTCAACGTCTTCTTGCCAGTGATAGCATAAATTGCGGCAGTGAAGTCTGTGAAACATCATCTTCAGCGGACAATTTCAGGCACGCTTCTCACTTTCGAAGACTTCTCGACTTTTCTCGCACAAGTGGAAGCTGTGCTTAACTCACGACCTCTCAGTGCTCTCTCAGATGACCCTGATGACATATCCGCTCTCACGCCGGGGCATTTCATCCGAGGTGATGCATTAACTGCAATACCTGAACCATCTCTAACGTCAATACCCGAGACACGGTTATTGCAGTTTCAGCGGATTCAAGAAAGGTTGCAACGTTTTTGAGACAGATGGTCCTCTGAATGCCTTCAAGCTCATCAGTCTATCTCAAAGTGGCAAAAATCTGAAAATAGTATTCAAGTCGACTCACTAGTTCTCCTCACCGATGAGATTTCCACCGTCAAAATGACCATTGGCTCGAGTTATCCAAATGCATCCAGGCAGTGACGGACGATGTCGTGTGGTGACGCTTAAGACTGCCACTACTACCCTTACTCGGCCAATCGTAAAGTTAGCTCTATTGCCGATATCACCTCACCTGGATTCCTCGTGACGTCATCTCAAAACGAGTGATTTTTTTTTATTTTTTATAATTCTCCAACCTGTTGCAGAATTGGAGGGAGAATGTTCAAAAATCTTACTATCATTTCAAGATGGCAACGAAAAAAAACATAAATATTTCCTAAACGACTTGTAACTATTGACAATTATAATTTCCAAGTTCGATTTCTCAATTTCAATATAACGATTCAATTCTATTAATTTAATTTTGTTTTCTTTAATGTTTTTATTTAAATAGAAATTTACCCAACCAGCAAACGATAATTTTCTAACAATATTCTAAATCATAAAAATGTTAATTTTCATGGTTGAACTTAATTGATCCAGTCAAATCCAGTTTAATTCAGTGAACTCTTGATAATTTAAATTCCTAGAAACCATAAATCTATAGCTAATTTATATAGGTGGTTATCTTATCTATAGTTTGGCCCAACGTTCGAATTATCGAAGGAATAGTTTTATTTATCCATTGTTCAATTCAGTGAGAGTAAAACTGGAAGTAATCTGAGAATCCTCTGTAGTGAATATGATTACATCCTTAAAAATAAATATCGAAGTATCAAAATAACACCCTGTAACGCCCTCGTTTCGATAGTTCGTTAAATTGTAATTATCGGACGCACCGAAACGCTAATTGCTAAGGTTTTTACCCACTATGCGGTCGGCCGGGGTGATGAGTGGGGTTCTTAAGTAGCATTGATTGAGAAAAGAAGATCGGAAATCAATCAATCAAGGTTTGGTGATATTAACAAACGAATTGTCTCGTGAAAATTAATTTTTGGTGGTGATTTTGTGTTGGTGACGGGTAAGTGATAATTACCATTATTACGTTAGTATTATTATTATTTTTACATTTAGAAATATAAGTTAATAAACCGTATTTGTTTTCGTTTGCACGAATTAATTTAGTTTTGTTTAAAAACCCTTTAGGCTCTGCCGATTGTGTTTTATGGCGCCCAACGTGGGGCATTGTATATGATTCCTGTTTTAGCGAAAACATCAACGTGTAGAAATAAGTTGGTTATATAAGTAACAAATATCTATCTAAATTGTATTATAACATTACAACACCAACAAGAAAATAAATATTGTTGGAATAAAAATACATAATAATATTAAATTAAATTAGAAAATATTACTGTATAATTAAAAATAACAATTAAAAAAGTATAAAATTAATAAAAATAATGGATATGGAATCTGAAACAATTTCTAGCCCTCAAAATGAGAAAAGAAATTACATTCCCCCAGATCAGCATTACGAAGAACACCATCACGAAAGCATACATCTATGGACGATTCGGACAAAAACAGCGTCACGTCCATGGATGACGCTTGTGAAGGCGAAAAAATAAACATCCCTCTGGGCAAAGGGTGCCTTACAAAGAAGACGCTTCAACAATTAGCGGGAATACCCCTGTGGACGAAAAAATAAACGTCGTTGACAAAGATTTGAGGAATCAAGAAAAAAAATTAATGCACTGCAACACTGGTCCGTTAATACATTAGAAAAACTCAAACAGCACACTTTAGAACAAATAGTTGACCTAAATTCTACCCTGACAACCTCGATAAAAGAATGGGTTGAAGAAGAAATCGAAAAAGTCAATTACAATATCGATCGGAGGTTGAAGGGAATTGAGAATAGGTTACTACTGTTGGAAAGTGGAAACCCACCTCCATCCAAAAGTAATTCCCCAACAAGAAATACATCCCCCTGCTGCGGTACCGGAACACCAGGATTAGTAACCACCTAGGAACATAATAAAATTAATCAAATCTAGGGACATCACATATCCTGGAAGGTTCATTGCGGATGATTTTGTCGAAGAAATGGAATCCAGAATTAAATCCTCGAATATCGGTTTGGACGAGGCATTGAAAGTCTTGCCTGATGTGTTATTAGACACCGCGTACGCTTGGTACAAGGTGTTTCACACAAAGTGGAGCTCGTGGAATGATTTTTCGACCCAATTTAAACTGGTATTTGGTGAGTTAAACAACGACTACCAAATACTGGAAATAATTTCCACAAACGTTAAACAACGACTACCAAATACTGGAAATAATTTCCACAAACGTCCAATCCACCAGTGAAAAACCGGTAGATTACGTGATTAAAACAAGAGCGCTGTATAATAAGCTTAAACAACAGATACCAATCGAAACACAAATTGATAGGAACTATGCAGGACTTTCACCTCAATTAATTATTCATTTCGACCGAGATTCAGTCACCTCATATGATCAACTAATTAGTAAAATCCGTGGGTATGAGGAAAAAAATAAAACAATAAGACTAGCCAATAAACAACGCACTGAGGAGGCAAAACTGCATAGGCACGCAAAACCTGTACGAAATCACCACCTAAGCACAATCACTTGCGGCTATGTCAGCGATAGCAATGAGTCGGCGTCTAATCACTTAGATAAGACCAAACCGCGCAACACTGTTAAAACAAAGAAGAAGGCTAAACCAGAGATTTACCTCAAACAGTTCAAGGAGATTCAACAAAAACTCCTTAACATCATTGAGCCAAAGAAATCCGAAGCAAAGAACAAAAAAACCAACAACAATACGCGATCGGGCTCCTCTGAGAATTCCGAACCATTCTCATCGCCGAAGGGGATGCACTATCGCCAATCACCACCGCGTAAAGGTCGGCAGCGGATAAATTTCCCAGAGAGTCCCAGTGACGTCAACCTATTGGACCGTAGTCACTCAGGAGCAAGCAGTCGGAACTTGGTCGGAACTTGGTCGGAACTTGGTCGGACTTGAGAGACGAGACACATTCTGTCGTGGTTGTGGTCGCGTTGGCCACATATTTAGCGAATGCTACAGGAGGGATCGTAGCTATCCTCATAAACTTAAGAAGGCCAATAGCGGATCACAAAAGAAGAACGAGACAAAAAACGAGAAGAATGTCAGGAGAAATTAACTCCTTCAACGACTTCTTCTGACGTACTCTCGAGTGATTGGTTGGCTATGGGAGTTACTGGGGATCAAACCATACACGAGGCAGAAGAAGAGAATTTTATATCTGAGACTGCATCAGAATGCTAGTATTCAAGTGAGGAAAGTCTAGATACCGAATTCCCAACAGCGAGAGGTACCGGTTCCAAAATCACGGCTGTCAGTGGTCAAGGTTCTCGTCCCAGTCACATTTACAAGGGCAATGCATCTTCTCATCCAGAATCTGAGAGTCATGTCATCGTCGTGACATTGTTGATAGGGAAAAACGCATATAAAGGCATCCTCGATACGGGCAGCGATCGTAGCTTTCTAAGTGGTGCTTTGCGAACCCATGACAGATGCGACATAACGCGACGGTGCACAGCTCGCACAAAACAACCACAGGGCTACACCGCGGTACTCAGTCAAATTTGCGGTCAAAATAAATGATTGCTACGGTGAGCAATGGTTTTCTGTGCTAGATGGACTCACCGCTTCAGTTATTCTTGGAATGGACCTTATCCTAGCCTGGGGTGTAAGCATTGACGCTGGCAAAGAATTCTGGACAATGCAGTACTCTCAAGTCAAGGTGCCGCTAAAACCACTTCTGCAAACTAATGGGACCGTCAATACCATTCAGTTACGGGAGTTGACACCCAAGGAGCAAAACGACCTGAAAAATATTTTAAATATAATAAGAAATATAATAAGAAATTTAGAGAACAAGAAGATATGAGCTCCAGTTGCGCGGATGTGAAACCACATGTAATAGAGGTTTGAGATGACACACCCATTTAAAAAAAAAACCGTTTAGGCGTAGTACCGCCATCAATACGTTGCTCAACGAGGAAGTTGACCGACTACTTCAGAAAGGGTTCATCACTGCAAGTAATAGTTCGTGGTTCAGCCCACCGGTTCTCGTATTAAAAAAAATTTAATTATTAATAATTAAATTGACGTTTGTGCTGTTTCCGTAGAAACAGCACAGGAAGATAAGATACAGAAATATAATTTTCTTTATATCTCCCCCGTTTAGGAAGAAAATTAATCATAAAATTTTCTTTATAATTATGGGATTCCTGTTTAGTCTTGTTTTTCTGTGATCACTGGAATGATTTTTGTTATATGGAACAAATTGGACTCGATTTTTTATGGCCTGTATTTACTTTATACACTGAGTTGGATATTTTTTCAATGATTTTGTACGGTCCAATTTTTAGTTCATCCAATTTTTTTCTGTTGGGCTTATTACTATTTTCCACGTATACCCAGCTTCCTACGTCGAACTCGAAGTGTTTTCTATTTTTGTCAAATATTTTTTTATTGTAATTGTGTGACTTGATCGTATTCTTCAGTGCTGTTTTTCTGTCTTTCATCCAGTTATCTTCAGATATTTCAGATTCGTGCACTAACTGCCAGCAAATGCAGTCAGCGATAACAATAACAAGCTATTTCATATCGTTAATTGTTTAATGTTGAGAGTTATTACATTACAATTATTGATCATAACATCATATGGTTAAACCCAAAACTAAATCTGTGTGAGTTTCTTCTTTCAAACACAAAATCTAAGACTTAAAAAATACAATTTGTGATAGTGATTCAAAGAAAAAAAAAACTAAAACAAAAATAAGTGATTCAAACGACTGAGTGCACATTGCACAGGGCCGTAACTAATGGAATGAGCCTCGTGCTCAAAGTTTATCCAACTGGTTGTTACACTAAGCGAAAGACCATGGAAGTCCAACCTGGTATTTCCAAAAAAGACATTAAAAGGATGAGACCTGCCAGTCATCAGGCAATAAGTAAAACCTCTAAATTTCGTCTGAAGACAAAAAATAACTATGAAAGTCTCTCAGAATACTCCTCTTCCGACGAAGAAGACGAGGACATAATTAGAAGACATAATACCAATGGTAATAACACCAATATGTCACAATCAACACCAACTCAAAAATCGCAACAAAAAATTCCACCTATCGCGATCTACGGATACCTACAGAAACACACGGAAACCATTAAGAATATCAAAACAGTGCTGCAACGAAAGGACATCGAAATAAAATATAAGAAAAACAGGATATTGCTATTCACAAAAACCAAACTGGATCACTCGACTGTAGTAAAGGCTCTCAAAGAAGGTGAAATCGAATTTCACACCTACACGCTGAATGAAAGAATCTGAGGGTCTTACTTAAAAATCTGGCACCCAACATCACCGAGGAAGAAGTCATGGAGGATCTCCAACCCAAGGGCCTAAAAGCCAAAACGGTCAGGCAAATGAAAAAAACAGACAGTGCGGGGACAATGCATTACTATTCAACATACCTAGTTACATTTTCTAATGATACAACAATGGGAAATGTTCTCCAATGCAGACAGGTATGTGAGTACATTGTAAGGTGGGAGAAATATATCAATACAAGGGGTGTCACACAGTGCTATCGCTGTCAGGGATTTGGCCACATAGCATCTAATTGCAGCAGGGCTATTTCATGCCTTAAATGTGCTGAAAACCATAGTGTTAAGGATTGTCCCACCATAAACAGCGATCGACAAAAATGTCAGAACTGCCTAGGACCACATAAGGCAAATGACAAAGCCTGTCCTCATTTCCAAAAACAGTTAGAATCTAAAAACAAAATAATATCAGAGCGACTAAATAATTACGCAAAAAATAACCAAGGCTTCATCAGGAACACTAGCGAATTTCCAACTCTACCAAATTCTCACAATAATAACGTTCATTTGACAACCCCAATTTGGCCTAGAGACGGTCCTGGTACCTCGAAACAAACTAGTGCCCAAACCAACGTCGTTTCCGACTTGTTTACTGAACTAAAAAAATGTTTTTCATCTTTTAATATTCATAAGGTCATCGATGAAATCAGGCTACTACCAAATAAATTAAAATCGCAAAATGATCCTATAAGTAAATTTATGATATTAATTAATTTTGTTACTAACATTTTTTAATAACAATAACTAAAAACCAAAAAAATTTCAGCAAAATCATGATTATAATAGAAATCTTTTCTGAATCATGCTAAATAACCGACAGTTAAAAATACTCACTTGGAATGCAAATTCTATCAAACCTAAACTTCAAGAACTAATTGTTGGAAATAAGTTCTCGCACGACGGCGATATGGATCAAGTGTCGGCCTCTATTTAGGTTGTTATTTTCATAGTGACTTGTCTTGTAAATAATGTGTTAGAAATTACTCGTCGTGTCAAAATCTCTCTGTACGCAATTAATAAAAATATTGAAACATTTTCCGATTTCTTCACAATACTTAATAGGTTATGGGCCCAGACAAGCAGCCTGTGCAAAAATAGATAATTGTGAAGTGAAAAAAAAAAAAAAAAAAAAAAAAAAAAAAAAAAAAAAATCAACTATGTCGAAAATGTTGAAGAGCATCAAAAAGTTTGATGGATCGAATTTCCAAGCGTGGAAATTCAGGATGAATTCGATGCTTATCGCGAACGCGATTCAAGACATCGCGACGGGCGAAAGATTAATGCCGGTTGAAGCTGATTCGGCCGAAGCCAAAAAAAAATGGGTGAAGGACAATGCGATGGCTATGTGCATCATATCGTCCTTGATCGAGGATTCGCAGCTTGAATGTCTGTTGAATTGTACCACAGCAAAGGAAATGTGGGACAAATTAGTGAGAATCCACGAACAAAAGTCGGCGTCTAACAAAATGTTGTTACTGCAAAAGTTTCATGGGTATCGTATGGAAATGAACGAAAAAGTTGTGCAGCATGTATCTCGAGTACAAAATATGGCGGCTCAGCTGAAGGACTTGGGAGAGAACGTATCGGACACGGCGATTATGGCAAAAGTTCTCGGCAGTCTTCCGGGCAAATATAACGCTCTACAAACAGCGTGGGATAGTGTGCCAGAAGAAAATCAATCAATAGAAAATTTGCTGGAACGATTGATAAAAGAAGAGAGACGACTCGAAGAAGATGAAGACATCACTCGGGCGTTAACTGTCGTAAGTCTTGGTGGGAATAAAAAGAAAAAGTTTTCTACGAGTGGAACCAGAGACAGTGAAAAATACCGTGAAAGGGACAAAACTAATGTTGAGTGTTTCTACTGTAAAGGGAAAGGACATTTTGCTCGTGAATGTCGCAAAAAGAAAAAGGATAAAAACAAAAGTGGCGAGAATACGCGTGAATGTGCGTTTGTCGCAACTTCCAGTGCCGGCCACCAAAAGGGGAAAACAGATATGGTACCATCAAGAGCGGTTATTCAGCAACTCATGGCAGTCGATAACCGTGACGTCTGGATTACTGACAGTGGAGCTTCTAGGCACATTACTTACCGAAGAGAATGGTTTTGTGAATTTTACCCGAGGAGTGGTGAATTGATATCGCTTGGCGATAATGGTGTGTGCGAAGTCACCGGGACTGGTACCGTGCTAATTGATAGCCCTGTGAATGGTGAATGGCGTGAGGCGCGCATCGAAAACGTGTTATACGTTCCCAAACTCCGAAAGAACTTGTTTTCAGTTGGAGTGTGTACGTCAAAGGGGTTTGAGTTTGTGTTTAAAGGACAATACGTGACAGTAAATCGCGATGGAGAAACTTTTGGTGTCGGCATGAAACAAGACAATAAAATATATCGCATGTTTTTCAGACCGAAAACCCCAACTGTCAAAAATGAAGTGAATGTGTCAACAGTAAATTTGCGCTTATGGCACGAGCGCATGGGACATGTAAACAATAAAGTGCTACGTGAGATGATACAAAAGGAGTTAATTCGTGGTATTAAACTAAACGACGTAGACAATTTCTTTTGTGAATCGTGTGCTTTTGGAAAATCTCACAGGCTCGCATTCAAAAAGACCGAACGAAAAAGGAACACACAGCCAGGAGAATACGTACATTCAGACGTATGTGGTCCGTTCTCAGTCGAGTCGACAGGAGGATCGAGATATTGTGTAACCTTCAAAGACGACGCGTCAGGCTTCCGGTATGTTTATTTTATGAGACATAAATCTGACGTTTTTGAAATTTTTAAGAAATTCGAGAGATTAATCAATAACAAGTTTGGGAAGCCAATGAAGGTGTTACGCACAGACAACGGACGAGAGTACTGCAATCAGGAAATGAAGCAGTATCTCGCGACTCGAGGGATAGAGTTGGTAAATACGGCCCCACATACACCACAACAGAATGGAAAAGCCGAGCGCGATAACAGGACGATTATCGAGAGTGCTCGCACGATGATTAAGGCGAAGAATCTTCCTCTTACTCTATGGGCCGAAGCAGTCGCTACGGCAGTTACCGTGCTCAATCGAGTATTACCGTCCGGTAACGAGAAAACGCCATACGAGATCTGGATGGGAAAATCACCAGATGTCTCTCACTTTCGTGTATTTGGATCTGATGCTTACATGCACATTGATAAACAGTTTCGTAAGAAATTAGATCCGAAAGCAACAAAATTGATTTTAGTAGGATATCAGAACGACTCAACGAATTATCGTCTGTACAATTTTAAGACCAAAAAGATTTCGGTGTCAAGGGATGTTATCTTCAACGAAAAGTCGAAAAGTGAATCATGGGACGAAGAAGGAATTGAACACGTTATCCCAGTTGCTGAAAAGGAAGACGAGTCAGAAGTTTTCGAAGAAGCACCGGAAGAACCTGAGGCAGTCGAAGAAGTACAAGCTCTTCCGGAAGAAGAACTTGAACAGTCCACTGAAACTAGAAAACTGCGGGACCGAAGCACTATCCGGTTACCAGACAGATATGTAGCAGATTTTGCAGAATATAATCTACCCAACTCATTTCAAGAAGCGATGAACTGTCCAGAGGCTGAAAATTGGGCTGAAGCAATAAAAGAAGAACTCGACGCACATAAACGAAACGAAACTTGGACAATTGTACCGAGAAAGAACGATCGAAAACCCATCGATTCGAAATGGGTATTCAAGGTTGTACGAAACACATCAGGCGATGTGTACCGATACAAAGCACGACTATGTGCTCGAGGGTTTCAACAAAGAGAGGGCCTTGACTATACCGAGACTTTCTCACCAGTCGTGCGTTACGACTCTCTACGAGTATTTCTGGCAATGGTAGCTGAAAAGGATTTAGAACTCGCACAATTCGATGTGCGAACGGCTTTTCTCTATGGCGAACTGAAGGAGGAGATTCATATGGAAATACCAGAGGGGCTCCAGATCAAGAAAGAAATGAATCAAAATTCCGTATGCAAACTCAACAAATCTTTGTACGGTTTGAAACAAGCACCCCGGTGTTGGAACGAAAAGTTTCGTGAATTTTTGGAAAAGTACGGTTTTCGCGAGTCAGAGGCCGACAAGTGTATATTTCGAGGTCATATCGACAATTCCGAAGTATTTTTGGCACTCTTTGTGGATGACGGGCTGATAGCAGCGAAATCTAGTTACGCTCTCAAGTCAGTTTTAAAATGTTTGAAAAACACGTTCGAAATTACGTTAGGAGATGGAAAAATTTTTGTTGGAGTACAAATAGAACTAGATCGAGAGAAAAAAACGCTTTTCTTGCATCAAGAAGCATATACAAATAAAATTCTCAAGAAATTCAAGATGAACGAAGCAAAAGCTACAAGTCTTCCTGCCGATCCACACGCAAAACTAACTCCAAATGATCGACGTGTAGAAGAATCGAGGAATGTACCGTTCCGAGAAGCAGTCGGGTCATTAATGTTTCTTGCAGTTGTGTCAAGACCAGACATCGCGTATTCAGTGAATGCAGTCAGCAAATATCTGAGTAACCACAACGAAAATCACTGGCAACATGTTAAAAGAATTTTTCGTTACTTGGTCGGAACAACAAAAGTCGGTATAACTTATACAAGCGGCGGGAGTAATTTGGAATTACTGGGCTTCTCGGATTCCGATTTTGCAAGCGATGTGGAGACGCGCAGGTCTACTACAGGGTATGCTTTTTGTGTAGCAAACGGTATTGTATCGTGGTCGTCTCAACGACAAAAATTGGTCACCCTCAGCACGACAGAAGCTGAGTACGTAGCAGCAGCAGCCGCTGCGAAAGAGGCCGTCTGGCTGCGTAAATTATTGAATGATCTTGGATGTTTGCTGGAAACAGCTACAGTACTGCGAGTAGATAACCAAAGTACAATTCGCTTAATAAGAAATCCCGAATTCCATAAAAAGACAAAACATATCGATATTAAGTTCCATTATATCAGGGAGATGGTGGAAAATGGAGAGATATGGGTGGAATATGTACCAACCGAAAAGCAATTGGCCGATATATTCACCAAAGCACTTTCAAGTAATCAATTCGAGCTCCTATGCCTTAATCTGGGTATAGGGTTCTCGTCGCACTCGAACGGCGGGAGTGTTGGAAATAAGTTCTCGCACGACGGCGATATGGATCAAGTGTCTGCCTCTATTTAGGTTGTTATTTTCATAGTGACTTGTCTTGTAAATAATGTGTTAGAAATTACTCGTCGTGTCAAAATCTCTCTGTACGCAATTAATAAAAATATTGAAACATTTTCCGATTTCTTCACAATACTTAATATTAATAATAACATTACATGCCCATAAAATCGATATAGCTGCCATAAGTGAGACCAAATTAAACAACGATGGATCTTTAAAAATACCTGGGAATGCTATCTACAGAAAAGACAGAAATCTTAGAGGAGGTGGGGTAGCCCTAATTGTTAAAAATAATATTAAACATAATCAGCTCATAATCAATGTACCAAATAATATTGAAGCAGTAGCGATTACCTTGGCTACACAAAATAGACAATCAATAACAATAGTTTCCATCTATAATCCCCCAAACAATAGAATAAATTTTTATGATCTAAAAAATTTAACATCTCTTGCCACTAACCTAATCCTTATAGGGGACTGGAATTCAAAACATAGCTCATGGAATTGTCGTAGAACAAACACAAATGGAAAATTATTGCTTAAATATTGCTTGCAAAAAAACCTTCAAATTGCACATCCCGATGAACCAACATTTGTCCCCACAAACAATAGATCTCCAAGCGTTATAGATTTCGCTATAGCTAAAAACATAACAAATTTAACGAAACCAAAAACTTTAACAATTCTAAATTCAAACCATAATCCAGTATACATGGAAATTAAAACAAAGTTGGAATATTCTGAAAATATGATGTATTGCTATAAAATTGCAGATTGGAAAAAATTTAGAGTAGAGATCGATCAAAATCTCAACAACAACATCATTATTGAAAATAAAATAGATATAGAAAACCAAGTAAACTCATTTACCAATACCTTAAAAAATGCAATATCGAATACAGTTCCATTTATAAAAAATAAACCAAAATACTTTCAAATTCCAACTAAACTTCTCCAAAAAATTAAAATAAAAAACTACTATAGAAGAAAATTTCAACGCCATCGCACTGAAATATATTACCAAATATACATCTACTTAAATAATGAAATTAAAAACGAACTTTATAACTGGAGAAATAAAACATGGGAAGACTTTCTACAAAAGATCAATCCCAAAGATGGCACACTATGGAGACTAACAAAAAATATGACTAAAAAAAGATCAGCTATTCCTACTCTTATAGATACTACAGGCAATTGTATTTATAACGAACGAGAAAAAGCTAACAAAATTGCTGATTACTTGGAAAAAATTCATAGGCAAAATGATCATTTAAGCTCAAATAACCATATAAACAAAGTACAGAGAATGGTTAGAAACTATTCCAAAAATCTCAACAGTAGGCATAATGATATAATAATAACAACGCCTAAAGAAGTATTAAAATATATAAAAGAACTAAAAAACAAAAAAAGTCCTGGGGAAGATAACATACCAAATATAGTATTAAAAAACCTTTCAAGAAAAGCAATAGTTCATCTAACCATACTCTTTAACCAAATGCTTAGATACAGCTATTTCCCTGACAAATGGAAAATAAGTAAATTAATACCCATACACAAACCTGGTAAACCACCCACGGAAATAACCAGCTACCGCCCAATTAGTTTACTGAATACGTTAAGGAAAATTGCGGAAAAAATCATCCTCCACAGACTGAATAAAATAATTATTGAGAAAAATATACTCATATCTGAACAGTTCGGATTTCGACCCATGCACTCTACTACTGCTCAGCTAGCCAGAATAATTGATTATGCCACAGATGGCTTTAATGAAAACAAACACACAGGCTTGGTACTCTTGGATATAGAAAAGGCATTCGATACTGTAGCATGATGGACTATTATTCAAACTGATAAAACTAGACATACCAAAATACCTTCTTGCAACAATCAAATCTTACCTCACTAACAGATCCTTTCAAGTCTCCATTGGAAATGAGACGTCAGAAGAAAAACAAATAACCGCAGGCGTTCCTCAAGGCTCAATTTTAGGACCGACACTTTTTAACTTATATATTAATGATATCTCAAAGCCCAAAAACACTCAAATAGCGCTATATGCCGATGATACGGCAATTTTCTGCAAATCGTGGAGAATAGACACAATTGCAAATAGGCTCACAAAAGCTATAAACACTATCAAAAGAAATTTTACAAAGTGGAGGATCAAACTGAACGACCAAAAAACCGAAGCGATACTATTCACCAAAAGGCGACCTGTTGTCGGAAATCGAAAAATTAAAGTCGATAACGACCTCATCAACTGGTCCAGGACAGTAGAATATTTAGGAGTCTACCTGGACTCTAAACTAAATTTTACTAAGCATATTGGCAATACCAAGGCAAAATCTTATAAAATCATCCACGCTCTCTATCCAATTTTTAACAAGAAGGCTGAGCTAAATACCAAAAACAAACTGCTGATATACAAGATGATAATTAGACCAATCATCACTTATGCCGCCCCGGTCTGGAGCTTTACTTGCCCAACAAATCACAAAAAGCTGCAAATAGTACAAAATAGAGCTTTAAAAATTGTAGGGAACTATCCAAAATTCTACAGGACAGCACAACTGCATAAGGAACTAAACGAACCACAGCTGGAACAACATATAAGAAAATTAACCAGCAAATTTTTCTCATACTGCCAAGGACATGAAAATAACTACATTGCGGAAATAGGAAATTACACGAAGGACACGCTTGTAAACAAATACAAAAGATATAAACATAAAAGAATAAAACATTTCCTTTTATAGAAACAAATAGAAAAGTAGGGGTTTTTTACCTTTCTATTGCATATTAATTTTTCCCCTACCAAAAATAAGAACAACTAAATTAAGCTCACGAAATTAAAAAATTTATCATTGTTAATTAATTGATTTAATAATTTACTATATCAAATATGATGGTGGTTTTAATTCTTGGAACACCAATAATTAATAAACGTAACATTTGTAAAATATTGTAAAATTAAGTGCAATAAAAATTTTATTTATTATATTTTATTCAGATATTTCATGTTTTAATTCACTTGGCACTATTGATGTATCTATTCCATACAGTAAGTATCTTGGAGTGAAACCCGTGACTGAGTGTGGTGTAGTCTCATTGTATTTGTTGACGCACTCTTGCGCAATTGTTATCCAAGCCTTTTTACTTTCTTTTACTACTATATAGATAGTAAAGGAAGTATTGTAATCGGGTCGAATTTTCGAATTCGAGATTTCACCGGAAATACATGTTTTGAGGTCCCCTGAGTCCAAAAAAGTAGTTTTTAGAAACATGTCTGTGTGTGTGTCTGTGTGTGACAGCCATATCGTATCGAAAGCTTTATCCGAATTTCACCAAACTTGAAATCTGGCCTCCATATTATACCTAGTTGTGCCGCGAAGCTTTTGGTTGAAATCGGTTAACCGAAAGCTCTACTTTACTCTTAGCGTTTTTGAGCTTTTTCAATTTTTTTCGAAAACGGCTCCAACGATTTTCTCTAAACTTTCTATAGTTCTTAGACTCATTAGTGGCTACAACTTTTATTTGAAACTTTTTCCTGGGAAAATTCGAATAAGGGCGGTTCTGGGATGAAGGTTGGGAATTCGTGTATATCATATAGCCCTATAGGTTGTATGCATATAGTACTGTTTATATGTATTGTTACAAAGTGCTTATATTTCTTTTAACTAACAGCGAGTATTTTCATAAATGAAAGTAAAAGAAAGTAGTGTGACGCCTCGCACCAGATATTTCTTAATGTTGTCATTTATTTTGCATCTTATTTTGTTGACTAGCGTTTGATTTAGTCTCTCGTTTAATCCATTAGAGAATGGTGAATTTACTGCTGTGAAGATCATTGTTATGGCTTTTCTATTCAAGTATTCTTTGAATTCTGATGAGTTTATTCCCGCGTATTGATCTGTAAGCAGCATTCCAATGTTTTCTGTTTCTGCTACTTTACTTACTAATTTAATAAAATCATTTGAATTTTGAGTCTTTGATGTTAGAATAAATGCGTATCTTATGAGAATGGTCTACTAAAAGGTGTAGGTATATTTTTGTTGATCTTGAATTTCCAAATGTATCCAAATGAATTTCCAATTTGTATCTATCGAAATTATCTCGAAAGGCTTTGTAGCTGGACCTAAATGCAAATTTAAAAATTTAAACCGAATTTTTCGATATCTGGACTTGTTTTTTAAGCAAATCTCACAGTTCTTACATACTTTTTTTATGTTTAGCGTTAAGTTTTTTGCTGTATATATTGTGCTGATAGTCTTTTGCATTTGATTGACACCGATATGACATAAATCTTCGTGTATCTTTTTAATTAGTGTTATACTAAAATTTTCACTTAAAATTATTTTTTCCTTTTTTCTTATTTTTTTGAAATAAATATTGTGTCTTCTCGTCAAGTTATTCTTTTAGTTTTGCACTTCTTCATTTTCGTTTTGGTCTGCCAAAATATCATCTAGTTTTATAACATTTTAAAATCTTTAATCGTTCTTCTTCGTTATCAATTGCTTCTAGTATAGGATTTCTGCTCAGGCAATCTGCTTCTAAGTTTTCTTTTCCTGGAGCGTATTTTATCTTGAAGTCATATTGTGACAGGTAGTATGTTAAGTCCCCTAATTCTTCATCGGTTCTAGATTTTAGGTTCATATTTTCAAGTGGTTTATGATCACTATAAACCGTGAATGGTCTTCCAATTAACCAATATTGCCAATATCTTATCGCTTCTTTGATTGCTAGGCATTCCAAATATATTGCCTTTTTCTTTTTTTGGGTTTCATTTAGTTTTTTTGAAAAATAGGCTACCGGTTTTTCTTTTCCATTAGGTTGGATTTGTTTTAAGATGGCTCCTACTCCTTTAATTGAAGCGTCTGTATATATATTTACTGGCAGATCTTTATCATATATTTCTAGTATTGGCTGTGAGCATAACATATTTTTAATTTTTTCAAATGATTTTTGACAATCCTCAGACCAGATAAATTTTTGTTTTTTTCTTAGCAGGTTATGTAGTGGTTCTAGTATCATTGCGTTTCTAGGTATGTATTCGTGGTAAAAATTTATTTTTCCTAAAATTTGTCTTATATTCTTCTGTGTTTCTGGTATAGCAAAATTCTGTATTGAAATTAGATTATCTTTTAATGGTTTAATTGAATTATTTTCAATTATATGACCCATATATTTTACTTTATTCGATGCAAAGGAACATTTTCTGAACTTTAACCGAAAACCTTCTTTTTTTATAGCTTCTAACAATTGCGATAGATGATCAATGTGTTCATCAAATGATTTTGAAAATATCATTATATCACCTATGTAGTTTACCGCAAATTCCGTGAGTTTATTTTTTCTTAATATGTTGCTTAATATTCTCTGAAATATTGCTGGCGATGTTTTCAGTCCAAATGGGAGACAGTTCCATTGGTAATGCCCTTCTTGAGTTACAAATCCGGTTATCTTTCTATCCTCAAGACGCAGAGAAATAGACCAAAATGCCGAGTTAATGTCTAGTGTTGTAAAAAATTACAATTTCTTGTTTTATCAGCAAGTCTTCGATCAATGGTTGAGCCTGAGGAACAACAATTTTATTCAACTCCCTAAAGTCAATACATAATCTGGATTTTTTTCCTTCTTCTATTTTGAAAACCAAGGTGACTTGCGCTGCGAAAGGGCTATAGGATTCCTCTATTAGCTTTTTATCTAGTAATTTTGAGATTTGTCCTTCAATTTCTATTTTGTCTTCTATAGTACATCTATATGTTCTTTTACTGCAGTATTGTTCTGTTATAAGATCGATCCTTGCTTCATATTCTTTAACAGTACCTATATCATACTTGTCTTTTGCAAAAATCATTCTGTATTTTTCCACCAGTTTTTCTATTTCTAATTGCTGTTTGTGATTTAAATTATTCATTTTAATATGAAAATCATTTTCTTCTACATGCTCATTGAAATTTACTGTGTGGTTTGATAAAAAGCCATCTTCTAACAATGTATCATCTATTTGTGTAATTTTTAAATTTTCGTCTTTATTTAATTTGAATTTTTTTATCATATCTAATCCAATTAAAAAGTCATAGGGAAAATTATCTTTATCCACAATGTAGACATCTACTTTTTTTCTATTTTAAATATTTTTATTTTTAAGGTTGTCAAACCGCTTGTTTTCTTAACACCATTAATTGTAATTAGCTTAGTATTATTTGCGATATTAATTTCTTTATTTTTTATTTTTAGTAACTTTGAATTTATCAGAGAAACGTTAGATCTTGAATCGTAAATCGCAAATATTTCTAATTTATTTTCTAATAGCAGTTTGATTTTTATTAATGGTGTGGTTGTTAGTTTTTTGAATTTCTGCCTTTTAATTCAGCTTCAATAATTGAATTATTAGTATTCTTAAACCAACAACTGGAATCTGAATGGTATAGGTTTTTATTTTTAAAATTTTTGCAAATACTACATGGGGTTTTTGCTTCAAATTTGGTTTTATAATCAGTTTTTACAATTTTCTCATTTCCTGGATATTTTTTTACTATCCGGTGTTCTAATTTTCCAAGATTATTGAATAGGTCTTTTGTTTCTAATAAATCATCTCTGTTAATTTTTTCAGCTATATAGTTTGGTAAACCTGCTGTAATTACATCAATTAACATACCTTGATCTGTTGTGTTTCTGGCTTCCAGCAGCAATTTTTCTTTTTTTATTGCATACTCTAAAAAGGATCCAGCTTGATATTTGAAGGACAGTGCATACCTGCTATTAATCCATCCTTTATTTGCGTAAGTCACTTGGAAGTTATCTTTCCAGATTTCCCAATCAGATTGTAACGTGAGTTTTATCATCATTGCACTATACCAATCTAAACATGATTTTTCCAGAACAAACTTTCATAATTTCAATCTTTTCTTCATCTTTCTCAATATCCAATCTTGCACATTCCTTTTCAAAAATTTTCAGCCATTCTATAGCGTTACCTGTTCCATTAAACTTTTCCAAGACGAATTTTTCTGACAGTTTTCTCAAGTTAAGCCTCTCTTTGCTCTTTTGATTTTGCATCATCCTTTTAATTGCTTTAGCCACTTGGTCTGCGATTGAATTTTCCGCCATTGTCGGTTCGTTATGGTGATCACTTATTTCTTCAGGGTATTGACCTTCTATTAAGAAATTGCCATCATCGTCCCAGTATGCGTTTTTCATGTCTTCAGTAACATTAATAGTTACATTTATTTTTTGGTGTCTCTTCATTAATGTTTTTTTTATATTCGCATACACCGATGTCGCTGTTATCGTTGGATGTAATTCTGCTTTTTGAATGTCTTTGGGAACTTTATACCTTATACCATCTGCAGTTGTGATTTCAGTTATGGTTAGTATATTTGTTTTTCCATCATCCGCTGCGCACACGATGAATTGGCATTTTAATTTTTCCAGTTTGTATTAAAAGAATATAAACAAAATTGTCGTTTTATAATGTTTGTCGGTATAATATAAGTTGGTGTAAATATAGACTCCAAAGGTTGTTTTAAAAATTAGAGTTTTTATTAAAATATAAATAAAATAAATATCATATAATAATTTCTTAAACCTACCTAAAAATTAGAGAAACGACAATTAAAGTCTATTTCATAATTATTATTTACACTTATTTGTTAGGTATATTATTAATAATTAAATTGAAGTTTGTGCTGTTTCCGTAGAAACAGCACAGGAAGATAAGATACAGAAATATAATTTTCTTTATATACTAATAATTTTGATACCGAACTTTTGGAATATAATTTCCCTATGAATTCTAAAATATAATCGTCAATTAGTATTTCAACTTTTGTTGATTTTTTCCTGAATATTTTCATCAATAAGCAAATAATCTTTCGTTGCAGTGTCTTCAAAATTGGGAGTTACAAATAATTTTTCGGGCGGAGTGGAGGTCAAATGTGTCGAGTTTCGGTTTTTACAGCTTAAAATATGTTTTTTAAGCCTGGAAACAGTTGCGAAATTACGAGAACAATTTTCGTATACGCATGTATACATCAATTCATTAGAATGCATAAAATTAATATGTTTAAAAAAAAGTTAAGATCTCCATAACGAGACTTAGAGCATATTTTGCACTTATTCATTTTGATTTTTTCGTTAAGCGATTAAAAATTGTACAAATAAATGGTATCTCATTGTCAAATTTTGTACGAATACCACATAAATACCATTGAATAGGATACCATATATGTTCAGATTCTTTTGGATAATACGCATCAAAGGTAAGAAATATTTTACACATTAGCTCAATTCCTTTTAATACGGATGAAAATTCATCAATTTCGACATATACCTCTTCTATTTATTTAAATTCTTCTCCGAGTGTGACCAAAAAAGGCTGCAGAGTAAGATTTCTTTTAAACATTTTTTCTCGCTTAGCAGCGACAACTTTCGGAATGTCAGTGACATTCTGTTATTATAAATATTAATGCGAAAATGTTATACCTCAACATTGATACAAAACCCTTCCCTACAGTCAGGAGATCTGTGAATGATGAGATTAAAAATAAGTAATTTTAAATTGCCCATTTAAACGTCAATTATTTATAAAAATTTTATAATTTACCTCGATCTAAATTTTCTGAAGATAATAATTCTAAATATAATTTGTCCGATGCACTGAGATTTTTTGAATGGAAAGTTAGGACTTGGTTAAAAAAATCATTCCAACCAGACGTAATTTTATTAGCTGCGTCTGGATATTTATGACTAAAATCTTGTTCAAACTGACAGAAAAAAAAAGAAAGAAGAATAATATTAATCATTTTTTTAACTTTATTTAAAGGCGCTCAACTGCACGGTTATTTGCGTCTGTTGTCTTTGTTAAAATGAGGTCTTAGTTGTCTTTCACATCTTTCAAATTAGGTCACTTTTGCTATTTTTTAATCTCTATGGGTCTTTGATAAATTTTTATTATTCATCGTCACTAGTTATCTTGATTTTAAACTATTTTTACACCTTTTCCCACAATCCCACTTGTTTCAAAAACAGCTTTCTTATTCCGTTCTCATCATCTGCCAGCATTTCTCTTAGGGTCATCGGTCGCTGTCCATAGATTGCTCTTCGTTGATTGTTGTATAGTGTACATTGGACCAGGCTATGTTTAACTGTTTTTCGGACACATGTCTGACACATTGGGAGTTCTTCAAAATGTGTTCGTGTGAAAACTTGCAATGCTAGTTATCATTAAATAATATCGTACATAATTTTTACCAATTGTGAGCCAAGAACTGTTTTTAAGATCGGCCATTTTTCAAAAATTTCAAAAATCGTTTTCTTAGTTATGCACTCCCGTGTTCTTAACGCATAAGAGCCTGCCCAATTTTGTTCTCCTAGAGCTAGAGGAGCTATAGTATGTACTAGTCATTCGCGGCATTCGTTTGCTTCAGTGAAATCTTAAAATAAAACATTTATATTAACTATATATTCTTGATTTTTAACTTTTAACATTTTATAATAATACCTTGATTAAATAAAATGTCCGTTTCTTTTTCAATTCTTTTTTTTTTTAATTTTCTGCCCTGTGAATAAAAGTTCGTTTATTTTTATATTTATCTACTAGTTTTTCTTTGGCATTTCCAGATATATTGTTTTTTGAAAATTTTTTTAGTATAGGCTTGACGTAATATGTCGTTACAGCCTCGTTTTCGAATAAATTATGTATTTCATTTGCTAAGTATTTTAAATCTCAATTTTCCAAAACCCTAAAGCAATACTTAAATATTATTATTATAACTGTTTAGTAATAGTAAATATCGAAAATTTTAACCAAAAAAAAAGTTAACAACAAAATTAAATTAAATAGTAATCGCAGCTTAGAATTTTTACTGAAGCAGCACTTTTATCCTTTCTATTTATATACTTACAAAATATTTTGCTCAAAGTAGTGAGTTACTATAAGGTCACATAAATAACTTTGGCATTGTGTTGACAGTTCTTGTTGGTACTTACAAATTATTAAAATTGAACGTCCTATAGGTCTTCTTTTTAGTTTATTGTATAGTTCGGAAATAATTTTTGTTTTTTTGAGGACGATTTGCAGCTTATGTTTGCATCGTTTTGTTTTATTTCGGGGAAATTGTTTTCATCGTTATCAGATTCTTCAATAATTATTAACTTTTAAATTATAATATTATCATAATACAATCGCTTCAGACAAAAAAAAAACTGAATATAAAAAATAAACGGAAAGATTTTTTTAAAACGTAAAGGATCATATTCCATTTCGGAGTCCGCTTCGTACCGTGATCGGAGAAACATATCTTATTGTTACCTCTGATAATTGTATATGTGACTACTGTGTTGTGATAGTGTGAGCGAGCAAACGAAAATCTGCATGCAAAATCTGTATTCAACGAAAATAATATCTAAGCCGAACAATTGAGTGAAGTGGATAGTGAAAAACAACGTAAGGCCTCTCTAGTCTAAGTGAGAGGAGAGAGCCTTACAAAACTTAAACATAAACTTGTTGGAGTTGAAGTGAAATAAAAATAAAAACGAAAAAAGAAAAAAAAAATGCCATATGACCCAAGACTGGACGAAATTATTGTCCTGGCTGAAAGTCAAATGGACAAACAACAGCAACCACCGCCAACCCACGACTTCCTTCTGAACAGCCCTATCGATGTAGAATTCATCTCCCCCAAATCGAAGCAGGGAAAACGTAAGAAAATTGATACTGAATCAGCAAGCAACACAACCAAGCGATACGCAATCGATTTTAATTCAATAAAACTAAACAATAAGTATGCTCCTTTGCAAAATATAATATCTGAACAACAAACAAACAACGATGACAATACCTCATTAAAAACAGAAATAAAAATTCCCCCAATTTACCTACACGAGGCTCTAAATTATCAACGTGTTGAAACCGACTTGAAAAATTTGTTAAATAACGAGTTCAACGTAATACAAAAAGGAAAAATATTAAGAATAAACACCACAACAATTGACGACTTCAGAAAACTAGTCAAATTTTTCGAACAAACAAAGCAAAAGTTTCACACTTTTAAAAGCCCTGACGAACATAAACTCTCAGTGGTTATTAAACACGTTCCATATTCACTGACTGACCAAGAAATCAAAGACGACCTTCTAGAAAACAACCCAAACCTGCCATTACTAAAAATAACAAGATTATACAACAGAGAAAAACAGCCACTCTCAACCTGTATTGCCGACCTAACTGATAACCAAGCTGCCAAAAAAATATTCGAAATTAAGGCCATACGACAAGCACTGATCAACGTCGAAATGAGACGCCAAAACCACTCCATACCTCAGTGCACGAACTGCCAACGTTTTGGACACACACGCAACTTCTGCCGTCTTGACCCACGATGCGTAAAGTGCATTGAGCCCCATCACTACAGCCAATGTCTACTAAAAAAAGAACAGAGGCCTAAATGCGTTAACTGCCAGCAGGACCACACCGCAAATTATAAAGGGTGCCCCATATATCAATCCGCCCAGCAAAAAAAGGTAGGAATATTTACACGAATTGATAGAACAGTCCCACAAAACATCCCAGAAACGAATAATGTAAATCCCAAAAGCAACGTTAATCAACGGCCAACCACGTCAGTCTCATACGCTAATACTGTGAAATTTGGACGTCAGGAACAGAAAAACAGCGAAGAGCCAGCGAATAGCACTCATAACAGCAAGACCTCATTTCCCTCAAATCTTCCTTTTTCACCTGAAACCCTCTGTGACACCATTATTACAATGATCAAACCCCTTATCCCCTTAATTAAAAGCTTTATAATGAACATACTTTCTCAACTTTTTAACAACGAATAAATGAAATCACTCCCGAACCCATTATCTGTTAGCAACTTAAAACAAAACAAACAAAAATGAATCGTCACAAAACATTCAATACTTTAACCATCCTAAACTGGAACGCAAATGGACTTAAAACCAAACGCTCCTCATTTATTGACTTCCTGACGCGACATGCAGTTGATGTTGCATGTGTCACAGAAACTCACTTCATAGAGAACGAAAATTTCACATGTCCAAATTACACCATACAAAGAAGAGACAGACCCGCTCCCTACGCTTCTGGGGGAGTAGCCATTTTTATAAAACATGGAATAGCCAACCACGAAATCTACCTCCCAGCACTTACAAATCTCGAAGCGACAGCAATCAATTTACCTCTTCCAGGAAATAGAAATATAAAAATCATAGCAGCATACCTACAGCCTAACAAAAAAATCTTGCAATCTGACTTGGATGTACTGTTTGGAAGCGAGCCAACAATTCTTTGCGGTGATTTAAACAGCAAAAACCAACTATGGGGTTGCAGAGTGACAAATCCGAAGGGCCGCGATCTAGAAAAAGTGGTCAATAATCTATCCATCCAAATCTCAATTCCAGACGAACCTACTTACTACCCTCCACAACAGAGCTTTAACCCAGATATATTAGATATTGCCTTGATCAAAAACTTCTCTATTCCTGTATCACATAAAACCCTAAGTGAAATGGATTCTGACCATCTACCGGTACTAATAAACTTTACTCAAGAAACTAAAAAGCAACAAAATACTTCAAGATCTATAGTAAACGGAAAAATAAAATGGGATAAATTCAAAGATTACTTTGATGACCACCTTGACACCAAAATGCAACTCTTATCAGAGGAAAACATTGACGAGGCCATCAAACACCTGACAGATACTATTCACTATTCTATCAAACAGTCCACTTGTCCAAACACCCACAAAAAACAAGCTTCAGAAGTTGCAGCTCCTCAATCCATTCAATGCCTAATAAAACAAAAAAACCATTTACGTCGCCAGTGGCAAAGAAATAGATGCCCTTTACTAAAAACATCATTAAACGCACTCATTCGACAAACCAGATTGGCATTGGATGAATATCGAGTGGCACAGTACAGATCATATGTAGAGAGTATCCACCCGGGTGATCGATCAATGTGGCAAGCAACAAAGAGATTGTTAAAGAAAAAATCCAGAATCCCGCCACTTAGAGTGGATGCTACGACATATGAAAGCGACGAGGGGAAATGTAATGCTATGGCTGATCATTTCGAAAAAACATTTTCGCTCGAACCTTTTCAATCAACCCTACCTCCGACTCCATTATCAACAAATCAAAATGGCTCACCCGTTAAATACACTAGCCCTTCTGAGCTGAAGCTTATCATAAACGGACTACCAACCAAAAAGACTCCCGGTAATGACCAAATTCCAAACGTTGTATTGAAAACCCTAACAAGTAAAGGTCTCGCATTTCTCTCCAGCCTATTCAACAGATGCTTAAATTGGGGATATTTTCCAAAGTTGTGGAGACAAGCGCTTATAACGGTCGTGCGCAAGCCAGGAAAACCTCCAAATTCTCCATCAAGTTACCGTCCAATAAGCCTCCTAACGACATTGGCTAAGTTGTTGGAAAAGGTAATTCACTCGAGACTGGAGGGCCATCTCCAGGAACAAAAGATCATCCCACCTTTCCAATTCGGATTCAGGAGGAGAGCCTCCACATGCCATCAGCTGTCGAGAATAACTGAAATCATAGTTAAAGGGTTTGAAGCCAAACAATACACAACGGCTCTATTTCTGGACATAGCCAGTGCCTTTGACAAAGTGTGGCACGAGGGGCTAACTCATAAGCTGTCGGTAGTAAGCACCCCAAAATATCTGCAACGAATTATTAGATCTTTTCTCCAGAATCGTTCATTTAAAATAATAATAAATGATTCAGAATCAACTGAGCGAAAAATTAACTCTGGGGTGCCCCAAGGCTCAATATTGGGACCCATTCTTTTTAATTTATACTGCTACGACATTCCAGTTCCTCAAGGCTGTCAACTTGCCATGTTTGCGGATGACACATGTGTCTTAACACAAGACCAAAACCTTAACAAAAGCATTAAACTGCTTCAGAAGGCTGTGAACAGGGTAGAGGAGTGGTTTGAAGCCTGGAAATTCAAGATAAACCCCTCGAAAAGCGAGGCAAAGATTTTTACCCTGCGAAGGATACAAAATCCAGACGCGGTAAAGGTGAACGGCACCGTCGTAAAGTGGAATGGCACCCTTAGCACCGTGAGATACCTGGGAGTGCATCTGGACTCAAGATTGTCTTGGCGTCAGCATATCCAAACGAAATTGAAAGAGGCATATGCCAGACTGGCTATGCTATATCCTTTAATAAATAAAAAATCAGCTCTTAATGTGGACTGCACTCTGCTGATCTACAAGTCAATCCTGAGGCCACTAATAACATACGCTGCACCGATATGGTCACCAACATCACAGACAAATAAAAATAAACTCCAGGTATTTCAGAACAAGGTGCTAAGGATTGGTGTAAATGCTCCATGGTATGTGAAAAATGCTCAGATACATCGGGAGCTCGGCATTGAGTATGTTTCAGAGTATACGCAACGGTTGACCGATACTTATTTATCGCGCCTGAGAGAAAACGACAACATATATAAAATTGGCTGTGACACCATAAAGGACAGGTTAAAGGCCAGACTGCCCCAGGACTGCTAAAAAAATAAAATAAATAAATTTATCGTGAACAATGAACAAATAAACTAGTGTTGATAGTGCAAAAGTGAAAAGTGACTATATAGGACGAAAAATCCTGTGTATAGCTACGAGCTGATCCGGAAAAAAAAAACACTTTAAAAAAAAAAAAAAAAAAAGATTCTTCAATAAATAAAAACAGTCTTTAAATAAAATAAATAAAAATCAATATAAAAACGAATAAGTACGTTTTAATTTCTTAAATTTCCATACTATTTTATTTTATGTAATAGATTCGGAACGCCGAAATAATGCTTTGAGGAAAGGCATCTTTTTTGGCACGATACCTAAAATTTAATTGCGACCACTGTTCTGGGTCATTTGAATGGCCTGTACTAAAGGATGACAGGGGGTGTCAACTTTAGGTTTTCGAGGTGTCAACAATTGGTGATTGATTCCAAATTCCTATTTCTTTATTTAGGTACCCTATTTTATCAATGTGTTGGGTCAGTAACGTTTGGTCTTTTGACTAATATAGAAATATCTTTCGTTTTAGGCCACAAAGTGAGTAAAAAGTCTAAGAAAATTCTGAATTATGCTTCGAAGCAAGCGGCAGAAGCAATAGAGGACGTAAAAATGGCTCTTCTGTGAAATCAGGTGCTAAGAGGCATGGTGTGCCAAGAATTACTCTAATGTATAAGGTACAGGGCAAAATAAAGAAATCTCAAATGAGCCCAAACCCCATTTCATCACCAGAGGAGGAAGAGGTGCTCGTGACTTGGATAAAAACTTTTGCAAAGGCCAGTTTTCGAATTGTGAAAGAGAAGTTAATAAACAGCGTTCATCAACTTTTAACTCAATTAAATAGGAAATCCCACTTCAAATTTGGCCGCAAGTGGTTTAAATCATTTTTGAACAGACACCCCACGATTTTTCTACGAACGCCAGAAAACTTGACAACATCGCGGGCGTTGGTCTCGCCAGAAGATTTACAAAACTGGTACGGTGAAAAATATAATTATCTGAGTGAATCGGAGAAAACTGCAAGTGGTTTTAACCGCCCTACCTTCAGGTTTTTTCAAGAAATGTGCAAAAAAACACCAGGTTTTTTTACATTTAGATTATATCCTTTATATTTAGAAATACAAAAATTGTTAGTAATATTTTATAGTATGATAAATTTTAAAGCATGGGATGCACAAGCCTTGACTGCCCTTGAAGAATCACTAATTCAAATCTTGTTGGGACGCGTGCGTACCCCGTACAGTTTATAATAGTTTTTAAGTATTTTTTTTTCAACTGCGTACGTGGGGATAGCACAGTAAAGGGCGGTTAAAGCGGCAAAGAATCGAATCACACTTCTTCTCCGCAGTAATGCCTCTGGTGCAAAGATGTTAACACCACTTATTATAAATAAAGCTTTACACCCACGTGCGCTAAAAGGCGTAAATGTTTATGAATATCCAGTACACTTCCTGGCCAATAAAAAAGCATGGGTCACATCATCTGTATTTGCAACATGGTTCAACGATTCTTTTGTACCAGACGTATAAAAATACGTGGAAGATATGGGCTTTCCGTTTAAAATGTTGCTAATTGTAGATAATGCACCCTGCCATCCCTGTGTAGAACATCCTAGTGTATAATTAAAGTTTTTACCACCAAATACGACTAGCCGCATACAACCACTGGATCAGAGCATAATCGCAAATGTTAAGACACATTGAGACGGCAACGAGTCGTTCAATCAAATCGTTGAGCCTCCCATTAAATAGGATGTCGGAGAGCATCAACGCGCTCACAGCACTTAGATCCAGCATAACCCAAGAGCCTCTCCTGGTCTGTCTTTTGACGACCAAGCTGGATTACCAGACCCGAAAAGCGTGGGAGCTTCAACTTGGCTCATCCACCACGGTTCCCACGTATGAGCATTTCAGAAGTTTTCTAACAAATAGTGTCAGGGCTTTGGAGGTTGTTGAAGATACCTCTCCACCAAGAATGACGAACAGCTAAAAAAAGAGAAGACCGCCAATGAAAACTGCTTCAAAAAGGGAAACACCCCCCGCAAATGTGTTTCACGTAACGCCGCTAAATCAACCAGCGCGTAACATTTCACCAAAGAAAGCATCTCAGGAGCGTTATGTGCCCGCTTGCATACGCGACGCCACTAAGCGAGCTACAAAAACCTCTCATCCATGTGACTTCTGCACACAGAAACATTTCATTGCAAAATGTGCAGCTTTCCGCGAACTTTCTCCACAAGAGCGGTATGAATTTGCAGTCAAGGAATGGCTGTGCTTGTTGGGGACGCACCAGTCAGTTTATTTGGACGAGGAAGGAAATGTGGTATTTCATGACGAGTACCTAGAGAAAGTTCCACCAACACCTACGTTAAATAACACACATACAGGTAACTGGACGAGATCGTCCCGTTAAACCGGCAAAAGATATAATTTTAGAGAAATTTAATGGTGAAAATTTCAAAGCTCTCACCTGGTTAAAATTATTTGTAAAAGACTGTAACAGAGTAGGTATCGTCCAGGATAACTATAGTTATCAGAATATATACTGAGACTTTAAGATTATTCTTAGATAAATCGGCTCTAGATTGGTTCACAATTTTCATGAAAGAAAACTTCTTAACAGGCAATTGGGAATTGTATGGGGGGAGAAAGGGAACCAAATGAACTGGTGAACTGGAACACAGATGGATCGGTTATGAATGGAGGATCTGGCGCGAGAGTAGTGAGCGGAGGACCATAGGGGCGCATCTCAGTGCCGCTTGGGGACTCAGCCACTATTTTTCAAGCGGAGGTCACGGCCATTGCCATATGTGCTAGAGAGAACCTAGATATGGTCTATCGGAATAGGAACATACGTATTCTCTCTGATAGTCAGGCAGCGCTAAAAGCGATTGCCAATACAACGATCAGCTCAAAAGTGGTGCTGAAGTGTCGGCATCTCCTGAAGGACCTGGCAAAGCACAATCGAGTCAAACTAGGTTGGGTGCAGAAGCCTAAAAGAGTTGAGGGCAATGAAGAAGCTGATGCTTGCGCAAGGGCTGGTTCGATGACCCCACTCATGGGCCCGGAGCCTGGAGTGGGGATTACCAAATCTGCTGTCAAAAGGGCGATGAAAAGTCGGCTGAGACGGCAGCAAAACAAATATTGGCAAGAAACTCCCGACCAGAAGCACAGCAAGAGAAAGAGGGGGAGAATCTGCCCCTCGCTCACAGCTGAGGTTTTACGGCTGGGAAGAAACCAACTCAGGACAATAACAGGACTGATAATAACCGGACACTGTGGACTGAGGAAGCATCTGCAGACTATTGGGGTGTCTCAACGGGACCTCAATTGCAGATTGTGTGCGGGTGGGGAAGAAAACGCGACCCATGTCATTTTTGACTGCAAAGCCCTCACAAATTGGCGACACCTGTATGGGATAGATGACGCCCAAACAGGCTTAAATCGGGCGAGCTTAGTACAGGGACTGCTTCTGCTAGGCAGAATGCTGAACCTGGAATAAGCAAGGATTCTTACATAGCAGGAATGAAAGGCTGCAGTGCAGGAGGAACGTGCCCTAACCTGGTTTTCTGCTAAAACAAAATAAAAATCAAGCTGGTGCAAGTTATGGTAATAGTGTAATTGAAAGACAATAGGTTTGTTCGCGGATGTGATAATGAATCGGTAACGGGTCAGTTCAAGACCGATTTAAGATCATCGCCAAGCGCATGCAAGTTTATGAGCCGAGTTACGGTCCGATATTCGCGGTTCACACGAAATGCGTTCGTTACCGATTCATAATTGGTTCTAGCGATCCTCAGATTTTTGTTAGGATGAAAAATTAGATTCTCTTACTCATGCGCAGTTTGCTAAACTGTGGCTAATTCATAATACAGTTTCGCTGTCATGCTGCGTTCACACGAGTCAATTTTAGTGTGGCCATTTTAGTTGATCAAAAAAAGTTGAATGAAAAACTTCGTGTGAGAACCGTAATTAACTTTTTAGTGGATCAAAAAAAGTTTGAACGAGTCATCACACTAGGTTTTTCATTCCACTTTTGATCGATTAACAAAAATCGGTTAAATAAAGTTGACTCGTGTGAAAGAAGCATCAACGTTCAATTTATATAACAATTTTCGTAGGTTCTCGTTAATCCTCGTCTTACTTCCGAACATTTTCAAACTCTTTCACGGGAAAATAACCCTTAATCAGTTCATAAGCGTATATGCGTTTGGCGATTATCCTATCTAATGATTCTTTACCAGTTCCGGATCAGTACCGCGAACGAACCTAATGTAGCGATAACTTTATTGCTGAATTAAACCATGATAAAGATAATGTTTTGCATCAAGTTAACAAAAATGTTAGTAATGAAGTTGCATGGATTTTTGACAGTGGTTGCACGGATCACATTATTAATAATGATAGATATTATTCAGATTTTGTAGCTTTAGCAAATCCAATCAATGTAAAAATAGGTAACGGTAAAATTCTTAAGGCATCAAAAGTTGGAAATGTAGTATGCAATTTTTCTGTGAATCAAAGATCAAAGGAAATTAAAATTAGTAATCAAGACTACTTAATTTCAAATTCAAATCAAATCATCCGAGTAGCCAGAAGTTAAGTATGATCTGTGAGTTACTGCATCGAGCGATAAATCTAAGTAATGAGAAATTTGCGGAGAAGAATTTATCAAGGGTTAAGGAGCTGCTGAAAAAGAACAATTATCCAGCATGTTTCGTAAATAAGGCTGTAGGATTATTTTTCAAGAAAGCAAATACTAGAAACAATGTAACAGTAGACTCGAATACTAAGAAGCGCTACAATTTTCCATTTATTAAAGGTTTATCGTATAAGTTGGATCAAAGATGCAAATGCTAAACTAGTTTTTTATAATATAGACACGGTTAAAAAAAGAATCTATACGAGGCTGAAGGACAAAACCAGGGTGGGGAACAAGTCAAATGTCGTATACAAAATACCTTGTAGTTGTAGCAAGGTACATATACACTGCCGGCCAAAAGTTTGAGACCAGTTGTAATATATTTATGCTATCACTTATTGTATTCAAAGTTTTGGTAATAAAATAAAAATTGTTGTCCATACATATTTTTAAATTACTGATGAACATCTAAAGAGACTTTTGTAGGTATGTTTCTCAGGTACAAATAGAATTAATGGGTTCTGTTTAAAAACATCTAAGACCGCAGGGTGTCTGGCCAGTGGAAGGGTCATCATTATATTTAAAGTAGCTCCGTATTAATTGTTCTTTAATTCTATTCTTCTTTAATTTTGCACTGGCTATTCTTTGTTATTATTTAGACTTTCTAAAACAGGTTATTTTAAATTTTTTTTTAAGTTATGTACCATTTTGTACGAATAATTTAATTTAGTCTTAACTTGGGGTTTCTATAGTTAAAACGTTTTAAAAATGGGAAAAGTACGAGAAATAAATATCAAAACTCGATCTGCCATTGTTACTTTATATAATGAAGGCAAATCCGAACGTGAAATTGCGTCTCAACTTAAACTTTCGAAGACTTGTATTCATCGCACAACTATTCGGTTTAAGGAAACGGGTAGTTTTCAACATTTTCCACGTTCAGGAAGACCGAGAGCTACTACTTCTAGTGAGGATCAGTTTATCGTTATTACCAGCAAAAGGAATAGACGCTTAACAGCACCAAAAATTCGTGCTGAAGTGAACAAATCTTTAAATAAACCAGTTTCGCTTACCACAGTGAAAAGACGGTTGAGGAACGCTAAACTGTTTGGTCGTGTTGCCGTTCGGAAACCTTTACTAAGGCCGCAAAATAAGAAAAAAGGATGCAGTGGGCCCTATTCCATCGAGATTGGACAGAAGATGATTTTAAAAAAGTTCTTTGGACTGATGAGTCAAAATTCCAAGTATTTGGCTCAAATCGACGAATTTACGTTCGGCGTAGCACCGAAGAAAAGATGTTACCAGATTGTGTAGTGCCAACTGTTAAGCACGGTGGTGGTTCAATAATGGTCTGGGGTTGTTTCTCAGGCCATGGATTTGGAAATTTGGTTAAAATTGATAGAATTTTGAAGAAAGAGGAATATAAAACAATTCTCGAAAAAAATGCTGTACCATCAGGCTTAAGTTTAATTGGCAATGGGTTCATTTTCCAGCAAGATAACGATCCAAAGCATACTTCCAAGCTATGTAAAAATTATTTATTACAAAAAGAAGCAGAAAGAGTTTTAAAAATCATGAAATGGCCACCGCAAAGTCCGGATCTCAATCCAATCGAGCTTTTGTGGGACGAGCTTGATAGGAATGTCCGAGAGGAGTGTCCCTCTTCACTTGCAGACTTGTGGAGACTACTACAAGAAAGCTGGAACAAAATTTCTCAAGAAACCATAAATAAATTAATAAGTAGAATGCCGAGGCTAGTAGAAAAAGTAATAAAGTGCAAGGGAGGATTTTTTGATGAAAAAACAGTTTGAGTAATTAGTTCATTTTTTTTTATAGAATAATTTTTTATGTTTATTTTCTATACTAAGTATGTTTAAAGGTTATAACTATAATATTAATAAACATTTTTACTGTATTTGTCTTTGAATTTTTAAAAATATTTCCTTTTTTTGGCTTAAATCTATATGGTCTCAAACTTTTGGCCGGCAGTGTATATAGGTCAGACATCTCAGTACATAAAAAAACGAATGGCTCAACATAAGCTTGACTGCAGAGATGTTAATTTGTTGAAAGAAAACAAAACGGCTTGGCGGCTCACCACTTTGATTTTGGCCACAATTTTTGTTTTCAAAATGTTGAGGTATTGGACACAGAAAGGGTCCATTTAAAAAAGAACATTGGGGAGAGGATATAGACAGTATTGCACGATACGGTAAACTATAGAACCGATACTCAAAATTTAAATACGGCGTATAATCAAGTATTAGATATGTATAAAAAAGGATCATGAATTTAATTGTCACACTCACAACATCTTTGGAGTTTGGCGCTTAAGTGCCGGTTAAATTAAGTTATCTAAATTACCGACTATTGTGTTTTAGTGTGTTTGTATTAATGTCATTAATGTTTTTAATTATTATAAAAAAAAAATTTATATGGGTGCCAAATTGTGTGATTTGTGCTGTTCTGCCACCGGTTGGGTTGTTTTTAAATTATTATTATGACAAATGTGATTTAACTTAATTTTGGTTAGTATATTTTTTAAAAATGAATGTTTGTTAAAATTAAATAATCTTTTAAAGGTTAGAGTTCATATTAATGCATTAAGGATTTTTTATTGACTTGGATATATGTATTGTTAAAATTTATATTTTATTTATTTTTTTGCTATTTATTTTGTTTTTTTGCACTAGATCAGCGGCCTAAGTGGCGCTATGCATAGTGTTGTTGATAGAAGATTTTTGCTGGCTCGATTTGGCTGGAGGTTTTATTTATATATATCCTCTAGCGTTCTATTCCACAGCAGAGCTAGGTTATAGAGTTTCTTGTGGGAGTCTTCTTTTTAACCGTCTCTGAGATCTACATTGGCCTAAATTTAGTTCTGTGGCGCTCGAACAAAAGGAAATATTTTCATAGAAACTCTGTGCTAATGCCCTTGTGTGATCTTTAATCTCTGTTATGCTGAGTTCCCTGTGGATTTGAGAGTTTCGAACATACCATGGTGCCTTGCAGATAATTCGTAAAACCTTACTCTGAAAGGTTTGCAGCCTCTTGAAGTTACCTTCAGAAGTGTTGATCCAGATTGAGCAGGCATAGGTTAATATGGGTCTGATCATACCTTTGTAAATCATGATGGAGCACTCTTTGCGGAGGTTTGATTTTTTATTTATGAGTGAGTAGAGTTTCACTAAGCGGATATTTGCTTCTTTCAGTTTTGATATGATGTGGTCAGTCCAGCCTAGCCTGTAGTCGAGGTACACTCCGAGGTATTTGACGGGTTGGTTTCTGGGGCACCATGGGATTTCGCTGTTCTCGTACACTAAGTTTGCTTGTTGCATATCAAACCTCTTCAGCGTGAATACCTTAGCAATACTTTTTGTTGGGTTTATAACAATTTTCCAGTCGTTAAACCATGTCGATAGTGTATTCAGCGACTGCTGGGACTTTTCAATGGCTTTTCTGAGGTCGATATCCTGGCTAATGATAGCTATGTCATCAGCAAACATAGCAAGAGTGCTTTTTTCGCAGCAAGGAAGATCAGCCACGTAGATATTAAATAAAGTAGGACCAAGAACAGATCCTTGAGGAACACCGGAAGTTGAGAGTTTAGTCGCTGATAGATAATTTTCTATTTTGATGTTGAACGAACGAGCTCTTAGGAATGATGCAATTATATTATAAAGATATTCGGGTGCCTCGTATGTTGTTAATTTGACGAGTAGTCCTTCATGCCATACTCTATCGAAAGCTTGTGTAGCGTCCAAGAAAATTACAACGGAATACTGTTGTTCTTCAAACCCATTTTCGGTTTGAGCGGAATCCAAATTGGAAATTTGGTAAAATTTCTTCCTTGTCAATCCATGTTTGCAGGCGTGATTTAATGATGTTTTCCAGTAGTTTAGATAAGGTGCATAGGAGACTTATTGGTCGGTAGCTGGCCAGTTTTTGCTTGGGCTTCGATGGTTTGGGGATGACCACAATATGGGCCCTTTTCCAGGAATTTGGGAAATATCCGATTGTCAAGCAGCGGTTTAATATTGAGGTTAAGAGTGATATTACCTTATTGGGACAGTTCTTTAGGTGTGCGTTTGATATTTGGTCATGACCGGGGGCTTTGTTGTTTGGTAACTCCTCGATAAGGGACTTTATTTCTGAAGGGGTCACAAATTTTACCTGGTTGCTGGGAATCACTTTACTGTCGTAGATCTCGTTGTCGGTATGAGTAGGATTTATGTTTAAAACGGAATTGAAATATTCGGAGAATCCTTCACATTTTTCCTGGTTGGAGTTCAGCGTCTTATCTCCTTCAGTGATGGGGGGAATTTGTTCTCTTTCTCGCGTTATTCTACGAGTTGCTTTCCAGGTTTGATGGTCCTCTGGATGGATTTCGGATAAGTATGATTGGTACTTTGAGTAAGAGTAACTGTCCAATTTTTTCCTCACTAAGTGTGTGTAAAAGTTTAAGAGCCTTTTATGGCCCGGATCTCGAGACCTTTGCCACACTCGCCTACATTTGTTCTTTTTTTTTTATTAGTTTTACAATTTTATCTGGGATATTGTTCCATGAGCTTAAATGTGCTTTGTTGCGTACTACAATTTTGGAAGAGCTGTCTGCTGTAAGGATGGCATTCGAAAGTTTGTTTATAGATGCATTTATTTCATCTGTGTTGGAGAAGGGATATTCTTCGATTTTAAGTGAGTTTTGTAGGTGATGTTTAAAAGTGTTCCAGCAGTTTGCTCCACGGGGATGGATTTTTTCGTTGGTGTGAGGCATGTCTCGGAGTGAAATTATAACTGGGTTATGATCAGAGTCCAACTCGTCAACAACTGTTTGTATTAGGGGAACTATAATACCCTTTTGAACTGCTATGTCCAGTATGTCGGCAACATGATCTTTTCGGTACGGGTAGTGGGTGGGTTTGTTTGGGGCGCAGATAATGAGTGAATGATCTGAAGCAATGGAATTTAATAATGTACCATTTTGATTATTTCTTATTCAACCCCAAAATGTATGTTTACTATTTAGATCCCCAGTAGTAACGTGGGTCTGTTTTCTTTAAACATTTCAGCGAAGTCAGATGGTCGTAATCGGCTGCTTGGTTTTTTGTAGGCAGCTATTAATTTGATAGAACCGAGGTTTGTCGTTTGAAAATTAACCATAGTAGCTTCGATACTTAACCTAGAGTTGTTTGCAATTGAGTTGTGACGGATGTTTTTTTTAATAATAATTGAGGCTCCTCCGGAAGCAAAGTCCGTGTCTCGATCCGTACGGTAGACATGGTAACCAGGAATTTTGAAAATTTCTCCGTGTATTAGATGTGTTTCCGATATGCAAGCGATGTCAATTTGATGCCTGAATAAAAACTCGATAAAGGTGCTTCTCTTTTCTTTAATACCGTCTGCATTCCAGTTGAGAATATTAATTTTTTTGATACTGGCCATTTTTTTTGGTGTTAATTTGTGGATGTTTGAGAAGATAGAAGGGACATAAACATAGACGTTATTTGAGGTAGGTGAGGGCGAATCAGGTTTAGGAAGAAATTTACTATTACAGGGATAAGGGAGTTTATATCGAGTGGGGCGTTTTCTGTGGATGGTTGAGTTTGCTCGGGGTTTTGGTTGTGAGGAGTATTTGGGACGTTTTGATTGGGTAGATTATTTTTTACGATGGATGCGTAGGTAGCGGTAGTAAAAGCGGGAATGTTTTTTCTGGTAAGTGGGGAATGGGTATTTGTGTGTGTCCGGGGGTTTTGTTGGGTGTTTTTATAGTAAGAGCAACCCCTATAGTTGGCTGGGTGCTGACCCCCACAGTTGACACACTTTGGGGGTTCTTCTGGCTTCTTAATTTTATTTATTGACGATATTGTATTAGTAATTTGATGTTGTGTATTTTCATTATAGAGCCCTGAGGAAGTCAGAAAGTCTGACGAAACGTTGGCGACAAAAATAAATAATATTTCACATGACAAGTGGTCCTTATTTACCCACTATTAGTTGTATTATTGATAGGACAAGAACAAAAAACATCATGGAAAATTAGTAATGTTTTCTTTGTCAAAGAAATGGATAAAAATTTGATTAGTTTTGGTAAAGTAACTAATGCTCATAAAATTATTTCAAAAAACAATACTTCAAAAATTTTCAGCAAATATAATGATTTAGTTAGAATAGCTTATAAAGTAAATGATATTTATAAAATGAACGGTATTGTCTCTAGTAAAATTTCTTATCATGTGAGTAATGACATGGCATTGAAAGAAAGGTATGACAGGCTATTGGGCCATGTAAATTTCAATTATTTAGATATACTTTGCAAAAATGCAAAAACTACTTGATGGAATGCCAGAAAAATTAGAAAATAAATTCTTAAAATGTGGTACATGTACTCAAAATAAAATGCATAATATTAAATTTGAAAATACTAGAAAAAAAGCAAATTCAATTCTTGAGATTATTCACGTTGATTTAAATGGGCCTCATACAACGACAGGTTATAGAGGTGAGAAATACTTTATGATTTGTGTTGGAAATAAGTTCTCGCACGACGGCGATATGGATCAAGTGTCTGCCTCTATTTAGGTTGTTATTTTCCATAGTGACTTGTCTTGTAAATAATGTGTTAGAAATTACTCGTCGTGTCAAAATCTCTCTGTACGCAATAAATAAAAATATTGAAACATTTTCCGATTTCTTCACAATACTTAATAGGTTATGGGCCCAGACAAGCAGCCTGTGCAAAAATAGATAATTGTGAAGTGAAAAAAAAAAAAAAAAAAAAAAAAAAAAAAAAAAAAAAAAAAAAAAATGTTGAAGAGCATCAAAAAGTTTGATGGATCGAATTTCCAAGCGTGGAAATTCAGGATGAATTCGATGCTTATCGCGAACGCGATTCAAGACATCGCGACGGGCGAAAGATTAATGCCGGTTGAAGCTGATTCGGCCGAAGCCAAAAAAAAATGGGTGAAGGACAATGCGATGGCTATGTGCATCATATCGTCCTTGATCGAGGATTCGCAGCTTGAATGTCTGTTGAATTGTACCACAGCAAAGGAAATGTGGGACAAATTAGTGAGAATCCACGAACAAAAGTCGGCGTCTAACAAAATGTTGTTACTGCAAAAGTTTCATGGGTATCGTATGGAAATGAACGAAAAAGTTGTGCAGCATGTATCTCGAGTACAAAATATGGCGGCTCAGCTGAAGGACTTGGGAGAGAACGTATCGGACACGGCGATTATGGCAAAAGTTCTCGGCAGTCTTCCGGGCAAATATAACGCTCTACAAACAGCGTGGGATAGTGTGCCAGAAGAAAATCAATCAATAGAAAATTTGCTGGAACGATTGATAAAAGAAGAGAGACGACTCGAAGAAGATGAAGACATCACTCGGGCGTTAACTGTCGTAAGTCTTGGTGGGAATAAAAAGAAAAAGTTTTCTACGAGTGGAACCAGAGACAGTGAAAAATACCGTGATAGGGACAAAACTAATGTTGAGTGTTTCTACTGTAAAGGGAAAGGACATTTTGCTCAACATACGCTGCACCGATATGGTCACCAACATCACAGACAAATAAAAATAAACTCCAGGTATTTCAGAACAAGGTGCTAAGGATTGGTGTAAATGCTCCATGGTATGTGAAAAATGCTCAGATACATCGGGAGCTCGGCATTGAGTATGTTTCAGAGTATACGCAACGGATGACCGATACTTATTTATCGCGCCTGAGAGAAAACGACAACATATATAAAATTGGCTGTGACACCATAAAGGACAGGTTAAAGGCCAGACTGCCCCAGGACTGCTAAAAAAAAAAAATAAAATAAATAAATTTATCGTGAACAATGAACAAATAAACTAGTGTTGATAGTGCAAAAGTGAAAAGTGACTATATAGGACGAAAAATCCTGTGTATAGCTACGAGCTGATCCGGGAAAAAAAAACACTTTAAAAAAAAAAAAACATTTTGCTCGTGAATGTCGCAAAAAGAAAAAGGATAAAAACAAAAGTGGCGAGAATACGCGTGAATGTGCGTTTGTCGCAACTTCCAGTGCCGGCCACCAAAAGGGGAAAACAGATATGGTACCATCAAGAGCGGTTATTCAGCAACTCATGGCAGTCGATAACCGTGACGTCTGGATTACTGACAGTGGAGCTTCTAGGCACATTACTTACCGAAGAGAATGGTTTTGTGAATTTTACCCGAGGAGTGGTGAATTGATATCGCTTGGCGATAATGGTGTGTGCGAAGTCACCGGGACTGGTACCGTGCTAATTGATAGACCTGTGAATGGTGAATGGCGTGAGGCGCGCATCGAAAACGTGTTATACGTTCCCAAACTCCGAAAGAACTTGTTTTCAGTTGGAGTGTGTACGTCAAAGGGGTTTGAGTTTGTGTTTAAAGGACAATACGTGACAGTAAATCGCGATGGAGAAACTTTTGGTGTCGGCATGAAACAAGACAATAAAATATATCGCATGTTTTTCAGACCGAAAACCCCAACTGTCAAAAATGAAGTGAATGTGTCAACAGTAAATTTGCGCTTATGGCACGAGCGCATGGGACATGTAAACAATAAAGTGCTACGTGAGATGATACAAAAGGAGTTAATTCGTGGTATTAAACTAAACGACGTAGACAATTTCTTTTGTGAATCGTGTGCTTTTGGAAAATCTCACAGGCTCGCATTCAAAAAGACCGAACGAAAAAGGAACACACAGCCAGGAGAATACGTACATTCAGACGTATGTGGTCCGTTCTCAGTCGAGTCGACAGGAGGATCGAGATATTGTGTAACCTTCAAAGACGACGCGTCAGGCTTCCGGTATGTTTATTTTATGAGACATAAATCTGACGTTTTTGAAATTTTTAAGAAATTCGAGAGATTAATCAATAACAAGTTTGGGAAGCCAATGAAGGTGTTACGCACAGACAACGGACGAGAGTACTGCAATCAGGAAATGAAGCAGTATCTCGCGACTCGAGGGATAGAGTTGGTAAATACGGCCCCACATACACCACAACAGAATGGAAAAGCCGAGCGCGATAACAGGACGATTATCGAGAGTGCTCGCACGATGATTAAGGCGAAGAATCTTCCTCTTACTCTATGGGCCGAAGCAGTCGCTACGGCAGTTACCGTGCTCAATCGAGTATTACCGTCCGGTAACGAGAAAACGCCATACGAGATCTGGATGGGAAAATCACCAGATGTCTCTCACTTTCGTGTATTTGGATCTGATGCTTACATGCACATTGATAAACAGTTTCGTAAGAAATTAGACCCGAAAGCAACAAAATTGATTTTAGTAGGATATCAGAACGACTCAACGAATTATCGTCTGTACAATTTTAAGACCAAAAAGATTTCGGTGTCAAGGGATGTTATCTTCAACGAAAAGTCGAAAAGTGAATCATGGGACGAAGAAGGAATTGAACACATTATCCCAGTTGCTGAAAAGGAAGACGAGTCAGAAGTTTTCGAAGAAGCACCGGAAGAACCTGAGGCAGTCGAAGAAGTACAAGCTCTTCCGGAAGAAGAACTTGAACAGTCCACTGAAACTAGAAAACTGCGGGACCGAAGCACTATCCGGTTACCAGACAGATATGTAGCAGATTTTGCAGAATATAATCTACCCAACTCATTTCAAGAAGCGATGAACTGTCCAGAGGCTGAAAATTGGGCTGAAGCAATAAAAGAAGAACTCGACGCACATAAACGAAACGAAACTTGGACAATTGTACCGAGAAAGAACGATCGAAAACCCATCGATTCGAAATGGGTATTCAAGGTTGTACGAAACACATCAGGCGATGTGTACCGATACAAAGCACGACTATGTGCTCGAGGGTTTCAACAAAGAGAGGGCCTTGACTATACCGAGACTTTCTCACCAGTCGTGCGTTACGACTCTCTACGAGTATTTCTGGCAATGGTAGCTGAAAAGGATTTAGAACTCGCACAATTCGATGTGCGAACGGCTTTTCTCTATGGCGAACTGAAGGAGGAGATTCATATGGAAATACCAGAGGGGCTCCAGATCAAGAAAGAAATGAATCAAAATTCCGTATGCAAACTCAACAAATCTTTGTACGGTTTGAAACAAGCACCCCGGTGTTGGAACGAAAAGTTTCGTGAATTTTTGGAAAAGTACGGTTTTCGCGAGTCAGAGGCCGACAAGTGTATATTTCGAGGTCATATCGACAATTCCGAAGTATTTTTGGCACTCTTTGTGGATGACGGGCTGATAGCAGCGAAATCTAGTTACGCTCTCAAGTCAGTTTTAAAATGTTTGAAAAACACGTTCGAAATTACGTTAGGAGATGGAAAAATTTTTGTTGGAGTACAAATAGAACGAGATCGAGAGAAAAAAACGCTTTTCTTGCATCAAGAAGCATATACAAATAAAATTCTCAAGAAATTCAAGATGAACGAAGCAAAAGCTACAAGTCTTCCTGCCGATCCACACGCAAAACTAACTCCAAATGATCGACGTGTAGAAGAATCGAGGAATGTACCGTTCCGAGAAGCAGTCGGGTCATTAATGTTCCTTGCAGTTGTGTCAAGACCAGACATCGCGTATTCAGTGAATGCAGTCAGCAAATATCTGAGTAACCACAACGAAAATCACTGGCAACATGTTAAAAGAATTTTTCGTTACTTGGTCGGAACAACAAAAGTCGGTATAACTTATACAAGCGGCGGGAGTAATTTGGAATTACTGGGCTTCTCGGATTCCGTTTTTGCAAGCGATGTGGAGACGCGCAGGTCTACTACAGGGTATGCTTTTTGTGTAGCAAACGGTATTGTATCGTGGTCGTCTCAACGACAAAAATTGGTCACCCTCAGCACGACAGAAGCTGAGTACGTAGCAGCAGCAGCCGCTGCGAAAGAGGCCGTCTGGCTGCGTAAATTATTGAATGATCTTGGATGTTTGCCGGAAACAGCTACAGTACTGCGAGTAGATAACCAAAGTACAATTCGCTTAATAAGAAATCCCGAATTCCATAAAAGGACAAAACATATCGATATTAAGTTCCATTATATCAGGGAGATGGTGGAAAATGGAGAGATATGGGTGGAATATGTACCAACCGAAAAGCAATTGGCCGATATATTCACCAAAGCACTTTCAAGTAATCAATTCGAGCTCCTATGTCTTAATTTGGGTATAGGGTTCTCGTCGCACTCGAACGGCGGGAGTGTTGGAAATAAGTTCTCGCACGACGGCGATATGGATCAAGTGTCTGCCTCTATTTAGGTTGTTATTTTCCATAGTGACTTGTCTTGTAAATAATGTGTTAGAAATTACTCGTCGTGTCAAAATCTCTCTGTACGCAATAAATAAAAATATTGAAACATTTTCCGATTTCTTCACAATACTTAATAATTTGTATTGATGATTATAGTAAAATTGATAGAGCTTACACATAAAAACCAAAAAGTGAGGTTTATGACTGTTTAGTTGAATATGTTAATTTAATGGAAACAAAGACTGGCAAACGAGTTAAACAAATTAGATGTGATAATAGTAAAGAATTTATTAACAGTAGAATATTTAATTTTGCTAAGTCTTAGGGTATTTTTATTAATCCATGTCCACCTTATGTTCACGAATTAAATGGTTGTGCAGAAAGATATAATAGATCTGTTATGACTATTTCACGTTGTCTGTTAGCTGATGCTAAATTACATTTAAAATATTGGCCTGAAGTGGTACAAACTGCAGTATATTTGAAGAATAGAACTTTAGCTAATACTTTTGAAAGAAGAACGCCTTATGAAATTTTGATGGGAGAAAAGCCAAATATTAATAATTTAAAATTGTATGGGAGTAAAGTTTTCTTAAGAATTCCAGAAATTAAAAGGAAAAGTAAACTGGACAAAAAAACTGAAATGGGCATATTAGTTAGTTATGAAAGCGTAAGCTAGTGTTAATTGATAATAAAATTTGATAAATACACAATCTTGATGTTGCTTAAAGCTATGGTGGGGGTCGCATGTGTCGCCACCTTGTTATGTAATTATTATATTAAAAATAAAAAGTTCCCATCTAAACAGAGTGTTGTATATAAATTGTTGTATATTTGATATAATGTATTTAAAGAATTGAGAAGTAGATGTTTTTACATTGACAAATTATATTAGACTAACTGTTATTATTTTTGATGTTGCTAAGGAAAACTAAAACAATATAACAATTCTTCCTCACGACAAAATTAATCGAAAACTTGATACACTTAATACTTAAAAATTTTCGACACTGGTATTTGAACTTTAACACTTCACAAATTATCTATATAATCAATATAGTCTTCTTGTGAAAGGGTTGTGATCTTGTCGACTGACACTCCCATAGCTTTCGACAGTTTCATAATATAATCTCTGTATCGGGCTGGGGGGTTACGTTGACGTTGAGGATGTTCTCTGTAGTTTTGAACTGGGGGTACATCTTGTATTGATATTTCATTTTCATCTGGTATATTAAATGATACTCTCCTCCCCGGTGGTATAACTGGTTCAGAGGCCATGTCCTGAAGAATTGACGGTAATGGACTTGTATTCGAAGTTGATGGCAAGTTTTCTGGTGTTTGATCTTCTGCAGGCACTGATTGGATAAATGTTGATCGAAGTTGATTGGCATGGCGTTTGAATTCGTAACCATTATCTAATTTAACTTGATAGTGGACGTTACCTAGTATCTTGATTATGTTACCGGGTTTCCAAATATTCTTATTTGAGGTATAGGTTCGAGCTAACACACGTTGACCAATTGTAAATATTCGACGTGCGGTATTTTCAACAGCTTTAGGGTAAACTAAAGGTTTAAGTGCATCTAGTTTTATACGCACTTTTTTCCCTAAATATTTTTCAGCCGGTGTTTCACCATCTTTAAGTGGTAAGTTTCGCATTGAAAATTCTATTTGTTTTACTTTTTCTGGAATTGAGTTTGGATGGGTTTCCATTTTACGTAGTTTCTCTTTAACACTGCGGACATTTCTCTCTGCTAAGCCATTTGAAGCAGGATGACCTGGAGCAATAAAACCTTGTGCAATACCACACTGTTGGCAGTAAGTACGAAAGAATTCACTTGTGAAAATCGTTGCATTGTCAGAGACCATTTGAAGAGGAAAACCGTGAATTAAAAAGATATTTTCTAATAATTGACAAGTACTTTCAGAAGTTGGGCTTTGTTTTGCCACTTTAATTTCGATCCATTTTGATTTTGCGTCGACTAGAATAAGTAAATTGTAATCATTGATTGGCCCTGCATAATCTATGTGAATTCGTTCGAAGTTTGAAGTTGGCTCTTCCCAATGGTGGACTACCTTTGGAGGCGATATTTGATTCAATTGACACGATTCACAAGATTGGCACAGTTTTGTAATATCTTTATCTATTGACGGCCAATAAATGTATTTTCGAGCTAATTGTTTCATCTTCGTTATTCCAGGATGTGTCTGGTGTAATTCGTTTAAAATCACTGGTCTAAGTTTGATAGGTATAAATATTCGATTACCATAAAAAACCATATAGTTATGTATGTTGAAACGAATATCATCGATAGTACCATTTTGAAGATCTTTCCGAAGCTTGGCTATTTCTTCATCTTCTTTCGAATAATCGTTGATAATTTGATTGGTGATTTCAAAGTTTGATGTAAAAGTTGAGATTGTGTTAATTGAGTCTTGTTGAATTTGGATTATTTCATTGTCATAAGATTTTGCAGTCGATGTTGTTTCCAATTTTAGCGGTGCTCTTGACAGATAATCAGCATTTCTAATTTCTGTATTACTTCGATGAATAATTTTGTAGTTGAAATTTGATAGAAATGTTGCATAACGGAGCAATCTGGCTGCAGTCATTGGTGGAAGTTTAGCATGTTCATGAAAAATTCGAGTGAGCGGTCGATTATCAGAAATTAATTTGAAATGTCTGCCATACAAGTAGAGGTAAAATTTGTCTAATGCAAAAACAATGGCTAATGCCTCTCGGTCGATTTGTGCGTAATTTTTTTCTGCTGGAGTAAGTGAACGTGAGGCAAATTCGATGGGCTTTTCTTCTCCATTAATTATGTGAGAAATAACAGCACCAATACCATGTGGACTGGCATCGCAAGCGACTGTTACTGGCAGATTTGGATCGTAACCAACAAGCAGTTGATCGCTGGCAATCAGGCGTTTTAATTTGAGAAATGTATCTTCGCATTTTGATGACCAGAAAAATGTAGCGTTCTTTTGAAGAAGTTGACAAATAGGAGCGGTGATGGTTGAAATATTTGGAAGGAATTTTGAGTAGTCACGAATCATTCCCAGAAGTTGTTGAACTTCAGTTTTGTTCGTTGGTCGAGGTGCATCAATGATTGCTTTAACTTTGACTGGATCCTTCATTATTTTCCCATCTTCGATAATATAACCGAGATATAAAATTTTTGTTTTGAAAAATTGACATTTTGACTGGTTGACATGTAGATCATTTTCTTGAAGTCTTTCGAGAAGTTTAAAAAGATTGTCTTGACATTGGATATCTGTTTCACCATATACCACAATATCATCGAAATATTTGATTACTCCATCAAGACCATTCATGATTTGATCCATGACACGATGGAATTGACTTGGAGCAGATTTTATCCCAAAACTTAGGCGATTCATTCGATAAACTCCTTTATGAGTTGAGATTGCCTGAAACATTGCACTATCATCGTCGACTTCTAAATGTTGATAGGCTTTAAAAAGGTCGATTTTACAAAAGAATTTTGCTTTATTCATTTTATGTAGCAGTTCTTCAATTCGAGGAATTGGATACTTATCGTCGATTAGTTGATGGTTCAAACCAACTTTATAATCCATGCAAAGTCTGATTTCTCCATTTGGTTTTGGAACTGGAACAATAGGCGCTCCCCATTCGCTCTTTTCTATTGGTGAGATAATACCTTCGTTCTTTAGAATTTTTAGTTCATTATTAACTTTATCACGAATTGAATATGGAATATCTCGATACTTTATAAATTTTGGCTTTGCATCTTTTTGCAGTTGAAGTTGAATTTTTACACCTGGAACTTTTCCTACTTTCTGTTCAAAGATTTTTGGAAATTTTTGGACAACATCTTCTAATTTTAAAATGGTGTGATCTGAAGTGTTATTGTTAACGATATTTTGTTTTGACGCGTCTAATTTATGCAGAATAATCTTAAAGTCTCGAATCCAAGTACGGCCAAGTAAAGGAGAAAATCCGTCCGGAACAATAAACAGATTTTGCTTCTTTTTAATTTTATTAAATTTAACTTCGACTTTTGCTACTCCTAATGGCTTGATAATTCCTTTGTCATAGGATTTGAATGCTATTAGAGTTTGATCCAGTGTAACGTTAGGACAGATTTTTTGAAAAGAATTTTGAGGGAGAAGTGAAAATCCACTTCCAGAATCTACTTCAAATGTGACTGGTTTGTTTTCGATCAATACAGTTGCAAAATATTTTTCTAAATTGGTATTGTTATAATGAAGATTTTTAATTATTAATTTATTTGTGTCGTATGTTGAGTTGAACGTCGATAGATTATTTGTTGAATTTTGATTATTTTTGGCCATTAATTTTGATTTGGATTTATTGCTGAGTAATGTTTTGATGCAGACTTTTGCTATGTGCCCTTTCTTTGAACATAAATTACATTTCAATTTTTCGACTGGCGTATGACACTCTTTTGTCTTGTGATTATTTTTACCACATCTTAAACATAATTCAGCTATATCAAAAGCTTGAAAATCCACTCGTGATCGCGACTGAGCTCTTCCTCGAGAGTTTGAACGTTCTCTTGAAACTCGAGATCGACAATTTTGATTTTTATATTTCGAATTAATTTGATTGATACTAGTATTGACTGGATTTTGATTAATTATTTCTTTGTTACTTGATTTGGTTGATTCGCATAATATTGCCTTTTCATAGATGGTATTAAAGTCACATTTATCTTTTTCGACTTCTAAAAGACGCTGGCGAATATCATCGTCTAACAATCCTCGTATGAACTGTGCACGAAGTAATATGTTGTCGATTGACCTTCCACAGTTGCAAGAAAATTCACAGTGCGGCAATAATTGACGTAGTTTAGCTACATATTGTTTGATGGATTCTGTAGGCAGCTGAATTCTTGATAGGAACTTATGTTGTTGAACTAATATGTGAGGTGTTGGACTATAATGTTCCTTGGCAGCTTTTATCACATCATCGTAATCAGCAGCTTCTAGATCTGGTATGGAGTATAGATTTGATAGAACTTGATAAACTGAACTTCCCGCTGTATTAATAAATAAACGTTTCTTCATATTTGGATCGTCCGAATATCCTTTGATGGCACAATAATTTTCAAAACGTTTAATATATAATTCAAAATTTTCTTTATTTGCATCAAAAGATTCGAAATGTACAACGACGTGTTTGGATGTTTCACTGGTAGACGGTTGAGGTTCTCTAATTTGTAGAGTTTGACGCATCATCTCCATGAATATTTTAAATTGATTTTCATCCATTTCGATTTATCCTCGTCGCCAAATTGTTGTATATAAATTGTTGTATATTTGATATAAGGTATTTAAAGAATTGAGAAGTAGATGTTTTTACATTGACAAATTATATTAGACTAACTGTTATTATTTTTGATGTTGCTAAGGAAAACTAAAACAATATAACAGAGAGTTACTTAATTCTAATTGTAAGTATGCCTGTCCTACTAATTGTGATCTAGGTATCTTTGTTAATTGGAAATGTCTGATTTTACTATTTTTGTTGAGACTGAAAATAAGAGTGTAATAGTAATTTTAGTAACTATTATTTTTTATAAGAGGTACCTAAAAGAGATTGATGATTCTTCTAACTACAAATACAAACCAAAGTATTAATTAATAAGATTTAAAAATACCAGTACTTAGTATTTAATGAAACAGTAACAATTATTGATTTGATTAATAACTGATCAATATTTTGCTATGAGAACTTAATTTAAAAAAAATATTAATATTTTTTATATTGTATTAGTCAGAGTTCGACCACTGAAGTGAACGGTTGTGTCAACCTGTTTGTTTCATGTTGATCATTTTTCCTCCTTACTACATAAACACACTCAATATATGGTTATTTAACTTTTGATATAGCCATATCAGTGCAAAGTAGAGTTAAAAATTGAAATTGACTATTTCCTATCCATGTTAATTCTTTTGTGGGATGAATATCGGCTGGTATATAGGCATGTAGAACCTGAACAATCAACCAGCCAATCTCATTCAGCGAATTCGCAACTACTCGAACCAGCATCAGAGACTGAACTAGTAGAACTTCTTATGAAGAGAGTTCAAAAAACAAATAGATATTGCTTAATTTGTCATTCAACAAAGGAACGTGTTGTTATTCCTAAAGAAGCTCGCTTTCAAGCCTTTACTAGCCTTAGAATTTATATTCCGAAAGGTAATAGATGCTGTTCTTCTCATTTAATAAAGAACCGTTTTTATTCCGACGATTTAAACCGATTACGAATTTATTCCAACTACAGTTCATTGGAGTTATCAGAAGTAATTGAATTTTTTAACCGACTTTCGATCAATGGTGATTCATCTCTCCACAACAAAATAGGCGATTTTCAATTATCTGAAGAAGATATAAAAACATTTACCGGCCTAACGTGTAATAATATTGTTCGATACCGAACAAAACATTAAACTCATTAAATTTATTTTCTTAAAATCATTTGTTTTATCTCCAAAATTTTGAATATTTCATTGTGCACAACTGTTCTAACTCTATCCTTTTTTCTGACATGCAAAAACGTATTAGTTTTCTTACATCTAATCTAACAATCACACATACATCCACATGCATCCCTCAAACCACGTACTTTGTCTCATAAATTAGAGTGCGTCTCCAGCCAACAAACATATTACTCGCCAATTCAGTTATCAATAAACAATACAACAAATTCAAATATAAAGTCAATGTTAAACAATTAGATACGTTACAAATAAATCTACAATAAAAACAAAATTTTCGTTTAATAATAAATAACCAACTAATAAAATGTTCGCAAAAATCTCAATACGCGACATTTAATGGTCCTTCGGCACGGATTAAACGGAAAACACGGATATAAGTGAATTGTGGATTTTACGGATCAGCGGTGAAGTGATAATAAATAAAAATTTGGTGTTGTAACTTAAAAACATTGTTATTGGTGAACTAAAAAACACTCTTTGTGTGTAGTGAAATATTAAAACTTTACTAGTGTTATTAAAAAACAGTATTATTGGTGAATTAAAAACATTTATTGGTGTTACTAAATAACATTTTTACTAGTGAATTAAAAAACATTTATAGTGAAATAAAAACATTTATACATACAAACCTGAATCCAAGACGGTATAGTTGTAAAAAAATTATCAATCATGTCTCATACATTCCGACGTGGACAACTGAAGGCGACACTCACCAAATTCAATACATTCTTGGAGGAATTTATTGATTCTCCAATAAATCAAGCAAAACTTGACCAAAGAATAACGCATCTTAAAGACGCATTCAGGATTCTTCCTGAATTAACTGAGCATCTATACACAACGGATCCTGATGGAGGTCATGCAGAAATCGAAATGGAAATGATGGAAAATTTCATAGACGTGTTGGCCAGGGCGGATCTCAAAAAATCTAATAAAACTCAGGATATGGAAGTAACCAGAGAAACCACGGAAACTCCGGCGTTATCACGTGGAATAATATTTTAGAATTGCGAAACATGCTAACGAGTATGAGAAATAGTGAATCGCGAACTGTTACACTTGTAGTGTTTCTTTTCAAAATGAGAAGTGAACTTTTTAATAATATGGATAATAAAATATTAGGCTTAGAACGCGATCAATAAGTGTCAATTTTTTTTCATCAGATAATTGATTCGTTTGAAAAAGATATTTTACCTACTTTTTTGGTATTAATGCGAAAAGTAGAGAAGAATTGATAGCCAACGAAACTGCAAATGTCGCAAAACAACTTTATAATATAAACAATTCAACATTGGCTGTAATTTTCGATAGTACCTATATTAGACACCAAAAAAGTAAAAATAATATATACCAAAGAAAATCATATTCTGGTCAGAAGAAAACCTCTCTCTGCAAACCTTTTACTATATGAACCACAAACGGCTACATTGTCGATATCGCAGGTCCTTTTAATGCCACCATGAACGATGCATCAATAATAAAAATTCTGCTGCAAGACTCCAATGGGATAAGATCGCTTTTACGATCTGGCGATTATTGTATTGTTGATCGTGGATTTCGAGATGCTGTACCAGATATGGAAGCGCTAGGTTTTAATGTTTTAATGCCGGCTTGTAAGGGTAACCGAGCTCAATTATCAACGGAAGAAGCTAATTATTCAAGGCGTGTCACCAAAATTCGATGGGTAGTTGAGGCTGTGCATGGAGCAATTGGACAAAAATATAACTTGCTACATAATACGTGTGATAATAAAATGTTACCAAAAATGAAATCGTTATGTCGAACAGTTGGATTTTTAAGCAATAGATTCGGAGAAAGACTAAACTCTGATATTCACCTTGGTAATTCTATCATTGAATATATGAATTAACGCCACAATGAAAGAAACACTCTTAAAGAACAGATCGAATTAAAAGGATGTATATTTTTTTAAACATTTTGTGTAATTTGATTCTTTTTTTCACTGTTTCTTTAATGTCGCATTAGCATTTCTGTCCTTAGCGACAACTGTGGTGGTGACTAGGTTAGCTTATATATCTTCCAGGACACCCAGTAGGCTCAATGAACTCTTAATGTCCTCGAGATCCATTGTCATTTTGTTGAGGTTCTTTTTTAGGTCAATCGGGTTGATTAGTGTAATTAAAAAGGGGCACTCACTGATTGAATGTGTCACTTTCAGTTCACTTTCACACTCGGGGCACTTTTTTGGGGTTGTCTTTTCCAAGATGTGTTGATGAGAGAAGGCCGCGTGTCCAATTCTTAATCTGATCAACAGGCATTGATCCGATCGTCGGTTTAATATTGGAACGGTTTCCCAAATGCTGTCGCGAACTTGGTGTAATTTTGTGGGTGTTGCTTTCCATTCCTCGTTCCACCTGTTTAGAACATATTTCCAGACCGTTTTTCTGAAGTCACTGTAGGTTGTATTAGCGCTTGTCCGGTCCTGACCATGAGTGGTAGCACTCTTTGCAGCCTCGTCTGCTTTATTGTTTCCAGATATTCCTTTGTGAGATGGAATCCAGGCAATAATCAAACTTCTGTCTTTCGAGAGGTAACTAGCTTCGTTTGTGTTTCCTGTATCATCTCGTGTTTCTTAAGCCTTTTCTACACTTACTGATCGCTATATGTAAAATGTGCAATGTATGTATGTCGTCGCCACAAATTTCAATTAAAAGCAAACAAAAACAAGTCAATCATAGCTCACTGCTCTTCTGTCTCGTTACTCAATCTTTCCAAATTATAAGCATGCATTAGAGACAATCTTAATCTTCGTTGTTCTTCGGTCTCGTTAGCCTTATATTTTGGGAAGATTGAGTAACGAGACAAAAGAGCAGCGAGCTATAAGATTGGAGAAAACAAGATCTGATCGCTCGGAAGTCTTGGCTAACGAAACCGAAGAGCAGCGAGAAATTAGATTGCTCCAAATGCTGGCTTATAATTTGCAGTTGCAACGCATGGAATTAGAAGAAGAGAGAATTACAAAAGCACGAGAAAAAAGAGCTGAAATGAAGAGTAAAATTGATTGGTTTAAAGCCGAAATTAATGTCTTTGTCGATCAGCATTGTGAAGTATGCACAAGAAGCTGCTACCCCAACCAAGTAGCAAATTATATCGTCACTGCTGATACACCTGAATATGTACCAGATAAACTTAGAAATAAGTCAAATTTGATACTTTGTCATACATGTAAAAAGCATTTGCAAGATAGAAAGCCATTACATCATCCAATGTCATATTGGAATTCACTTGACCCAGGAGATATTGCAGTTGAGCTGCAATCGCTGACAAAAGCAAAAATTAAGCTTCTTGGTCGAATTGATGCATATGTTAAAGTGGTCAAACATGGAGGACGCTTTGGTCAGTATGGCCTCAAAGGTCATGCAATTCTCTTTGCTAAAGACATTTTCGAAGTAACTGAGAAAATTGACATTCTTCCTCGATCAACGGATAATGCTAATATTGTGATTGTTATAGAAGAATATATGGATTTGTTTACTCGTGAATATAAAATTGATCGAGAAAGATTGTTGACTGCCTTGCGGTGGTTAATTGAATACTGAAAAAAGGACTGAGGAATTTGCATGGTTTTAACTGTTTCCTTATGGTGTCAATGGATTGCAAGAATCAAGAATAGTCCCAATTACACCTTTACAATATTATCAAGTAAAAATTCTTGGAAAGGACCCACGATTCAAACGCAATGAGTATCTTTTCTTCGCTGCTGCAGATATGGGGAAGAAACGAATGCAATCTGCAATCAATGCACTTGGAAGAAAAATATAGGGTCCAGATGAACAAGTTGATGATGTCCATTTATACTTGAAAAATATTAGAGGAATTGCATCATACTGGAGCCAAGCACTATACGAACTCATCGGAATTATTCGTTTAATTGGTGTTCCACAGTACTTTCTTACATTTAACTGCAATGATCTTAATTGGAGAGACATAAAAATGGCACTTTTAAGAGAGGATGGAAAAGAAGATGTAGATCTTGATTCTATCGACATTTGGGAAACACAACAACTTATCGAGAGATATCCAGCAGTTGTCGGTCGATATTTCAACTTGCGCGTTGGCAAGCTGATACAATTCATGAAGCATAACAATGTGATTTTTGGAAGTAAGGTATATCACTATTGGTGGCGCATTGAATTTCAAAATCGAGGCAGTCCTCATCTCCACATGCTGCTTTGGATTGAAAATTATCCAGAATTTAAAAGTCCAGAAGGATTGCGACTAATCGACGAAGTATACTCTTGTGAATTGCCAGAAGAAGATTCACCTTTGTTTCATTTAGTCAATAGAGTTCAACGCCATCAACATTCGCAAACATGTTATAAAAATAAAGGAAATTACTGCAGATTCAGTTTTCCTTGTCTGAAATGTAAAGAGACAACAATCCTTTCGGAAGATTCGAATAATTTCAGGGGAAGTGGCTTACCAATTTGTCATCTTAAACGACGAAAACAAGATCGATGGATCAATAATTATAATCCAATTTTGCTGGAAGCATGGGAAGGTAATATGGATATCCAGTGGTGACAGTGAAGCAATCGCTTATTACACCGTAAAATATATTGCTAAAGCTGAATCAGAAGTAATGCGTCAAACAATGAGTGAAGCTATTAAAAATAGTGTATAATGTCTGCATGTGAGGCTGTTTATCGGCTGTGTCATTTGAAACTACGTGACAGTTCTGTAAAATGTATTTCACTTAACACAAGAAAGCCTGAGCTACGTTACAAAGTTCTAAAATGGGATCGTACAGGACACAGTAGCGGATATTGCTCAAATATCATTGAACGTTACATGCAACGTCCTCATTCTAATCAAAACTATGATTTCGATACGATGTGTCTGACTGAATTTAGTATGCGATTTTTGCCTTATTACGAAAGAATAATTGATGAGGATGAAATCGGAGTTGATGATGATATTCATGATAAAATCATAAACAGAGGAAGAAATCGCCTAATAACTTTGCTAGATGGCTCACGGATGAAAATTCGTAACAGTCCTGCATCAATTAGAGTGACATACTTCAAACCTGAAGATCAAGAAAATTTGAGTTACAGTCTTCTTCAATATTTACCATTTCGCGACGAGAACGAACTTTTGGATGGATTTGATTCAGCTCATGAAGCATTTTTGGCAAGAGAGGAAGCATTGAGGGAAGGAAATGAGTTTATGGCGATTTATAGAAGACGTGAAATAGAATTGGAAAATGCTTTTGCGAAAGCTCATGCATTCCAGTTACTAGAAGATCCGAGCTTATTATTATTGGTGAATTAGAAGAAGGAGAATTTGATGATAATGAGCCTATGATTGATTCAGAATTTCAAAATGCTCTTCAAGCAATGAATATTGAACTAAGAAATCTCTTCAATCTCATAACGCAGAGCATTCAAAGGCAACAAGGAGGATCAAATGAGAGATTGAAAATATTTGTTACGGGAGGAGCAAAAACAGGAAAGACATTCACGCTTAATGTTTGCAAGAATCAAATTATTCACTGCTTCGCCAATGATCGAAATGTAGTCAAAGTTTGTGCATTAACAGGTGTTGCTGCTCAATTGGTAAATGGATGTGTACTGCACACAGCCTGTTTATGTTTCCTGTCCAACAGGATGGAAAACTTAGACGACTTTCACCTTTAACAGGAAATTTTCTCAAAACATTGCGCGTTCAATGGAGAAATACACAATTCCTCATCATTGATGACATTTCAATGATTTCATATGAAATGCTTTGTATGATTGATGGAAGACTTCGACAAATGAAGAGTAATCCAAATGAACTATTTGGGGGAATAAATATTCTTGTATTTGGAGACCTATTTCAACTTCCTCCGATTCGTGGCCATCAAGCCTTTGCACAACCTGAATTAATGCAACCAGCAATAAATTTGTGGCATGTCTTCTCATTATGTGAGCTTACTCAAAATATGCGACAACAAGGTGATAATACATACATACCACATTACATACATATATACATCCTTAATGCATTAAGAGTTGGTGAAATGCGATCAGAACACATTGGTCATTTATTAAAGCATGTCACCAACATTGTCGATGGAGAATTCTCTATTGAAAAGGCAATTCGCATCTATGTGACACGAAAGCAAGTAGATACTCACAATAATGTAGTAATTGAGCATTTTAAGGAAAAAAAAAACAGAAATGTATACTATAGAAGCTCAAGATAGGATTATTAATTTATCACGTGAGATAACACCCGATCAGCTAAAAAAAATCATGCCAACTGACATTAACAAAACTGGAGGACTGCCAAAAGAGCTAATAATTTTTGTTGGTGCAAAAGTTATGCTTCGTTCAAATTTGGACATTCAAAAAAAGCTTGTCAATGGATCTATTGGCTTTATAACAGAGATCATTTGGCCAAATTTTCGCAGAGGACAATTGTACGCCACTGTCGTACCCTCTTTAAGAATTGAATTCGATCAAGGAGTAGGTAATCATATTATTAATCCAATCATAAAAGAGTTCATGGCACGTGGTAGCTATGGAACAGCTGAGCGTCGAATGCTTCCATTGATTTCTTGCTATGCAGTGACTTCACATAAAATGCAAGGTGGAACTCTTGACAATGGCGTAATCAGCCTTACTAAAATATTGGCTCCTGGCCAAGCATATGTCATGTTGAGTCGTATTCGCTCGTTAAATGGATTACGAATTGAAGAACTTGATTCAACGCTATTAACAGGTAAAAGACCATGTAATACACGCGCGCTAGAAGAAATGGAGCGAACGAGAAATTTACCAACCAATCGGTCACCTCCCAATAATGATCCATCGCAAAATGAGCAATAAAATTAAAAATTATAGCTTTTAATTGGTCTCTGACCAAGACCTAAATAAAAAAAGTAAAAAAAAAATTATTGATGATGCACAGATGTGAAGCTTAAAAGGCTTAAGATGCTATAAAAAGTATTTTTTATGATTGACTTGTTAATGTTTGGATTTGCCAGTGCATCTATGACGGCTTTGGAGTCAGAGCATATTAAAAATACGTTGTCTAAATTGTTGTAGTTCAATCAACTTTAAGCTTTCGTTGATTGCGTATGCTTCGCAGGAGAAAATACTAAAAGTGGTGGGTAATTTATATTTAAAAGTTCTGTCATCAATTACCACTGCGCATCTATTATGTTTCTCGAAGACCGATCCATCGGTGTAGATTCTGATGTGCGTGGGGTATTTGTTGGTAAGGGCTGTGTATAGTTTATTACATGTTGCGTTTGAAGTGTTTTCTTTTTTGTCTGTTTGTTTGAAAATGGAGGGGTCAAATTTATTGAATAATGGACACCAAGGGGGGATTGGGTTTATTTTAGGGATGTATGTTTTTATGTTGGTAAATTCGGGTTTCCGGATTATTTCTTCCATGAATTTAAACACTGGAGTAGGGCTGTTTATTTTTTTTTAGTGCTATTTTGTGGTCTTTTGATATTTGAAAAGGGATGGGGGTGAATTATATTTAGTTTGAGGATAAAATTTAGCGTTAGCTCCAATCTTCTTAGTTCAAGGGGGGCTTCATTTGCTTCCGCCAGTAGGCTTTATCTTGGGCTTGTTCTGAAGGCTCCCATGACCATTCGAAGAGCGGTAGTTTGAATTGAATTGAATTTTTTTAGATGAGTCTTTGTTGTTAAATTATAAATAATTGCGCCGTAATCTAGTTTTGCCCTTATTATTGCTTTGTACGTATTTATGAGGATCTTAGTGTCTGCTCCCCATTTTTTTGAGCTTAATGATTTTATTATATTCATCCTTCGTAAGCATTGTCTTCTTAAACTGTCAACATGGGGATTCCATCTTAAGGATCTATCAAAGTTCATTCCTAGAATTATTAAATTTTTTGTTTGATGGATGTTTATGCCTTTTAGTGATAACTGGGGTTGATGTTTGTTGTAGTTGGGGCCCCTGGAGAAGATCATATACTCCGTTTTTTCAACACTGAATCTGAATCCTGTTCTATCGGACCACAAAGATAGCGAGTTCAGATTTTCTTGGAGGATCTCTTGAATGCTTTTTATGTTTTTACCAGAACAGAGGATGGTTAGGTCGTCAGCATAAAGTAGTGTTTTTGTTGGTGCTGAGATACTTTTAATTACGTCGTTTATGGCAACTAAAAATAACGTCACGCTTATGACCGATCCTTGCGGGACCCCATTTACCATAACTTTCGGAGAGGAGAGTGTTACCTACTCCTAGTTTGGAAGGTTCTATTTTTAAGAAAGTTTTTTATATATTCTAGTAAATGGTCATTTATTCCAGTTTCTATGAGCATGTTGATGATTCTTTCTCTCCAGACCATTTCGTACGCTTTCGTCAAGTTGGATAGCTATAACATTTCATTTGTTCATCAAAGTTTCATTTGGAGGGCGTCACTGATATAGTTTTGCATTTGTGTCAGGTGGAGAGTTGTTGAACGGGCTTTTCTAAAGCCATTCTGAGCAGGGGTAAACTATTCAAGTTTTTCTAAGTGCCAGATTAATCTTTTGTTTATAATTTTTTCCAGCTACTTTCCCAAGTTGCATGTTAATGAAATCGGACGGTAAATAAGTAGGGATGATTGATCCTTTCCAGGTTTGGCTATTGGTATAACAATGGCTTGTCTCCATATTGATGGGAATAAGTTATGATTCCATATATGGTTTTTGGGTAAATTATTTATTAGGATAATGGGGATTCCGTTGGGACCTGGCCTGGAGTTACGGCTAGTTCTAATAATAGTTTTCAGTTCTTCATAGAGGAAAGGTGCATTTATGTGGTGAGTAAGGTTGACATCGTTTGGGTTGTGAAATGTTTGGTGTTTGGATTGGGACCTATCTTTTGTTTATATAAGAGGAAAGGAAGGAAGAAAAGAGCAAAGTTGTCATCACATGAGTTAAAAGCGAATGTTTATATCTGCCAGAAGTTCGGCTTTTTAGTGGTTTGATGTACAAACTTTGTTAAATTTCTTGTCTATTAGGACCGATGATACTGTGGAAAAGTTTTTCCCATTTATTTTTTTAATTTTTTTTCCAGATTTTGTCTGTTGGTGTTTGATGGTTCATGGTAGGCACGAATTCTTGCCAGGATGCTCTTCTGTCTTCTTTTAAGTTTTTCCTTGCTATGGCTCTTAGTTTGTTATATTCTATTTTTAGTTGGATGTTATTTTTGTTCTTTTTGTATTGGTTAAAGGCTTTTTTTTTATTTATGATGGATATTTTAGTATTTTCTGAACACCAGTCGAATGATCTTTTGTTTTTCCCTGATGCTTTTGGTATGCTTAGGTCGGCTGCATTCTTAATTGCATTATTTAGTTCTTCAACTAGCTCATCTATTGGTGTATCTTGGTTTACTGGACTTAGTTGAGAAATGTTATATTCGGCTATCTGGTTAAATTTGAACCAATCTGCTTTACTTATTATCCATTTCTCGGGACTATGGTATTTTGTCTTAGAGCAGTTTGTTTCATATATTAAATGAATAAGGTAGTGATCGCTGTCATATAAATCCTGATCTGTATACCATGTAATATTATGGGCGATTTGCGGGCTTATCATACTAAAATCAATGGCGCTTTCAGAACCCGAGGAGACAGAGAAATGTGTTAGCGAACCCATGTTTAGGATAATTAAATTTTCTTGGTTGATCCAATTTTCTATTATTTTTGCTTGAATTGAGTCAGTGTGTTGAGATCCCCAAACTGTACTGTGGCTGTTGAAATCTCCAGTGATGAATGTAGGATTTTTTATTTGGGATGTGATATTGTGAAGTTCGTTTGAGGTTAATTTATGGCTATTAGGAATATAAAGAGTGTAGATGGTGATTTCGTAGGGAATCTTAATATTGACAGCTACGACTTCTAATTCACTATTGATATTTACTGGTTGGGAAGGTATATTGGATCTTACTGCAAAAGCTACACTTCCACTGGCTTGAATTGATGGTCTGTTTCAGCTGTAGCATGAATATCCATTGGTTTTAATTGTGTCGTTATGTTTAAGTTGTGTTTCTTGGGGGCAGAAGATGTCAGGGTTGTTTGTTTCCTTAAAAGTTTAAAAAATGCACCTCTTTGACTGAATCCATTTAAATTCCATTGTATTATGTGGATATTTGAATTAGCTTGTTTTTTTATAAATTTATTTATTGCTTTCTATACGTTAAAAAAATACATTATGCAATGTGCTCAAGAAATAAAGAATAAAATCTGCTTCTTCTGGCTTGGAAAACTTGTGGGGAGAATCCAACCATTGTTGGAACTCCCTAGACGTCATTTAATAAGTCTCGCGGCCATCGGCGTTGTAGGCGACGTGGAGGGTTGTTTGGATGCGATGTAGAGGAAAGGATTTGAGCATAGGGATTAGTGTGGTTGTGTAGGTTGTTGTGGAATTTTTGGAAACGATCTTAAATTAGGTTATTGACGATTGGAATTTTAAGATCGTTGTGAAGGACAGAATTTTTAACATAGTAGGGAGCATTTAGGATACAACGAAGGATTTTTGATTGGAAAGATTGGATGCGTTGGATATTTGAGGATTTTGCAGAACCCCATACCATAGCTCTACTCCATAGGTCCAGATGGGTTGGATTAATGTTTTATAAATAGTCAGTTTTGTTTTAATGTTAATTGTTGATTTGGGTCGTAGCAGTCTACGTAAAAGTCCGTATCGTCTGTTTAGTTCCTGTCTTTTTGTTTTGATGTGTGTAGCCCATGTCAGGCGTTTGTTTAGATGGAAACCTAAGTATCGTACATTAGTTGACGTTAGTATTTGTTTGTGGTCTATGTATATAGTTGGGTCAGTCAGTCGTCTGAGTGTGAATGTTGGTTATGGTGCACTTCTCTTCGTTGATTTCATTTCCGGCACCACCCAGATATCAAGTCAAGGTGATGCTGCATTATTTGGGAGGCTTTTACTATGTCGTTATGCGTTACAAGGATAGCTGTATCGTCAGCATATGTAGTTGTTATAGATAGCAGATGGGTTGGTATGTCAGCAGTGTATATGTTATATAAAATGGGAGCAAGGATACTTCCCTGAGGTACACATGCACGAATCGAGGGAGGAGGCGAGAATTCAGCACCGCATCTTACCCTGAAACTACGATTGGCTAGATATGATTGGATAATAAGAAAATATTGGGTAGGTAGGATACTTTTAAGCTTGAAGAGCAGTCCCGGGTGCCACACCCGATCAAAGGCCTGCGTCACATCCAGGAATGCACCCAAACAAACACTTTTTGTTTCTAAGGCCTCAGAAATCGTATCTACGACTCTGAAGCATTGCTGAGTGTTGAGGACGGAAGCCGAATTGATGGGGCGGGATAATGTTTTGGGATTTCAGAATAGGAAGAATTCTTTTGAGTAGGATGCGTTCAAGGATTTTTTACATCGAAACTGTTTTTGTGGAATTTTAAATTGATCTGAATATGATCTGAATATATTATCTGAATAATTGTTTTAGTTAATTCGTTTATTTTTTATTTGAATTCCACAAAAAAAATACTCTTTCTAAGAGAAGGTATAATAAAAATGCCTAAATTATTTTAGAGTCTATATGATTTTTTGAGTGCATAAGTTTCACGGCGACATTTCTTACTGCGTTGATTATTAATAAAAGATTTTAATTGTTGTGGTTGGCGATCATGTAAAACTTTATATTTACAAATAGCTGCTTGACATTCATTTAACGATGGTAATTTTTCGAGCTGGGTTAGATCTCCAAAAATTTTGATTACTGTTTGTTTCTCTAAAGCAGTTCACTTAGAACGCCTTGTTTTTCCATAATGGGGTGCTAAACAATAAATTATATTAAAATTAGTGAAGTTTTAAAATTACTTGTAGTTTTAAAGCAACAAAAATTCCAAGGGTAAAGTGTTATCCTTTTTATATGTATAACTTTTAATATTTTAAACGCTAAAAAACTTCAATCAATTAATTGATAGTTAATTTTATTTTCAACCAAGAAAACTAAAAAATAATTAAAAAAATTAAAATACGTTTTCATAAAATATATTTGTTAAACATGTTTTAAACTGAAAATGTTTTGGAATAATTGATGTTAACAACAATTAATATATGCTTTTATTTATCAATGAGTGTAGATTGTAAATGCAATATATGATTTGAAATATAGACTTACAAAGTTATGATTTTTGAAATTAAAACTTAGCAAAATGGAAGGGGATTTAACAATAAGCAGATGTGTTAAAGAACTAAACAACTTTAATTGTAAATTTAAAGGTGGATACCTAAATAAATACTTACTACTACTACTACTACTGCGACGTTTGACTCCACAAGATGTATCTAGAGAAGCTTCTTTAGTTTTTTTCTCTTATATAGGGGCTCGTTTGGTCAAAGTAAAACTTTCATTTGAAGAAATATCGTCGTTGTTCAAATTGATGTCATAATTTTCATTTCCTCATCACTGCTGTCACTGTTTTCTGACTCAATTTCATCGGTTTCTTCATCTTCATTTTCATCTCCTCCCATAGCAGCAACGAGAAGGCGAGAAACATCAGTCATTTCGGCGACAGGAACTGGGACGCGATAAATACCCCGATGTATTTCTTTATGGTGGCCCATAAAAATATAAAGTTCGCAAGTCGTTCGATTTGCTGTCCCTCTACCTCTAGCATTGCTGTAAACGTAGCAATGAGCTTACGCAATGAAGTTCCCCGAAGAGAACTTGGAATAAGTGCACCGCACTCACTAGAAAACTTCCTCATTAAAGGACAGGCTCTAAAGTACTGTTTACGAAGAAGATGAGCACCGGCTACCGCGAAAACATATTCATTTGTGGATTTAACTCCAGCCTCTTGTCGATATTTAATAAGAGTTTCAATGAATTTGACATTAATTGGTGTTAACAATATGGACACTTCTCGTCCTAACCCGAGTCGAAATTCAGCGTCCCAAATAAAGTCTCCAATTTTTATAAACTAGAGACTTTATTGAGAACATCCAAAATAGTTAAACGAAATGCTATTTAAGGTCTCAATAGCACCTCAAACTGACGCTTTTTCGCCGTTTTGCATAGTTTAGGCGCTATTGAGTTCCTAATTTTAATGAATAGCGCCTCATTAGCTCCTCTAAGGTGCCAGTTTCGGAAGAAAATTCGAGGTCTTGCAGGCGTTATTGAAGACCTAATGAAAAAAGTAGCACCTCAATAGCGCCTCTAAAGCCCTAGCTCAATAATAATAATATTAATGCTAATAATTAAAATAATAATAATAATTAGCATCTAGCACCTCAATAGCGCCGTCGAGACCTTGGTTAATAATAATAATAGTAATAATAATAATAATAATAATAATGATAATAATAATTAAAAAAATAATAATATTAATAATAATAATAATATTATTATTATTTTGAATTATAATTTTGAAAATTTGGAATTACGTTAGAATGTTGATTGAAATTATGAATTGGAGCAATTGGAGTTACATTAAAGTTTGAGGGATAACTTAAAGGAGTTGTTCGACCTACATTAGGGTTCGAATAAGGATTAGTAGTCATTAAAAATTTTTTAATCGAGTTAAGAAAAATAAATATAAAAATAAAATAACTTACTCTCATCTGATGCTCTGTAGTAAATTCTGCTGGAATCTATAATTAATAAAATATTATGAATAAAGATGATCGATCTTAGATTAATTTTAATACATATATTTTTATGTAAATTACCTTAGGACACTCGTCAAGACTGATGCCCGCTTTTTTCCGCTGCATTTCAAGTACCGCTTCCATCGCATGTAAATAATTCCTCATATTTTCAACGTCTCTCTCTGTCACTAAAAAAGAATTGTAAAATTAGCAAATTTGACTTATTTTTAAATAGATTGAGACAAGTATGTATTAAAATATACTCAGCTCCATTAGGAAATAGAATGTAACGTAAATCATTATTGAATGTAGTTGATTTTGAAGTCAATTCCTCATTCTCATCCTCATTCTCGCTTAAGTCTGATTCACTATCACTCGAATAATTTTCTAAATCAATAATTGCGCCTGAATTTTCTGATGACGATGACGTACTATCAGTATTTATCGGCACAACATTGTTGAATGAATTATTATTATTTTTTTTCCCTGGCAAGATCGTGAATATCGGTTTGTCAAGTGAAATTTGATGTGTAAAATTGGCGTCTTCTTCTTTTTTCGATGAATTTTTACTTTTTTTTTTTGCTTTTTAATTCTTTTTTCTGTTCCATCACGTCTGGAGTATATAATTTTACTGTTTGGTCACGAATAACACCTTCACTATCTACATTGCGTTCGTTTAGTTCTTCCTGAGTAGCTAAAACAAAAGTTTTTTTTTTTGTAATGCAATTTTTTATTATATTTATTATATTAATTACTGTTTTAGATGTAATGTTGTAATCCTTACCAGCAAGTGCTAAAACTTTAGCTTTTTGACTCATCTTCTTCTTCGATTTTTCATCCACCCACGACAAATTAACTATTTCATTCACTTTTCGCGATTTCAGTGGTATATTTTTGATAGGCAAAACTTGCGTTAATTTATCAGTCAGCCACCAAATGAGAACAAACTCGAATTTAACCATACTCTTCTTAGACATTTTTATTAGAGAAAATTTGAACTTTAGTTGAGAAATTTGAAATGTGCGTCTATTTGCTTTTAACCGTGATGAGCAACTGATCTTCAAGCAAAAGAAACAGTAATGATCACTGGTATAGTCCTATTATAATGTATAGGTCTGTTTGAGAGTACTGCAAGTACCCCCATATTTTCGTACTGTCTACTTCCTTATTTTTTTGGGAAAATCCCGCAAAAGGGATCCATTGTGAGCTTGTTTTTGAAATAGCCTAAGTGAATTTGTTAAATAAGTAAATATTTTCGACATAATAGTTTCATTTATTTTATCTCTAAATTTATGATACGGTATTAGGGATTATAGTCTGGGCCTTTAGGTGTAAGTCTGGCACTTCGGTCGGTATGGATAGAATCCTCACATAAGTGGAAGTGAGATAAAGACATCAGGTAGACTAGTTGAATCAATTACCTGAAGGCGAAGTAAAGGATTTTTGCCTTCGACGAAAAAAGCAAGTTAAGATTCGTGAAAAAATTTTTACAAGCTGTTATACTGTCGGAGCATATTATAATGCGACAAAGTTTTTAAATCATATAGGTCAGTTACTTTTATCTTACAATAAACCAATTAATTCTATTGAAATATATTTACGTTTATTGAATAATGGTAAATTATATATCTCCGAATCATACGAAAGAAAATTAAAAACAAAATCTTGTTATGTATTGTTTACTTCCATTAATGTACGATATTTTGGAATAATACATTACTTTTTTAAAATTAATTGTTTGAATTAATGCGCTGATGATATGTGTGAATGCCTGCCTAAGCATTACGCTATCATACAAAAACTTGATGGTAATCGAGTGTTTGACGTACTTCTGAATATACTTCTGAATGATGTGAATGTTGAATTAGGCCATATATATAAATTCACGGCAACGAATGAATACACGATTATTCCTATTAAAAATCTTTTGGGAATAGGGATTTATATGAACCTAAATAATAATAATTACATTAGTTTACCTGTAAATAGAAAAGAATTTGAATAAAAAATATTTTTACTAACATGCAAAAACAGTTTAATTTATTTATTAATTTTATCTAATTATTTATTTTTTTTTCTTATTTTTCCTTCTCTAATGTGAAGAATCTGAAGGACTTATTGAGACGCTATTTAGTTGAAAGCAAATTTGCGACTGTTAAGAACTTATTGAGGTGCTATTTTTTTTTAATTTTGAGAAACGGGATTTGGAGGTGCTATTGGCACGCTAAAGTTTACGTAGGACCTCCAAGTTTGTACGTTAGGACCCCAAATGGGGACTCATAGGCGCTGTTGAGAACTTAAATATGATAGAGCAGAAAAAAAAACAATAGAAAGGAGACCTTTCAGGCGTTATTGGGACGCTGAATTTCGACTCGGAAACTTTCCTCTTAAAGTTAGTCGAACATATTGCTTTGCATATGCAATTGTTTCTGCAGATAAATTAGCATAGAGATCTGGATTGATGTTTTCATCTAATTCAAGTCTATTTTGGAAATTAATTATTTTTAGTCTTTCTAACTCCCCAGCTCGACGACGCGACGGTTAAAAATTTGAATCAAAATTAACGTCGAAAAATTAAGTAAGACCCAAGCAGCGTGATTAAAGTCATCTTGTAACAGATTATTATTATTATTAGCTATATTAGCTTGTTCATTTAAATAATCGAATAGCAGTTAAATATCATGGTTTGATGGAAGAATAACTTTTTTTTGTATTTTTTGTAATGATTTATCCTCAGCTGCTTTTTTATTGATCAAGACTGGGGTCTCTTCCTCCCACAACATTAAAAAATCACAAACAATTTTTTTTTTTGCTATTTCATCCTGATTCTTGATATATTCTGTACGATATTTATTAGCTACTTTTTTAATTAGAGTTGACAAATTCTGTGCTACAGCTGGAGTTTTAAAACACATAAGATTCGTATCCCAATGAGCTACATTGCGTAAAGCAATGATAAAGGAGTCAAAATGCTGAGGCTTAAAAATAGATTGAAAATCATCAATTTCTTTATTTATTGAATTTATCGCTAGGTTGAAACGGTCTAATAATCTCATTTGAGCACGTATCATATCATGTTGATGATCAAGAGTGTATTTTTGACAGAGTTTGTTACCATAAAGTACAACTAATTCATCATATTTATTGCTCTTGAAACGTCATCATCATTTAATACAGGAAAAATTACTCTTCTTAAAAAAGGATCGGCTTTTTTATGCATATAGCCAGTTATTCGTCGACCTGCAATAGTGCTATTGCGTGCTCCTCTGTAAGAATTACATTTGTTGGCATGAAAACGAATAGTTTTCTTGGAGAAAAAGCCTTTACAATTTTGACAACAAATGTAATCTTCGGCGCTGTTATTATATTTTTCTTGTCGTTGTCTCGAAGATATAAGTATTCCAGTATCGTATACTGGTTTTACATTATGAATAAAGTCTCCCTTTTTCCTTAATTTATCAAGTATCAATTTTTTTTTTGATATTTCCTTTTGGGAGACTAAGCAACTCTTTCACGTCTTCTTGATCTTTGTGTTTTAATGTAAGGTGACGAGCAAATTTAGACTGCAGTTTATGGCAAAAGAAACAGAAGTGCTTCTTTGTCGTTCTTTTTGACAAAATTTTTGATACTGGAACCTGTAGTTCACGAATGTCAACAGCAGGAGTGTCATCCGGTAATAAAGATACATCTCTTTTCGGAACAACTTGGCTCAATTTATTGTTTTCAATGCGTGATTGAGGAAATTTATCTTGTGAAGTTGAAGCTAGTGCTTTCTTCAAGAGAGACTTTAATTCTTTTTCTGAACCTGAGAAATAATTTATTTCAGGTAAGAATTTTAAATAATAAGAATTTCGGTTGATAAAACAAAAAAACATTTTTTAATTTTCTAAATAGAAATTTGTTTTCTAAATGTTTTAGAACCTTTCATTTTTAATTATTACCCTCATGAAAAAAATTTAAAAATAAAAATTACAAAAAAATGAAAAACCGACTTCAAAAAAAATAAAAAAATCTTAAACAAAAAATAGTTAATAGTAATTAAGTAGTTCTATCATTAAATGTAAAAGCAAAAAATGTCAACCCTTAAGGTCAAAAAGGGATGATGTAGTATTTTTTAACATTTAACGGCGCTGCCTCATATGAGCATTTAGTGAGCGTTTAGTAGGTTTACCCATATTCAAAGAAATAAAATCAGTTATCAAAATCACTAAAAATCGAGAAATGAATAGAAATTATAAGAAAATGAAAACCCGACTTCAAAAAAAAAATAATTTTAAACAAAAAATGCACAAACAAGTCAAAAAATGATTGCGTATCCTTACAAATTATTAGGATAATTTTATGTACAACTACTGTTATTTTTGGAGTTGGTGTCAGTCAAGGAAATAAATATCAACGTTCATTTGTAAAAAGGTTTAGTTGGTTGTTGGTATTTTGTAATTTAATGGTCGCTAGATATTGTCGCAGTAGTAGTACATTGCATAAAAGTTCGTTTGAAAAATAAATTTCATAAGGTATTCTCGTTTATTGCTAAATGCTAAGTACCAATACGAGGGCTGTGTGATAAGTACCCGTGTTAGGCAAGAAAACGCAATAATTATTTATTTTTTAAAATTTATTTTTCAACATAGTCTCCTTTCAACTAGATACATTTAGTCCAGCGATATTCTAACTTTTTCAAGTCATCCAAAAAATACGATTTGTCGAAATTCGCAAAATAGGCCTCTGTTTCGGCGATGATTTCCTCATTTGACGAAAATCGCTTTCCTCCAAGCCATTTTTTTCATGTTTGGAAACAAGAAAAAATCGCATGGGGCCAAATCTGGAGAATAGGGTGGATGAGGCAGCAATTCGTAGCGTAAATCGACTAGTTTTGCTGTTAAAACTACTTAAAATTACTTGTAGTTTTAAAGCAACAAAAATTCCAAGGGTAAAGTGTTATCCTTTTTAAATGTATAACTTTTAATATTTTAAACGCTAAAAAACTTCAATCAATTAATTGATAGTTAATTTTATTTTCAACCAAGAAAACTAAAAAATAATTAGAAAAATTAAAATACGTTTTCATAAAATATATTTGTTAAACATGTTTTAAACTGAAATTTGCCTATTCTTCGCTGCTGCTACTTTACATGCTGTCTTGAATAACTTTTTTACTATTACTGAAGTATTTTCACCATAGGTCATCTTTATGTCATTGAAAAATCCCCCAGGTAAATTATCCATGATGTTTTTTGGGGGATTTTTCAATGACATAAAGATGACCTATGGTGAAAATACTTCAGTAATAGTAAAAAAGTTATTCAAGACAGCATGTAAAGTAGCAGCAGCGAAGAATAGGCAAATTTTCTGGCTGCAATAGCCCTGAGGAAGTCAGAAACTCTGACGAAACGTTGGCGACAAAAATAAATAATATTTCACATGACAAGTGGTCCTTATTTCCCCACTATTAGTTGTATTATTGATAGGACAAAGACAAAAAACATCATGGACTTGTTATAATGTTTTTTCATATCCTATCAATACGTCCAAATTGTTGTAGATCTCCAATGTGCAAAAAATTGTGCACAGAAAACTTCCAATGTGTCAGATAAAATATCAATTTTGGTTTCCGTCAAAATATTATAAAAATATTAAGAAAGTATTCCACTAATAACAATAACATTTATCTACCATTCTGTATCACTATTGATTAAAAAAAAAAACTATCGATAAGCTTCATAAACTTTTTATATCGATTTACCCAAAATCATACATTTATTACATTGGAGATTTTAAACGTGCAACGACGATATACCAAACTGATGTTACAAAGATATTATAAGATATTACAAATTCAGGAAATTCAGTGGTGTCAACCAAATACAGACACCAGGTAAAATCCCTCACATCACTCCCCCCTTTATGAATAACAGGTTTTATACAAATGTAACTTTTTTTTCTTAAGTCGTTAAGGTTCCATGTCGGTAAGGAAGTTCCTGCGGTTGTTGCTCTGTGTGATGTCTGGAAAGAACGGTTACGTAGTCTGTTGAGCTTTTTGAAGACTTTTACGGCCTGTTGTAGTAATTGTTGTTATAGTCGTTGTTGTCATTTTCGTAGAGCTATTATTGTTCCTGTTGAACAACTTGTGCGGCATGTTGCCGTTGTAATTGTTGTTGCTATTCCTGATGAACAACGTTTGTGCGGTCTGTTGCCGTTGCGATTGTCGCTGTTGTTTCTTGTCGAACGAGTTGTGAGACCCGATGCTGTGCAATTGCTGTCGACGTAATATTTTATTATTTTTGGAATTATTAATGAAATATGTATATGAGGAAATTGTTTATTTTGCGGCTGCACTTCATTTTGTTATTCCCCGCTCTAAATTTGATTTTTTAAAATTGTTTGACCGTTATTTTTGAAATTTGTGTGTTGCGTTTGGTACTTTGTTGTTTTTTACTTTTTTTCCATTATTATTTTATAAGCTGTTTTAATGTTAGAATTGTTAATATTTTATTTATTTTAACGTTGAACTTAATTTTTTTTTAGTTTGATTTTACTTTTTATTGTTTGACCGTTATTTTTTAAATTTGTGTGTTGAGTTTCGTACTTAGTTGTTTTTTACTTTTTATGCGCTTTTGTTTTATAAGATTTTTGTTGTTGTTTGAATTGTTTATCTTTACATAGTATAAAACAAAGTTGCTCCCGCTGTCTGTTACCTTAGATCTTCTAAACTACACATGGGATTTTTATGCAGTTTTCGGCAAGATTGCTGTTTCCCGGGCGCCAAGATTTGACGACGGATTCTTATAGATCTCGCAAAAATAAATCGAAAATGAAGAATACTAATTTGCGAATTTTCGAGATATCGATTTTTAAAAATCGTATCAAAAACGTCAAATTTGGTGAAAATATGACGTAAGCACGAGGCTTGAGCAAATCGCATGCGAAATTAAGTTAGATCATTGTCAACATCATGAAACATGAAACGTATGAAACGTAACAAATAACAATGCCCACAATAACACATTTGCAATAACAACGTTATTATTTGAGAAGAAATGTTTATAGTATTACGCGTATTTACCATCTTAAATAGTCTTAATCAACTATGCTTGTTTTATGATCACTATTGTCTTTTCTTTTTCAAATGATTATATAAAAGAAGAAAGTAATAATGTAAATAATGTATGAAGACCGTTAGTAATAATGGTTATAATAAAAATAATATAATAAAAATTTTGGCTGAAAACAACTGGGGTGGTCACTGGAATACAAATTATATTTTCTTGAAAAATAAGTTGAGATGTATTTTTTTAGGTAATGCTATACAGGCTATACGTATCATACATTTTCATAAATACGTAAAAAAATCGGCGTGCGAACGTTCTAAAATAGTTAAGATCACCTGTCAAAACTTGGTAGTTCTAAAAATATCCGCATTCACCAAATTTATCTCCCATAAGAAATAACATTGGAATCGTAAAACTAAAAACGGGTTTTTCTCGAAAACTAAGCGAAAACTCGCAAATTAGTATTCTTCATTTTCGATTTATTTTTGCGAGATCTATAAGAATCTGTCGTCAAATCTTGGCGCCCGGGAAACAGCAATATCCCCCAGTTTTCAGCGATTGTTAGTATTTCATTTCATATTGAATAGTAATTCAAGAGGAAGGTTTGCAGGTATAAAACATGCATATTAGTGTGTATGTGTGCGAATGAACAAAATTCTGCAAGTCGTAACGAAACTACCTAAAAGTGTATGTGTGTGTGTGTGCGAGAGTTGTGTACACCGCACCGTTTTCCGAATTGATAGATTAGCTGTGCCTACTATCGTACAAAACATATCGGACTAACAGCTGAATAGTATATATACTTATATCTCAAAATTCAAAACGAGACTATTTTTACGAAGACGCTCATATAAATTAAGATAATAAACTAGAAAATAAAATAGATAATATTTAAATATGTATATATTATATGTAGTTTAGTTTAGCATTACAATATAATTTAAAATAATATTTTTAAGTTATTTTTATTATTAAGTTAGTTAAGTATCTATGTCAATAACTTAAGATTTAAGTTAGGTATAAATCTAATAAATATAAACCATAAAAATTAATATTTTTCCACTGAAATGGAGGTGGATCATGGAACCAATGCATCCACATTAAAAACACACGCATGGTAGAAGGTTCCTGCAACTCAAAAAAGAAGAAGGCTCTCAAGCGTCACTGCTGTATCTATGGAGGATGTAACGCCAATATCTCTCCAGAACAGGTACACAGTATTGAACGCAACCACCACCGAAGAAAGCCCAACAAAAACAGCAAGTCGAGAACCAAAACCCCCACCAATATTTATATATAGTGTAACTGACTATAAACAAATGGTGAACAGCTTCGCAATGGTTTAAGACGACGAACAGTACATAACAAAAACCCTCAACAACGGTAAAGTGAAAGTGACCCCAAACACCGATATTCGGACACGTACCGAAAGCTTGTTCATCACTTGCGAACCGAGGATATTATACATCACACCTACGTTAAAGCAGGAAAGAGTTTACCGAGTTGTCTTGCGGCATGTACACCCAACAGTGTCCCTCGAGGAAATAAAAAAGAGCTCCAACAACATGGACATACGGTATGTAGCATAGTTAACATAAGGCATAGATTGACAAAAGAACCATTACCCAAATAAAGTTAAGGCCTTGGAACGCCTGTCTGATAAGACGTTGAAAAGTTGCTCCGGCATTTCGTAGGCCGAAAGGCATTGCCAGGAATTCAAATAGTTCGAATGGCGTGATTACTGCGGTTTTTTCAATGTCTTCCTCCGGCACGTTGAAGTAGCCATGTTTCGCGTCGATTTTCAAAAATATCTTTTTTCCAGCGAGGTTTGCCGCAAAGTCTTGGAGTAAAGGAATTGGGTCGCGATTCGGTTTGGTTATCGAGTTCAATTTCCGAAAATCTCCGCAAGGATGCCCGTCACCGTTTTTCTTAAGAGCCATGTGGAGGGGGCTTGCCCAAGCGCTGGTGGACCAGTGAAGCCAGATCGTGGGATTTCTTTACCCTCTCTTTGCGTCACCAACACATGAAAATCTCCTATCGGTGTGTCGGAAAGCCGACCAAAATCGAAAGAAACCGACGTCAGCCGGCTAATTTTGGAGAATCAGCCCCCTACAACTCCATGTTACAAAAATGTGACCATATTTACTGGATTTGCAGTCACTAGTTGCCATTTAGTTGCCGACGAGTTGAACGAAGAAGAGCACAAAGACTGACGAAGACCGAAGAATTTATGGAAGTCGGGGGTTAGAAATAATTTTTTTTAAACGTCAGGCAAGTTATTAAAATGAAACTTTTTTAAATGTTTTCATTATTATTGTTATTATATGAGAATAATTATGATAAGTATTTTTATATAATAATTATAATAACTCTGATAAGTTTAAGTGGTAGGGGGCTGTTTGAGACGTATGACTCTTATAACAACACAGATTTCCGTAGAAATCGGTCACGTTTTTTTAGCATTTCTCGTATCTTAGTGACATGGGGCTCAGGAGAATAATGTCCTTTCTACATGACACCGATAGGTAACACATACAACCGTACAACGTCTACCCTCTGTCAGTGTGAAATTTAAAATATCCAATCGCAGCCAAAGTAATACGGCGGGAGAAAATAATGTATTATGATGTATTTGTATGTGTTATGCAATTGTTTCCGAAAGGAAATTATTATAACAAAAACAATTAGATAAATGTTTTCAATAAAACGATTTATTATAAAAAATTATTTCAATTTTTAATAGCTCCTTGCTATCCTTATTTATGTTTAATTTAGTAATAAAATAAATTGTATTTTTTTTTCATACTTCAATTAATAATACTTATTATCATGAATATCAATAATAGTAACAATAATTTATTTTTAATATTTTGTTAATCATAATTATTGTTAACGGAAACCTCCAACCAACTTTCTTATTAGGTATAAGCTTTTCTAATACTATTTTGATTGTTTGATAGACGTGTATGTAGAAATATTTAATCGTTTATGCTTTTCGCGTGTAAACTGTAAAATGTGTTTGAAAATATATATCTATATTTATTTTTTTTTAATTCCCCATCACTATTTTTGACTGTACGTTGATTATCCACATTTTAAATTAGTATCTCTTATTTAATTTGTGTAACACAACTTTCCGCATCACCTCAGAGGTACTGTGTTTTGGAATGCGTTCCCATTATTTTACATGGCGGAATACCTATACCATATCAGGCCTATACCATGATCAATTATAATTAAGCCAAATAATAATAATTTCAAAAATTAATATAAATAATTTTAAAAAATTATTGAGATCCAAAAAATGACTAGGAAGTAAGTTGAGCTTCTTTTAAACTTAAATAATAATAAAATTCTAGAAATAAAGCTAAATTGACTAGAAAGAAGTAATAGTCAGGCTTCTTTGTTAGCTTAAAACAAAAAAAAAGTAATGACTTTTATGACTAGCACAGCACCCATAACTCCAACATAAATAATTAATAAAAAAATATAAATACTCAAAGTATTAAAAAAAAGAAACATATTTCTCACATTCATCCAATCGTCATCACTTTCATACCCATACAATTCCAGACTTTTTCTTGGAGTTTTTTTGGACCCTTTTATGTACATATATGATGTTGACATCATATCAAGGTAACTCCGATCAATCACCATATCTAATGCTCTAACCTTGCTTGATTGGGTACCAGATCGAATTACACAAAGTGAGTTAAGGGTTGCTGGACTGAGTCTATTTCTCTTTTTTGTTTTCGTGTCAGGGAGAAGCGAAAATGCTCTCTCTGCTGCAGCATTTGAATGAGGAAGTGATCTTATAAGGTTCAATAGCAAACACAAGTTTGGGAATTGCGAAGTGCCATTTACACCAGTGAGGGTGCAAATTTGGATCCACATGGTGTCGAAGGATAATTTGCACCACCGCTCCTTCCGATCAGGTTCCACAAAGTATAAAGAGAGCCATTCCTTCTGAATGCCACTCCCTCCAGGAACATTTAAGACCTCGCAAATGTTTTCTAGTTTAGAAAACGACGATACTCTGTCAGGATCTAACAGAGCGGTTTCCTTATTGAAAACATTTAGCCCTGACAAAAACCGATCGTCAAAAGGCAATCGTTGACGAATTTCTGTCGAAGCTACCACGAAGAATTTTAAACAATCGCTGCGCATCTCATTAATGATAGATTCAGGAACTCCAGATTTTATTTGAATCAGTAAGTAATCTTTACAATCATTTCCAACATCCACTTCAGACAAATCACGTTGATTCGCAATTTCTCCAAAGTTTATGCTGCGAACGTGATTGTCAAAGATTGCAGATTCGAGCAAATCTGTTTTCAAGAACCTTTGAAGAATTTCAACGAGCAACTTCTTCGAAGAAGATTGTAACTGGTAGACTAGAGTATCACTCGCTTGAAAATGAGCATTGATCTTGTTGAAGGATTCAAGTACCCATTGCAAGAAAAGTAGATACGCTTTCGTCATGGGTTTTTGCATGATAGCAAGTAACTCGTTCGCAGCTACAACTTTCTCAGAGGAAAATTGATCGATCAGAAACAAATGTATCGCTTGCCAACTGTCTAAAATTCTCGTGATAGCAATTTGGCGAGACAACCATCTTGTTGCCGAAAAACGGAGAACCTTGGAAGGGGTTTCGTCAAAACATTCTTGAAACTCAAGAAAAAGCCTGCTACGCTTCGGGCTATTGTTAATGAAGGAAGAGATGCCTGTGATAAAATTGTGAACTTCATTTGGAATAGAAGTACACGCTTCTTTAGCGATTAGCGCTAGAGAATGGCAGATACAAGGAATTGTTAAAAGACGAGGAAGAGTCTTCGTCATAAGGTTCTTGAATGAGTTGGATCTGCCAATCATCACTGAAGCATTACCACAGGCAAGGGCAATTATTTGGTCTAGAGGTATTTCCATTTTCACAAGCGCTCTGAAAAATTGCCCGCAAAGACTTTTTGCAGAACCATCTGTTGCATCCAGATGGATCAACTGCAATAACTCTGTGTTAACGAGTAACGTATTAGGATGAACGTAGCGAACCACTTACGTCATCCATTTGTCGTTTGTGTTATCAGTCGTCTCGTCAACAAAAACAGAAAATTTAGCTTGTTTTAATGTCTCTGCGGTCCGTTGCGATTGACGAACACTCACAATATTGGAAGTTATTTCAGCCGCTTTGGTTTTCCCCATAGTCATCTTCTGGAGGACTGCTGGCTCTTTGCCAATCGACTGAAATAATTCCAAAATGTGTGGTGCGGACAAAAATGGGAAATTATTTTCCGCAATAAAAGTCGCCAACCGGATTTCCGCAGCTTTCACCCTTTCGTTAAAAGTCAATTCGGCCGAAGACGAAGATGAACTGCAACCTAGCAAGCAATTACTATCGGGAGTTACAACGGTGGATGGAGCGGATTTCTCGGGTATCATCGAATCCATGGTCGCCAAATGTGTCCTGGTTTTGGAATGTCAATCAATTTCTGTTCTACCAGAACTGAATTTTTTATCGCAAGGTACACATAAAAATTTACATGATTCTGACGGACATTCCTTGACCCACGTTACCCAATCTGGGTTATCTTCGTACCATTGCTGCTGAAAGCGTTTTGCTTTTTTGGCTTTTTTTGCATCAGGTTGTATTGAAATCATGACTAAAATATGAAAAACCAAACCAAAAATACAAGATTGATAATAAACGTAATTATATTATATTATATAAAATTACGTGTGGTTGGATGGATTCACTAGGAGCTCTGGGTACTGTTTGAGCAGGTCTGTGTACTTGGAATTTGAAATTAATGCAGTGACAGAGTTGATAGGAGCGTGGGCGAACGTACCTAGGGATTTTATCCCTGTTTCCGAATCGATGATTGTTCCTTGGCGTAGGTCGACGATGAGACTGAGTTTATGAATGAGATCTGCGCCTATGATTGGATATAGCACGTCGGCAATGCAAAATATCCATTTAATTGGTCGTCGTAATCCCAAATTTAGGGTGAATGCCCGTTCTCCATATGTTTTGATGATACCATGGTTGGCTGCGTATAGGTGATGGTTGGTGGCTCGTCGTTTGTCCTGGTGAGTTGGCGGAATAACTGAAATATCAGCAACAGTGTCGATGAGAAATTTGACGTTTGATGCACTATCTTGAATGAACATGCGGCGAGTAAAGGTTGAACCGCCAGTAATTGCCGCAGCTACTGATGGTTTTTGTCGTTTGCCTGTTTGTTTTGGTTTTTATCGACCCAAATGCATGGGGCGTTTCATTTGATTGCTTAGGGGTCGAACTTCTGGTAGTAGAAACACGTTTTTTGAATGTTTTTATTGCCTGGTCCGGGTGATCGTGATCGAGAGTCGTTTCGTGATTTACTTCGGAATGGACGAGAATTTAACTGTGTGAGAGCTGCATTTACTTTAGTTGTGAGCGCCTGAATTTGTTCTGATAGCTTTTTAATTTGTTTCGTTACAGTCGCTGTGTGTGTTGGGCTTGGAGATTGCGTTGATGATTTGACCCTGAGATTGTCTACGTCGCTCTAGCAATTCCATTATTTTGTCGGCCATCTGAGTAAAGCTTTTCATGTCCACAGATTCTGCAACTGTGAGGACGATTTGCAGATCCTGTGGCAATCTGTCGATCCACAGGGTTCTAATGAATGATTCATTCAGGTTATTTCCATATCGACGCATTTTCTCATATAATTCCGATGGTTTTCTAGTGAGTTGAAGTCCAGAAATGAGTGTTCGGAATTGATCCTTCTGTGACAACGCATATTTGGTTAACAAAGCTTCTTTTAGTGCTTCGTACTTGTTTGTCGAAGGTGGGTTGTTGATAATGTGTTCCACCGCTGTCATGTGTTCGTGGCCGAGGCGTCTTATCACAGCGTTAAACTTCGCTTTATCCGATAAACCGGGCTTGCTTGTGAATACCATTTCGACGACCTTGAACCATAAATTGAGCGTTTGAGGTCAGAAGGTAGGTAGTTCGTTGGGTTCGACTTTAGCTGTTGGTTGTGCGAAATTTTGAAAAGGTGGGAAATTTGGTGCGTGGGTGAAGAACATTGGGTGGAAAAATTCCGGTAGAAAACGCCAATTGCTTCTAGTGCCGGACTGTTTGTTGGTGAATGATTGGTGTTGAGTTGATGAAGGTTGTTGATCGATATCGTTATTGTTGCCGTAGCTGGGGCTCGCCGGAGGGTGCTGCGTCATTTCATAAGTCTTGATTTTTAGTGGAAGCGCCGTTTGTAAAGAAACCTGTTGCGTGTATATTTTTTTTGGGGTCACCAATTTGTAGGGATTCTACAATTATCTTTTTATTGAATAAAAACAATTATTATTTACACTTATTACAAAACCTACTATGTAAATATTTAATACAGGGTTTCCAAGGCTACTTTGACATCGTCCAAGGCTACTTTGACATCGTTCAATGCTACTTTGACAAATTAAAAATTTTTATATTTATATTTTTTGATAAAATTAAAACACAAAAAATATTTATTACAAGAAATTTTTGATTTAAAATTTGAATAATATATCAATTCTATTTAATCAAGAATATTTTCTCAGTTAATACATCTTGGAATATATGAATGTATATTTCTAAAATAACCTTCACAGTCTTCCCCGGTAATAATGTTTGAACCGTTCTCGATTAGATTCATCAGCTCAATTTCGTTATTAGGTGATCTTCTTCTCACATATTCTTTCCATTTTGAAAACATATTCTCAATAGAATTTAAAAATGGAGAATATAGTGGAAGATATATAAGCTCGAAACCGGCGGCAGAAATTGTATTTTGAGTTTCTACTGTTTTGTGGAATCGAACATTGTCCATAATTAAAACAGAGTTATTTAAATTCAGCTTTCTTAATCTCCGAATAAGATTATTTAAAAACATAGAATATTTAACTGAGTTGTATGAGGAAAAACTATGTTCATATAAAATATTTCCAGACCGACTCATCGCACAGCAAATTGAAATGTTTCTTGAGCGTATCGAAGGAACAGTCACAGATGCGGGCGTTCCCACTAAAGATCTTCCACGTGTACTTCGAAGAGATATGTTAAATCCTACTTCATCAATATAAATTATTTCATTTTCCGAATATCTGCTCTGTAAGTTTATAAATTTAAAGGCATATTCAGCTCTTGATTCGATAGTCTGAAGTGTATTCCTTCTTTCTGGAACAATGTGTATTCTTTTCAAAGTATAAGAAAACCCAGAAACCATGTTTCCTATTGTCGACTTGGATACTGAGATGTTGAATTCATTTTGACAGCGCAAAGCAATAGATTTTAGAGAAATTGTACAATCATTGTCAAATCACTCTTTGATAATGTTTTGTTGTTCATTTGAAAGTTTTTTAGGTGTATTTGTGGCCCTAGTCTTTTTCTCCGCCACTCCTGTTTGCAAATACGATTTTATTATGCTATAAACGGTTGTTCGGTTCATTCCAAACATCTCTGCGATCTCGCTACATGAATTTCCTCTGTTATATGCGTCAACAATTCTGAACCGCATCTCGCTGCTTGTTGGTTTACCTTGTCCCATTTAAACAGTAATTTTTTAACAAAATTAAATAACAGAATTGTAAATGAATTTTTAAGATGCAGCTTAAAAGCGTATTAGAGAGTCAAAAGATTTTAAATTTTCTAAGATTGTAAATATGATGTTAATACTCTATTAAATTATTTTTTTAAAAAAATTTTTAATTTGTCAAAGTAGCATTGGACGATGTCAAAGTAGCCTTGGAAATCCTGTATTAAAAATTTAAATAATAGTATGTTTCAAAACCTCACTAATGATGAGATCTACATTTTTTGAATGTGTGTATGAATCTCCACATGAGATGTATACAATGGTAGTAATTTCAACACCCCCACTACATCATATGAAACAGTTACATATATTTAAACTATATACTATAGTCCAGTCAAATAACTCTTTAAATCGACATTCGTCCGGGAGGGCTGATTTTTTGATACAACATAAAGATGATCATTCTTAAGAAACTGCTAAAAAATCAGCCCCCCAATTTTCCGGGAACTTTAGGAAAAATAGGTTTTCTTTCTAATTTTCTATATAACTAGACAACGGCTCACAATTCTAATTTCTAATAGTAGTAGTAATAAGTAACTAATTTCCGTAAAGTGGATAGCTTGTCCGCTACAAGCCTGTAAAGCTTTTCGGCGCTCAAAAGTTTGCGGGACGACGTGACGTCATAAAAATGGTGGAAGAGAGACCGCCGTGTTTAAAGAGAGACAGCCGTTGCGCCGCATGAATATAAAGTATACATGTGTGTGCGTAACGTTTTCTTCTGATTATTGTTTCAAATAATTCTCTTTTAACTTAAAAGTATATAATGAATTTGTAATTTATACAATACTATTAGATTTTAAGCAAAATTTAGTTTTATTTTGACCAACGCGAAAACGAAACGTTCTCAATTCCACAAGTATGATATATTTCGTTTTAATGTCAGATTACGCATAACTTTTTACTTAATGATTCGATTTTAATAATTTTTTTTTTATTTCATAAGAAATATTTCATAGTTTATCCTATTTTTATTTGAATAAAAAATCCATCTCAAATTAAGGTTTGAAAAACAGGGGATGAAATAGTAACATTTTATTGAATTACCTCATTTTGATAATTTTGTTATCCTAGACAATTTTTTTAATTACTTATTCTAATTTCAATTAAAAAACAAACTATTCATTAAGAGTTAAAAAACAAGGTTTGAAAAAGATACTTTTAACTGGCTAATCCGATTTCGATCAATTGTTTCCATTGTGTACAGCTTACCTTTAAGTTGGTTACATTACAATTAGTAGAAAAAAATTCACCCTTTAAGAGTAAAAATAGGAAATGATACAGTAGCTTCCGTGTGGCGATTCCTCTTCATGAAAAACACATTGACGCACAATTTTAACACGCTACTCCCGCTTGTATTGGAATTACGGGAGAAACTACCCCAAACTTTGAAAGTAAAAATAGGAAATGATACAGTAGCTTCTAATTAAATGATCCGATTTTAATGATTTTTTAATTTTCTCCCACAACTAGATAACAAAAGAATTATTGTAGTCGTTTCTTAGTTCTTTGTATATAAAATCGGAACGTTACAAACGTTTATTTATTTTTTTACACTAAATTACGATATCGAATAGTTCGAATAGCATAATCGGCAATCCTTCAACATGGAGATTTCCTGTAGTTCTTAAAATAATAAACAATTAGTAAATAATAACACATTTTTAGGGGAAAAAGCACTATGGCATAAAAAACCCGATTTATTAAGAATTTACATAGCTTTGCGTTTTACAAAAGACATTGATTATATTATGATTTCATTAGTGATATGATGTGTATTTGTTTGACATTAGTTGATAATTAAAAGTGCCTTTATTTTATCGGAGAGTATGGACCGTGGTGATTGATAGCGCAGTTATTCTTAAGTTATCAAATTGAAAAAACTTATACTGAAAAATTTTAAGTTGACTACTTCATTGCATTTGTGGAATCAGTTAGTTACAATATTTTTATGATTTTCAGTTGAGTGGTACAGTATATACTTAGTGTTATTTATACGTTCATACGCAATAAATACTTTTTCATCTCCTGCTTCGATTTTATTTCCTACTGTAGTGCCTATTTATCTTTCTCGGAGTCATCGCTCTCATCTTCTTCCGCTTCTGCTAGAGATGGTTTGACATTTGCATTTTGGCAAGTTTGACCATTACAATGTTTGCAAAATTGATTGCACTTAAGACCAGCTTTTTTACAGCTGCAGTTTGCAATCCTTTTTGCAGCCACAAAATACCTAAAACACACATTGTAAATAATAAATTCCTTAAATAGACACATTTAGTGTTGATATAAAAAAAAAAAAAAAATGTAAAATGTAGCGTACTTACTTTTTCAAGCAATTCTTTCGGTGCTGCATCCATAGTACTCATTATGGAAAGCATCATTGTTGAGGTCTTTTTCCATCCCCATTTCTCAGGATCAAGAGGAAAATTAAGCCATTGCTGAATCTGATAATATACGCGTTTAGCGTGTTCATGCAAGGCCGCTGCAGTTGGAGGAAGTGAGGCTAATGATAATTTTTTTTTGTATGTGTGATCGAAGATACAAAAATTTTGTACCGTAATTCATCGATTAACATTTTCTTGTTTTTCTTACTCTCGCTGTTGAACAAATAAAAAATAAATTGTTCAGCTACCTTGAAAATGTCGTTGGGATTGCTATTTGGTCGAGCGAAAATTTCAACGGCGTTTTGTAAATCGACGTTTTTTTCCAGAACTTTAATCATCCTTTTTTCCCTTCATTAAATATCGCACTCGTGGTATCGCATCCCCCAAATGCATGAGCAAATAAAAGAAATGGTTTTTACTTTTTATGGTTGATCGACCTATAGATTACATTTTTTTATTATATTGGGCTAATATCTGGAGCGAGAGCGATCAACAAAATTAATAAATCAACATCATTAAAAATGATTACAACTGGAGAAGTTGCCAATTGTTGGTTGATGAATATCGCCGTTCGTACTATCAACGCGTCAGCATCCTCTTTTGCAACTGCTACTTTGATACTTGGATTTGTCAAAAAACGGGCTAATAAATTAATAAACCTGTGTTTGTTAGGAGCGTTTGATAAAAATTTTTTTTGACTTAAATTAACAACATTTTCTGAGGAGATATCAACGTCAGGGGCCAAGTTTTTTTCATGTCGACGGTACCTTTCGTATGATTTGAGTCCAATATTTTTGTTGTCGTAACCGTCGAAAACAATAATTGGGCTGTTAAAGTTTATTGCCACATATTGGAGGTTAATTCCAAAAACATCTTTATACGTTTTACCATGAAGCCAAACAACCCGATGTAACAGCCAACCAAAATCTATCACGTAAACGCATGTTTTTAAAAATGTTTCGGAATAAACGTAAGGTTGGAAAATGTTGTATAAATGTGAGATGCTACTAAGCAAGCACGGTAACGCACACTGTTATTACTATCTAGCTTTCGTTTAAATACCCATTTACACTGCACTAATGTTTTATTTGGAGGCACTTCATTCACCACTTCCCAAGCATCATTTTCTTTAAATGCCATAAGTTAGGGATGGGCAAATGTATAAAATATATCGATATATATCGTATCGATATTTACAAGCAATATCGATACATGCAGAGTAAAAAATATCGATATTTTCATCTCAAAACGCAATTATTCGAGCTACTACGCATATACATTATACATACGTTCAGAACGAATCAATTTGAAGACAGAGGCAGCACTTATACCAAAACTCGCGCGCCTTAGTTTACATTAATTTATACTTACATGAAACGAACACAAATATTACAATTATAAGTGGAATAAATAATAATTATTATAAAATATAATAAAGCTGGTAAAAAAAATATCGAATTTTATATTCGGAAATAAATATCGATTATCGATATTTCGAAATTAAAAATATCGCTGATAATTATCGATTATTTTCTAAAAAAATATCAATATTTTGATATATCGATAGTTGGTGCCCATCCCTACCATAAGTTCCCCTTCCATTGCAGCTATCCATTTTTCCTTATCAGGTCCTCGTAGAGCTTGTTGAATATTAACTGGGTCACTCTGATTGTCGACCTTCAATGATAGGCCTAAGTTTGAGAAACCATAACGTTGAGGTGGTTTCCTTGATCCTCTTTGTTACTTCTGTGTCACTTGGTGCATTCTCATCTGCATTCTGCAATACAGAGTCCAAAATAGTCTGATCAGTATTAATTTCAGGTTCCGGGCAGGCGATCATACTGACAGAATCCTCTATTTCACTCTTTATTGGTTGCGTTTCAGAGATTTTCCCCACTGAAAGTGATATCCTCTCATCTCTAATATTATTACTTTCCATATTTTCTTAGATTATAATATCTCTACTTACAGTTACACACTATTTAACGAAGTCATATATCAGATACCCTTTGACATTCTCAGCATAACCAACAAGAATATGTTGTTTAGCTTTGGTATCCCATTTCAGTCGTTTTTCTTTGAGTATGTGCATAACTTTACTCCGAAATACTCGAATGTGACTTAAATCGGGTTTTTTGTTAGTCCAGAGCTCAAAAGGTGTATTTTTGTCTAATCCTGATGCTGGTGACCTATTTCGGAGATAAACCGCCGTATTTACGGCCCCAGTCTAAAACTTCTTATCAAGTCCTGCCTCAAATAACATACAACGAGCCCTTTCTACAACAGTTCTGTTCATGCGCTCTCTAATAGCATTTTGTTCCGGAATGTATGTATTCGTTTTCTGATTGATTATTCCAGCTTCAAATAAATAATTGTCAAAATCGTTGTTACAAAATTCTAGGCCATTAATTATCAGTTCGAAGAATCTTTATTCTTTTATTCTGTTGGTTTTCAACTAAAGCTTTAAATTCTTTAAATTACCTACTTAAATACTTGATTGTTGAATGTTTTCTAGTTTCGAAAACGACGATACTCTGTCAGGATCTAGCAGAGCGGTTTCCTTATTGAAAATATTTAACCCTGACAGAAACCGATCGTCAAAAGGCAATCGTTGACGAATTTCTGTCGAAGCTACCACGAAGAATTTTAAACAATCGCTGCGCATCTCATTAATAATAGATTAAGGAACTCCAGATTTTATTTGAATCAGTAAGTAATCTTTACAATCATTTCCAACATCCACTTCAGACAAATCACGTTGATTCGCAATTTCTCCAAAGTTTATGCTGCGAACGTGATGATTGTCAAAGATTGCAGATTCGAGCAAATCTGTTTTCAAGAACCTTTGAAGAATTTCAACGAGCAACTTCTTCGAAGAAGATTGTAACTGGTAGACTAGAGTATCACTCGCTTGAAAATGAGCATTGATCTTGTTGAAGGATTCAAGTACCCATTGCAAGAAAAGTAGATACGCTTTCGTCATGGGTTTCTGCATGATAGCAAGTAACTCGTTCGCAGCTACAACTTTCTCAGAGGAAAATTGATCGATCAGAAACAAATGTATCGCTTGCCAACTGTCTAAAATTCTCGTGATAGCAATTTGGCGAGACAACCATCTTGTTGCCGAAAAACGGAGAACCTTGGAAGGGGTTTCTTTAAAACATTCTTGAAACTCAAGAAAAAGCCTGCTACGCTTCGGGCTATTGTTAATGAAGGAAGAGATGCCTGTGATAAAATTGTGAACTTCATTTGGAATAGAAGTACACGCTTCTTTAGCGATTAGCGCTAGAGAATGGCAGATACAAGAAAATGTTAAAAGACGAGAAAGACTAAACGAATATCTATTATATATACTTAAAAATCTTAACAATCCTAAGTTTGACTCAACTATGTAGCTTTATTGTTTAAAATCTACGAAACGTGTAAGCCTTAATGCACAAACGTTGACGAATGTACTCTAAAACTTACAAAAAAAGTAAGGATTAATTGTGAATTTGTATTTTGTGAAGGGATCGAGGTGTAAAACAGTAACACGCGTCTTTTTATTTTTAATATTAGAAGTGCGGGCGTCCCAAATTTAACCCATTTCAATATTCTTCATAATCTATGCGTAGTGTATGTATTATGTGTAAAGTCTTAACTTTTCATGACTTTTTATGAAACATAATATGATCAAAATTGTTTACAAGAGACTTCAACCAAGTAAACATGATATATCTACCGTATAACACGATTAGTAGACGCCACTGATTATAAGATACACCGTACGTGTTTACGTGATTCAAGCTAGAAATAAAACCCAAATGGTAAATTAAAAACCAAACTTACTTCCTAGTCATTTTTTGGATTTCAATAATTTTTTTAAATTATTTATATTAATTTTTGAAATTATTATTATTTGGCTTAATTATAGTTGATCATGGTATACTGGGGATTCCGCCATGTAAAATAATGGGAACGCATTCCAAAACACAGTACCTCTAAGGTGATGCGGAAAGTTGTGTTACACAAATTAAATAAGAGATACTAATTTAAAATGTGGATAATCAACGTACAGTCAAAAAGAGTGATGGCAAATTAAAAAAAAAATATAGATATATATTTTCAAACACATTTTACAGTTTACACGCGAAAAGCATAAACGATTAAAAATTTCTACATACACGTCTATCAAACAATCAAAATAGTATTAGAAAAGCTTATACCTAATAAGAAAGTTTGTTGGAGGTTTCCGGTAATAATAATTATGATTAACAAAATATTAAAAATAAATTATTGTTACTATTATTGATATTAATGGTAATAAGTATTATTAGTTGAAGTATGAAAAAATATACAATAGATTTTATTACTAAATTAAACATAAATAAGGATAGCAAGGAGCTATTAAAAATTGAAATAATTTTTTACAATAAATCATTTTATTGAAAACATTTATCTAATTGTTTTTGTTATAATAATTTCCTTTCGGCAACAAATGCATAATACAAATACATCATAATACATTATTTTCTCCCGCCGTATTACTTTGGTTGCGATTGGATATTTTAAATTTCACACTGACAGAGGGTATACGTTGTACGGTTGTATGTGTTACCTATCGGTGTCATGTGGAAGGGAAATTATTCTCCTAAATTAGCCGACTGACGTCGGTTTCTCTCGATTTTGGTCGGCTTTCGGACACACCGATAGGAAATTTTCATGTGTTGGTGACCCAAAGAGAGGGTAAAGAAATCCCACGATCTGGCTTCACTGCTGCAGAGACTTATGAATGCTCTTTTCTAATTGAGCGATAACACCATTATTAGTTCCAGTGTTTATAGCAGTGCCATCACATCCAATTGCTGTGACACTGTTCAAATTCAAAACACAATTTATATTTAAATATTCAATAATACTGTCTTTGATGCCTTCACCTGTACCGGAGGCAGGAGCAACGTGTGTCAGAAAAAGAGAACCAGGCCCTTCAACTAAAGAAACATGTTCTTCAAAGACAGTCCTTCTGTAAAATTTATTCCCTATTTTCTCTATAACAATTGTTCTATCTTTTCTGCCGTCAAAAAACAATCCTTTGTTCTCTCCAACTGTATTGTTGAAACTGGTTGCAACTGCCTTTTTTCTATTACTAGCTCTAGCTCTTCGAATTTCTATTCTATCAATGACGTTAATCTTATTCTTCTCCGAAATCATTCCCACATCTTTTAAAACGGCACTTGCTACGGCTGCTGCAACCCTGTCTGAAACCTCAGTTCTATCGTAGATAGAAGCTACTGTCGGCAGTTGTAGCATACTTTTTGTTAGGGCTTGAGAAGAGGTGGAAGGTTTTGCATTGTTGTTGATTCAGCCAGAAACTCATCTACTGTATCATAATCAGGTTGAAGCACATCAATTCCAGTCATATTGGCTGTTTCTACCGACAACTCACCATCTGAATCAGCAGATTGAAGCATTACGTCATTTTGTTTTGTATTAGCTGTCTCCGCTTCCAAATTTTGTTTGTATTTAAGCGTTTGACGTATCGCCTTTGGCTTTCGATCCTCTTTCCGACTCAAAATCTTAGTAACCGACTTATCAAGCGTGCTGATACACATTTTCCTATTAGTTCTTTGATATACTAAAAACTTTTGTTCAAGCACTAGTACTTTCTTATCTGTTGTACACTTGCAAACTGAGAATAACTTGCATTTGCAAGATGCTATATCAAAAAGACGCTTACTTTCATTAAAAAATGTATCTACAGCTAAATCATAACTTTTTGTGCCTTTTCTTCCCTTTGATCTCAATATATTTCTTTATTTATCATGATATGCTTTTCTCATTTGCGACATACGGGTACGAGATACTGTAGGAATTAATGCTTTAACCCAAACATTTTCAACGTTCTCCATTAGAATATTTAATATCTCACTCACCGCTGGCTCTTTTGATGATATATCTGGTTTCAATTCATGTCGAATATAAATGTAATACTTCATGATATCATGATAGGTTGGTAAATAAGTATCACTCAATACTTTAGGCTGACCGAAAATGGGACATTCCCACTGAAGTCTAGTCTGAGCTCGCTTTGACAAAATTTCTGCTATTTCTTGAACTTCACAACAATTACTTGTGTTTCACACCAAAATTCTAACTAGACTGACCTCTGACACAAAGTAGAAAAAATAGAGTTCTCTCTTTCTGTCGGCGCCTTTTATCTCAGTGGATTTTTCCTACAATGCAAACACGTCGTTCCACCCAACGTAGCAAAATTCAAATGCAACATGACGGATTTGAATTAAACAATACACTCCCCCTCCCACTTCATATGTCACCAACTTTGATATACTATTACCCAATGCATCTTAATCACCTTAAACTGACATTTTTAAGCAGAAATAGAAAAATACAACAATATTTTTGTCAGATCCAAATGTACTGAAATTTAGTGAATTTCACTAAAAAAAAAATCACAATTTCTAACCCTTTCGGCCCCTCTTATCCTACTCCAATCATGTTCAAAATTTATAATTAGTTTGATAATAGCAAAAGACAACTTTTTATCACTATTACATATTGAAATTGAAAAAAAATATTTTTTCGTTCCACCCTATTGGGGAGGTCAAAATAAAAATTTTATGATAATTGCTATGACCATGAAATGGCTAAATAAAACTGAGCTACCCATAACCACCGTACAATTGATTGTCCCGGTTACTGGGCATTCATTTATTCCCCCCGACAGAGTAATTTGCACTCATAGAAAAAAAAATTAGACGTAAAGAATCCATTGTTCAACCTCTAGAATATATAAATATTATAGCGGAACATGTGACAGTGCACAAATTAGTAGACGATGTTTCTGTTTTAGATTGGAAAAATTGTAAACACGTTTTAAAAAGTACCCTATCGTGGGATTTTGAAATAAGAAAATGCAAACGCATTATTTTAAATCGTTTAAATCGTGTATTTAATAACGTTGTTATTCGTGGAGAAATTTCGTATAGAAGTGATTTGGGAGGGAATAAAACAATTCTAAAAAAAGGTATGAAATTAAGACACCTTGAGCCAAAAACATTAACGTTAAAACCCATTATCAAACAATTGAAACTACATGATGTTAGAAAACTACTTAAAACTCATTATGAAGAAAATTGGGAAATACTACCCGAGCTTAAGTATTATTCTAACATTTTCAGTACTAACATTCTCAATGAAAATAATGACGAAGAAAACATGACAATTAATACGGAAGACTATCTTATGGATAAAATTTTAAATTTTGTTTGAAAACTTTTTTTTATATTTTTATAATTTTTGTCAATAAAATATGATTTTTTTACTCTCTTTTACTACTATATAGTAAAGGAAGTATTGTAATCGGGTCGAATTTTCAAAGGTCGAGCTTTTACCGGAAATAAAGTACCCGCGGGTAATAAAGTCTGTCGGCTATTAAGGCCTAAGTGACAAAAATAATTTTTAAACCTTTTCGAGTAAATCCGTATAATAACACTAACAAGAATTGATTTGATTTGATATAACTAGCTAGCTTATTTATTAAAAAGAAAAAATATAATACAACTATTTAAAGTGATTTAATCAAAAAGTGTGATTCTGTGCACACCAAGGAAGAAGGAAAACCGTCACACTCCAGCCTCCGGTGTGTCTGGGGCACAGAGGCGGAAGAAAAATCCCAGGAACATGGAGTCCAATAGCGGTCATAGGCAGGAGCAAACGAAGACAACATATGATGCAATAACGAACGAACCCAATAAATATAATGAACACGAGCCTGTCACAGCAGGTAAGCTGAATTACAAAGTATTAATTGAAAAAAAAACAATCAAATATAGACATATTACAAAGCATAAGTGCGCTAAAGATAGCCAAAATATTATATAAAATTGATAACGGCAAGGGCATATGCGAGATAAAGAAAATAGGTAAAAATAGAGTAATTGTTAGACAGATAACTCAAAATCGGCAAATGATATTATATAAATCAGCGATCTTTATGAAAACGGCTTTAGAGCCTATATCCCGGCATTTTTAACATCCCGTGCAGCAATTATTAGGGTCATCGACATGGAATATTCAATAGATGAACTCAAAGAAGGAATGGACTCAGGAGATTTCAAAATTAAACACATATACAGAATAACAAAAAGAGAGAGAATGGGAGATGAAACACGATTCACCCCCACAAAAACATTAAAAATAATATTCCATGGGCAACATATACCTCAATACATATATTTATGGAGGCTCAAAGTAGAATGTAACCCATTTGTGCCTAAGGTGAAACAATGTTTCAAATGCCTTAGATTTGGTCATAACACATTTCAATGCAAAAGTAGAAACGAAAAATGTATAAACTGCGGAGATACAAGTCACAAAATAGAAAACTGGGATAAAGCCCAAACAAATTGTGCAAACTGTGGCAGCATACATAAAGCCATCGAAGCAGCCTGTCATGAAAAAGCGCGACATATCAAAATAAACGAAACAATGGCATATCACAACATAAGTTATCATGAAGCAGCATTGGAAATTCCCTCATATTCAAGCACGAAAACCCCAAACCTGTACGCTGTCAGAACACGGAATAGATTCGACCTTTCGGGAGAGGAGTTTCCGCCTGTAGCTGAGAAACTAAATAAAATACCGAAATACACCCCCCCCCAGCGATACCAAGATTTGGAAAAGGAATTTTTTTTATATTTTTTATTTAAATGTTCTCGGATTTTTTTGATTTGCACAGCCCATGTAAGTTTTTGATCTAAGTGCATTCCGAGATATTTTACCTTGTTCTTTTGCGGTAGTTCTGTGCCTTCCATTGTAACCGGTGGACATATATTTCTGCGCAGTGTAAACATTATGTGTGTAGATTTTATATGAGCCAAGCCACGAGAGAACCCCTCTTCCTCTTTTTTGTAGACCTGGAGCCCCAGTCCAATAACAAGCAGGTCTACGAGATAGAGTACTTGTTGGAAGCAACAATAGTAATTAAGCCACCCAACAACAGTCATAGCCGAAACAGCCATAATAAAGCCCGAAATGAGTTATGCCCAAGCAACGAGAAATGGAAAAGTCCAGAGTGCTGGAAAAAACCACTGTGAAGAACAGATCGAAGGCACAGACAATACCCTCCGGATTTTAGTGGACCAATTCTCGAGACTGGAGGCGGTAATCGCAAAACAAGCGAAACAAACGTCGACCCTCTTCAACCTATTGACAGTGCTGGTATCAAAACTTAATTTAAATGGCTTTTAATTATAACATAGCCCTGTGGAACGCCAACGGTCTGTCCCAACACCGCCTTGAACTAGAAACTTTCCTCATAGCAAGGAAAATCGACGTTATGCTTGTGTCTGAAACCCATTTCATTCCTCGATCCTATTTCAAGATCAAAGGATACAAAACCTACCAAACAAATCATCCGGATGGTAGAGGACACGGTGGTACAGCCGTCATAATCAAACAAGCAATTCGGCATCACGAACTGGACTACTTTCAAAATGAATACACGCAGGCTACATGTATTCAGGTACAAGACTGGCTCGGACCACTAAACCTAGCCGCTGTGTACTGCCCACCAAGACACAGACCAAGCAAAAAAGGTTTCCACAACCTATTCTCCTCGCTTGGGAACAGGTTCATAGCGGGTGGTGATTATAACGCCAAACATGCGTGGTGGGGCTAACGGCTGATATCACCTAGAGGTCGAGCCCTTTATGATATAATTACAGAGCTCCACTTAGACACTCTTTCTCCTAATCAACCAACATATTGGCCTACCGATACCAACAAAATCCCGGACATACTCGATATCTTTGTGCGTAAAGGAATCAACACCAGGTACACAAAAATTCTCCTTGAGACAGACCTCTCCTCCGACCACAGCCCAGTTAGACTTGCTATTAGTACGAGCATCTCTTACATTATTAAACACAACGCAATTCACACTAAAAGAACCAATAGGGTACATGACAGTAAGAAAGAATTAACAAAATTTGTTATTTAGATGGTAGATTTACGTGTAAGGATTAAGAAAATCACGCTTATTGAAGTAATATTGAAAGTTTTATTATTTAAATTAATAAAATAAAAGTCTTAAAATTCAAACATTTGTCACGTGATACTAAACGCAAATCAGAGCTCGTGACGTCGGCGCTCTGTCGGCTCCAGTCGGCTCTGTCAATTGAAACGACCGAACCCACTGACAGCTACAAACCATCAGTTCGCGTCTCTATTTTGTGTTCAGTAAGATTTGTTGGCTACCCAACTTATCAAACTTGTCGCTTTGTTGTGACATATGACAGAGAGCGTGTGGCTATATTTACCGCGCCCTGACGTCACAGAAGCCGCCATGTCATTTATCGGCGTTTTGGCGCGAATATAAAATTGTATATAGGAAAATGGAAAATTTTAGGAAATTAACTTCATTTTTAAAAAAATATTGCACTTTTGGGCTGTTGTGAGTGCATACGAACAATAATAACCAGGTTAAAAAAAATTGTCATGTACCCTATTGGGACACCTTTAAAAACATCCTTACAAAAATCCAAGAAACCTTTCCCCCTCCAGCCACTTCCGCCGAAATAGAAAACGCCATCACAAAAATAAGTCAGCAAATAAGAGATGCAACACGAAAAGCAACTCCCAATTCTCCAGCAATTACCCCAGCCCGCAACTTTCCTAGTGGCATCAGGGAATTAATAGCAGAGAAAAGGAAACTCAGAAAAAAATGGCAAAACTCCCGTAATCCGTCCAACAAAACCATTCTTAACAGAGCGACAGCTCAACTCAAGTCCAAGTTACAACTTCTACGAGACGAGAGTATCCAAAAATACCTCCAAGATCTCTCTCCAACTGCAGACACCGACTTCTCCCTATGGAAAGCCACCAAAAACATCCAAAGACCCGTTTCCTCTATTCCCCCAATTAAGACTTCACCGGGGGAGTGGGCGAGAAGTGACACCGAAAAGGCTGAACTATTCGCTATGCACCTAGAAAGAGTTTTTCAACCTGCGGTAGCAATCAATCAGCAAGGCATCAACGAAGATCTCACTACCCCAACTGCTTCATTACCAGCAGAACCAGTTCTCCAACACATCACCGAAGAAGAGCTGGCTGCGGAAATTGCACTCCTAAAAAGCAAAAAAGCTCCTGGACCCGACGAAATTACGGGGCTTATGATCAAATTTTTTTTAGATATCGAAATGCATACCCCTTAATTCTTTTTAAACTACCTAAACTTAATCAAATACGAAATTTTATCCTTATATGTTAACATTAACCCGTGCCGACAGAGCCTTGAAGATTATAAAAACCTTTGTCTTTAACGCTTACCGTTGTGTATGAATAATAAAATAAAATAAAATGTTTATATTGTATAAAAATAATAATCGAAGAGAAAGTTAGCAACGAGGTATTTATTAATCAAAAGAACATCACAAATCAGGAAAGATATTTTCTTTTAAGGATCTCTTTTTTACAGTCTGGATACAGATTTCTATGCTCTTATACACAGCGCAGCAAACATTGTTTTTGTTCTTCCTTTGCAGTGACTAAACCATGAAAATCTTGCATACGTTTTACAGCTCTTTCAGCTGTATCATTAATGGTCCTTAAAGAAAGCACCTTTATTTTTGCTTGCAAATAGGTTACACCTTCTTCCCATGTAGAAACGGGTCGCTTCAAGAAATTTGTATCAATGTTTAAACGCGCAAATAAATTTGTGCTCTTATCTCTCATTTTAAAACCAGTCCGTAAACGTGATGGCGGCAAGCAAAGAGTAATAATTCCCTGTAGTTTTTGTTCCAAAAGTACACAGGCTCCTTTCAGTCACCCTGTATTAGATGCAGTTGTTTCACAACACATTATTTGTACTTTGTCCTCGAGGTCATGAAGTGCAGTTAAAACAGTTTTAGCTTGATTTTGACCGGAAGAGCTTTCCAGTTTGGGCACAGATAAAAGTTGTTCCTTTTCTCTAAATGAAATAAGAATTGGCGTTCTTCTTTAGAACTTCTTAAGTCTAGTCCGGGTAATAATTTCTCATCCCAGTGAACGGTCACCGTTTCAGACAAATTATTCTGAAAATCTAATTTTATAGCTTTCGCTCTATCTTTTTTACTCTGTGCGAATGCGTTGAATAGACGATTTATTTATCGGGAACTCATCACAGCTGAGATATAGGGCTTCTACTACAGCCTGAAGTATAAGACAGAGTCCCTTATGCTTAATTGACATCTATCTAAAGCGGCAACTACCTCTATAAGGGCCACTGTACCCTGAATTACCATCTTCACAAGATCGGTAAAGCCGACACTAACATATGTCGTCTCTGCTGGAAAGCGCCAGAAACGGCGGAACACATTTTGTGCTCATGTGTATCTCGTGTAAAGACGAACATGGCGTCTGGCGAGATAGCAACAGCAACCCCTAGGCAGGCGCTGGCTTTCTTTAAAATCCTGGAGCTGCTCTCCTAGTGAACACAGAAGGTCACATCACAATAGACCTCTTTGGTCGCAGTGATAAAAGGAAAAAATATCCTGGAACCCGCAAAACGGAAAAAACGCGGCAACTAACTTACGAGTGCTGAAGTCTTTCCTTAGTCTTTTTGAAGTTGTTAGAGAACGTATCATTTGAGATGTCGAACGCAAGGGTTCCTCAAGGCTTTCGTCAGAGCTGGTAAGTTGATTGGGATTTTCTTGCGTTTCGATAAAATCTTATAATATATAAAATCTGAAGTTAAAGATGACGACAAACTTCGGAATACATTTGCTCTTGTCTTTTTTATCTTCTTTTAATTTTCTCTGTCTTGTTCTTTTATCTTTCTCGGCTAACTTTTAGCTACTTCCGCTAAACATCCTGAACGCCTTGGTTCTCTTTGTTTTTGTAAAAAGATCTTATCTTCTTCTATTTTTATCCATTCCAAAGCATTAATTGCGTGTGCTATATCGAATAAATTATCTAAATTATTTTGAAAGTCCTCCTCACGGCGCCTGTAAACATCTTGTGTTTTTTTTTAAAATTTTTTTTTAACCCTCTCTTAGCACGATGAAGATCCACAAGTTTTTTTTTACACAGTTAGGCACAGCTCTGGTAGGGATTCTCGCTTTTTCCCAGAATATAATACACTCTGGAACGGCAAGATTTGCGCTTTCATTAACAGTAAATTTAACTTTGCGAAATTTAAAAAAGAGGACTGCAAGAACTTGACGATTAGATGGTAACTTTACTCCAGTTATTTGATGGTTCACGTCACCAACTAAGAAAATAATTTTTTTATTGCTTCTTAATTCAAATGCCATTTTTTTAAACATTAAAACAATATGTTAATCACGAGAGTTACTGTGAACAAATGACAAATACGACGGGTGCGCGCTGCTAGTTCGGCGTTACCTGTATGACATGTTTCGATGCAAGTCGGCACGGGTTATCGTTCTCCAAATGAGGCAAAAATTTATTTTCGAGTGTTTGAGGAACACATGAACAAAACTAAGACGTATGCGTTAAAAAATATTAACTTTGAAAAATAAGGGACACCCTAATATATACATACATACATACATACATATACACACATACACCCTAATATATGCTATCTTCAAAGAATCGAGGGTAGGATTCTTCGGATCATCCGCTTCCGAATTGTGAGGCGCTCCAGCCGATTCATTCGAATCCGCGCCAATTGACTTCCGTTTTTGTTTTGCTTTAAGAACTTTTTTTACATGACCACTGCCCACTTTGGCAGTGTTATTGGTTGAATCCAGAATTGGTCTGAATTCAGATATCGATGGTTCATTTTCACTTTCTGATTCAGAAGTGAGAACTGAACAGTTGGACTTCGTAATCTTAGTTCCCGATTTACCTTTAATCTTATCAGCTTGAACTCCGTTCTCCTTTTTTAATTCTTTGATAGAGGAACGTTTTGTTCGTTCCTTTGGCTTAGCAATTTCCTTCTTGGTGACATCTCTGATTGCCTTTTTATAAGTGTTGCCTCCAAACTGGTAAGTTAGAAGGTTTTCGTCAAACGTCACTATGGTGTAGAAGTATATTTTTTTGTTTTTTTCTTTTGATTCATTCAACGACGTTCAATCGAGAGGATGAATCGATAATCCTGGAAGCAACAGCCTCCAGTTTCCCCAAGAAAAAACTATCAACATTTATTTTCAGTCGTGTTTCCGGGAGCATGGCGTAGCTCCCATCTCCGATGAACTTATATCCCCGCGACATATCGTCACCGATCGCATCAACATCGGTAACGATGCCAGAGATGAATTTTTCTTTATTATTCTCAAAAGTGTAAAAGCTTGCTTTTACAACCGCGCCGTTGGATTCCCTCCAACAGTACACGGTCGACGCATACATCCTTCCAATTGACGCCATCACAAAGTAATAACGGGCAGGACCGCTTTGATTTTTTTTACCAAATTTTTTTATGCGCAAATTGTTACTGCGCTGTTCCCTCAACAACGAGAATGCAGTTATCCGGCATGTTCTTGGAGGTGTATGATGCATGCCTCGCGGAGGGCATTTTCCCTCGGAGGTGGAAGCGACAAAGATTGGTGTTGCTCCCTAAGGGAAAGAAGCCACCAGATGATCCATCATCATATCGCCCTCTTTGCATGCTGGACACGGCGGGCAAGATTCTAGAGCGAATAGTTCACCAGAGGATCGAGGCCGTTGTGGAACCGTTGCTGGCAAGCAACCAGTATGGTTTTCGGAGGGGGCGATCAACTCTAGATGCGGTTAATCTGGTGGTCACTAGGGCCAGAGATGCGATTACAGGGGCTAGATGGAAGGGTGGTGCGAAAAGGTATTGTTTGGTGGCCACATTGGACATCAGAAACGCCTTCAATTCCGTCAATTGGGAGTGTATTTTGCGAGCACTAGAAGAAAAAAGCGTACCGGGATGCCTGCGTAGGTTAGTCGCAAACTATTTTACAGATAGGCTACTGAAGTATGACACGAGCGGCGGTCCGATGAAGCATAGAATAACTGGGGGAGTACCTCAGGGTTCGGTCCTCGGCCCGCTCTTGTGGAATATAATGTATGACGGTTTGTTGAGACTAACTATGCCGGGAAATGTCACACTCGTGGCATATGCGGATGACGTGGCCGTGGTGATCGTGGCAAAGTATCTCGAGGAGATAAACCTCTCGTTCGACATTACTTTTGAGAGAGTTGGGCGGTGGATGAGCGCGATGAATTTGAAACTGGCACAGCACAAGACCGAGGCGGTGCTTATCACCAGCAGAAAGAAAGCCGAGACCATCAGGCTGGGGGTTGGGGGGCCCGAGATCACAACCCGGCCGTTTATACGGTATTTGGGGGTGATGCTTGATGCCCGACTCAACTTCAAGGAGCAGGTGGAGCAAGTAAGCACTAAGGCGGCTGTGGTGGGGGCAAGTTTGTCGCGACTGATGCCCAATGTTGGCGGACCGAAGCAGAGCAGGAGGGCATTGCTGTCGTCGGTGGTTACATCGGTATTGACCTACGGAATGCCCATCTGGTCTGACGCCCTCGCAGTACACGAAACAAGGAGGAGAATAGCATCAGTGTATCGGCTGTGTGCCCTGAGAGTAGCCAGCGCCTTCCGAACGGTGTCTGAGGAGGCGGTGTGCGTTATTTCTGGAGCGCTACCTATCGAAGTCCTGGCTGAGGAGAGACGGGCCCTCTACCGACGTAGGGGTTCGGCTTCACTTAGCCCGGACGGACTCAGAGCGGAGGAGCGGCGGCACAGCATAAGCCGATGGCAATTGCTGTGGGATGCTGCAGTAAAGGGTAGATGGACGCACCGTCTCATACCTCAGGTGGGAGTTTGGCTGAACCGAAGTCACGGTGAAGTTAACTACTACCTGACTCAGATGCTCTCGGGGCATGGCTGCTTTCGGGCATACCTACATCGCTTTAAGCACGATGATTCTCCAGAGTGCCCGTCCTGTCCCGGAGTTCCAGAAGATGCAGAACACGTGTTCTTCGGGTGTCCACGTTTTGACTCGCTACGAAATGTCCTGGAGAAGGCGCTGAAATGAACAATCCAGCCAGAAATATTAGTTGAGGCGATGCTGTCCTCGGAGGCTGCCTGGAACGCGACCAGTACTTTAGCGACGGGAGTCCTTAAGGACCTGCGATGCGCGGAAAGGAGGAGAGCCGAACGAAATGGCGAATAGGGTGAAAAGCGACTGACAGCTTTACCCTCCCCCCGCGAAGTAATGCCTAGCGGCGGTTTCCGTGGGGGAACAGAGGCTGGAGGAAGAGGAGGTTTTTAGTCGGTATTGTATCTGAGTCCGACATACCAGGCCGAACAGCGGAGCCTGATGATACGTAAAGGTATTTTCCTTCCTCTCTAAAAAAAAAAAAAAAAAAAAAAAAAAAAAAAAAAAAAAAAAAAAACCCTAATATATGCATTGAACAAATGCATTCGTGTGTATGTGTGCGAATTTAGAATAATATAAATTACACAACTTAAAAAATTGATCGATATGTCAATCGAAAATAAACTTAAATGCATAAAAATTAAAAAAGTGCAATTTGTAATAAGAATTATCAAGACAATATTACAACCGACTCTTAATTACTAATTATAATTATAAAATAAGAGTACAATTATTAATATTAAGCTAGATTAAGTATAATTATAATTTCCCAACTACTAATATAATTCCTAGTAGGTAAGGTCGTAAATTAGTTAACTATAAACCATTAACTATTCTATAAAACTAATATAACAAAGAAAAAAAACATAAAATGGAAAATATAGAAAGCGCCAATATCGATTACGGTAATCAGTATGCGTCGTCTGACGATGATGGCAGTGTATCCTGGCAAAGGAAAAAAGGTCGCAAAAGACTGAGCTTTGGAGGAAAAGACCCTCTCTCCAAAAAAATCCAACTCGTGACAGTGAAAACAACCGAAACACGCAACCGATTCCAACCACTAGAAACGCTACCCAAAGAAGAGACTGCGATAAAAAACAAGGAATCGCCTCCACCGCCCATCCTCATCCCTGAAGTATCAGACCTGAGAGAACTGATGCAGGCCATAGAAGAGGTAATTCAAAGGAAGGATTACCAAATAAAAATCATACAGAACGACACTGCGAGACTAAGCTTCAAAACTCTTGAAAACCACAAAAAAATTTACGAGTTGCTAAAAACAAAGAAAGCGAAGTTTCATACCTACCAGCCTAAGAACAAAAAATCCTACCGGGTGGTTATTAAAAACTTGCACCACAGTACGGAACAAGATTCCATTATAGAGGAAATTGAGGCACAAGGCACAGTATTTGGAATGCAAAAAGTCGCTTGACGGGCTATCCCTTATCAACGTTCTTTTTGGATTCGGAACCGAGCAAAAACAACATCGTCATTTAACAAATAATATCACTCCAAAACCAAATAGTACATATGTAAAATAGTTACTATGACTATTTAAAAAAACTGATTAAATTAATTTGTCAATAATATTTCCGCAATTCACAGCAAGTCTTTCGATTCTTTCTTCAGGTAAATACCTAGATTTAATTTACTTCATAATTTATTGTAATCAACATGTTAATGTTAAATAAAACTTTCTTCAGAAAACATCGAAACTAGCTGGTTTGGTAATTTCACCTATACCCCGTAATTTCTATCTTACAAATCGAAAGTGAAGCTGTAATGAATTTAGAAAATACTATTAAAGAAAAATTTGTCAAACTGTGCTTTGAAGTAGAAGTCGATCCTACTAATAGCAAATCAAATGTTCATTTATTTAAATGGATTCAACCCGAAGATGATGAAAACGTTTACCTGATACCAGAAGAATTTCAAACTTTGAAGTACCATGAAAAATTAATATCACATTCTAAAGTTAAGAATTTGATAAAATCTATTAAAACCAGAGGTCAGTGGCGGAGTATCAAAATTAAATTATCACCGGATCTAGTAAATTTATATTTTGACGATGAAGAAAATGTTATTTTCCGAGAAAATTATTTAGAAAAGATTATTTTGAAGCAAGAATCGCAAGGTGTAATTAATCAAAATTTGATAGAAATTTTAACAAAATTAACAGAAAAAACTGATACTGAAAAAAATCATAATTTAAAAAAACGTCTAAATTTATCAAAAATTAAAAATGACTTCGTTTTAGATAATTTTAATGGTAAAAATTATTCAGTTTCCCATTGGATAGATATTTTTAAAAAAGAATGTAAAAGGTGTAACGTAGAACAAGATGAGGATAAAGTTTTAGTTTTGAGGCTTTTTCTTGAGGGGAGTGCAAAAATTTGGTTTAATTCTCAAACTCTATTGATAGGCTTAGAGTCATCGTTAGAAAAGTGGGAGAAAAATTTCTTGGATATGTTTCAAGAGGTTAACTGGAAAACAACTCGTGAAGCATATAATTTTAAATATATGGGTGGTAGTTTTGCTGATTACGCATTACGAAAGGAGAATTTATTGCTTAATTTAAAAACGAATTTTCCTATTGATATAAAAATCGACCTTATTGTTATTGGCTTACCAATTTTTATTCAAGAAAAATTGGATAAGACTGTGATAAATTCTATGGAAAATTTGCTGATAGAGTTACGAAAATTAGAAAGTAGTAGTGCATATCCGAAAAAACAGGAACTCCATAATCCAAATTCAAAATTAGTTTTTACAGAGTCAAAAGCAGCTCCTTCTAATCTAGAACCAAAGCCGTGTTCAACTTGCAATAGAATGGGATTTCCTAATCGTTTTCATCCAGAGAGATTTTGTAGATTTAAGAAATCGTTTAGGCCAGCTCAAAATTCAGAAATTACAGAAAAAAAATTGTTTAAAACTGTAAATAATAATGAATTAGAACAAATTTTAAATGAAACTGAAATTGATAAAAAAAACTTGTAATACTACCACTAATTACTTTAAAAGTTGTTTTAAACAAACAAATAGAAATAACAGGAATTTATGATTCTGGATCAAACATAACTCTTGTGAACTCCAAGGTTATTGAAAATTTTGATTTAAATATTTCTAAAGAAACAGCAACTTTTAAGACCGTTGGTGGTAGTCAAACATACTCCGGAAAAATTTTTATCTGGATGAAGATTGGAATGATAGAAAAACAAATAGAAATTTGTGTTATTGATGATAATAAGTTCCAGTATGATATTCTATTGGGCCTTGACTCAATATCCAATTTTCGTTTAAAACAAGATTATAATTTAAAAATTTATCAAAATATAAGAAACAAAGATATAATTATAAAAAATTTCAAAAACTCTGATAAAGACATTATGGTAAATTTTAATGAAGGAATAGATACTGAAAATTTCGTGGCTAACTTAGACCATTTAGATAAACAAAAAAAAAACAAAATTGAGAAACTGATTGGAAAATATAATCAAGTTTTTGCAAAGGATAAATTTGATGTGGGTCAAGTTAAGGGATACGAAGCTCATATTCAACTACTGGAACATAAATTTGTCTCTAGAAAACCTTATAAATGTTCTATTCAGGATCAAAAGGAACTTGAATCACAATTAGCAAAACTTTTAAAAAAAAATCTAATTGAGGAGTCATGTTCTCCTTTTGGTTCACCTGTTACTCTGGCTTTTAAGAGAGAAGAAGGAACTAAATCACGTTTATGTATTGATTTCCGGGAGTTAAATAAATTGGTGGTTCCTGAATCTCAGCCATTTCCGTTAATAGATGATATGTTAACTAAAGTCAGTGATTGTTCATGGTTTTCGGCATTAGATATTAACTCGGCTTTCTGGTCAATCCCTCTAAAAATTAAGGACAGGTATAAAACTGGATTTGTTACCCATGATGGTCACTGGCAGTGGCGTTGTTTACCATTCGGCTTGAAAACTTCTCCAGCAATTTTCCAAAGAATATTAAGTAACATTATTAGAAAGCATAATCTAAATTCTTTTTGTCAAAATTATATTGATGACATTTTAGTGTTTTCTAAGACTTTTGATGAACATTTAGATCATCTGGAGAGATTATTAGAAGCTATTTCTGTTGAGGGATTCCGGCTAAAATTTGTTAAATGCACATTTGCAAAGAATGAAGTAAAATACTTAGGACATATAATTAGCAGTAATACTGTAAGACCCATGAAAGATAATTTAAAATCAATACGCGAATTTCCAACACCAAAAACTAAAAAAAATATTCGGCAGTTTTTAGGAAAACTTAATTTTTACCACAAATATATTCCAAGTGCAGCAAAATTATTAGAACCATTACATAATCTTTTGCGAAAAAATGAACTTTTTGTTTGGTCTGAGCATTGTGAGAAAGCATTTCAATTATCTAAAAACATATTATGTTCTGAACCGATCTTGGCAATTTTTAATATCAAATTTGAAACATTTATCTATACAGATGCTAGCATAGAAGGAATAGGTGCAATTTTAAAACAAAGACAACCCAACGGCGAAATAAAACCTGTTGCATATTTTTCCAAGAAGTTAAATAATTATCAAAAAAAGAAAAAAGCTATTTTTTTAGAATGCCTAGCAATTCGAGAAGCGATCAAATACTGGCAATTTTGGTTAATTGGAAAAAAATTCAATGTTATTACTGATCATAAGCCTTTAGAGAACTTAAAAATAAACTCAAGAACGGATGAGGAATTAGGAGATATGATGTTATTTTTATCTCAGTTTGATTTTGAAATTCGATATAGGCCCGGTGAGCAAAATGTAGAAGCAGATTGTCTTTCACGAAACCCAGTGTTAGAATGTGGAGACGATTTAGAAGAAGTCGTTAAGACTGTAAATTTTGTGACAATAGACGATATTAAGAAAGATCAAAATGAAAAATTTAACGAAATAAAAAAAGTTAAAAAAATTAAAACTGAAAGAGATATAATATATAAAATTCAAGGAGAAAAGAAAAGAATTGTAATTTCTAAAGAATTTGGAGAAAATTTAACAAAATTAATACATGAAAAATATGGTCATATAGGAATTAACCATATTATTAATAAAATGAGACCTTTTTATTTTTTTAAAAACATGGATATTATTTCAAGAAAAATTTGTAGGCAGTGTGACATATGCAAAAAAAACAAAACAAGAAACAATCAAAATTTTGGATTTTTATCTCATCTTGGACCAGCGAAAGAACCGTTTGAAATTATGTCTTTAGATACAATAGGGGGGTTTGCTGGAAATAGGTCATCAAAACGATATATGCATTTGCTTGTAGACCATTTTACTAGATACGCGTATATTTCGACTTCAAAAAATCAAAATTCCGAAGATTTTATTCAACTACTAAAAAAAGTTTTGAGTAAACATCAAATTAAAACTTTATTAGCAGACCAATATAGTGGTATCAACTCAAATGATTTTAAAAATTTTTTGAAAAAAGAAAGGGTACACCTCATATTTACCGCAGTAAACTGTCCATTTTCAAATGGACTAAATGAAAGAACAAATCAGACATTAATAAATAGAATACGATGCAAAATTAATGAAAAAAAAAACTAGAGCTTGGAGTAAAATTGCCGAAGAGTGTGTTTTGGAATATAATAAAACTGATCATTCAGTAACAAAATTCAGTCCGGAATATCTCATGTTTGGAAAAATTACTTTAATCATACCCGAAGAATTGTCCCGAACAGATTATGACTTAGACAAAGATAGAAAATCTGCATACAAAAATAGTATTATTAATCATAATTACAATAAAGAAAGATATGATAAAAATAGAAAATATCACCAGTTTAAAATAAACGACTTAGTTTATGTAGATAATGGAGCAATATTAAATAGAAATAAACTCGATGAAATTCGAATCGGTCCTTACAAAATAATTAAGAAAATATCTGAGACAATTTTTGAAATTAATACTGGACACAAAAGGAAAGAGTCCAATTTCTTTCATATTTCTAAGATAATTCCAGTTCTGAACGATGGAAATAGTAATTAATAAATTTTCCAGTTTAAATGCTTTCCTAAAAAAAAAAAAAAAAAAAAAAAAAAAAAAAATTATTTTTATTATTTTCTGGAAGGGGGGATGTAAAATAGTTACTATGACTATTTAAAAAAACTGATTAAATTAATTTGTCAATAATATTTCCGCAATTCACAGCAAGTCTTTCGATTCTTTCTTCAGGTAAATACCTAGATTTAATTTACTTCATAATTTATTGTAATCAACATGTTAATGTTAAATAAAACTTTCTTCAGAAAACATCGAAACTGGCTGGTTTGGTAATTTCACCTATACCCCGTAATTTCTATCTTACATATATATATTTAATTTATAATATATTCACGATTTGTGGGCTCGAATGAAGTCAATCGGTACTTGTCCGTTTTCGACAAATGCAACTCCAGAAAACTACAAAATTTTAATAATATAATATATATAAAATGATCGGAAAAGAATGGCTTACTTTGTTTTTAAAACAAAATCCGGAGCTATCCATTTGAAAGCCAGAACCCATCAGCCCTGGTAGGGTAACATAATTTAATGATCAGAATGTGAACGTTTTCTTTTTTGACAAATTAGCTGAAAAAATGGATAAATATGGATTTATTGCGTCAGATATTTGGAATGTAGATGAGACACAAATGTCTACGGTGTTGAAAGGTAAGCGTTACGTCAGCGCCATGACTTCTGGGGACGAGGGACTAACATTACAGTAATAACTGCTATATCTGCTTATGGAAATACAGTACCTTCTATGTTTGTGTTTTCCAGAAAACAATTAAAGAGCCACTTTCTTAACCGCCCTACCTTCAGGTTTTTTTCCAAGTATGTGCAAAAAAACATCAGGTTTTGTTACATTTTGACTAATATATATATTTAGAAAGACAAAAATTGTTAGTAATTTTTTAGTAAGATAAATTTTAAAACATGGGATGTACAGGTCCTTGACTGTCCTTGAAGATCTACTTATTCAAATATTGTTGGGACGCGTGCGTTTCCCGTAAATTTGATAGTTTTTAGGTATATTATTTTTTCTCAAGCGCGTACGTGATACGGGATAGCGCAGATTGGTCCGCTCAAAGTGTGCGTATCACGTACGTTCGTATGTGTAGGGCGGTTAATGGTGGTCCCCTGAATGTATAGGAGCAGGCAATGCCAGTGAATGGGTTACAGACGAAGAATTCCATCAGTTTATGAGACATTTTATTAAACATGTGAAATCGTCCATGAAGCATCGTGTCTTGCTATATTAGACAATCACTCCTTTCAATTGAACGTGGAGACACTAACTTTAGCCAAAGAGAAGGGAGTTGTAATGTTGTCCTTTCCCCCGCATTGTAGGCACAAACTACAACCATTGCATGCCTCAGTATTGCGCCGCTGCTCAAGATACATGTCGCTGGTTTGTTGCCCTTTGCTCAAACAAGTATAAATATTGTCAACGGTTTTCGAAAGACTCGCATCTTTCTGTATAATGCAAATATTTTTAGTGAGGATAAGTTTTCACGATTACTTGTGACCGACCGTTCAGATCCAGACACTGTCGAACTGGAAAAAGATCTTCCAGAGCAAGCTATAACGTTCAACACTGAACCTAACCTCACTCCTTCTGCCTCGATCAACCAAGCTGAACCCAAACCCGGTACTTCGGTATATGAATTGTAAATGATAGTATACAGCCAGGTCCTGGCCGATTAACCGGAAAATGACTAGGTTCCAGCCGTATCTGGTAATATAAAAAGCAACCTTCGTACAAAGAGAAAACACCGATTTCTCACGAAAACTAACAAGCTAGTATATTACCTGAATTCACCACAAAACAACTAAAGTTCAAACTTACCTCACTACTAAATAAGATGACAGTTTAAAATTACGGAAAGTGCCCGGTTTTGATATGATTACAGCAAAACTCATCAAGGACCTCTCTATTAACGGAAAACGTGCAATTTTATGCATTTTTAACGCTATGCTTGCATTTGACTATTTTCCCTCTGCCTGGAAAAAGACGAAAATAATCATCCAAAAGCCGGGAAAGAATAAAGCATGCATAGATGGCTATAGGTCAATTAGTTTTCTCCCCGTCTTGCCAAAGATTTTGGAAAGACTTATTTTAGACAGTTTGGGTTTCGCCAAAATCACAGTTCTGTTGAGCAGGTTGACCAACTATGTGCAGGGAGCCTTCGAGGAAAAAAATACTGCGCGGGGCTCTTTTTAGACATTGCTCAGGCATTTGATCGTGGTTGGCACGAAAGCCTTTTGTACAAGGTGAGGAGTTGTCTGCCCTACTGGTATCACGGAATTATAGAAAGTTACCTCCGTGATATAACGTTTTACGTTCAATATGGGAGCTCCTCGAGTAAGTTGTACAAAATTAATGAGGGTGTTCCACAGGGCAGCGTGCTTGGCCCTATCCTCTACAATCTACAACATCTTCACAGCTGATTTACCTACCGATAGGGACATTGTAACGTCTACTTTCGCTGACGATACTGCAATTCTCTATGCTAACTCCAACCCTTTTGTGGTGACTAGGGAATTGCAGTGTCATGCAAATTCTATTCTGAAATGGGCGAGCAAATGCCGCATCAAAATCAATGAGGGTAAAACGCGACTCGTTACCTTCACACTCCGTAAGGGGTCGTGCGGTCCGGTTACCCTCAACGATTGTCACGTAGTCGATACTGGAGAGGTGAAATATCTGGGGTTTCACCTAGACAGCCGCCTAACGTGGAAGACCCACATTAAAAATAAGATGGTACAGGTTAAAATTCTCCACCGTAAACTCCAATGGTTGACCAGGAAGGGGTCGGCTTTGAACTTATCTTCGAAGGTTATGGTCAACAAGGCTTTACTAAGACCAACGTGGGCATATGGCGCCCAATTGTGAGGTGCTGCAAAGACATCAAACGTCGAGCTAGTTCAGAGACAACAGACTATAATACTAAGATTCTTTCTTGGAGTGGGCCGTTATATCAGAAACGACATCATACAACGCGACCTAGGAATTGAAACGGTGAAGAAATATATTAAGCAGCTGGGCAGAAGATATCTTGAAAGAGTGAAAGCTCACCTGAACGGATTGGCTGTAAAAATCACTACAGAACCTCCATTCAAAAGACTAAAGCGCATAGACCCCAATCAATTTATAAAGTCATAAGATAAATTTATATTACATTTTCTCAAGCCTTTCCGTCTTGATTATGGTCAATGGGTTTTTTTTTATGTTATAATTTACTTTTACTTATTTATGTTAGAGTGCCAGAATGAGATCAGAGCTCTTATTAGTTGTGATAATTCAGATGCTCATAGGGAAGCTCGAATTGGATTGGATACCCCCTTGGTTGATTTGAGTTGTTCAACTACCTGTAGCAAAGACACATTATCTGTGAGTGGATCACTTGCTCATATAGATTTTGACTCTATGGCTAAGACAGGAAAAATCAACCTGTTTGAATCCACAGCAAAGGCTTATTCAACATGGGCATATGAAGTTTGGTCTCTATTGGGGTGGCTGAACATCATATGGATTGCAGGCTGCACAATCCTGGCCATTGTGATGATTGGGCTTCTTGTGAAATTTGTCTTTAGACCCAAAAGCATCTATAGAGTCATATATAGAAAGAATAAATGATATCTTAATCTAGTTAGTTACTAAATCTAATTAATCTCATTGTCACTGAAACTAATAGATTTGCGCAGCAGATTATAGCATCACAAAGGAAAAGTAAATATGCTCGCATCAGTAAGTGGATACCAACTGATGCAGCAGAAATAAAGAAATTTTTAGGATTGACACTATGAGCTCTGTGAAGTTGGCACCGCCATCTTAGAATTTTTTTAAAAAAAATATCTCATTCGTTTGTCAATCGTTAGTCCACGTTTGTCCAGGGAAAATTTTCGTTTGTCCACCCTTGAAAAAAAAGTTATTTCAAAAAGAAAAAAAAGGTGTGAAGGCACTCCCAACTGCCACCTGGCACACGGCTGCACATAATTGCAAAAATAATACACCAATCGATTGTCCATCGTTTGCTCACGTTCGTCCAGGAAAAATTATTGTTTGTCCACCCTCCAATTTTTTTATAAAAAAAAATTAAAAATTTATTCCATGTAAAAGCAACATTCACTAAGTGTAGATAATTTTCAACATTTTAAACACCAACAACAAATTTTTCAAAAAAGAAAATTTTCAGCCGATTGTGTATCGTTTGCCGACGTTTGTGCAGGAAAAATTTTTGTTGGTCCACCCTACAAATTTTTTTTATTAAAAAAAATAAAATTTATTCTTTGTAAAGGCAACATTCACCAAGTGTAGATAATTATCAACGTTTTAACTACCAACAACAAATTTTTCGAAAAAGAAAATTTCCAGCCGATTGTACATCGTTCGCCGACGTTTGTCCAGGAAAAATTTTCGTTTGTCCACCCTCCAATTTTTTTTTTTATAAAAAATTAAAAATGTATTCTATGTAAAAGCAACATTTTGAAAAAGCATATTTCGACATAAAAAAATCACAATTCACTTTAATTGTACCTACTTTGCTTTAAGATTGCAGAGCACTTAAAAAAAACCTCAAATTCAATATAAATTCTTAAATTCTAAAATACAATAATATTTCAGCGTTAATTTGTGACATTTTTTTCCCTCGAATAGACTTAGGCATTCTTTCCACATCATTTTTTTCTAGCCATGTCCCTGTAACTCTCTTGCAATAGGCAGTGTAATGCCCTGGTTTATGGCAAATTAAACCTCCTAAAACATATGCGACTCCTTGTATGTTGATATTTGGTGGTATTTCAGACAATTTTATTTGGTTGTTGTACTTGGAATTATTTACATTCAAAAAAATTTGTGTGTAAATAAAAAGATACGGACCGTCCTTTACCGTATTTTGTTTTTGGGACGAGCATATTTTACATTTTGCTTCTCTGTCCTCCAAAGTTTCCTTAAGCAAGTTTTTTAAACATAGTCCAAAGCTTAATCCTTCGTCAAATCCGACCATATCAATTATATTTTTATTTTTTTATTACAATTTTTACACTTGGTTTTAATTTTGAAGTTTTGAGTGTTTTCAAATAGTTCGGTTATTACTTTATATGCGCTTCCATAGCAGTCTAGATACCCGTTATCAGTTTTAAACATTGTCGACAGAAGTTCACCCCTAAAATTATATAGTAGAGAGCTAATTCCATCATTAGCATATTTCATGATGAATGAAAGAATATTATGCGTATCCAAATTTGTATCAACAAAATTTTTATAAGAGGTATAATTACAATAAGAATTGGCTAAAACTTCTATTATTGAATCAAAAGCGCAAGTATTTTAAATGTAGACTCTATTACCGTCTACCAATGCAGGATTGCACTTATTTCCGTTTTGTAAAATTTCATATTTTCGTTTTCGCAGTGGTTTCTCGTAATAAAAATTAATTTCTGGAAACGGTTTGAAATATTTACCCCTCTTGGAATTGTTTACATTTTCGATCTCAAGTTTACTGCGTTTTTTTGAATGACGATTTTCATCGGAGTTAATATTTACGAACCGAATGATTTTCGATTTCGGTTTCGGAGATATTTCATTCAATTTTGATTCTGGGGCATGGAAAAGGGATGTATTTTCTAGTGAAATTTGGTTAACCTCTTTTTGAGCTTCATTGCCATTTACTTCGTCTTCCGAAGCTTCAATATTAAGTCCTAACCAATTTTATTGAGTTCGTAAATGATTATAATCGCGTTCATTGACTACTACTCGATTATCTAATTTTGTTTCACCAATGACTTTTTTCGATTGCAGTCGCCGTGCGTGGTCTAACTTTGAAACGCTTTCTATAGAATTTATGTGTTTAGCGATGAATTTACCTGAGCGTACAGGTTGATAGCCCGTACCCAAATTATTATTTTTTAATGTGTTGAAATACGCTTCGCAGTGGGCCGATGTCGCTACGTTTGATGCGTTTGGAAAATATTGGCGCATAGCATTGGTCCATACGGGAAAATGTTTCCCGAATTTCATAAAATGTTTTACTACTCCAGGACAGTAGAAAGCATTTAAAAATTCGGTTTCCTCCATAGATTTAATTAATTTTTGCGCCTTGTCCTGGATATTTTCAATGAAAAGAGTAACGTCATTATTTTCGATGTTTAAATGTTCATACTTGGTTTCTTTGATGTTGTTATCTTCATCTTCATCATTTTTTTTTCTTTTTGTTCTTCATATTCGCTTTCAGCCATGATAAGTAAAGAGAAAAAAAGTTTTTCAAAATCTTCAATATTGTTGCAGATCGGCGTGATCCCCAAACATCGAACGTAGAAATCCTTGACTTTGAAATGTTTGCCATCAAACACTTTTTTTCGGCACATAAGCTTGATTAAATGTGCAATATCGATTCTAATAAAACACATTAAACCCTGTGACTTACCGTTAATTAACGAACGGTAGCAGTCAGAAATGTATATGGGAAGGCTCTTTTCATTGAAAGCTAAACAGGTAGCGTTCAAAAGTGCCATTGAGTAGTTGCACGCGACTTCTGGAGGACAGGGAACACCATCTCTTATTATTTCTCGAAGCCAGTAGCATATAAAATTTGCATCGTGCTTCTGTGAAAGCATTGAAAACAGTGGTTGACCCCCATTTTCCGTGGGAATAACGATCTGATATAACAAAGTGCATCGTTTAGGACCGTTGCTTAAAGATTGGGATTTGATAAGACCACCGGTTGCATCTATTTCTATCTTACCAAATTTTTTAATTAAATCTTTATACAAGTGAATTTGCATTTTCGACCAATACATGCAATACATTTTATCTACTCCAATTTTCCTGATATATCCCGAATACTTTCCCTCAGTTTTCATCTTGCATAAATAATTTATTGCATCGAGATTAGGGTCAAAACCTAATTGGAGACTGGTGGCTTCTCCTTTAATTTTTCGAGTAGCAGCGCTGTGTGGTAAATACGGCGGTTCAGGATCACCTAATGAAATGTCACTCATTTCTTCGTTACGCCATAATCGAGCCTTTTTAGATAATAATTCATGGCTCATAATTTGGCGTGTAATACCTCGAACTGGGCGCTTTGCACTGTGCGGGACTCCTCTAGTATCAAATGTTTTGATTTCAAGAGTGATTCCATCCCCAGGAGCTGGTTTCATGATAGAATGAGCGTCAAAAGTAGCAGAACATTCTTTGCAAATTCCATGAATCTTAAAAAAAACTTCAGCTTTTTGAGATTCGCGGACTTTAGCGTACTGGAAAATATAGGCGCAAGGAATTTTGGTTTTGAGGAAAAATTCCTTCACCACCAAATCTGTTCATCCGTTTTTTAAAACTGCATGAACCCTACCACTATAATTTTTTCGACAGTACATCCTAGAAATCGGAGAAATTTTCTTCCAATTGTCTTCCGAAAAAACTAAATTGGTGAATAAAAGAGGGAATTTAAGATTCTTGCTCTTAAAACCATCATCTGAATGATACTCGGGATCAGTAGATGAATTGATAGTAATATCGTTTGAAAAATCAAACAATGGAATATTGAAAAACTTTTTAATATCAACTAACAAGTTCCAACGATTGCATCTCACATATGCATTAATAGATTCAGGTGGCACTGGTTTTTCGAAACAAGAACTAACTTTTTTCCATACAATATCCGAACGCGGTTTTAAACAATTATTTTCATCAAAAATTTCATGTAATTTCAATGCATCCAGCATTAACTTTGGATTGATAAATGGTGCTCGAGGCATGTTAAAAACTTGGATATCAATTTGTTGGCAGAAAATAAGTAATTGGAAAATTCAATTGAGTTTGATCAATTAAGAGCGACAATGATGTGAAATTCCTTTGAAAAAAAAAAAATGAAATGAAATTTTAATAATAAAAATTAAACCAACTGAAAATTGAACAATAATATATGCGGAAATAAAACGGTTTATGAAATATTAGTAAATTAGCTTATTCGCGGTAACCCGAAGGCAAATTCAAAAACAATGTGATCTTCGAATATAAATTCACAATAATAGGTATATTCGAAATGTTCTAGGTCCAGAAAATACTCAACTAGTTCGTTTGACAATACTTAGAAATCTATATCTATAATAAAATAGAAGTATCTATTCTGCTTTTTGAATACTTAATCTATACCAATAATAAGATTGAAAATTAGCTACTTGAATACCTATATAATAAAAACGTTCCATCTCACCTGCGCGAGCGAACGAAAAACGGAATCATTTTTCCTAGCTGAGATTTTTATCTAATCTAAAAAATTTAAGATGTTTTGTTGAATACTCTTTATTGCCTATATTTTCATATATTTAATACAAAAAAATAAATGCCTTTTTATTAAATTAAATTTTATTTTTTTTTTGATAAAAAAAATTGGACGGTGGACAAACGAAAACTTTCCTGGACAAACGTTGGCAAACGATGGAAAATCGGCTGGAATTTGTAGATTTCGAAAAATTTGTTGTTGGTGTTTAAAATGTTAAAAATTATCTACAATTGGTGAATGTTGCCTTTACAAAGAATAAATTTTATTTTTTTTAATAAAAAAAATTTGGAGGGTGGACAAACGAAAACTTTTCCTGGACAAACGTCGGCAAACGATGGACAATCGGCTAGAAGATTTAGATTTCGAAAAATTTGTTAATGGTGGTTAAAATGTTGAAATTTATCTACACTTAGTGAATGTTGCTTTTACAAAGAATAAATTTCATTTTTTTTAATAAAAAAATTTGGAGGGTGGACTAACGAAAATTTTTCCTGGACAAACGTCGGCAAACGATGGACAATCGGCTGGAAGATTTAGGTTTCGAAAAATTTGTTGTTGGTGGTTAAAATGTTGAAAATTATCTACACTTAGTGAATGTTGCTTTTACAAATAATAAAATTAATTCTTTTAAATAAAAAAAATTGGAGGGTGGACAAACGAAAATTTTTTCTGGACAAACGTCGGCAAACGATGGACAATCGGGTGAAATTATATGATTTCGAAAAATTTGTTGTTGGTGGTAAAAATGTTGAAAATTATCTACACTTAGTGAATGTTGCTTTTACAAATAATAAAATTAATTCTTTTAAATAAAAAAAATTGGAGGGTGGACAAACGAAAATTTTTTCTGGACAAACGTCGGCAAACGATGGACAATCGGGTGATATTATATGATTTCGAAAAATTTGTTGTTGGTGGTAAAAATGTTTATAATTATCTACACTTAGTGAATGTTGCCTTTATATAGAACTAGCTGACTCGCGCAACTCCGTCTGCGTCACATAAGGGTGAGAGAAGGTTAAGAGTGGGGAACCTATGGCACAATTCTGAAGGAGTTAAAACTTGCTTTGTTTTATCCACAAATCACTTAAGAACCATTGAAGAGATAAAAGTTGGTACCTATAATGCTAATTTAAAACCACGCGGACGAAACCAAGAAAAACATTGTATGTCTGTAACGTTAAAAGTATAACATGACTCATGAGCTATCTTAGGTACATCACACTATGATCAGTAAGAGTAGAACTATAATAGAAAATGTCACGGGAACGGGAATAATAAAGGAACGCTGCATAACACTACTGGGGTGTTTTATTGATAAAATTTACGTACATACCTACAAAAGTCTCTTTAGATGTTCATCTCAGAGATTCCAGTCGAAAACACTCAGGCAAATAATTGATGCTCCTTGGTATATAAACAATATAAAAATACACAAAGACACAGATATACCAACAGTCAAGGAGGAAATCCAAAAGCACAGCAGGAAGTATCTGGAGAAACTCAACGAGCATCCAAACCACCTAGCAGTGAACCTTTTAGACAATAGTGAGTCTACAAGGCGACTTAAAAGATGGGATCCCACGGATCTCCCTGAAAGATTCCCAGACTAGGAGAAAAAAAAAAAAAAAATCAGGAGTAGTCCGCTGGGCCTGCTCCCACAATAAAACCAAGAGAGCAGAAGCACTTATTGCACCACCGTGCAGATTGCGCTATAAATCAGGGGGAAAAAAAAAAAAAAAGATGTTCATCAGTAATTTAAAAATATGTATGGACAACAATTTTTATTTTATTACCGAAACTTTGAATACAATAAGTGATAGCATAAATATATTACAACTGATCTCAAATTTTTGGCCGGCAGTGTATGTAAACTTTAAATATAATGAAAAAAAAAAGAATATATGAAACTTAAACGAAGAGTAACGTAAAAAAAATTGAAATGTTATTTGATTATTGCAACGCCTGTAACCGTTGTAACAAATAATATATTTTAAACTTGTACTTCTGTATCTGTTATAATATATTGCAAAGAGCTGAATGCCTGAATGTCTAATGATCTATGAATCAGCTCAGTACTGAGTAAACTGACTACTGAAAAAAAGTTAGAACGACACAAATATTGAGAAGGAAAAGCGCAAGCGCTCACTTAGGAGGCCTAACTTATTTTAAAGAGTGGGGAGTTTTGAAAAGAAAAGTTGAAAATTTACTTGTTGATTTTTTAAATGTAATTTAACACGCTAAATTCTAAATATGTATTCGAAAATTAACAATGAAAGAAATTTCAACGTTTCAAAATTTTTCATTATTTTTAGATGTTAAATAAAAAATCATATCTTCAAGTGAAAATAGTAATTTTTATTTTAATCCTAAAGAGAAAATGTGTTAAAACGCTATTTCATGAACTTTAAAGATCTATTTCACAACCTTTTTTTTAACACACGGTTCCCGCAGGAGACAATTATCATGCTATCTTTTGAGCACCATGCATTATTCTGGCATAAGAAATAATCTATATTATTATCTGATCCCTCAACTATCATATTGCAAAAAATCATGTCTATCTTTTACTCTGTGAAAAACAAAAACATATCTATCCCACGGGAGTAGAACATTTTTCCTGGATAAAAAAGAGATCAAGCTTTCCTGAGGAAAATTCGTTAAAACTCTTATTCATGAACTTTTAGAAAACTCCTTTGAAATACTCAGTTCCTGAAGAATTCTATTTTTAGCCTATCCTACGGGAACCGTACAATATTCTAACATAAAAAGTAGCCCATATCATTCACTGTCTCTTAAACCACCATATTGCAAGAAATTATGGTATTCTTTTGTTCTGTGAAAAACAAAAACGTATCTATCCTACGGGAACATACATTTTTCCTGGATAAAAATTGAACTGTATGAAAAGAAAAATTATGATTTTGCCTTGAGGACCTTATGAGTTTGTAGCAGGCCTAGAAAAACTTAATTGATTACCGGAGATTCGAAAAACAAAAAAATAGATGATTTGTCAAAAAACTAAAAATTGTAAAATTAAAAAATAAAATAAATAATTGTGTAATTAAGAGAATAAAATTAGTTCAATAAAATAAAAGACAATTATAACATTGGTGACCCCGACGTGATGTGATGTGATGACGTGATGAATTTTTGTGTGCAAGTACAGAACAATTTCTCATAATTATAGTGCGTAAGTCAAAATTAAATTATCATCAGATAATCGTATAAAGAAAAAATTAATTATGCCTGATGACAATCAACAAGAACAAGTACCCGGTGTACAAAACTTACCACAAATTGATAAAGTTTCTGTTAAGTTACCCCCCTTTTGGGCAGAAAAACCAGAAATATGGTTTACCCAAGCTGAAGCTCAATTTGCATTATCTGGTATTACTAATGAAGCCACAAAATTCAATTACCTAATTGCACAATTAGACATAAAAATTGTTGAAAATATATGGGACATAGTTTCATCAAATGAAGTAAATAAATATACGAAGGCCAAGGAACGATTACTTACAATTTATAAAGAAAGTGAAGATAGGCAAATTAGAAAACTTGTTAGTGAGTTAGAAATTGGTGATTTAAAACCAAGCCAACTTTTGAGAAAAATGAAAGGTATGGCAGGAACAGAAGTTTCTGATAAGTTATTAAAAACCTTATGGTTAGAAAAGCTTCCAAGTCATATCAGAAGTATTCTAACCATAACAGACGCTGATATAGACAAACTAGCTGATATGGGTGACAAGGTTTGGGAAATACGACCAAATAGCTCTGTTGATTACATCAATACTAAACCCAAATCCAATAAACCTGTTGATTCATCGTCAACTCAAGATTTGCTAGCACGAATTCAAGTTCTAGAAAAAGAAATAAATTCACTTCGTTTTAGAAATAATCGCTCCAGAAGTCGTAGTAGAAGTCGCAGTAGATTTAATGAAAAAGGAAAATATTGTTATTTTCATTTTAAATACGGAAAAAAATGTAGGGCGGAAAAATGTAAACAACCCTGTCAATGGCAACAGGAAAACTGCAACAGACAGTCACAGTAAAGGGCGACTGTGCTGTCATTGATATCAGTCCTAGTTCTAGTCATCGATTGTTCGTAAAAGATGTTAAAACAAATTTCAAATTTTTGGTCGATACCGGAGCAGACGTATCCGTTATACCTTACACTGGCAAGAACAATCAAAACTCCTCAGATTTTAAATTATTTGCCACAAATGGTTCAATAATACCCACGTATGGTACCAAGGTGTTTACCATTAATTTGGGCTTAAGGAGAAACTTTGAGTGGCCATTCTGCGTAGCGGGAACCACAAAAGGGATTATAGGGGCTGATTTTCTAAAATATTTTGACCTTTTGGTCGACATTAAAAATAAAAGATTGATTGATAACAAAACTAAATTACGCTGCCATGGGATGATAGCAACAATTTCCGAAGCAGAAGTGATCAGTTCATTAAATTCAAACAATCCATTCATAGAATTATTAAAAAATTATCCTGATCTCACCAAACCTAACAATACTCTAGTAAATGAAGTGAAACACAATATTAAACATTACATTTCTACATCTCCTGGACCACCAGTTTTTAGTAAAGCACGTCGACTCGACCCCGAAAAAATAGACATAGCGAAAAAAGAATTTCAATTTTTATTAAATCACAACATTATTCGCTATTCAAATTCCGAATGGGCCAGTCCAATTCATTTAACAACCAAGAAAAATGGGCAATGGCGAGTTTGTGGGGATTATAGGCGACTAAATGACCGTACCCTCCCAGACCGTTATCCAATCCCAAGAATTGAAGATGTCCAAAATATTTTAGAAAATAAAAAAAATAAAACCATTTTTTCAAAAATAGATCTTCAGCAAGCATTTTATCATATTCCATTAGCAGAAGAAGATCGACACAAAACTGCTGTTATCACGCCTTTTGGGTTGTTCGAATTTATTTACATGCCTTTTGGATTAAGAAATGCCCCCAGTTCTTTTCAAAGATTTATGTCGGAGGTTACACAAGGCCTGGATTTTTGTTTTGTGTATATTGACGACATTCTAATAGCGTCTAGATCGATGGAGGAACATCATGACCACCTAAGAACAGTATTCGATAGATTCCACAGTTACGGCCTACGAATCAATCTATCGAAATCCGAATTTGGTACAAAAGAAATTAAATTTTTGGGTTACCTCATAACTGTGAACGGAACTCAACCAGATCCAGAACGAGTGGAAGCAATTCAAAATATGCAACTACCGAAAACCATAAAAGAGCTACGAGCATTTTTAGGCATCTTAAACTTTTATCGTAGACATCTACGTAAAGCAGCAAATGACCAAGCCCTTCTTAATGAATATTTAAAAGGTAGTGGTAAAAATGATAAAAGGCCAATAGAATGGAGTGCAGAAGCAAAACTTAAATTTCAGGAATGCAAGGACGCTTTAGTACAAGCTACTATGCTCTCCTGTCCTAAAAGAAATTCAAAGTTAGCCTTATTTGTAGATGCTTCTGACATAGCGATCGGAGGAGCTTTATGTCAACTAGAGGAATCTTGGAAACCTATAGCTTTTTACTCTAAAAAATTAAGTGAAACAGAACGAAATTATAGTACCTATGATAGGGAACTGCTAAGCATATACCTATCAATCAAGCACTTCAAACATTTTCTTGAATTTAGAGATTTTGATGTGTTTACAGATCATAAACCCCTTATCTTTGCATTTAAACAGAAGAACGAAAAAGCAAGCCCTCGACAAGTACGACAATTACAGTATATATCAGAATTTACTACTAGTATTCGACATATCAGTGGCAAGGATAACGTCGTGGCGGATACATTATCAAGATGTGAAGAATTATCTTCAGTGGATTATGACAAAATTTCCGAAGAACAAAAAACCGATGAAGAACTGAAAGATCTCATGAAAAAAGAAAACTCCCTGCAATTGAGAAAATGTTCTCTTCCATCAAATAAATATTTATGGTGTGACACCTCTACACCCATTATTCGTCCCTATATACCGAAATCACACAGAAGACAAGTATTCAATTCTATTCATAATCTTGCTCATCCAGGCGCAAAATCTACAGTAAAACAAATATCTGCACGATTTGTGTGGCCAGGTATTAAAACAGATATTAGAAAATGGGCACAAGCGTGCGTTCGATGTCAGAAAAGCAAAGTTACTCGACATACAAAAACACCTGTAGAAGAATTCGCAGAAACAGATGAAAGATTTTCAGTAATTCACATAGACATTATCGGACCTCTGCCTCCATCTAATAACAAAATATACTGTTTAACTTGTATAGATCGGTATACATCATGGATGGAAATAGTACCATTAGAAACGATCACAGCGGAATCAGTAGCAAATGCCTTCTATAAACATTGGATATGCCGATTTGGAGCACCAGTACAACTTATTACCGACCAAGGACGTCAATTCACCTCTGAACTTTTTAAATCATTAACCGCCTTCTGTGGAATTCGTCTGCAACATACAACATCATACCACCCCCAAGCAAATGGGAAAATTGAAAGACTACATCGCACAATCAAATCTGCACTAAAAGCTCATGGAAAAACACAATGGACAGAAACCATTCCCACGATTCTATTAGGACTTCGAGCTGCATTGAGAGAAGACGGAAATTACACATTAACACAGATGGTTTATGGAAAAAATATAAGACTGCCTGGAGAATTTTTTGAAGATAAACAAATCGTTGAAAATACTGACTCTTTTACGGCCAGCCTTCAACGACAAATGCAAACTTTGAAACCTTTAAAAATTAATAAAAATCATTCACAAACAATTTTTGTTCACAGAGACCTGCAAAGTTGTGCACAAGTATTTGTTCGAATCGATCGAGTGAAGAAAGCTTTGGAACCCCCCTATGAAGGACCTTATAAAATTTTAGCTAGAAATTCAAAATATTACACTCTCGACATTAAAGGAAAATCAACCAATATTTCGTTGGATCGGCTTAAACCTGCTTATCTTTTGGCTCCAGATAATAACCAACCAGTAAAATCACATCATAATGTGATTCCTGAAGAACTACTTCAGCGAATTACCAAACGTGGACGTATGGTGAAATTCCCTTCTAAATTCGTATATAAAATTTGTTATTAATTTTTAATTGTAAATAATTGTACTTTATTTTATTTTTGCTTTTAAAAATCGTAACTATGTTACTGAGGGGAGGATAGTGTAGCAGGCCTAGAAAAACTTAATTGATTACCGGAGATTCGAAAAACAAAAAAATAGATGATTTGTCAAAAAACTAAAAATTGTAAAATTAAAAAATAAAATAAATAATTGTGTAATTAAGAGAATAAAATTAGTTCAATAAAATAAAAGACAATTATAACAAGTTATTACTTAACTCTTAGCTAATAAATGAGTTATTAAAATGTTTGGTTTCAGCATGATTTTTTTTCGAACCAGTTTTTCTCTATTTTCCCGATGAAATGAGAAATTTTTCCAAAATAAAACGTGTTTCAGATAATGATTCGCATATTTATCATACTTAAATATCACCAAAATCCATTTTCAACTAAAAATAGAGTTTATGCATAATTTTTGCTCCAACCCGTTTTTAATTTCCCGGATAAATGAGACATTTTCCCGTAGTAAAAAGTATTCTTTTTAATGACTTAGATTGTCATTTATCATCATATCAAATTTCATTAAAAACCGTATTAATTTGGGTAAGAATTAATAATTATGTTTCTAAAAACAACTTCGCTAGTAATGAATTATTTTTGAAACAACTTTAATAACCATTAAAAAGGTTATAGCGGGCTAACCGTAAAAGATAGACATATGCCATCGCGGACTTTTTTGTAGAACTTTTTAAGAGGAACAATTTTGCTGCACATAATTTTTGCGTAACTTTAACCGTTTACGCAGGGCAGGCCACGAACGCTCTCAAAAAGAAAATTTTTTCCTGATTTTTGCAACATTTTCCATCGATGCTCTGCTCCCATTAGTCGTAGCGTGATGTTATATAGCCTAAAGCCTCCCCCGATAATTAGGCTATCCAACATTAAAAGAATTTTTCAATTCGAACCAGTAGTTCCTGAGATTAGCCCGTTCAACCAATCAAACAAACAAACAAACAAACAAACTCTTCAATTTTATATATTAGTATAGATATAGATAAATTTTTAATTTTTTATAAAAAAAAAAATTGGAGGGTGGAAAACGAAAATTTTTCCTGGACAAACGTCGGCGAACGATGGACATTCGGCTGGAAATTTTCTTTTTTGAAAAATTTGTTGTTGATGGTTAAAACGTTGATTATTATCTACACTTGGTGAATGCTGCCTTTATAAAGAATAAATTTTATTTTTTTTAATAAAAAAAAATTGTAGCGTGGACAAACGAAAATTTTTACTGGACAAACGTGAGCAAACGATGGACAATCGGCTAGTTAATTTTTTTTTAATATTTGTAGTTGGGGGCTCCATTACTCAACATTCTCCAATTTTCAACATTTTGTGACACCCTGTATAAAAAAAATCTTTTTCAATTTATTTTATTTTGGTGGGAGGAAAAACAAAAATTTTTCCTGGACAAACGTAAACTCTAGATGGACAATCGATTGGTGTATTATTTTTGCAATTATGTGCAGCAGTGTGCCAGGTGGCAGTTGGGGGTACCAACTTCACACTTTTTTTTTCTTTTTGAAATAACTTTTTTTTCAAGGGTGGACAAACGAAAATTTTCCCTGGACAAACGTGGACTAACGATGAACAAACGAATGAGCTATTTTTTTTAAAAAAATTCCATGATGGCGGTGCTAACTTCACAGAGCTGACACTATGGATGGGTCTAGTTAGACTAAATTCTTTGAAAGATTATTGGACTATACAAGGCATTTACCGGCTAGACATTCCGCGTGCAACTATGCCATGAAATAGATATCAATTATTACTAAGTTTGTTACATTTCAATAATAACGAAACAATCCAGGGAGGCCAACGTCTTGGTAAAATTCAGCCCTTAGTTGACATCCTGCAAAGAAAATTTTAAGAATTATTTTATCCTGGTGAAGATATAGTCATAGACGAAACTCTAGTAACTCGGAAAGGGCGTCTGATATTTAGTTCTCGTCGCCCCTGTATCCAGCAGGAGAGCTCGTTGGTTTCCATCAACACTCCCGTCGACGAAAATGCTGCTGGGCTCGTGTTGTAGTGCGGCAACAGTGGCTTCCTTGATCTTCCTTGGGGCCTGGTGGACACAGGTCGACGATTGCCTCCTCACATCGACCTGCTCTAGTTTTCCGACTTCGGTGGCTCATGAGACTCGTTTTCGTGGGGACACTGTCTTCTGATGTGTCCCAACTTTCCACATCCATAGCACCTCACTTCCTTGGTCTTTCGTTCGGATGGTTTCCGGCTTTCCAATACACGGATCCGACTTACACCATAGGCGCTCAGCTTTGCTGCTTCGCTTTCGAGAGCACGGGTGAGGGCCTCCGTTAGGCGGGTTGGCCGAGCGAGAACCAATGCCCGGCGGGTTTCCCCGTCCCGTACCCCGTCGACAAAAGCTTGGACGGCCGATCTTTCCACGATATTCTCCGGTGTTTCTGGGTAAGCAAGGCGAGCCATTCGAGCCACATCGGCTTCGAACTCTTGCAATGACTCTCCCGCCTTCTGGACCCGGTTCTTTAGCTGTGCATGGATGCTCGAGGTGGATCCTCGATGCTCTCACATGCTCGAGGTGAGTCTGCCCATATCGCATTTCCAATCGTTGGACCAGCTGCTCGTAATTGTTTCTGTCATCTGGGGCCAAGACTTAGAGGATATCTAGTGCATCCCCGGATAAGGACACCACAAGATTAGTCGCCTTTTCTGCCTGTGTCCAGTTGTTATGCTTAGCCACAGTTTCAAACTGGGCGAGAAAGTTTGACCAAGGAACTTTCCCGTCGAATGTTAGCAGCTTTACGAGATTGTGACCACCCGAATTTGTCGCCAAAGGTGCCCTTGCGACATGTTTATTTTCACCAATTATTAGGCTCACCTCAAATTCCTTGAATTTCTCCTCGAGGGACTGGAATCGGTCGTCAAATTCTCCCTTGATGTTGTCGACTTTCTCGTCAAATTTCTCCCTTATGTCGTTGACTTCCTCGCTGAATTTTCTTTTTATCTTGTCAACTTCTTCTCGGATGTTACCGACCTCTTCGTTGATGTGATCGACATCTTCCTTGATGTCACCGACTTTTTCGTTGATGTGGTCGACCTCTTCTTTGATATTACCGACCTTATTTTCAAGTCTTTTCTCCATCTCGTTTAGTTTCCCTTCTATGGTTCCTTTCAAGTCGGCCCGTAGGTCGTCGTTGTTCTTCTTCAGCTCTTCATTGTTAGCCTCAATTTTTCGCTGCAAGTCTTCATTGTTGCTTTTAAGTTCGGCTCGAAGATCTTCATTGTTGGCATCGATCTTCTTCAATTCAGTTCGCAGGTCTTCAAACATTGTTTCTGACGACTTGAATAGGAATGTTTCTGGATCATGTCCTTTCGATCTGAGGGCCTCGGCGAGTCGTTCCTTGAGTACCGTTTTCTTCCCTTCGGTGCTCAGCTCCCGTTCTTCCAATTGTTCTTTCAATTCCGAAACTTTCAATTTGTCCAGCGTCGACATATTGAATTTCTTTATTTCTTTATTACGTTTCACTTAGATTTATTTTATGTCACACAAATCCCACTTCTGACACCAATGTAACGTTTTTACGGGTTCGTTGGTTTGTGTATAATGACTACGAATTTATTTCTTAACAATTGTTTATTTATTTATCTAACACTTATGGACTCATCAACATTATCGACATTATCGTTTAAGTCAATACTGTTTTCCAAACGAGGCCGTTTTGGCAGTAAATGTAAATTAATAGGATTTGGTGAATCAATGTCCTTTAACAATAATTCTTCTTGTACAACACCGTGAACGATTCCTGGATACACTTTTTTGATGTCTAACAAGAATTGCATGATCCGAGAACCATAGTCATCGTACTTCTTCAATATATTATTGCGATACCAAAACAAACCCATGTATTGGCGAATTTTGTTTAAATAATTGGGACTTTTTTGGTTCTCCACATCATTGATGGTATTTCTCTTATCAGAGTTGCTTACGAATTCTCCTTTGCTATGTTTTGTTTGCCAATGAATAGTTGTGGAAGAAAACATTGGTTCAATCCCATGACACTGCTTTGCACTGTCTGTACATAGCCTAGAAATTTTATAATTTACATACTGTTGAATATATGGCCACAATTCTTGTTTGCTTTTTGAATTCACTTTTAAAAATAGTCCAGATTTATCTTCCTTGCAATATAAACTGAAGACAATGATGGTCATCTGTTCGGTAAAACGGCCACGATTTTACTTCCGTTTCGTTAAAAACGTTTCGTCAATTTGAACCGTTTTCTCTTCGCCACCGAGTACAACATCAGTGTGCGATGATATTACTTCAGCGATTTCTCTACAATAACTGAAGTAATCAACAACAGTGTGTGAACTTATTTCAATGCCATTTGTTGAAAGGCGCCAAGATTGTAGGTTTTTAAATACATCACTGATTTCATTTCGATGATGAAATAAATTATTATAGCAATAATTTCGTGAAAAGAAAGTCGACAACAGTAGCCATCAAAAAAAGTTCCAGAAAAAGGGATCACGCTTTTAGGACACGTGTTAGATCCTTTCTTTTGTGTGCCCTTTGAAGAACATCTCCATATCCAGCCGAGCTTCCTGTCAAAAGCTTCAACAAACATTGGGAGCTCACAACATGTTGGAGGAATTGAATTCCTAGAAGGTAGCAAACAAAATTTCTTCCAAGAAGGAAATAGCTGGTTCTTCAATACAAACTAAGTTGTGAAAAGACGCAAAAAATTAAAATTTTCTAAATGTGAGTGCAAAAAAGGATGCTTTCGACATCGAGCAAAATAACATGAAAATACAAAAAAATAAATAAATAAATAAAAAAACACGAAAACACAAAATTTGGAAACTACACTGATGCAACGATTTGTTCGAGGGTGACAACGATAATGAAATTTAAATGGTGATTTTAATTTTGAAAACGTCAAAATCGATTTTATTGCAATAATATTGTAAGGTTTTTACGGGTTTGTTGGTTTGTGTATAATGACTACGAATTTATTTCTTAACAATTGTTTATTTATTTATCTAACACTTATGGACTACACGTTAACAATTAGTCAGTTTTTAAAGTCGCTTATTCACTATTACAATGTCACTGTCACAGTAGTCACAGCACTGTTTGTATTTCACTATATACACAATGCACACTTTATTTAACAATTCACTGATCACTTTATGCACTTTAACAATATTCACTTGATTTATTTTAACACCGTCGATGAATTTATTTGAATACTCGTCGAACATTTATTTGAACTCTCGTCGAACATTTATTTGAACTCCCTCGGTGATTTATTTCAACACACTACTCTCGGTAGTTTATTTGAATACTAAACTGTTGGCCCATCTTTCGGATTATTTATAGTAACCGATCATCAGCCTACACCTTTCCAAGCCATAAATCATCCGTTACTAGAAGATTCTATTTGTAATCTTTGCGCCTGTCTTTCTCTCATCCATTGGTAAATCAATGGAGAAAATACTAGAACAATGCGCTCCTTTTCTCATCTTTTGTAATATTAATCCTCGGTCATAAAACGGCTCCAGGGTGTCCATCCTTTCGTGCAATTCTTATGGCTGGTGATTGGTTAATCCCCCCATCAGGCGTCCAGACACAAAATGGTGTCTTAGATTTGTGACAATATTTTCAAAAGTGAAATAATTCTCAATACAAAACAAGCGGGGCCCGAGGGTGCAGCCCCCGGCGGGGGTTTGGAGGCGGAGCCCCCAAAATAAAAATACATCCATCTCAAATTATTTTTCAAGAGAAAATAATTTATTTTCCTGTGACCACCGCGTTTTTTTTTTGGCCAAAAAATAATTTCCTAAAGCACTAAAAACGTCAAAAAGTTATGTTTTTCAGTTTACCATTTCCTTCATAATTTTGAATTATTTTTATTATAACTGTCTCCATACTTTATTTAAATTATTACTTTATTCTATTATATAATCATTTGAACAATAATAGACAACAGTCATCATAAAACAAGCATAGTTGAGTAAGGCAATTTAAATTTGTAAATATTTGTAATACTAAAAACATTTCTCAATAAGGATTTTGTTGTTCCAAATGTATTATTGTCGGGTTAGTTATTTGTTACGTTTCATATGTTTCATATTGTTGACAATGATCTAACGCTATTTCGCATACGATTAGCTCAAGCATCGTGCTTACATCATATTTTGGCCAAATTTGACGTTTTCGATACAATCTTTAAAAATCGATATCTCAAAAACTCGAAAAATGGTATTCTTCATTTTCGATTTATTTTTTCGAGATCTTTAAAAATCCGTCGTCAAATCTTGACACCCGGGAAACAACAATCTTGCCAAGAAACGAGTCGATTCTTCCTCTTCTATGGATTTTTAAAAAACAAAGCTCAGCCGCGCTGACCAAGTGATGCTAGCCAGGCTACGAACTGGTCACACTCGAGCGCCTCATGACTGGCTCCTGGGATGAGGCTCCTGAGAAACCCCAAATTATGCGATGTGTGCTATATGGCGATTTCTGGCCTACATCTCTTGGTTAGGTGTAGGGGTTGATCAGACAGCAGGGAGCGCTGTATGAGGCAGATTTAGACCCGAGTCAGGCAGCTGTTGGACTACTGTTCAGTGATGTTCGGGGAGCTGAGTGGGGGGTGTGATGGGATGAGATATTCACGATCATATTTAGCTTTGGATGAGCATTTATATTTTTGTTATTCTTTAAATTATGATATTTTCCCCCACCGCCTCCCCATTTATTCTTTTCCTTCCTATGTTGAGTGCTAAATAAATCTATTTAATATTTTTATTCTTCTTATTGTTATTGTTCACCTGTTTGTTATTTTTATGGATGTGGTTTCAATTGTATATTTATTTAAGATGTTATTATTACTGTTATCTACTATATAAAAATAAGTCGGGTTTTCCTTCCTGACGCTATAACTCCAGAACGCACGAACCGATTTTCACGGTTTTGCATTCGTTGGAAAGGTCTCGGGCTGTGTGAGGTTTATAGCAAAGAAAGTTCAGGAAAAATGTAAACAGAAAAGCGGGAAAATCTTTTGTCACATACAGCGCCTTCTCTGATGATACATAGCATGTACTACAAACCAATATTTTATGGTATCTATTTTTTTGCATGATATTTAAGTATGATGATAGCTAAATATGTGAATCATTATCTACAATACGTTTCATTTCGGAAAAATTTCTCATTTCAACGGGAAAATAGAAAAACTGGTGTAAAGAAAAATCATGCTGAAACTAAACGTTGTTAGCTGATTATAATGTATAAATAGTAATAACTCATAATGTCCTCAAGTCAAAAATAATTTTCTTATCCTACAGTCTTTTTTTTATCCAGGAAAAATGTGCGGTTCCCGTAGGATAGATATGTTTTTATTTTTCACAGAGCAAAAGATTACCATAATTTCTTACAATGTGGTGGTTAATTGAGAGTCAGAGAATAAATATAGGCTACCTTTTATGTCAGAATATAGCACGCTTTCCGTAGGATAGGATAAGAATTGTATCCTTCAGGAACTGAGTATTTAAAAGGAGTTTCGTGGAAGTTCATGGATAAGCGTTTTAACGAATTTTCCTCAAGAAGGATTGGTCTACTTTTTATCCAGGAAAAATGTACGGGCCCGTGGGCTAGATACGTTTTTATTTTTCATAGAGCAATAAATCGACATAATTGTACTCTTCCCGATAACAAGACAACTGTATCTTACAGGAACCGTGTATTTAAAAGAAGCTTTGTTAAAGTACGTGAAATAGAGTTCTAGCGCATTATCCTCAAGAAAGCTTGATCTCTTTTTTATTCAGGAAAAATGTACTACTCCCGTAAGATAGATATGTTTTGTTTGTCAAAGAGCAAAAGATTGACATGATTTTTTGCAATAGGATAGTTAAAAGATCAGAGAATAATATAGATTAATAAGATTAATTCATATGATAGAATAATGCACGGTTCTCAAAAGATAGCATAACAATTATTGTACTTTTCCTGTAGGATTCGTGTTTTTATAAAAGCTTTCCTGAAAGTTCGTGAAATAGTGTTTTAACACACATCACTCCAAAAAAGTTGAAATAACAATGAGTATTTTTACTGCAAAATATGATTTTTAATTTAACATCCGATAACATCAATAAATTAATAATGTAAATTTTTGAAACATTGAAACTTTTTTCATTGTTAATTTTTGAATGTCAATAATGTTTAGAAATAAACGTGTTAAATTATATTCAAACAGTCAACAATTACTTCACTTACTCAACTTTTTGAACTATTGAAAAATTTGAACTTGGCGAAAAACTCAGTTAAATATTTACTACATTCAACATTTTCGAATTGTATTGCTACTTAAAGAACAGAAGTAAAGGTATTTTATAATATTCATAAAAAAGTATAAAACCTATTAGTTAGCTCTTCTAGATAGCTATATGAAATATCTTCCTGGAAAAGTAGTTTATCGGATTTTCATGAACTTTCTATGAATCAAAGATCTAGAAATATCTATCTGTCTTTTTTGTCGATGGAATGAAAGTTTCTATTATTCAATCACTATAATTTAGATACGCTCAGCGAAGCGGGCGGGGACCAGCTAGTATACTTATAGTTTTTAAGTCTTTTTGAAGATCTATAATTTTATTTTATTTTTTTTTTTGTATATCTACTGAAATACCATGTATTGAACAAAGGCATATAGCGTAGTAAAAATTTAAAAAATAAAGGATCTAGCCCATTAGCAATAAGGAAAGTGCCCCAGGCGGTTTTTGAAAAATGCTTCCGTGTGCTGATTCCTCTTCATGAAAAACTTATTGTCGCGCAATTTTAACCCGCTACCCCCACTTGTATTGGAGTTACGGGGGAAACTACCCCAGACGTTAAAATTTTTTTTCAAGAAAACTATTGAAGATTTTTTCATGAAATTAAAACTGTACGTAGATATGAATAAAACGCATAATATATATTTTTTTCAGAATTTTTATAAATCTATAAATGATGAAAAATATTATTTTTATTTTTTGAGGGTGGTTTTTTACATCAACCCTTAAAGTGACACCTTTTTTTAAAAATGTGATAAGTGCATTTATTATC